>CM031954.1:1443464-2105964 GCA_018749465.1 Paracanthobrama guichenoti
GATCATCTAGTGGAAGCTCGATTGGAGCCCGGAGGTCCGGGGGCCCCGTCGAACTCGCGGCACATGTGCACGGGATAAGGGGGAGGCTCTACAGCCGAGAAATTGCTTTCTCGAATAGAGTTTACAGTCTGTAGGTTTTTGGATGTGCTTCCTAAACCACTCAGGAATTGTAAGGACGTGAGACGCATATGCAGCTGAACATCACTCGGCTGAAATAACAGACACAAGGCCGGTTTCCTCAAAGAGGGCCGTCATAAAAACAGTTGAATGGCTCCATCTGGTGGCGGAAGTGGGATAAATCAGCCGAGTGCACTATGTATGCTTTGTTTTTAGGGCGAGACCGAATTCATTACAGGGCTGGATTTAGATCCGAATGTGTGAATGTGATGTGTGATAGTGTCATTTCCTCTGCTGTTTCTCTATGAACCCTCTTTTTTCTTTTTCTCTACATGGTCACCTCTCTACACCCCCTTTTTTAATTTATCCCGTTTCACAACCCCTTGCTTCCTCTGTCTCTCTATCACTCTCTCTCTTTCTACCCTCTGTTAACCGCTGTGTGGGACATGTTATAGGTAAAGGTCCAGAGACCATATTTGCGGGCCAGAACTTGAATGACAACGAATGGCACACAGTTCGTGTTGTCAGAAGAGGCAAAAGTCTGAAGCTAACGGTGGATGACCTGCAGCCATCTGAAGGTACATCATATTCTCTAGTATTCTTCAAATTTGATAGTGAGCATTTCCTGCTCTGAAAGTGGATAAAGTGGATAGCTGAAAGTGTGCAGAGCATTATTGTCTGACCCTATCCACCTTATTTTTCAGGTAAGCGCAGCCACGGCCATTTGTAATTTTAATGTGTCTGGCTTCTGGTGTCATTCGTTTCCAGTTATTTTTAGCTGTACAAAGCAGCTTGTTATGTTGCAAACTGGTATTTCTTGCCATATTATTTTAATGTATTATCTTAATTATAAACAAGCTGGTTTGTAGCACAAACAGGTTTACAGTTTACTGCACTTTGATATATTATTCTTGTTATTTTCCTATAGCGGCTAAAAAAAACAGAAGTCTCGCATTGAAATTGCTGTATTGAAAAATAAGGTGGATACTTTATTTTAAATTAAAACGTTAACTTACATAATTCAAGATTGCGTGATTCAAAATATGATTCAAATATGACCTAAATGTAATGTAAACACATATAAATGTGTTTTCAACTTGCATTAGGAAAATATGTAAATATTTCCTGCTGTATGTATGTATGTATAAAAATGTATATACAGTACACTACCATTCAAAAGTTTGGGGTCGATAAGATTTATTTGATGAAAAATATTTATTTTAAAATGTAATTTATTCATGTGACGGCAAAGCTGAACTTTCAGTAGCCATTGCTCCAGTCTTCAGTGTCACATGAATATGCTGATTAGCTGCTCAAACAGTTGAGCTACTTAGTACTTTTGGAAAGTTCATAACTTTCTTGTAACAATCTTATAACACACTTTTATTCATTTTTTTTTTTTTTTGTAACAATGTACAAGCCTTTACTGTCACTTTTTGATAAATGTAATACAATTTAAAGTATTTATTTCTAGTAAAAACATACCCTGAACTTTTGAACAGTAGTGTAATTTTATAAATATAAATGATATAAAATATATGATTTCCTTGTTGATATAATCCTTAGGTGTATGTTAGATAAAAACAAAACTCACCTGTTATTTCAAAATATAAAACCACAGGTATTTTATATGTATGTGTATTTATTTATATAAAATAAGAAATCATTTCTTTGTTGATTAAGTTACTAGGTGTAAGAGAGAGTTTTAAAATCCCATGTAAGATAAATAAATGCCACCCAGTATCACGGGATCATAATTATTTCCTTTAAGTATTCATCGCACTTTGCTGCTTTGCTAACGGTCTTGTGGAAAAGCCATTCATGAAGGGATTGAGTAGCTCACTTTCCAATAGCCTTCCCTCAGTGTTCCTCAAGGGGCAAAAACACCTTTTGCAATTTGCCCACTGAATGAAGCGTCATATGAAAAAGGTAGTGCTTTCCCACAGTGCAGTACAATCAAATCTAGTTTCTTGCTGAACTTACAAGTGTGCATTCAACACTTTGAAATAGACTTGGTATTTTGTTTAATGGCTGATGCATTCGAGGCCAAACCACTGAGGGAATACATTATACTCACATAACCTTCCTGATTTTAGAGTGAAAGAGCTTCCTCTTGGGAAGCTTTAAAAGAGGTTTTTAAAATATTTAAGGACTTCTTTCTCTCCCACTGGATTGCAGAAATATGAAGTTAACCTTTTTTCCTTCAAAATCCCTGAAATACTTCTGACATTCTTTCAACTCTTAATTATTGCATGTTTTCTAGTCTTCAGTGTTTGTTAAAAATCTTGTATTGCTGCAGTAAATTTGAGATGACCCACTTGACAACACTGCGGCCCTGTCCTGAATAGCGCACTTTATATGTACACGTGGTCTTGCGATGGCTTGAACGTGTCTGTGAAGCCCACGAGACCGTATGATATCCCTTTTGTCTACTACATGACAGTGTATATACTGTAGACTGTATGGGCGGTAATTGGGGCAGGGCCTGTGTTATGACACCCTACCCTTCCTGTATTAAATCTGTTTTTGATTATTCGCCTTGGTAAGGTCAAATCACAGGGGACCACACGCAGCTGGAGTTCCACAATGTGGAGACGGGCATCGTTACAGAGAAGCGGTACATGCCCGCCGTGCCCTCCAACTTCATTGGACACCTACAGGGTCTGTCCTTCAATGGCATGTCCTACATTGACCTGTGCAAGAACGGCGACATTGACTACTGCGAACTGAACGCCATGATCGGCTACAGGAGCATCGTGGCAGATCCGGTTACCTTCAAGTCTCGCTCTAGCTATGTGACCTTGCCCACCCTGCAGGCCTATTACTCAATGCACTTGTTCTTCCAATTTAAGACCACTTCACCAGATGGGCTCATCCTGTACAACCGAGGAGATGGCAATGACTTTATAGTAGTCGAGCTGGTAAAAGGGTGAGCTCCGTTGATTTTTAATGTACCACGTTTGATCTGAATGCGCAGAACATGTGATAAGTCCTTCATTACTTGTTTTCATGACTGTGTACATGCAGATATCTCCATTATGTGTCAGACCTGGGAAATGGAGCTCATCTCATCAAAGGAAATTCCAACACACCTCTGAATGACAATCACTGGCACAATGTGATGATCTCAAGAGATACAAACAACCTTCACACAGTCAAAATAGACACCAAAATCACCACACAGACTACCATGGGAGCCAAGAACCTGGACCTGAAAGGTACTTTTGATATTCTCTTCATGAGAATGATTTCTCTGCGTGATTTCAACTGATCATTTAAGGGTGAATTCGATACAAGAATTGTTATTTTTATTTATTTTATTTATAGAGTGACTAGATTTCTCAAGGTGGAATATGGGACAGAATCACATAATTCATGATATGAGAAATTTTATTCCATGATAACGATATATATCATATAGTCATATAAAAAAGAAGCAAATTACAAACAACAGGACAAATACGATAATTACAAAATAAAATAAAATATGTTTTTGAGGTACGTCTCATATGTTTATTTAATGTAATGTATACATTAATTTACATTTTTTGTTTTTTCTAAAGCATTTTAGGCTGCTGTCACTGACCGAATGCTTGGATCTAATCGACCTAATATACTGACGCATATCTGATTTTCACCAAGCTGTTTTTACATTCACTTAAGCCATAACCAACCATATTTTGACAACTGTGTCTGTATTTGACCATTGAGGCGTAAAGAGAACTGAATTCAGGATTGTGCACTGTCTGAGAGAGCGCTTCTGATGTGTCATTCAGCGCGATACCACATTGAGTTCTTTTTTCACAACTTACTGCGCATAACTTGATAAACTCTTTTTGAAGATCCTTGTTAAAGGTTGGCTTCTTCATGTTTGATCTCCGTGCTTTCTAATATCCTGCCTTCACTTACTGCAATTTAATCGATAAGGAATTGTGATTGGATGGTAATTTTGTTCTCTAAAATAGACTATGACGAGATTGACTACATTTGATTAGGCTGTTCTCGCGTGACAGAAGACTACTACTTGCTTTTATATGATCACCTAGCAAAGACAATTTAAGTAAGAAGAAATACGGGACAAAGCGTGAAGAATTGAGCTGAAATGCGGGACTGTCCCGGGAAAAACAGGACGTCTTTTATTTTATTTTGGTTTTACACTACCGTTCAAAAATTTGGGATCTGTAAGATATTTTTTTTTCAAGATGCTCATCTTGAGTGTCATGATCTTTCAGAAATCATTCTAATTTGCTGATTTGATGCTCAGCATACATTTTTTTTTTCTTACTGTTTAATAGTTTTGGTCAATTTAATGCATCCTTACTGAATGAAAGCGTTGAATGGTATTGTATGTGTGTTCTTTACCTTAGTGCCAAGTTGTATTCACTTTGTGTATATTGTGCAATAAACAAATGGACCAGCAGGGGGAAGTGGTGTACCTTTTCTATGGGTATTTACATAACATGTTCCCCTGATAGTTGAAATGAAAAGACATTGTCAGTCAGAGCATAATATTTCCTGTCTCTACAGGTGATTTGTATGTGGGAGGTGTGGCCAAAGAGATGTATAAGGACTTGCCAAAGCTGGTGCATTCTAAAGAGGGCTTCCAGGGCTGCTTGGCATCTGTGGACCTGAACGGCCGTTTGCCAGACCTGCTGTCAGACGCACTGTCCAACGCCGGCCAGGTGGAGAGAGGATGCGAAGGTGAGGAAAACGGTATGAATGGCACAGACACAAGTTCGGTTTAATGCGGTCCTTCGCTTGATGACTGCAGTCTCCACTACTTGTCTCATCTCATGCACTCCTGTTAATCCTCTCTGCTTCTTGTTCTCTTCACTATCTGTTTTGTGTTTTCTTCATGCTGGGCCAGTTTTAACAGGTTTCAGGCTTCTGTGTTCTTTGTTGGAAACGGGTGTAGATTAGGGGTGAACGATACGGACATGTCCCTATCAATGCCAAGAGACCTTGTGTTTTTCCTAATCTATAACTGGGATGAAGCTATGCAAGCTATATGAGAGGAAACTGCCAGTTTGTTAGTAGCATATTAATTAGGGCTACCAAAGTTAACAGTAATCCTTTTTTTCTCAGAAAGATATAAAAGCGTACTAACATAACTGAGAATGGCCCATTGGATGGCTCCGAGAGGCTAGCAAAAATAGGCTGTTTTGTTTTCTGTCCTTAAAAGATGAATCAAATGGGTTCATTATTAAAAGGAAAAAACGTTGTAAAGGGGAATATAATAAAAATCATTAGATTTATTGATAGAGATATTGTGCTTTTTGAACGTTTTTAGGCTTCTGTGAACTTTCAATTCATCAGAGAATCCTGCCTGTAATTATTAAAATATTATGCAGCACAACTGTTTTCAACATTGATAATAATAAGAAATTATTATTGAGCACCAAATCAGCGTATTAGAATGATTTCTGAAGGACCATGTGACACAGAAGACTTCAGCTTTGACATCACAAAAATAAAATTTAAAACGTATTCAAATAGAAAACAGTTCATTTAAATTGTAATAATATTTAAGTTTTACTGCATTTTTGATCAAATAAAAGCAGCTTTGGTGAGCCTAAGAGACATAATAGATATATCAATACTATAAAAAAACACATTTGCCTGGCTGTCTAAATGGTGGCTTACCATAGACTGCTATTATTTTCAAATAAATCTAATTAAATAAATCTTAACTACAGACTAACAATAACCCTATTGCTAAAATAAAAACTATTTGTTACATTTCCAGGAACATTTTTCAGCAATTTAGTCTGCAAAATATGACAAAAAACTAACACATCTAGTCAAGTCACCTTCATTTATAGTGCTTTTTACAATAGAGATTGTTTCAAAGCAGCTTTACAGTGATAACAGGAAATGAATTCAACAAAGATTGTTTTGGCTGCACAGCAGCTCTAGAAAATTGTTATTGTCCAGCTTAAGTAAGTTTTTAATTGATTCCTTTCCAAATTCAAAATCATTAGTTATTAACTTAGGGGCCACTTTCACAACGTTTTCAACTGAAAAAGATTACTTTTTAATTTACACGACAATGGCATTTTACTTGCCTGAGAACAAAAAAAAAAAAAACATTTTGGAATCACATTTAGGGAATGTTCATGGCTGAAGAATGTCCTTCTGTTCAAACCAAACCTACGCTTACTGATATTTATTATGTCTGTTCCTGATTGACTCTTTGTTTTTTGTTTTTTTTTGTCATCTCTAATTCCACCTCTCTACTTCCCTGGGTCTCTGTCTACTTTTGTCTACATTCTTTATTTCCTCTCTCTGTTCCCTTACATTTTAACAACTTAATTTGTTATAATCACAGACATTCCAGTGCCTCTACTAACATCTTATATTTTTTGTTTTGTTTTTCTTTTTCGTTTGGCTGACAAAAGTTGCATTGCTGAAAGCTGACTTGCAAGGTAGATAGCCATATGTGTGTCTTAACTGATGCCCCTCCTCCCCTCCTCCAGTGTGACCGTCTGATGTCGTAGATCACGTTTGCCCAGCAGCCGGTCTAGTAACTCCATCACCGTAAATACAAGCACCGTCCGCACACCTTGTATTTACAGCCCCCCGGTCTTAAAATGTCTCAGAGTTGTCCTGTGTCATAGTTTTCCCTCACTTACCCGTCACTTCTCTTTTCATTGGAGCGTACATCTGTTCTGTTGTTTACTGGAGGCATGCGCCCCCCCTTCCCTCTTCCGACAGTGCCTCCCCCCCACCCACTGCATGCAGTCTCAACTCCTTCCACACAAAAATGCGACGGAAATAGTCTGTAGCCTTTACCCCCGATAAGGGCCTTAAAACTAGGTGGAATTTCCCAAGCGGTTAGGGAATCTCTCCCGTGAGTTCGAAGCCAGATTACTCCGCTCAGATTTATACCACTTGGTTTGAGAGAATCTCGTCGGGGGAATGAGCCAACCCTCTCTTTCTCTGCCTGAGACTTTAAATGAGCTTCGCTCAGACAGATCAGGTGAGACAGGAGGAGCGGCGCTCATCTGGATCGCACCGGCGGCTGTCGTAACGTTTCTCTCTCTCCTCCTCCTCCTCCTCCCTGCCAGACTCGCTTCACTTCCGAGTCAAGTGGCCAAGCCGCAAATGTGCGACTGATTGGCCAAATGGCTGAGTGATGGAGAGGAGGGAGCGTCTGAGGGCCAGGGGCCTGTTTTACATGCCGGCTGAAGTAATGAGAGAAATGAGAACAGAAGTGTTTCCGCAGGCTGTAATATGCCTGGCCCGTCGCCCCGTCGCTTCGCTTCTGTAGACCGAACACAAAATGAGCTGTTCCAGACGGCCCCCATTTATCTTACAGCCCGAGTCCCCAGGGAGTGCTGCTGCTTTAAACTCACCTCAGCAATACTAGGAGCAGATGTTATTATCACACAGGGGCCTGTATTATTACTGCAGCCAATACACTGCGCATTACCGCCAACGCTACTCTGTCACAGCCTCTGGTGCAATGCTTGGATTGCACTTTAAATTCAAGTCACCTGTCCACATTTAATGCTTTCTTGAGTAATAAGACTGATTAAAGGCTCCCTCAGTTATTTATTTTATTTTTTTAACCTTTTTAAAAAAAGTTTTACACTTCAAGAAATGAATAATACTTTTTTAAAACCATGTACACTCTCATGAGATGAAGACTCCAGTCATATCAGTCTAGTAAAATCCTCATGGGGCGGTTATGTTGAGATCGATTTATCCTGGTACCCTCCCAATTATTATATACTTTTACTTGTGGAATAAATTAATCATGACTGACTTCAAAGAAACCTGGGGAAAAAAATAATGGGTTTCACCAAAATTTTAAGCAACACAACTGTTTTCACTGTTGATAATATGATAATAATAAGAAATATTACTTGAGCACAAAATTAGCATATTAGAGTGATTTCTAAAGGATCACGTGACGCTGAAAATTGAGCTTTGCCATCACAGGAATACATTACCTTTTGAAATACATTAAAACATAAAACAATTGTTTTTATTTTATTACAATTTAAATTGTAATATTTCAATTTTTAATAAAACAAATATTACAGGTTTTATTAAATAAATGCAGCCTTGGTGAGCATAATAATCTTTTGTTTTAATATAAAAAAATCTTACTGACCCCAAACTTTTACACAGTAGTGTACATCTAAACCACTAGGTGTCAGTATAAGTCCAAAAGGGCATCTAAATATGGCTACTTCCCCACTAATATACAGTATTATGCGAAAGGCAGTATGTCAAATGAGTAGCATGTCCGAATAGTATTCATGAAACTGCCCGGTGTGCATCTAGTGGACGCTTTACTATTGTATCATATTCGTAAATGGCAGGGAATAGCGACACAGCCAACGTCATATGTCATTGTCAACATACCAGATTGTGTTAATACTAAACATATGCATAATTTTAGAATGTACTTTTAACGGTCATGAAGTAAGTTCATCAAATGCAGTACATACTCACAAGTATGTAATTTAGTGCATGTGCAACATAAAAAACAAAAATGACTGAGTGTACCTAATAAGCTCTGTTTTGTACAGGACTTTATTCAAAGATAATAACAGAAAGTAAGCTAAAAATAAGCACACTCATTATGCGTATGTAATCACACTGAAATGGAAAAGATTTATATGTTTTTCTTTTACAGAAGTAATATTTGAATGTTACACATTTGTGTGCATTTTGAATATATTTATATTGTATTTTCTTCACCCAATTCAAAGTTAAAACAGAAGATTTTGTCCTCACTGGTAGATGTTTTTTCATCTGTGGGGAGTGAGCAGATGGGACGGTTCTGTGTGGCTGTTTCTGCTGCAATAAAAGCCTTTCTCTAGTCTGGATTTTATGTTGTAAGGGGACTGTTAATTTATATACCCTTCTCTTTTTCTTTTTGTCTGTTTCTCTCGCTCTCTCTACTCTCTCATCGGTCTCTTCAGGCCCCAGCACTACCTGTCAAGAGGATTCCTGCTCCAATCAGGGCGTGTGTCTGCAGCAGTGGGAGGGCTTCAGTTGCGACTGCAGCATGACATCATTTGGAGGGCCGCTCTGCAATGACCGTGAGTCTATCACCTCTCCTGCTTTTCAACTACAGTAGAAAAACCCAACGCACTGATCCAGAACCACCCAAATTAGTTTGTCAGTGGGTGAGAGCACTTGTGCTGCTATTATTTATGGTATTTTTAAAACATCAGCCAGTTTTATGGCCATTACATTTTCGGGAAATGGTATTGAATATGTAAACTGTGAAAAATAAACACAGACCAATTTATATTCAAACCTCACGCACTGTACTTACTACAATGACTGAGATCAAAAGATATGAGATTCCACTGATGCATCAGATGTGACATGTCACATTGAATTAAAATGGAATCTCAGTGACCCTTAGAAAATGTCTATTTTCAGAACAGAATACTAGCATAGTGTGTACCGCATACTACACAGAATGCACCACATGCTCCCAGTACAGTACTGTGAGATTGGTATGTTTGTATTTTGAACAATAAACATTTTAAAAAGTAATATGCTATATAAGAGTAAGTCCAGCTATCATCTCAGAAAAACAGTAATTTTGCATTTATAAAATGTGTTGCATAAAAATGGTTGTTTATTTTGCTTTTAAGATAAAATCATGACCGATATTAACTACAGTTTATTTGCCACACCCAATGTTAATGTGAAATTATTGCAGCCATTATATACATTAGCAAATACAAAAGTTCATCCTGTTTTATGTATACAGGACAATTTATATCAACCATAATATATGTAGTGATCATACTGCACAGAAAACTGAATCCCTCAATGAGTTTTTTTTTTTTTTTTTTTTACATCTTTCAAGATGCAACATGGATGAGATTATGTGACAGTGTTGGTACTAAAGACTGTTTCATTTACTAATTTTAAAGAAATGTAAGCATTATACAGTGTATACTATGTAGTATTCAGTAAATAACCTAGTATTTCTTTCTGAAAATAGTCATTTTGTGCTTGCATGCATACTGCCAAAATAGTGCAGTCTTCTGCTACATCACTAGAGGGGGTTAGTGGACAGTGCATAGCTGGAATCTGCACATATCACAATATACTACAGTGACAGGATTCATGGATTTATTAGATTCATGGATATAATTATAGCTAGAGGAAACAAGTGTTCTTGGATTTGTGTGTGTGGGCATTTATGAATGGGTTTGTAATATTGAGCTGTATCGCAAGAAGAGCATTGACTGAATTTGGTGTGAAAAGCCCCAGTGCTTGTTGCCTGTGAAAGTGCTGAGTGCCAGGAATCGGAGGCAGAGTGAAAGTCCTTGAGATGGTTAACGGAGAAGATCTATTACAGGCTCAAGCCATGCACAGCTAATCCATTCTGCGGGTTTGCCAAACTGATAAGAGCCCGCCTTTGTTCAGGAGGAAGAAACCACATAGACGGCTTGCATTACATCATCCGCATCCCCACACCTCGCTGGAATCTAGTCAGTGTGTGTTTTTAAATAAGAACGGGAGAAGAAGATAGGATCGCTTTTGCTACCTAATTAGAATTATAAAGAGAAACACATTTTTTAAATGATAAATGAAATACATTGGTGGATTTTCACATTTGTTATTGAATGTAAGCCCATGGGTTAATGATTACAGGCTGAATCCATCTTTTACTGTGCACTTATTTGTGCAAGGAACATTATATGTGCACACAATATTAATGTCCCTGCACGGTCATATGCCCATGCGCGCACACATACAGAGGCTCATTTAGATGTGTAGAAGCCCGTGCAAGCCCAGTGACCATCAGGCCGTGAAGGCAGTGCAAAGAGAAAGAGGCTTTGTCTGAGCATAGTGGCAGAGAGTAAAGCCTGGGTTTGAGGCTCACAATGCAAGCTCTCCTTCTCTCTCTCACACACACACACACACGTTGTGTTTTCATGTTTTATGGGGACATTCCATAGGCGTAATGGTTTTTATACTGTAAAAACCGTATTTTCTATCCCCCTACACTGCCCCTACCCCTAAACCTACCCATCACAGGAAACATTCTGCATTTTTACATTTTCAAGAAACATCACTTAGTATGATTTATAAGATGTTTTCCTCATGGGGACCTCAAGGATTTCGGATATTGCCATCTTTGTGGGGACATTTTGTCCCCATTAGGTAGGGTTTACCAGGCCCATCCCCACACACACACACACACACACACACAGAAATCAATACACAAGTCCCTGCAGGAGAAGGTGCAGGTTCCAGAATTAACACTTGCTATGTGCCAAATGGGAGTAAAAATGGGGAAAGTCACTCACAAGTGACTTTTTATATGTAAACAAAACATGGTTAAATTAAATATTTTTAAAAGATGAGTAGAAATGTGTAAAAAAAAATCTTAATCTTTTTGTTTGGCTCCACTGTGAGATTGATAATATTATATATATATTTCATTGATAACATTAATGTTTTATTATAAATAACACAAATATATAATTTCATAATTATATGATTTAATATCATTATATTTGTATAATTTATAAGAAATTTTTTTAGGCTGGTAAGTTTTCTCAATTTCTATATTTATGCAAGGAAAAAACTAATTTAAATCTAATTTTCATAATGACGAATGTATGCACATTATTAATTATTCATACTATATTTTTATTTTTTATTTTTTATTATTTTTTTATTATTAATTTTATTATTAATTATTCATACTATATTTTTAATAAAAATACAGAAAATATTTTTTCATGGCCTGTAGGAAATATTAGGCTGGTAATTTTCTCTTTCATTTTTTTTTTTTTTTGAAAGAAAAAAAAGAAATATCTAATTTTCATAATGACAAATGTAGTAATATTTAATTAAATATGATTATTTATTTATTTCATGGCCTGTAATATTAGGCTGGGATATTTTCTACATTTCTTCATCACTGACATTTGTGGCAAAAGTTAATTTTGAGCGTTGGGTCGGAGCATTTGTCCATTAGTCTCAAGCATGGACACTGAATTTCAGATTTGTATGTCTACTAACGATATGAGCAATTATCAAAGACTACTTCAGAAAACTGTAACTAGCAAGGAGAAATGGCAGAGACAAATGGCAGGTTCTTCACTGAAAGCAAAACTGATTTGCTCAGTGTGAATGCTATCAATGACGCAGAGCGCAGATAATAGACGGACGAATTACGTGATTAAAAAATGACCACAGCTATAGAGAAAAACGTGAAGAGATAACGTGATTCTCAAGTGAGAAATGTGATATTAAATCTGATGAATCGCACTATTTATGATGGCAACGTGCTCGCCTGTTCTCTAACCGTGCAATATGTGTTTAAAGACGTGCTTCATTTTTAATTAGCTTTTTGCTTATCGGAGATCTTGTTTCTTAATAAACAACATCCAATCGGTTACTGGAGCATCATGGGTGGGGGTTGATTCATGCTTCCTGTAGTCAGTGGATGAGGAATATAATTGTGCGGTTTATTATTTATTTGTTTTCTTTTCACATTGTGAATCATTCCTCCTTTAAAAAAAACAAACAAAAACAGGGCAGAACAACAGAACATAATACAATTCAACACAAAAGCTGGAGCGAAACGAGAGGAAGGAAAAACAGACCTTTCCACTTATGTCCCCTACTGTTTAAAATGCTTGAAACCTTTTTTCATCCACAGAATGGAAGCACCAGTATTAAAACATGCTCTACTTCCTTTGAATCTGCTTTTGAGGTCAGCTGAAAAAAGAAATGGATTGGCTCAAACATGTGACTGCCGGAGAATGGCGAGGGTCCTCTGCTCAAAGCGACACCCAGCCTTCACCATTAGGTGGCAGCCTTGTAAACAAAAACTGAAGCACATGCTCATTTTGCAGGCAGGGTTCTCACATTCTTTTAATATCGCAGAGAACAATTAGCTCACTATAAATGCAGCAGACTGGTTTCCAAATTGTTTCGTAAACCTCTGGAGCTGTGATGTGATGTTTCATTATGTACAGCACTGGGTATTGCTAAAGTCACAGTGATAAAATTGTCTTCCAAATAGAGCAGATTCGGTTCCTGCTGGAGTCTGTCTTTGAGCCCCTGGCGAGGCGGCTCTGATCACCCGGCTTTGTCAACTTTAATTATACAGTGCTAACGATGCTCAAAGCTGGGAGGAGGGAGACGCAACGATCTCCTTGTGCGAGAGGAGATGACACCAGTGTCACTTTTAGAGCGTCTTTCTTCACACTCCAACTGCAGTCTCTACGGAGAAGCACACCTGCAGACTTCTTCCTATAACCCACACACGCACAACATGGGGTGTGCATGAGAGGGTGAAACTGACAGTCACCATAGATATTCATTTTGTATGTTCTTTTGTTTTGTTTCATTTGTTAGTGAAAAACTCACACTAACAAAAACAGATTTAGGGGTTTTGACTGAAGACACGGCTCATTTACACACCACCATTCCACTTTCCAGTAGAATAGACCAGTGGTTCTCAACTATTGGGTTGTGACCGGTCGCTGAATGCTAACCATATGATTGTCGATAAAGGCAGTAAGTCATTCCAAACCTGTGTGATTTTCTTTCTTCTATGGCACACAAAAAAATATTTTGAGAAATGTCTGGTTTTTATCCATACAATGGAAGCGAGTGGGGTTCAACATTGTTTTGTACTCCATTGACTTTAATTGTATGAAAAAAAAAAAAGATTAAGTGCCAGATTTACTAACAGCATGCGCCGGCACAAACCCTCTTTTGCTCTTAAAAAACTGCTGTTAGGATTTACTAAAGACACACAGTGATAAATTGGCGCTGAAAAGGTGTGGACACAGTTATTTTTGCGACTGACCTTATTGCATATGCATTTGTAGGAGTTTCCCTTTCAGATGCAAAGTTTATGGGAAAATATTCAAATGAATCACGCAAGGTGATTTACTGTGATTTGGGTTAGTCAATTTACTGGTATTTGCGGCGTTATTTACCGCCCAAAAAAAAAGTATGTTTTAAACCAGACGCTAATTTGCACTGCTCTTGGTAGATTGCGTCATTATGGAAATGATCCGACTGCATCTGTGTTCTTTCATTTGCGCATCGCCAGTAGATCCCATCGGCGCTAATTTGCCCTTTTTAGTAAATCTTCGCCCTAAGTATCTTATTTTGTGTTCCACAGAAGAAATAGTCATACAGGTTTGGAATTATATTCAGAATTTATATATATTTGTGTTAACTGTACCTTTAAGTAAATGTGGCCTGTGTTTTTTTGCTGTTGATGTCAAAATCCGGGCGTCTATCTAAGTAAGATTTTGGTTTATCATACATGTCTCTTGGTACCAACTAGACAAATTAGGCAGATGGCAACACGATCAGGTTGCCTGACTTGCCCTCATTTTCAAAAACCGTAAAATTAATCAATTTCACCACCAAATTTGGGTTAAGCAGCAAAATCAGTTGAGAACCATTGTGTTAGTTTAATTGAAAACAAAACGTCAAACTATAAAACAGTTAGATTTAGATTTAAAAAATATATATATTAAAATGACATCTTAAGCCTCACTTGAAGCCTTGAAGCTATTGTTACATCTTACAAGTAAGGAAAGACCGCTATTAAACGAAGCCAGGTGCTGTCCGTGGTGCTGAAATGCACCCAATGACTGTCCTTCCAGTGAGAGAACTCATTTGGCTACACAATGGCCAAAGAGGGAGGAGTATATCAAGGTTTGACTAGTTTGTGAAGGGAGAGGGAGCCCACACTCTCTGAATTCTAGCTGGACTCTCTTCGAGCCACCCCTCTGTCAAGGAGAAACGAAGACAGGAAGAGAGAAAGAACGATTAGGAGGACGAGACACAAGACCCCCCCCTTCCACAGCTGCACGCGCCTCCCTGATGATCGAGGGGGAGGGAGAGAGAAAAAGAGGGGGAGGAAAACTCAGCCAAGCCTCACCGTTCTCTGTTTCCCCTTCTCTACATTCAGAGGGTCTTTTCCTCTAAGCATGCTGCTTAGGAACGCTTCCGCTACAGAGGCGCTGTGAGAAGTAAGAGAAGAGGAAGGACTTTTCTTCATGCTGACATTTTCAGAAACTCTGACCACCCTTTTCACTTGAGGACCACTTGACCACTCTTGCCCTTTCTTGGTTCTCTCTTCCTGTTCTCCTTTGGTGTGTCTGCTAATGTTTCCTCTGAGGCAGTGCGGTCTCAGCCAGCCAGCCAGCCAGCAGCAGTTCTTGTGTGGTGTGTGTGAGAGAGTGTGTTTGTCGTTTGGGGAGGGGGAGAGGCACTCTGTATTGAGTTAAATGCTGCAGCGGCGATCTCGTCTTGTGTGTGCCATCGCTTCTGGTAGTCTCCCTGCTCCTCTCCTGTTCTCTCCACGGGGATAACGAGGGATGCAGCCTTGTCTTCATGGGATACAGCTGGGATTCAGGCGATAGAGTGCACTGGAAAAGTCCAGGACTGCTGGGAGGTCTGTAACAAAGGCTGCTCGCTCTTTTCTCGCTCTTTTCCAATACACCACTACGCCTACCTTACTGGAGTACTGGATCGGATTCCGTGGTTTCTTTTCTTCTTCTCCTGAAGGATTTTGTGTTTTTGAATGCCATGAGGAGAGGAATTTAATCCAGGATCATTATCTGAAGTTTACCTCTTCTGTGCTGCTCTTTTTTGAATCCATACCGCGGAGAACTCTGTGGAAGTTCCCTCTCCATGTGGATTCAGCACATGCTGATGTTCTGCCTCTCCATCAGTGATTGGGCTGTTGCATGGTCAGGATCTGAGGCTTGAGCAGGACATGGGTTGCCAGGTGGTTTGAGGACGCCCCTCTTTAAAGTCCTTGCACTCCGGTAGCATGCTGCGTCTGTGGCCCGGCGGGGCTCCTGGTGGTCTTGCTTCCATCCTGCTCCGCATCAACCTGCGCCTGGCTCTCTGGCTGCCACCGCTGACTTTGGGGTCAGCCCTGGCTCTGGCAGAGGGGCCTGGGGAGCTGTACGTCCCTCAACATATGCCTCATCACCTCGTGCCTGCCGCCAGATCCCACGCCCCCCTGCGGGCAGGACATGGTGCGTACCTTATTCGACTGTCACATTCACCCTCTCACTGCTGTACCATTCGGTAACCTTTAATTCCTAGAGCTTCTGCTTTCTGTGTGTCGAGATTTCTGCATAAGAAACAATATCATGCTCTTGCAATCTCATGGTAATTGTCGGAGGTCTATGAGTGTATTTGCGCAATTATGTGGTCAGGATGCAAATGCGATCTTTAAGAGGTGTTTGTGAACATTATGCAGATGCATTATGCAGAGTACAAATGTTGAGAGCATAATGTTGGCTGCACCACAATCACTTAGCGACCAGCGATTCAGCCTCTAGTTACGCTGACTATGCTCGAATACATGTGTCTCTGTAATTTCTAGGGGCCATTGAGGGGGCTGTGTTTATATAAGCACAGGGGCCACATCCTTAATCTCTCCTGTTTAAAAAGGCCACATCCGTTCACACTGACTCAAGCTGACCTTTGACATGATGGAATTATATTCAAATTACATCGTGGTCACCGTACCATGTTGTGTGTGGATTTAATTCAGCGAACCAGCCAAATTGAATGTATGAGGTCTAGAAGGGACAGTGGACAGGCTTTTATGCGACTGTTAGACCCCAGGGCCATCCATCCATTTCTACACTGGTGCACCCCCCCACACTTCCTTAGAAACTCTATTACTTCTACATTGCCGTTAAATCCCACTGGCCACTACTCCTGAGACCGGTACACAGTGTAAATTGAACACCTTCTGCTTTATTGCACCAGATTTCCCCCCCAGTTTGTTTTGTAATGTCTCGTTGCGGCCGGCTGTTTAAAACTATCAGAGCGATTTCCACGCTGTGTGTGCAGAGGGGCTTGAGCTGTCAGTATGTGATCCACTGCACTTATATAACGAGACCTGGCTGCCTCTCAGCATTATCCTCACAGATTATGCTTTGATAAAAAAACACACACTATTGAATAGAGGCAGGAGGAAGTGAGCGGAAGCTTGTGAAGTGAGACGAGTCATTTATCATCCTTTCTGAAAGGCTCTTAGTTTTTCTTCTCTACCTCCTTGCTTCTCTCCCTATCACTCTTTCCTTCTGTCTTTGTCATATTCTTCTTTTCTGTGTGTGCGTGTGTGCCACAGCTGGCGTCTCTAATGGCAGGGTGTGCTGAGATCACAGAGCCCCGCTGCTCGTATGCGTCCCCCCAGGCAGCGAGGCAGCGCATCAGGGTCCATTGCTTCTGCCTCCGCCCCCCTCCCGGCCAAGCTAATCTAAACCTCTCAAACCTCCGGACCTCTTTTCCCCGAGAATATTCAGCGTCATTGTTCACAGCTGAGCATAATTCACGAGCTCTGATAATAATAAACTAAAACCAAAGCCGCTTCCAGCTATGTGTCTGCTACGCTATTTACAGCACCAGCGGACACCTTCTCAGCCGAACTGCAAATCTTTCCAGCCCTACCTGCTTCCAGCCCTGTTTTAGTATGCCATGATGAGGAGTTTGAGAACAGCACGCGTTCTGTTGTTGCAGCAAAATTACCATTTAAAAACCATTAACAGTAGGTTATGTGGAGTGCAGAAAAGTGTGTGCGTGCGCCCTTGTCTGTGTGCACCAGTAAATGTGCCCTCTCTCCCACCAAAATGATTGGACGGGAACTGAAAATGAAAACAGAAAGCGAGGCAAATTATCAGAAGTTACCCTGGGCTCCAGCACAGTGTTTTTAAAGTCAAACCCATCCCCTCTTTTTCTTTTTTTCCCCCTCTCGTTTTGCTGCAGTCTTGCACTTTTATCTCCCCTTTCCTCCAGAGTTGCACCGACAAATATAACAGAAGCCACATTTAGATGGAGTTATACAGTAGAAGAGCGCTGCGTTCTCACACCTACAGAAAAATGGATCGTATGTAACTTGTAGTGTAAAATCGAACAGTTAAACATCACTCCCCCTCATTCTTAAAAAAACATGTTTGTGTGAGCGTATATGTGCCTGCATATGTTTCCGAAGGCTATTAATGAGCTGTGTTGGTATGCTGCCTCTCTCTTTCTCTCTTCTCCATCACTGCAAATCTGAGTAGGATTGGAGTAAGTGAGCTGATGAGGCTGAGTAATCTCCCTCTGTCTTTTTTGCACTCTTTTTATGTCAGAGCTATAGCTTGAGAGGCCCGAATTGCTGTAATGAAAGGATAGTGTGGATTTGCTGGTTAATGGGGATGTGCTTGGTTAAATATGATACTCTGAGAGACTGTGAATTCAAAGCGTAGGCTGTCCTGACTAAGAGAAAGATAGAGGGAATTAAAAGGGGCAAAGGGATGAGCAGAGTGGTCAGAGACTACATGCACTTGACAGTGATATTCCAGTGGGAACAATACAGCATCTCCAAACACAGTGAGACAGTGAGTGACTGCACAGGGCTGCAAGCTGCACTCTATAGTGGGTGCATTGTGTGTGTGTGTGTGTGTGTGTGTGTGTGTGTGAGTTTATATGAGAAAGACATATCATCCCCTTGATAGCATAGAGGTGATTGATTCTTTAAATGCTATACACTCTCCTAAGAGAATCTGGAGAAAGAAAGGGAGAGATAGAAGGAACAATAGCTGGGGTGTGTAATCTAAACCCAGTCAAGCCAAACCTCCAGAGAGATTTCTCATTATGTCACAGTAGCTCACACATGGGGCTCAGGGAGGCTTAGACTGGACGTATACACACACACACACCTGCAGAGATTATTACACATGCTTCCGTCTAATAAAATAGTTATTTGTGAACTCATCCCTCAATGTCGACACAACACTTTCTTTCTTTTTCTTTCTTTCTTTTCCTTCTTTCCCTCTTCCTTTCTTCCTTCCCTTTTCCTATTTTGCCTCCTTCTGTTTGTCCTGTTTTTCCTCCTTCCTTGCTTCTTTCCTTCTTTTCCCTCCTCCATTCCTTTCCTCTTAATTTTGTCTTTTTCCTTCCCTCCCCTTTTTCCTTTCTTTTTCTTTCTTTCTTTCTTTCTTTCTTTCTTTCTTTCTTTCTTTCTTTTCTTTCTTTCTTTTCTTTCTTTCTTTCTTTCTTTCTTTCTTTCTTTCTTTCTCTTTCCTTCATTTAATTTTCCTTCCTTCCTTCCTTCCTTCCTTCCTTCCTTCCTTCCTTCCTTCCTTCCTTCCTTCCTTCCTTCCTTCCTTCCTTCCTTCCTTCCTTCCTTTCCTTCCTTCCTTCCTTCTGTTTCTCCTGTTTTTCCTCCTCCCTTGCTGCTTTACTTTTTCCCTCCTTCTTTCCTTCCCTCCACATTTTCCTCCCTTCAATCCTCTCGTTTCCTTCTGTTTTTCCTTCCTTCTGTCCTCTCTCATTCCTAAATACTCCTTCCTTACTTTTTTTTTTATTTTCTCTACTTTTCTTCGCTCAAACACAAAATGCAAATCATACACACAGATCAACATTACGTATACTCTCACAGGAGAATGGACACGCTCACACACCCTCAGCCTAAGCCTCATCGTCTTCTAAACCCCCTGGAGGTGCTCAGGAGCCGAAAGCTCGTTATAAAAACACAAAGCAAATCAAAACAACATCCACTAAAGTGCCACAGCAGACAGGCTTTCAGCCAGCACAGCACTGACCGCTCATTCTCAGCTCTACCCTAATTGGCCCTGGAAAGGTCAGCAGGAGAAATACCAGAGCTCTACCACGACCACAAACCCCAGTGCTCCCTGCCTCTTTCACTCTTCAGTGGTCTCTTTTCACATATATGAACTGCTGGTTTTTCTCCAGCCAGGCCTCATTGTTTTGAATAATTTTGCAAAGCAACATATAGTCGGCTGCGGTGAATATCCTCAAAGGTAAATTGTATTGTCGTAATGTGATGTATAATGCGCTGCTCTCCAGATTTGTAGAAAATTCAGTTTGTGCCAGGCTGTCCTTAAATTGCGTTGCACTAAACATGAAATAATTCAGAAGACTTTACATTACATTATACAATGGGTTTTATTGTTTTATTAGATCTGATTCATTCAGACCCCTCAGGTCTGACAATAAAAACTGAACAGAGTATTAAAGAAAGGAAAGGAAAATGTTTTGACAGTGCCAATGATGCATGTAAAAATCAAACCCATGAGGCGTGCAGGAACTGAACAGTATTAGAGCTGTCCGTGTAGACTCTCGACTGCGTCCCGAGGCAGCCACCCACCCACCATAGAGCCTAAACTCTCGTAACCGGAGACGGAGTCTCTGTCAGTCAGACAATAAAACCATGCGCTGCGCTAGACCTGTCATAAACATGACGTCTCGTCTTGAAACCTGCGCCTTAAGTTGATTCCTGGTGAGGGAGGGAGAAACCGCAGTCAAATTTATGAATGTTTCTTCCTTGCAGTTTCTGCTGATGATAACGGCCAGTTTAACGGCATCAAACACACACGCATATGCAAAGATACACACATTCATCTACACATCCATACGCTCTTAGGTTGGCCAGTGTTCCGCTCGAGCTGTTGCCTGTAATTACCCAGTTGGTGTGGAGCTCTGTGGTGTCAGTCTGGTAATTGGAGCTGCAGTAATTCACTTTTTAATTGCCTGTTTATTATTGCAGAAGCCTCGGTTTTGTAGTTGCAGCACAGCTCTCACTGAATGTTTAATAAACAAATACAATGTCACAGACTCATATTTCACGTAAACATTATAATTGCTTCACATAAAAAACCATCACACACTCACTCTCACCCACACACACACACACACACACATCTATTCTTTTTGGCATAATGAAAAAAGAAAACAAATCTGTCCATAACTTGCCAGGTGGATGAGCTAGCAAAACACACAGAAAACAATATGTCACATACCTATAAAAAACACAGTGGTGTCCAAAAATCACATTGAAAATGTAATGTTAAATTAAGAAATAAAAAAATAAAAAAGACATTTTAATCAAAGTATTGTCTAATTTCCTTCGCTGGGGACAAAGCTCTTTGTCAGTGGGCTATTTAACTCACATCCTATGAGACTGATCAGATATATACAAAATAAACATAATAATACAAATTATATCTGCACAAAATGATGTGAATGCACAAGTGTACTACACAACTAAGTTGTGTGCTATTCAGAATGTGTAACTCCTGTTGTGGAAGCTCTCTTCCTGGAGCAACACTCTGAAACACAGCAACTAAACCCAAATAATTTGCAACGTTTTATTTCGATATTGTTCTCTTTGTAATATTATGTAATATGACAGTCCCAATCATAGTCATTATTAGCATTGCTGTATGCGCTGGAGCTGATCACCGGCGTGCTTTAAACTGTGTTAAATGCATCCTATATGAGATAAATCAGATATGTATATAGGTCTACACAAAGCAAACACAATATTACAACTTACATTTGCACAAAACAAAAGGCTGCGAATGCACATGCAAACTTATAGTCATGACGGTGTAACTCTAGCCTTTTTACATAAAATGGTCTGCTTAATTTTTCCTCGTGTTGAGCAGCACGCATGCGTCTGAACTTGCTTAATCAATGATCGATGCATTGTCGATTAATTGTTAGCATCCCTACATATATACATATATATTATATATAAAAAAAAAATTAAGTATGTTGCGTATATGGTGTAGTAGACACTGCCACTGTACACCTTTTACCAGATGATTATAGGTTTGAATACACTTGTCACTTGCAATGCTCTTGAAACTCATGAAGGTTACAGTTCAGCATGTCATTTTGTTTTTGGTGCCTTGAAGTGTTACTTTTAGATTTTTGTATACTTCTCTATGTGGGGTCTTCTCTTTGCCTTCTGTTTATTTTGACAGTATTTTCATACCAGTGGGGTGCGTTTGTGTTTGTGTATTTGTGTGTACACTCTAGATATGCAGAACTGCGTGTTTGTGTGTGTGTGTGTGTGTGTTTGCCCACTGGGTGAATGACTCCAACCCTGCAGAGTTTGACTGATGTTCCTCATTCTAGCATGCAAGTAGGAGGTGGGCAACCCAACACAATGCACTGTAATTTTAGACCAAACTGCCAGGGCCCTCACAATACGTCTGTTCTCAGGAAAGAGGCATCTAGGGACATGAAGCAGAATAGAGTGGGAGCTCAATTCATTCCCCGTTCGGAGACACGAGCACAATGTTTTGTGTTTCTGAAACGTTTATTGATGGAAAGTCAGCTCAGCGCAGCTTATAAATATTGTCTTTTCAGCAGTGTGATTTGCTGCTTATAAGCCCCCAAGACAATGACGGTATTGGATGTCATTGATTTTACATTTAAACATGGATCCGAGAAATCAGATGATGAAATATGAATTGTTCCATCCTCATAACTTTTTTTTTTACGCATGAAATTATTTTGAAGATTAGTTTAGAGGAGACGAGGGGATCTGGAAATTACACAATGTTTATTCCAAATCACTATGTCTCAATGTGTCAGAGCACATATGCTAAACATTAACTTTTGCAATCTTATTCAAATAAAGAGTCTTGAAGGCATAGTTCATCCAAAAATGAAAATTCGCATTTAATTACCCTCACGTTGTTCCAAACCTGTATGCTAGCAACATGAGGGTTAATAAATGATGAAACGTTCATGGGAACTTCTGCAGCCTGTTGCAAATAAAGAGACTGAAAAATTAAACTTCTGTTTATCACCCTCATTTTTTTCTAAACCTGTAGCATGAGGGCTAATAAATGATGACAGAATTTTCATTTTTGACTGAACTACCCTTTAAGCAAATCTGGTATTTTAGCTTATAAAAGTAGAGAGGGATGCGTATGACGGCTCCGAGACCCTGGCAGAAGAAGAAGCTGGTGCGTAATTTAATTTCTCCAGCACATAATGGAGATTACGGCTATGATGGGATTCCAGAGGGCCAGGTAATATCTATCTCATTAGAACAGCTCTCCCAAGCATTCACACACAGCTCTTCTATGAGGCGGCAGTCAGTCCTCTCTCCTTTGCTTGTTCCTGCTGATTGACCTTAGAAGGGCGGTGGAGTGGAAAGACCCACACAGTTGTTAGGTAGCGAGGGTCTTCTTTAAAACCCAGACCCAGCTGCCCACCCAGCCGAGATGATGGAACATATTTAAGGGGCTAATGGTCTGGCTTGCACAAAGAGCCTGCCTCATTTAACAGCATCAGAAAATAGACTTCAGAGAAGAGGTTTAACCCCGTTAGAGGGAGGGCAGCAAGCTCCTTAACCACATCAGGGATGGGAGTGAAAAGTCAGGCTGAGGGAGATAAGAAAAGAAAGAAAAAAGAAAGAAAAGAGGGTGTCTTGGAGAAGCGCCCAAATACTTGGGATAAGAGCCAACTGCACAAACACAGAATCCAGCAGAATGAGGAGAGATGACAGAAAATTATCAAGAGAAAAAGGGAGAACGGGATCAAGGCTTGACGCTGGCCAGATTCAAACCCATATTTCCCACTTGTGCCCCATATCTTGTGTCTGAAGCCTGTGTTGCTATGCCACGTCTCCAAGAATCCGGCAGGGATTTAAACAGAACTGAGCTTTATGTCTCTCGTTGGACTGCACAGTCTCTTTCTTCTAACAAAATAAAATCTTTTCAACTCAAATCAATAAATAATCTTCACTTTATTTACTTAAGCATAAACGGATAAATGTTCAGTCAGCATTATCACAAAATAAACTCCCTTTTGGATGAAGTCCTGATCACCCTGTCTAGGGTTTGTTTTACAATGTTCATTGACCCTTAAGTGAAACACAAAAGATATGGTAATACTTTATATTAGTGTCCTTTTTATACTATACTAATAACAGTAAATTATGCATAGTTGCCAGCAACTGAACCTCAACAAAACCCCAACTCTTGGCCTTTAGTAAGTACATGTTGTTAATGATATTAATGAGCATTTACTTGTGTACTTACTCTTTAACAAGGACACCCTAAATCAAGTGTAACCAAAGAAATTTGGAATTATATCTTTGTTTATATATACAATGAAAGTCAGTGGGGTTGTTTTAGACTATATTGACAAGATAAGGTGAAACATTCTTCAAAATATCTTTTGTGTTTCACAGAAGGAAGTCTTACAAGTTTGGAACATCATGAGGGTGAGTAAATGATGATAGATTTTTTAGGTTGAACTGTCCCTTTAAATACATTTATGAGTCAGATGTCATCTTGTATTTTTAAAAGTTGATTGCACTGATTTTAACTTTCAGTGCACCGTGCATTGCCCATTTGTGGCCGTAAATCACTACACAGCTTTACGCTTCCCTTCCCGGCAAATCCATTCACTCACCCACAGCTGCGATTTGCCGTCATACTGAGCGACAGATATGAGGCAGGCAGCCGTAGCGGTTCGCACGAAACAGATTTCAACAGAGCCTAAATCTCATCCGTTCGCTCTCCCTATCCGCTTCACATCTATGATGGCCTGTGCGCATATGTGTGTGTGAAGTTCAACCATCTGAGCCCCGCTAATGAGCAGAGCTCATTTCCCTGCGTTTCGAACAAGCCCGTCAAGGGAGTCGTCACTAACCGGGCGTTAGTTCGCGCGTGAATCTGTGCACGCTTTTGAACATTTGTGTACCCATGTCAGCGAATGTGCCTGCCCCGAGGGTGTTGTTTTTGGAGGGGGTCAGGCCGATCGCTGACACGGTGTGAAACAGTCTCATTGAGATGCGGTCAAGGGGGCTGACGAGAGCCCGCTGGTGAAAATCACAGAGAGTGGAGCTAATGAGCACGGCTCTGCAAATAGAGAAACGTGCCAGGAAATAACCCAACCCTTCTGAAACCGCTCTCAGCACTTTAACTCGGGGCCTCTCGCTCTTCTGAGAGCTTCGGCTTCCTCTGGGCTTTTTCCCCGTGCTGCTTCGCCGCCCGTCTTATCTGCATCTGGAGCGCAGCAGTCCTCGGAGAAGAGTGTTGAAGTGCGTCTCGCATCTCCCGAGGCTGTTATCTTGAGGTTGATGAGCTCTTTGCTCCGCGAACATTACCCCGACTGCACCTGCCACAGTCGAAGCGCTTTCGCCCGTTTTGCTATTGAAGTCACGCCTGATCAAAAGAGCTGCCGCAGTCCGCCAGTTAATGAGATCAACTCCATTAGTACCATTTCTCTCTATCTCTCCCTGCAAAAAGTGACGTCGATTTACCCGAGAAACCTTCCTGCAGGCGTTGAATCACAGTGACCCCGCTCACAGTAAGCTACCTGCTTCTGACACTGTAATTAGCTCCATCAGGCATTAGCATGCGTCTCGCTGAGCAGGAATAGCTGTCTAGTCCGTGCCGTGTTTGCCCACCTTTGGCAGAATAAATGCATGCAGAAGTAGATGCTGGGCTGGGGGCTGTGAGGCTGGATTGATTGTCCGGTGTGTTGGCGGGTGAGGAGAGTGGCTGTAATCAGCTCAATCAGCCCAAGGCTCGGATGGGGGGCTGCGTGCGTTGAGTGGTTGTAGCAAGAGCGACTCTGTTTAGCACATGCTTCGGCAGACACAGGTGCTCCTGGTGACATCAACGTACCGAGGGTCACGTAAGGGCTATAATTTAGCCAATCAGGGACCAGCAGGGGCTGTCTGGCACTCTGATGGGTTCATCAAGATACTCCCGCGCTTTGTGTAATGGAGCAGAGCTGTGCATGTGCACGCACACACATGCGAAATGGAAATAGTTTTCTCACTCACTTTGATGTTCTTACACTTAATATTCTGTTCCTTTCTCTTTCTCATTCTGCAGCGGGAACCACATACATATTCGGACGTGATGGAGGGCTCATTGTGTACACATGGCCACCCAACGACAGACCGAGCACACGAGCTGACCGTCTGGCTGTCGGCTTTAGCACCCAGCAGAAGGATGCAGTGCTGGTTAGGGTGGACAGCTCTTCCGGCCTGGGAGACTACCTGCAGCTTCAGATTGTGAGTCTTACACAAACAAACAAATGCTTATTGCAGTTGGGTCACAAAGTCTGAGAACACAAGTGAAAATGCATCAGATTTTTTTATTATTAATTATATTACCAGCATAGCAATTTAAGTGAAATTTGAATTGTACTAAATACTAAGAAAATCTTTATTCAAACTAATTTCGCTTTAACACAACAGCAATAACCTCCATGAATTCCACTGTTATCCAGTATGATTTGAGAATTATTCAGCTGAAAGAACATCTGACCATCTGTACAAAGAGACACACGATCAATGCCATAAATGTAATCGTTTAGACCAAGAAATATTGCAGAATTTTGTTTTGTTCAAATGTTTAAACTTTATATCCAGGTTTAAATAAAACAAATCCCAGATTTTCAATATGGTCTCAGACTTTTGGACCCCACTGTTTGAACTTGTTTAAACCCACACAGACTCTCCTGAGAATGCCTGCTGTTCATTCATTCTCACACAAACCCCAGAGAAGAAATTCACCAAGCATCGTGCTCCCGAAGAGCCCTGTGAATGATCATTAGGGTAATCATAGTGTTCTACGCCTCCTCCAACACTCAAAGTGCTGGTCTGTTTTAGAAAGTTCCAGCGCCTCAGACCGCCCTCATGAATAAAATCTGTATAATGTTCAGAATAGAAGGCTCTACCAACGCTTACTCAGAGGATGCTATTTGATAGAACCCGCATTTCCTATGACATGCTGTGCTGGAGGAGTGGGAGGTGGAGGAGGTGGAGGCAAGGGGGACAGGAAAGTGTTTGGCACTGAGCTTCGAAGAGTTATGTTTTTTTATTTATTTTTCGTTCGTTCGTTCAATTTTTTTTTTTTTTTTTTTTTTTTTTTTTTTTTACGCCCACTCCTGCTGTAATCACAAACTTGATTCCCAGAAGAATCAGCGAGCTCTCTCAGGGGTGGCATCATGGCGTGACTGTTGCACGACTGCCTCAGCAAATGCGTTGTGAGCGAGGTGAGGTAATGATTTCTCCAGCTGAGCCCTGGAGTTTACGATGCGTGCTGCTGTCTATATATGACTTCAGCTACAGTGCTGCAATGCCCCAACGTACTTCACACTTTCCTTTAAAGGGATAGTTCACCGAAAAATTAAAACTCTGTCATTATTTACTCTCCCTTGTGTCGTTCCAAATCGGCATGATTTTCTTTTTTCCATAAAATGCAACAAAACTATTTTTTTAAGCATATCCTGGCTGATATATTCAATATAATAAAGTAAATAGCTCCAAAATAACACACAAAAGAACAACAATATCATCAAAATCTATAATTTTATGATACTTTGTCCTTTTTGAAGCTTAAAAGCTCCTGTCCCCATCATTTTTTAATTGCATGAAAATTACATCCAGCACAAGTCAAGTCACCTTTATTTTCAGTACTGTGCAAAAGTCATAGGCACGTTGGTATTTTCACACGAAAAATGTTTTTAAGCCAGCTATTTATATCTTTTACTGTAGTGTGTCAGTAGGAAATATCAGTTTACATTTCCAAACATTCATTTTGCAATTAATTGTAATAATCCAGTGAGATTTTTTATTATTTTTTATGCATAAGAAGTCTGACAGCAGCTGGTATGATCTGATCTCACCATCATCGAGTCTGTCTGTGATTACATGAAGAAACAGAAAAAACTGAGACCGACTAAATCCAGAAGAACTGAGGCAACGTCTCCCAGACACTTGAGGAAACCTTCCTGCAAAACTACAGCACTGTGAAAAGTTTAGGCACTTGTCAGAATGCTTTAAAGTGAGAATGCTGTCAAAAATAATAACATAAATAGCTTTTATTTATGAATGAACTTCTATTAACTAAATCAAATCGATATTTGGGGTGACCACCCTTTTGTCACTGCATCTATTCCTACACCTGTTCATGTAGTTTTGCAGGAAGGTTTCTTCAAGTGTCTTGGAGACGTTGCCACAGTTCTTCTGGATTTAGTCCATCTCAGTTTTTTATGTTTCTTCATGTAATCACAGACAGACTCAATGAAGATGAGATCAGATCTCCATGTGGAGCATAGAGACTATTGTCAGACTCTTTATGCATACAAAAATCTCACTGGATTATTAAAATTAATGGCAATTCATTTATAAATGTAAACTGATATTTCCTACTGACACACTACAGCAAAAGATATAAATAACTGGCTTAAACCCGCTTTTTGTGTGTAAAAATACTAGCAAACCTAAGACTTTTGCACAGTACTGTGTATAGCGCTTTTTATAATACAGATTGTTTCAAAGCAGCTTTACAGTGAAAACAGGAAAATAATGCAAAAAGAATTGGCTTCTTTTGGCTGTAGAGCAACAGAAGAAAATAGTGTCATCGTCCAGCTTAAGTGAGTTCAGTGTTGATTAATTTCCGTTGTAAAAAGCATCAGTTATTAGTTTAGTTCATTTGTCTATACAGCAGCTCTGGAGAAAACAGTGATGTCATTGTTCAGCTCAGCTCAGTTCAGTTCTCATACAATGGTGTCAATGCAGTCCGATCAATAATATTGCTGAAATATTTGTGTTTCACTGAAGACAGAAAATCGATTTTGGAACGACATGAGGGTCAATAAATTACAGAATTTAAATGCCTGCATGGTTAACTATTTCTTTAATAAAATACACTGAATCTAAAGTATCAACACTGAGTTTAGTTTGCATGCTTGTGCGTACATGTGAACCCTGTGCCCCATGTACGTAAATATGCAGCGCTGATATGTGAATTCAGTATGTATTATTGATCAGCAAAAACACAGAAGCTCAGAGCGCAAGCGTGACATCAGATGCCCAGTAGACTGTAGTTATGATTTACCTTCTCATGTACTTGGAACATTGCGTTCCTCGCATTTCCGCTCAGATATTAGCTTGAGAATTAAAGGTGGTAGGTAGTAATGATGTCTTCGGAAAATGCGTCTTAAAATGAACTTGCCGGAGTTGCGTAAGACCAAGATATGTAACACTTTACATAATGCCTGTAATTAAGATTATCACAGATTATATATTTCCATATATTGGCATGACAATTAATCAGGCATCCATGACTGATATATGGCTTTTTGGCATAGGGATGGCAGGGAATGTTTATGAGCAAATTAAAGGCCCTTAATGTCTTGATGCGATTAGCGGTGGATATCTAGGCTAATTCTAATGTGTGACTGGTGGAGTCTCTGCAGTGCTACGTCTGCCATTTTTGATGCTTGTTGGACTGATGACTGCTAAGCCAGCATAAAAGGTATTTACTAAATGAATCAGTGTTGTGTAGGAGGGTAAATTAGCTGTACCTACATCGCTAACCGTCCATAAAGCAGTTGAAATCATTACAGATATCCGGTACCATTTTTACCCCATAATTAACGGGGAAAAAAAGATTTTCCCTTCCATTTCCGTTAATTATATTTAGGCACTGACAAGATTAAGCATGTCAGTATTGACATTAATGGCGAGACTGTTCAGTGATGTAACGGAATGTTTTGATAAACCTGTCTGTAGACTGGGAGGATATCATTATCCAGAGACTGCCTTTCTGAAAGTGAATTAACTTAGGATCATTGACCATGTTAACGAGCGGGCCTTGATGTCCTGATTTTTCAAACAGACAGTGGCATCCTTCCCCCCACGCCCCGTTTCTGCTTATGACCCTAAACACTTGTGACAGAGTTCATTTAAATCTCATCATATCACCATCACTGGGGATTATCATTAGTCATCGTTCACCCCAAATCATTGAGCCACTTGCTTATGCAGAGAGAGAGAGAAATAACAAGACGGAGAGCGAGAACTGTAAGGAATGGTGAGACAGGCACTGTACAGAATAAGAAAACATTTGTACGCATTCTTTCTCTCACCAAAAAGTTGCATTTTAAGGGGTAATGGCCTATTAAATACATTTCTTCTGCTCAGGATGAGCTTGCCAGCTGTTCGAACCCATGGCCAAATCCCTTGCAGAGGGCCGGTCATTTGTGGCAGCCATGCAAGCCGCCAAGCAGGACAGGAGTGAAGGAGAAATGGATGATGACTGTAAACGAGTCAAAGCCAAGTGATTATACCCCCGGGGTTTGACCAAATCATTAGCACTTTCTGACCTCTCACACTCTCGATGCCAAAAGAGTGTGTGAGCGTGTGGGCAGTCTAATGAGCACATCAGTCCAATTGAAGAATGGTGACGATCACAGCTAACTCAGCAGTGAGAGGTACAGAGGTGTGAACAGTAGTACTGACAAGGGGATAGAGAATGTGTGTGAGAGAAGAAGAGAAAGGAGGTGAATATAAACAGCCTTCACGGAGCACGAACCCATGTTAACCCAAAATTGAATATTATCCTTTTACTCACCCTGTTTTGTTTCAAACCTTTGAGACGTTCTTGCTTCTATGGTGCACACCTGGTTTCACAGACCAGGCTTAAACCTAGTCTAACTGTCCCAGACCTAATTGCATGTTTGAGCTGTTTTAACTGAAAGCAATTAGCAATGTCAGTTTGGTCTCGAGATGCACACCAAAATATTTTTTTCTAATAATTTATAAAAGCTACTTAAAGGTGCAGTGTGTAATATTTATGAGGATCTATTGACAGAAATGCAATATACATAACTGTGTTTCCAGTGGTGTATAAAGACATGAACCATTATGGTTTTTATTACCTTAGAATGTGCCATTTCTATCTACATGCATTCTATCGACCACAGGTCCCTTTACAGTGAAGTCACCATTTTGCGCCGCCATGTTTCTACTGTAGCCCTAAATGGACAAACTGCTCTACAGAGCACTAGCTACTCTCTGCTGTCTCAGACGACACCTGTGCCATCCACCGTAGCTTCTCTATGTGCTTCGAAAGGGAGGGGGAGCGGTTGCAATTCGCTAGATGCCTCTAAAATTTACACAGTGTCCTAATGTCCTAAGTTTATGTTTAAATGTCCTAATTGAACTAAGGCCTAATCGTGGCTTAATTTAAGCCCTGTCTCTGAAACCAGGCCCTGGTGTTTTTGAACCATATAATATCACCATTTTGGTTGTAGTAGCATCATTACCTCTATAGACGTTTGGTCATGTTATTAGAAAACAAAGTAAGTCATAGCATCAATGCGCCATTTCTATAGTTTATTTGACTTGAACTATCGTTCAAAAGTTTGGGGTTGGTACAATTGTTTTAAATGTTTTTGAAAGAAGTCTCTTATGCTCACCAAGCCTGCATTCATTTGATCAATAATACAATATAAATAGTAATATTATGAAATATTATTATAATTTATTAACAAGCTTATTTTAATATATTTTAAAATGTAATTGATTCCTGTGATAGCAAGGCTGAAGTGTATGTGTATGTAGTGCAAGGCTTCAGAAGAGAAGATCAGTGTATTACAACTTAAATTTCAGTCATCAAACAAATCTAAGGTTAAAAATAGCAGTTTCATGATACGATTAAGCTTCTTTTTGTTGTTCTACTGCTTTTGCTGCTTCACAGACCCAGTCCCCATTCACTTGAATTATTGAAAAGACCAGCCAGGATATTATTCAAAAATGCACCTTTTTTTGTTCCACTGAAGGAAAAATTATTCTAATTTTCGGGCAAATTGTTCAAGTCACTGTTAATATACTTATAAAAGTCACTGTTTGGATTAAGAGTCTATGATTGGATGGTTATTGCAGTGATTCATATTTTTCTAGCATGTTATATGTTTGGCAATATGTTGTTCTTTTAACCCTAAATGATGGAGTGTGTAGCTTTTCATTTCTTAAACAACCATGTAGGCCATATTCCAGGATGACAATGTCAAGATTCATCATGCTCAAACTGTGAAAGAATGGTTGGGAGGGAGCATAAAGAATCATTTTTTGCACTTGATGCACCTCTTGATGGAAATAAATGTTGTGATGTTATTTCCGTCAAGAGGTGCATCAATTTTTGGTCAAGATCTTGTATTGACAATCCAAGAGTCGAGCACTCAGTAAAGTCTCCTCCAGCACATCCCAAAGACTTTCAATCAATTTAAGAACTCAGAGGTCTGGACTCAGAGGTGCCAATTCATGTGTGAAAATGATTCTTCATGCTCCCTCCCAACTATTCTTTCACAGTTTGAGCCTGATGAATCTTGACATTGTCATCCTGGAATATGGCAATGGCATGTCTTCCTACATGGTTGTTTAAGAAATGAAAAGCTACAAACTTCATCTGTTAGGGTTAGAAGAACTGTTGCTAAACATATAACATGCTAGAAACACAATAATCACAACAATAATGATCCAATCATAGACTCTTTAAGTATTCGCCTATTTAATCCAAACAGCGACTATTTTTTGGCCAGGCAGTGTGTATATATATATATGTATATGTATGTATATATGTGTGTGTGTGTGTGTGTGTGTGTGTGTATATATATATATATATATATATATATATATATATATATATGTGTGTGTGTGTATATATATATATATATATTAGATGTCTCCAGTCAAAGTAACTCCTGGCAGTCAAAGAGATTCATATGCTCATACATGGACGCACACACACTCGCATTTGGATGAAGGTGAAAGTAAAAAAGAGTGACAGATGCTGATTTTCTGCTTCAATTGTGTCTGAGTGGGCAGGACATACCTGGTCAGACATGAGTGACGTGTGACATGGCTCTGAGTGACAGCAAAGTGTCTGCTGACCCCATACCGTCAGTGCGGACTAAGCCTGCCTCCACCCAGCAGCTTAAATGGAAACAGCCAGTGCTTTGGAAAAATGCCATTTTGCTTCTCTCCGTTGAAACCCAGCGACACATATTTCCTCCGTCCACTTACCCGCATAATTTGAGTACAAGTCATTCATGCATGCTGTCATTTTTACATACTGTCAAACTATATGCCAGGTCATTATGCAATTTACGAGTGGCGTGGAGAACAGTTTGACTGGCCACAGACGATTTAATGTTTGGTCTTCGTCAGCCATTTTTTCTTGAATAAGTGCGCCATATGGCAAACTGTGCCTTTGCTATCTTTAGTATCTGAAAGGATAAGCAGACAGATGGCAGCAGAAGTAAAAGCCGAATATTTAAATTTATTCATCAAAATAAAAGAGACAGGTGTTCTTTTAAACGCTCTCTTTGTGACAAACTCAGCTCACTCGTTCCTTTTGCATTTTTTTATTTTTTTTTATGTTTACCACGCTTTTATCTTCAGATTAGAGTCAGTGCATGAAAGAACGTGTTACTATTGAAGACCAGTGACGGGTTGACAAGGATCACTACAAAAATAGCAGCACTTCACTACGCCTTGGATATGTCGATTGTAATATGAAATGATATTGTCTGTGAGAGATATTGCATTCAGGCCGCCGTTTGTATTTGTTTTAGTTTTTTTTCCTCTGGAACTCGTAGCTCGGCACTGCAGTAGGGAGACAATATGCATGACTTCTTGGATGGCTTTTGTAGACAACGCCCATAGAGTGCATGTGGTTTTCAGGTTCGAGAGGAACTAGGACAGAGTGCTATTTTCAGTTTTTAGAGAACTTGGAAAAGAATTCTCTGCTGCCAAAAAGATTCATGATCTCACCAGATCCAGCCCTTACCAGAAGATAAAGAGAGATTGTGAGAGCGAACGAACGCTAGAGCGAGAGAGAGACACAAAGAGAGGAGGAGGAGGAGGGGGTGAAACAACAAGAACTGCTTGCCAAAGTGGAATTATTCTGCGGACACAACAAATTTATCTGTTTCACCAAACCTGCAGTACTCAAACATAAGGGCACATGCACTCCGGAGCGTGTCACACATGGTGTGATATTTTGATCTAATATCAAACACAAGTTATTTATGAGAGCGTATATTGCATGTCTGGGTGTTCTATCCAATTAAGCGCATTCCCTTGGTATTAGCTTGAGCATTACTGAGAAACTCTTTATGTAAAGTGGCTGAGGTTTCCTGGATGCACCAGCTCATTTAAGCTGAATGCCATGGCAGATCAGCATCCCCGCTGTGGCACACACACTCCGTCATACTCCATAAGCTTCTGCCTGCACCTTTTCCTAAATAAGACACATCATTAGTGGCTCTTCTGTCCTCCAGGTTTCCGGAGCAACCGCCCTGGCCCTTTGTGTGTGTGTGTTTGGCTCCTCTTGATGGAACATTCTGCCTTTTTCACAATTATTTCATTGATTTATTTAGAACTTAAAAGGATAGTTCACCCAAAAATTACATTTATGTCATTATTTATTCAGCCTCATGTTGTTCCAAACCTGTACCTGCACCTGCACTTTCTTTGTGGAACACAAAAGGTATAGTCATTGGGGTGGATTTGGAAACACTTTATTTTACAGTCCTGTTTCGCATTTACATACTATGCACTTGTTGTAGTAATGACAATAACTGGGTAATAACTAGGTACTAACCTGAACCTACCCTAAACCTTAACTTAACCCATTACCTTACATTACTGAGTACTTTTGTGGGTAAGTACACTGGGTAACACTTTATTTTAGGGTTCAATTCTCACTATTAACTAGTTGCTTATTAGCATGCATATTCCTAGGATATTGGCAGTTTATTAGTACTTATAAAGCACATATTAATGCTTTATTCTACATGACCATATTCTACATTACTTAATCCTACCAATACCTAAACTTAAACGCTACAAAAACTTTTTACTTACTATTAATAAGCAGTAAATTAATAAGCAGTAAACAATATAGTGAAAACCATTGTTTTTCAGGCATTGGTCAGTTTTGAGATTTTGTTTCCATAACTTGTCTTCTTTCAGACTAGTGGAAAGAACACATCCAAAATACAGTACACTTTTAAGTGTTTATTTTATTACACTTTATCCATTTGCATCTGTAGATTTCAATTACTATATATCCTATCTTTTTCTTAAAATTTTTTTTTTCTTGTGCACTGAGCCAGAAATGTCTCCAGTTTTAGTCCCATCTATATTCCGAATGTTTTATTTATATATCATTTGCCTGATTTATATAACATTTCCTAAAAACATGGTAAACATGTTTTTTTTTTTTTTTTTCTGACTGTTGATAGTATTTTCTGATTTATGGAATGAATAAAAATAGATATCCAAAATCCCCTGTGCAAAAAACTTGCATGCCATGTCTTGTATGTCTAATATGTCAACAAAATGAAAGAAGAATTTTGAACCTAGCTTTATCAAATGTTCACATTTCTGTTCTGGATAGTAGACGTAAGTATATTTAGCAGCACGAGAAACCTGCTCCTCTAAACTACTTCTAATTTATTTTTACATCCATATTCTCAAATTCAGAACAACTAGATTATTTTGTGTCAGGCGAGGGGAGATCGTCACAGTTCCAGTGTAGATGAAATGCTCTGTCAATCAGGATGGCATCGTGGTTGTCACCTAATTGCCTACAAGAAACGAGAGAACTCTAGAGAACAGTGTTGCTATAACAACCCCCATTGAGTCTAATGAGAATCCAGTTGTATTAATTCTTTATATTTAGAGCAGCACTGCAGGCCTCAGTGGAGAGGTGACACGAAGCTGGAGACGGACAGGGATGGCCGAGATGCAGTGATGTGGAACTGGGCCCTTCTTTTAAATGACACCCCATCCTTCGCTCGCTTTAGGGATCATTTAGTGAACACACAATCCTGAGCACATCACCCAAAACATTTGTTATTCTGTGGTAATCTGGGATTTGGTGTCACGGCTCAATTTTGCTTTCCCCTCCCGTATGTTTAGCCCCTGAGGCATTCATAATAGAGCCGCCTTCTTTCTTTCCCTTTTTTTTTTTTTTTTTTTTTTAAACAGAAAATTCTGTGAAACTGGGACATTATTACACCCGAGACTGAATGTAGGACGTAGGGTGTCTCTTTTAAACCATGCCCACTTTAAGATTGCAGGAAAAAGCCCTCTGCAAAGGTCTGAGCCCCTTTGTCCAAGTCAGAACTAACACATGCTTATGGCCAGGGCCTAAAACAAACTTTTTGCCACACCTGCCAATGGCTAGTGAAGTTACAAAACTTAGTTAGTCAAGAGCAGTGAGAGATAATTTGTCTTTTGTTGTTTGATTAACATTAAAAACAGTTTAAGACATAATGCACAGATCCAATATACTGATACTGTATACATGCGTTCTCTCTTGACTATTTACATTCACTTGTTTACTAGGATACTAGATTATTTTATTTTTTTTTACATAATTTTGTGTGAATTTGTCCGTTCAAGCGCAAGACATGAACGAGAGCTCAATTCAGTATTCACATGCTCTCTGAAACGCGTCTTTGGATGTTTGTGCACTGAAAACTCCCCAAACCACGCGCAAGTTATGAATTGAGTTCCCTTTTGTGTCTTCTTGTGCTTGAATATTGTAATTGGCAAGGCTCAAACTTCTTTGACTGTCCCGAAGGTTGTACACGTTTGTTCACGCTCATGTTCTCACAACATTGCATTGTTGGGATTCATAAAAATGTTACCGGCCAACTGGCAATTGACACAGTGTCATATACTTGCCAATGCAGATTTTTACCCGCATTTGGCACTTGGTGTTAATTGTAGACCCTACTTACGGACTTTATTAGAATGTATATATTCCCCCTTGACCGGATGTGGTTGATTCAACTCTGTCATTTCAGATATTTCAAAAGGGCTGCCACACTTGGTGTTGGTCCCAGAAATCCGAATGAAGGATGAGGACAGCTACTGGAAGGGTGAAAGAGAGGTCGTTCTCCAATTAGAAGGGGGCGTGGAGTGTCACAGCCCGTTGGAGTGCAGGCCAAGCTCTCACATCACTTCTCTGACCACAAAGCTGAAAAGATGGGCAGGGAGGGAGAGATTGGCCCTGGAGAAACTCTGTTAGAGAGCGCAGAACAAGGGTGAAGGAGACGCTGCCCCATTGTTCCCGGTGATGGGAAGAGGATAGGGCTAACGGGCAGAGTCTGTCTTCATTATGGGGTGTGAGAGGCGGAAGGAACATCCAGCTTCGGCCCAGCTGGAGATGACAACATGGGGCGTGTGTGTGTGTGACAGAAAAAGAAAGCTTGAGAGTATCCAGACAAAAACACACATCTCCTGGGAGGGTATAATGAAGTCTGGTGTTGCGATTTGTCCTCTGCTAGCTCTCTTCCTGCAGATAGGTGTGAATTAGGGGAATTCACAGAGGGATCTTCTCATACACACCTCATTTCATTATTTTCAAATGCCACATGTAGCTTTTGCAACCGGCAACAAATCAATCGGAAGGACCACACGTTCCCACAGCAGACTATTTCAATGTTTTCAAGCTAATGGCCTCCATCTGTCGTAAATTTGTCAAATAACCATTTTCACAATTGCTTGCACTCATGTGCAGGCTTGTAATAGCTTTCATAACAAGTTTGCAACAAGTTTTTAGTTAACCAAGTAGTGCATGTAGGCACATAGGTCATCAAGCAGAGCACAGAGTGGGCATAGTTACTGTTTTATATAAGACGAGCACCGTGGATCGAGTTAGTATTATTAGCAAGTGCTTTCACAAGAAGAGATTGTTTACACACAAATACATTTTATTGTAATTAGCAAAAGTGAATCCCACCCACTGAGCTGCATCAAATCGGAAACCATTAAGGATTGAGGCCATCTAGTGGTGCGGATGTGAAGCACACAGAGTGATTTCACTCTCACTGCTCACATTAATAAGACAGCAACATGCATTGATGAGAATTTACACTGAAAATGACAAGCGCTGCATCAGAATACAGATTAGATTCCGTTTCACTGAGACTGTCACACATTATTCTGTATGACCAGCATATTGCCTTAAGGCGCTGATTTCAAGGGAAAAAATCTTATAAGGTTATTTTTTTCCTGTGATTTCCTGTGATTCGATTATGTTATCTGCCTGCAGGCTTGTTGAGAAACTTTTGAACATGAACGGGAATGAAAAAGTAGTATTATTTAGTTTACAAGGCTTAATGTGTGACATAGTAAATTTTATTTTGACATCTGCAGCAGTCGTGCCACCCCCTTTAAAATTACGGCTTGCTGCTGGTAATATTCCTTTGCCCTAAATGTAGCATGTGAGTTTATGTCTTTCCATCAGCAATGTTTTTTATATATTTATTAGAAATCAGAACCCCACACAAATCCGAGGGGTTATGTATCACCCTGAAGGACTGATTCAAAAAGATTGAGTTGAAATTATTTTACAATGGAAAAAAAAAAAAAAAAAAGGACACGGGTGATACAATAGACATGACACTTGCACAGCTATGCAGGATATCAATTGCCTTCGACAACAGGCAGTTATACAGTTAAGCAGTCATTTATTAAACATTTTTTACTTATATTCTACAAAAAAAATCCATATAATGAGCTGGGGTTTTTTTTTACATCGTACCAGTCTGTCTCTCATATCACTCAGGGTTACCTTTCTTCTCATGTGATTAAATAATTTCAGCTGAAATCAATATTTGATGTCCATTTGTTTCTTTAATTGGTAAGTAATCATGTAATGTGCAGGATAGTGTACAGTCAGCCGGTCATTAATACGAAATAAACCATTTCAGGATGAAACAATACCCTCCCTCTGTGCAATGGTGTCCTAATCAAACTGTCAGGATTTATTTTGTCATAATGAGTCTCTGACTGTACACTATCACTTAAATATCGCATAGATAATGCAATAGAACATACTAAATTGGATTTCATATCATTTTTACTAAATGTATTAACCAAAACCGTAGTATTCTCTTAATGTACACAGACATAACAAATATATCCTCACTAATTATTATCAGTTTCTTTGTTACTATTCATTTCCTTCACGTAATAGCCTCATTAAAACATAAATTATAGATATTTTTGTTATTAAATATGAATGCTGCCTTTTGCTGCCGAATTATTAAAGTGGAGGTAAATCTTTCTGATGCATTGTGCTGTCAGGAGAAATTGTGCACAGGCTGATAAACTATCACCTTGTTTGGTCCTCAATAAATTTGGTACATCTGTTATTCTGCCAGTTAAGATGGAGTATAGCTGCCTCTTTATGAGGGCCTTTATTAATAATCAAAAATTGTCTACCGAAAGGTTGCAAACACAGAATGATGTTCCTTAAGTGTGATGTTCATGTGCTAAAAGAAACCAGAGAATATAACTTGACCGGAGCGAATCAGAACAGAATGGCTGTGATAGAATCTTAAATTCCTCTTTCTTTCTCTGTTCCTTTCTCTCTCTCTCTCTTTACAGGAAAAAGGCAATATCAGAGTGGTGTTCAATGTGGGCACCGATGACATAAACATTGAAGAAACCTCAAAGTTTGTAAATGATGGAAAGTACCACATAGTTCGCTTTACGAGAAGTGGTGGTAACGCCACCTTGCAGGTGGATGATCTGCCAGTCATTGAGCGTTACCCAACAGGTAAGAGCCCTAAGCCTTTATACGCATGTTCTCACACAGACACACACATTCACACACAATCTAAGCCATGCAGCTATGCACAATGGGAACAATAAAAGGCTGGCAGAGCTCAGGAAAAAGAGTCTGAATCACAGGGTTAAGGACAAAATGCCTTTGTCTGTGATTGTGGTTTCTCACAGTTAAAAAAAAAGGTAACCCTGGTATCCTTTCCAAATGTCAGCAGAGATGATTGCTCTTGGGGCTTTAGAAGGCTGAAAATGTCAGAGCCAGGGTTATCAAATTCACCAGCCTCTCAGTCGCCTGAAAAGCCCTGACAAAAGCTTGACAAGAGATCAGAGATGAGAAATAATCCCATTGCTCTCGTTTGTCAATCATGATGAAAAGGAGGCGGCTGTATTAGTCTTTTAATTTGTATTTTACTTCAAGCTCTTCGTAAACCATCTCTTCCATTACTGAGATTATTTGCTCTCGCAAACTTCTTTTCTTCTTGAGAGCAGACGTGAGAGATCGTTGATGGTAAATGTTGAGTGTTCGACGACTGAAGTGGTAATGAAGCTCGGGAAATCTCATGCTTCCCATAAGTGCTACGTTGCCGTCCGTTGCTCATCATTGCGTTTAATACGGCTTGTCATTAAATTCAAAATTTGCAGGGAAAATGCAACTAGGTTCAGCTGTAGATACATGGGTTGTATAGAATTGCATTTTGTATTATTAAATTACAATACAAATATTAACAGGATTATCCAAATCAAAGAGTTTACATTTTGTGTTTACAACAGCTTAGACAAACTAGGACATACAATGAAACAAAATATAGACATAGTACTTGTAAACCCGACTATAAAGAATGCAGACAGATAGAAATAGAAACAGAGACAAAGAGAGGAACTCTTTTACCTTAGTCAAGACCCTCTCATTGTTTTAGTGTAAACAAACAACCCAAATACCAGCAGTGTATTTCATTTAGAGAGGAAGACAATTGCTTGTTAAAATGGAGCCATTGTAATGTGCCATTTTCTCTCGGCTTTCTGTTTCCATTGTGTCAGTGGATTTAGTGAGCAGTGCGCATGTGATTGCCTGAATACTAATGCATCTTATGTCCGTGGCAGAGTGGAAGAAACTTTTCCACTGAAGTATTTAAAAAAGAAAATTAGTCATGACCGCTTCATTTTAATCAGCGCTTGATTGACTCAGCTCCGCATTAGACGAGATAATAAATGCATAGAATTTAAATTGACAACCAGTTCGAGGGAGAACAAAAAGAGCTGCTTGTTTATCTTGAACAATTAGTTCTGTAACTAGTACAAAGAAATTTGTAATTTTAATTTGTATGTATATGTATATATATATATATATATATATATATATATATATATATATATGTGTATATGTGTGTGTATATCTTAACCTATGCTGTCACTCTTTCACCTGAACAATAGTATTTATATGGAGTAATTATATATAGAAGCTTAATGTGAGTATTAATGATGGGGTTTTCAAAATGAAACGCATATTTTCAACTCCCATCTCCCTGAAGTCTTGTCTGATTTACTTTTTAAATCAAATTAAATTTTAAATGAAAATCAAAATAGCATCTAAATGTCATTGGATGCATATCAGAGCATTTTGTATTGCATTTCATATCTTGATTTCAGTATAATGTTGAGCGCATTGGTCCGGCACTGACTGGTGGAAAGGATAATGCTTTAAAGCGATAGTTCTCCAAAAAATGGAAATTATACAATCAAGTTTTTCTTTTGCAAAAGCACAAAATATCTTTTGAATTAACAAAAGAAAAAGAAGAAAGAAGAAAACAAAAGGAAAAAAGGTCATACATAGGACGACGACGTGAGGGTGAGTATATGATGGTAGAATATTCATTTTTGACTAATGTAATGTTTCTTAAAGTCTGTTAAGGAATGGATTGATTGTGAAATAAACAAAGATAGCTTTATTACAGTCACTATTTTCAGCTGAAAGGTGCAAATCACCTGTGCTTCTTGTCCATCTGAAGAGATTGATGGACACAAAGTACTTAAGTGGACCTTTTCCATATTTACTAAAAAATAAAGAAATAAAATAAAAAACTAGAATGTTCCTGTAATGTTCAAAACAGAATTACTGCCATACAGCTACTGCTGGGCACAAAATGGCCACAGCATGAGGTTTAGACTGGGGTGTTGATCCTGTGTATTTCCTAACATTACAAATGGATGCAGAACAGATATACGAGCACAGAAATGTTTTCTTTGATTATTTAAATGCCTTTGCTGAAGCAGGAAAGCGTCTTATTTACCAAGTGTTCAGACAGTTAGCATGAGTGTCAGACTGTTAGCATGCTAAGCTAACTAGGCAGTCATTTTCACTTTACAGAGAGGCCCTAGGGCAACTGCCCCCTCGTTTCAACAAAAATGACCACTGCGTGTGTTTGTGTATGAGTGGGTGGGCCTGCGTGCATGCGTTCGTGCGTTTATGTGCATTCAAGCACTCATGCACACAACTTGCCCTTAGTCATCCAGTCCATCCCGCTTCAAGAGCTCCTTTTTGTTTTTTTCCCCTTCTTGTCTTGCTTCTTTTAAGCTATGATTTGAGACAAATTACTCCTTTCACTCTTGATTACTCTAGGTGAAGTGCACAAGTAGACATAAATCACAGTTAGACCTGACTGCACATGGTAGGGGAGAGAAAATGAGAGAATTAAAGAAGGGGGAAAATACAAATGCAGGAAAGTATAAAGAAAGGGGGACTCATATAATGGACTGAGTTTCAGGTTTTATTCTGCTCTCACAGCAGAATATCGGCACTCTCAGACTCAAGTCCAGAATCAAGCACTCCATATGTCCTTATGTGCAGCCCTGAGGAAGCCTTATTTCCCTGTCCGCGGGTGTTCTCCTTCTGCAATCACCTATCAAAAACAGTATTGTACTGTGTTTGAGAAGCAATTTAGTCATGCCATTTCAGTGTCGGATAGAGAATAAAGAGCTTTACCTCAAAAGTGCAGTCGACTGTAGTAGCCACATTCATGTGAGGTGGTACAAACTTCAACTTTGGTGCCTAAAAGGAATAATTCACCAAAATGTCTTACCTTTATGTCATTCCAAACCTGTATGACATTATTCCTTTTGTAGAACATAAAAGGAGAATGTCCTTGCCACTGTTTTCCAGATCCGGTTATCAAGCTCAGATGACAAAAAAAAATAATAATAATAATTTTCACTTCTATTACATTTTTCTTTTTTCTTTTTCAAAATTCCTTGTTTTATTGATGAAGGAAAGTCATACAGGTTTGATGAAGACTGAATTTTAAGTTCCGTCAGTTTAAAGTTAGTGGTTGCTTGTATATGGGAAATGAGACACATTAGAACTGAAATTTGCAAGCAATTCTCGCTGAATCTCTCACATCATTGGGCTGACTTGCTACACTACTCTTGTTACATCTGGTTGAGGAAATATGTTCACACCATTCATATTTTAATCATTCTTTAATCGCTTATAGAGAGAGCAAGACTCGTTTTTGATTGACAAATAACAAGTTAATGGCTCACAGGGTAAAAATTGTGAAGCGTAATTATACTCTTTGGAAATCTGAGCAAGTCAGGTTCGTGTTGCATTTCAAAGTGAAGTCAGGAGTGGTAATTATGTGTGGGCTGTAATGGGAGAGGAGTAAATGTTTTCAAATAATCTCAATTGAATAGAGCCACTATAGTTGGCTCAACCAGGACATGTTGCATATAAATATCTACATTTAAGCACAGCTTCCGCTCAAGGTCATGTGGCGCCCACCGTAGGGAACTAGTACCTAACTGTGCGCATACGGACATCTCTGAGGTCAAAGCTTTTGTCAGAGCAATTTCAAATTCACATGGGGAGCATGAACATGAATAGTGACTGATCTTACATGCAGTACTGATGAACTGATAATCTTCCTGTTGCTTTAATCCTTTGAGTGTTTTTTCTGCTACTTTGATGTTTTTAAATGTATTGTGATCTGATAATGTGAGATTTATCATATTAAAAATGACTGAAAATACCTTAGATTAGATAGCAAATGTGAAGCTAAAATCAAATTGGTTGCAAAACGCTGGAATGTACTGTAATGACAATATTTAGATTAAAATGAGCTAGTTTTCATGTATAACTAGATGAAAAATCTGCTAAAAAGATTTAAAAGGATTACTATTTTGTAAATGTATTATGTAAAGGAGTGATATGTTGTATAAACGTGATTGAGTTTGGTTGATTTCTCTTAACACAAGAAGAGTAGGTGCATATTTAACATAGCACTTCTATTAAAATAGGCTTAATTTGTTTGCTTAAATTGTTCGAGTTAATTGACTGTAAAGCTTCAGCATTCTTATGTATGCAACCTTGGTGTTCCAAATAAAAAAATGAAAGAAAGAAAAGAAGAGGAAAAAGAAAAAAAAACAGACAGTTAGGGCATATGTTTCACTGTAGGTTTTAATCTTTGACCTTTCAGATTTTTAACAATGAAATGTCTCTTTAAACTTTAAAGGCAACATTGATAACGAACGCCTGGCGATTGCTAGACAGCGAATCCCATATCGGCTTGGTCGAGTAGTTGACGAATGGCTACTCGACAAAGGTAAAAACACTGATTAAAACTTTAAATAAAAGATAATTTGATCATAAGCAAGTGATATTTTGCACAGCAAATAAACCATCTAAAACATAAATCCCTGTATAACCAAGTTTAAAATTAAACAAATGTAGTTTGTAATATTTGCACTGTACAGTTCAATAATGTGTTGTTATACTGTACTTGTAAACCTGTCAGAGGTTAAAGGGACTGGTAATATACTGATAACTGAAGTTAGTTCAATCATTAACAAAATATGTTTACATCATTAAAATACTTATTTAAATAATGTTATTGTCCAGCTGTAATAATCTAAATGACTAATTAAAGTATATGTCCATTTGAATTCATAGTGATGTACACACTATTTAATTTATATATGAATATCTACTTGTCATGCTAAACATATTTCTTTTTGAAACTGCTAAAGTGGACAGTTAAAAACCCAAAGCAAATGTCTCTTAAATAGCTTCAATGATTATTGGCATCAGATATGAAGTCCCTTTAACAAGCAAGTTAAACACAAGAAGGAAAAGACTTGAATGCATGCTGCAATGTATGTAACAAATTGAATCGTTTAAAGTGATTTGTTTTCAAGTTTGCTTGTTTTCTTGCTTTCCCTTTTCAATGGAATTATGACCATGATGAATCATTTGTAATGTGTCATGTAGCTGTAAAGCCATTCTCACATAAACCTTATTTCAGTCTAATTGATTTTAATTGCCATTGCCCTTGCTGAAAGGCAATCTTAATAAAATGTACTAGACCTGTGCATACAGGCTTTGTCATTTGTAATGTAAAAGATTAACAGTAATTTTCTCACATAAAAGGGGAGATTTGTTTTTACAGATACAGAATCATTTTTTTCTCTCATCTTAGTATGTATTTGATTGTCCTTTTAGCAAAGTCCCATTGATTTTTTTTTTTTTTTTTTTTTTTTTTTTTTTGGGACCCAGCTTTCTCATCCCCTTCATTTATGTGCCAACAGCAGCCATTAAATTACAGTCGATAAATTACCAGTGTTGCTGTTTGCATTAGTGTAATTTATTGCTTCATGATCCCCAGGGAAAATAAGGTTACGGTTGTTGTGTGTTTTACCATCAGGACTTCCATCAGTTCTGTTTTCTCGTGTGCGTGTGTGCGTGTGCGCGTCTATGTTTGTAGCGTGTGCATGTGTATGTGTGCGTCTCTACGGCGTGGGGGAGCGGGCCGTTGAAAACTCTTGTATTTTCTGTAACGTTCTTCTCCGGCAGGTCGGCAGCTCACCATCTTCAACAGTCAGACCACCATAAAGATTGGAGGCTGGGAGAAGGGCAGTCGGCCCTTCCAGGGCCAGCTCTCAGGGCTTTACTACAATGGCCTAAAAGTGCTCAACATGGCCGCCGAGGGCGACCCCAACGTGCGTGTGGAGGGTAGTGCCCGGCTGGTGGGAGATATGCCCTCCTCTTCTATTACGCCCCAGTCCAGTGCATCCGCAACGGGCAACCGCTCAGAAACGTCACCCTCCATCACCGACATCACCACTACAACTGCATCGAACCGCCAGGGCAAGCAGACGACAACCCCACAGGTCAGCGGCCCCTTTATTCTAGTTCAATATGATCCTGTGAAAGCCGATGCTGAGTGTGTAATACATTATTTTCTTCCTTGTCAGAATGTGATGGATTGAAAAACACTAGGGTTCTTTCGTTCATGACAAACTTGGAATAAACCGTGAATTTTACAGATGCACTCAGTGATTCTGTTGACTTATCATGGAACAGCAAAAGTTTTTAGTTAATGTTGCCTTTCTAAAAATGCACTGTTAACAGTCAGACATGATTGCTTAATTCCATTAAGTAAAAATGTCAGAGAACAGTTGGGTGACTGAGTATTTAGCCCAAGTGTTCAGTGGGTGTGAAGACCATAAGTGTGCGTAGAACTTTTGATTACACATTTGGAACACGTTGGTTTACAGAGCTTTGTTTACACATTTTTATTTTCAATACTTGGCACTAGTGTTGTCAAAAGTACCGATTTCGGTACCTAGTCAGTACTGAAATGTAAAAAATGTGACGCTTTGAGCACTGTTGAGCAGAATCGTGAACACCTCTGATTGGCCATTGTGCTCACACGCTCATCAAATATGTCTGTGATTGGCTACAATGACCAGCCCTTCACAAACCTGTTGTAAATATACATCAATGACGCTTTTCACAGAGTGCTTACACAGATACACACGGGAGCGTTTGAATGCAGGCGTCTATCAGCGGACCGGTCTGCTGATCGATGTCTGTTTGTGCTTTTAAACGCTCCCGCTTTCAAAACACTTTCATCCGTGTGCTTTCAAACGTGCTGTGCGTTGATCATCGTAACCAGTCACAGACATATCCGATGAGCGCGTGAGCACAATGGCCAGTCAGAGGTGTTTACGATTCCGCTCAACAAGCGTCACATTTTTTACATTTCAGTACTGAAGTCAGTACTTTGGACAACACTACTTGTCACTAAACTTCTAAATGTCTATTCAGTAGCCCCTATTTAACAGATGACACAATTTAATTGTGGAGCTTCTAATTAAGTGATAAAAAGCAGATGCAGTTGTAAAAATGTTTTACAAAATAGACATGCTCATCTCTGCACCAATACTAACATTTAATTAATTTAACTTGCACTGCAAAGTTTCTAAGGATTTCGGCACACGTGAGCACCAGAACTTGATGGATGATGGAATACGCTTGGTCTCAAATACCGTTTTTCCAGTCTTGTGCACTTCCTGTCGCAAGTGTTTGGGCCAGGGCCTAGTAATATGTTTTTGTTTATTTGTGTATAAAATGTTTTTAATGAGGTAAACAAGTGCACCTTCAAAATTGTGTTTTCTAGGCTTGGAATAGCCATTGTAATTTCTATTGTCATTAAACATGTTATGCTAATTATGCTGTGCAATCTTTAAGCAAATGCTTCTTCACTTCATAAATTGGTCTAATTGATTTATTGGCAAAACTTTGAATGATTTGTCCATTAACCATAATCAACTGTAAAAACCATGGAGAAGATGAAGATTCATTGGCTCGAAGTGTTGGAACCGAATGGTACGATCAGATTGAAGCAGACAGGCTGTGTGTTGTCTGGGTCAGTGTGTTGTGTTTTAGCTCTGTGCTGTTTTTGGCCGTCTATATCATTACTCTCGGCTTCTCTCTTTATTCCTCTCGCATACACTCGCTCAGTTTCTCTTTTACCATCCAAACCATTATAAGTGGCGTTTCAATAAGTGACCCAGACAGCAACGAGGCCAGTTTAAACTGAACTCCGTGCTCTCTCAAGCAAAAGAGGCCTAGAGTCTAAGACCAGGGCACTTAAAGACATGCCCGTGGCTGGATCGCACATTATCGAACTGGCAAAGAGTTTCGGCCTGGCACAGTTCAATTGCTTTCAGACATAAAGTGATTGGCCCATTTCTTTTGTGGATGTGCTGTGGCTCAGGATGAGAGAGAGTGCTGGGGGATGCTGGGAGACTAGAGTCAGTCAATAAGTCTGTGTGAACAGAGAGAAGAACCCACAGGCAAATGGAACAGGGCCATAAAGGGGAGAAATCAGTAGGGGAGATGAGCGGCGTGCATTTGGACATGCTTTTGTCCTTTACAACTTGCAGGTTTTTCTCTCCGGTCGGTCTTGCTCTCTCTGGCGCGAGCTCGAGGCATCATTTAGGGCTCTGACAGAGAGCTCTAATTACGGTGGCACTGTAATTACATGTCAGAGCACGAGGCTGAGCGGGGTGATTGACAGGCTTGTCAAGGCCAGTTCAGTCTCGTCTCCTCGTGCATGACTTTACACACTGTGATTTAGCCTCCACAACAATAAAATCGTAATTTGATATGGTTAAAACTGATTCTGGCACTGCATATTAAATTACCTTCCTGCTCAAGGGCACTCCAGGCACGTTGTGTGAAAGTGATAGTTGTGCAATAACAGATATTTCGATCTATTCGCGCGCAATCGTGAGGTTGGCTTATCATGGCCTCATCTGTGGATTTCATTACAAAATGGTGGGCTTGCCGCCCTCCGCACACCGACAATGATGGTAAATGTTGCCATGGAAATATGAGACTCCTCTCTTCTCGGCACAGCAGTGTCTCTCTAAGTTTGCGCCATCTGCGCTCCATTATCATCCATTACAATCTCTTTCTCTCTCTCTGCACAGCTGCGCTGTCCAAATCAACTGCTTCATTTTTTTAAGATGGATTTTTAATATCTAATTAATGATAAAAGCTGGATAGAGAGGGATGTGAAATCAAAGAGGAGAGTTTGTGGTTCTTTGATTACAGGCCTTTGTGATGCCCATTAGACAGGAGCAGCCATTAGACCGGAGAGCTCTCTATAATAAGAGCTAATGGAACTTCTTGGGCTCTCTCCATCTTCTTAACACTTTTCCAGAGTGTCCACCGAGGTCTCCCCCTTAAACATCCTCGAATTAGCCGAGATCTGGAAGAAGGGCTAAATGAATTTAAGTATCACTTGAGAGTGTGAAAATTGCTGTGCAGTGTGCTAAGGAATAGTTAGCTGCATAGACATGTAATTATTCAATCTGTAAAAAAAGTTTGTGAATTGAACAAGCTGAAAAATTAACACAAATTATATTAAATAATATAGGGTTAGTGACATATGAGTGTTCACAATAAAGAAAAATCTTTTAAAAGGAAAAAGAAACTATTCAAAAACTATTTCAAGAAACTATTAAAGTCCTCATGAAATCAAAATCGACCCTATTTACTTTGTTAGCACATATTAAAGGTCTTAGGGTGAACAATTAATCCGTGCAAGTTAATACACAGAAACAATTTTTTGTCGTGGTAATCTTTAATCAAAGTCTAAAAAGTAACTTCCGGTCTGGAAACGGCGTTCCTTCTCAGATGATGTCAGTTTGACGGCTTAGGTTTGAAAATGCGTAACCGCTCCCCTCCAACCGTTAGTCTGCTATGAGCGCGAGATGGAGAGGAGCAGCGCTGAAGTAAAACCCTGCCCTCTATTCAATATTCACTTGGAAATACGTCACAGCACTGAAGGAAACTCACTTGCTTCCGGTTCACTGGGACTTTAAAGGTGCAGTATGTAGGATTGACAGCTAGTGGTCGAAACTGCAGCGCAAATTCAAAATATTGGAGATCGTTATTTCCCCCGCCGCCGCCGCCTCAGTCTTGACTCTCACGCGGTTGCCAACTTGAGGGCATGCAACAGGAGCGAGCGCAATTGACAATGAAAGCCACACTGTAAGCTGATGAGTTGATTTATCCGTGTTTTAATATGCTCTCATTCATAGAGATTTTTAGATGGATGCCGAGGCTTTTTAGGTCGGGTAGAATCTGCAATCTCTGACCCAGTTTGTTCGCTGGCTTCCATGGCAGCAATACGCGGTGTTTTCCGCCAACTGGCAACCTGTGGTGTCGAAATACTATTGGGTAAACTGGCAACGTGCAGTAGTGCACAGACCAAAACAAAAACAGACATTCCGACATGGAACACACATTTCAAAGTAGAATAACTGGCTGTAGCATTGTTTTTCTCAGAAACAATTTGGCATGTTTCATAAATATCTGCAAACATATTGTGGCATTTTTATGTTTTAGTAAAGTGAAAAACTTACATACAGCACCTTTAAATCGAATCACCTAATGATTTAATATAATTAATAATACAATTATTATTTCCAAATGTTTTTAAATATATTTAAGTATATATTTTTTCAAACATCATTCATTATTAAATATTATTTCATAAATAACATTGTTTTTGAGGAGTCACACCACATTATATTTTACATTCTGAACCCCAAAAAAAGTATTTTTAATTCAGAAATTAAACATGCTCATCATAAAAGATTGTGTTCAAGTCATTTTATGTATGAATTGCATTTTTAATATATTTTTGAATAAACAAAGAGATAAGACAAAAAAAAAAGAATGTCGCCATTGACCCATGTAATTATTGTTTGACTAGTGAGCTGTAGTGCAGAATCCTAAATGTTCTATTTCGTTAACTGGTATTGCTTTGTTTTAAATTTCAAAATCCTAAAACTTTCAGTTCATTTGAATGAGATTTGAGTCCCAGATTGTGGCCTTTGAAGATAAAGGCGCTGTAGATAATGGAGATGATTTTTTATTGTACAAATGGTTTACAAATGAATGGCTCTGAAGGAAATATTATTTCATGCAGATCAATTGATTTGCTTGTAATACAGCAATTTTGTGTGTAGTGTAAATGAGGTCTGTAGTCTTTGGAATAATTTTGCATACTTTGCATGACTAGTTTTTTTGCTTAATGGCTTCAGATCTGCTCTGTGAGCATGCTTAATCTTAAAATGACGTGTGGAGCTTGGATTATCCTCAGATAAACTGGTTTTGCTATTGTCTGACTCACAGCATATAAGCTTTTTAAAGAAGCGTTAATGATAGAAAGCCGAGCATCTTGTTTTACTCGTTTCTGTTCAAACAGCAGCCACAACAAACAAACAACTGAGGTCGTCTCAAAGGAGCCCAACATGCTTAGAAAAACATGCATGCACCGTCTGCTTGTGACTGACAGATGAGATGTTTAATATTTCTATCAGAAGTTGATTTCCTTTGTGACTACCACCCGCACGACTGATGTTCAGAAGTGACAGCTTTTTTATTATCTTCTTTATCCTCTGTCCCACTCTTTCTCTTTGGGTTTTCTTCTCTAAAGTATACGATCGCTACATTTTACCTGTTACATCACCATGTTTATGGATATGTGGCCGTTCTGTCTAGTTTTTGATGCTGTGTTTCTGATATCCCTTCACATGGCCGTGGTGTTTGGCTCGATGGGATTTGGCATGCTTGGAACCTGTGTGTTTATTCTGATCTACAGGGACATCTTGCTGCGACGGGCCATCAGGCTATGTGCTGGGCTTTAAATAATATATTAGCATTTCCTGTTTGAGCCGTGCATGTCATTAAACACCCTGGGGTATCTTTTAGATCTAGAGATGGGCAGAGGGCAGTGAAGCGCCACTTCTCTGCCTAGAAAATGGCAGCGTGGGCGCGTGCCACGTGAGAGTCATGCATTTATAGATGCTTTGTGTTGGTGCTGAGTGGATTTGATTCCATCAGATGCAAAATAGGTCTTTTTTTCTCTTGGTGAAAATATTTACTGAGAATTACTGTAATATGTTTACAGTGTGTGGTCCTAGTGTCATTACAAATCAGTTCTTGCATAGTGGAAATATATATGGAAATTGCATTTGAAAATGGTTTAAATTTGTTTTCTTTTACCTTTGTAATTTTGAAATGATGCACTCAACTGTGTTTATGTGTGAGAGAGACTTTCTAACCTAGCTATACTTTGGGGATAAAATTGCCTCTAAAATGTTGATAATGTATGAAATGTCAAATAGAAAGCAATGTTTTTCAACTAGAAGACATATGGTCAATAATAATTTTGCAGCCTTTTGATAATATTCAATGGGATGTTATCTCAATTATTGTCTAATAATATAATATCTCAGTATTTATGGATCTGTTTATGCTGCTCTGAAACAGTTAAAAGGGCTTATTTTTGTATTTATTTATATCAGAGGAACCATCATTTTGACCAAACAGCCATTCCTGTCACAACTAGATAAAGTGTTTTTACCAAATGAACACAGGAAAGATTTACATTTAATAATTTTCATTTATATGTGCCGGTATGTCGATACATAATAATGAACAGCAATATTTATTTTGTACTAAACCATTTTAATAGATGAAAAATGCCATACTGCAAACTTACTGTACATTAGGTTATATCTGAGTTTTTAGTTGATTCATTGAAACTAATCAGGGGTCAAGTCAAGTCACCTTTATTTATACAACGCTTTTAACAAGTCCAGTTGTTTCAAAGCAGCTTCACATTGTTAACAGGAAAATAATGCGACAGAATTTGTACAGCCGTTCTGGTGAAACGGTGATGTTATCCAGCTAATTTCAAGTATCATATAGTGTCAATGCGGGCAGATCGGTAATATAGATGAAATTTAGGTGTCCCCAACTGAGCAAGCCAAAAGCCAAAGGCAACGGTGGCAAGGAACCAAAACTCCTTCAGGGTCAGAATGGAGAAAAAAAACCTTGGGAGAAACCAGGCTCAGTCGGGGTGCCAGTTCTGCTCTGGCCGACGAACAAACAGTGTATGATTATAATTCTGGATACATTGCAGGTCTTAATTCATATTAGGTAAATAGATATTCGTAAGATTGTTCGAAAGATTGGAGTCGTCACGCCGGAGTGTAGCACCAAATGTTGGGCCCCAGTTACAGAACCAAGGGGTGGGCCCCTAACAACAATGTAATTTTGTCATTTTAATATTATGGATTATCAATATATATTTGGCCTCGCCAAGGGCCCGTTACTCAGTTCCACTATTACCCCCTGTCCGACGCCCCTGAAACTAATATTTTGAACTGATTAAAGAAAACAAATCAAATCAACCACAAAAAATAGTCAAATAAAATTGCATAATATTGCTTATTTTTATATTGCCAAAAATGCCAGTTATAATAGTAATTATAATTAAGTTTTATTATTTAAATGACCTCAATTAGACATGCGTATATTTGTGATCTATGTGTGTCACAATACCCAAAAATACAACAGTCCAACATTAAGATTCACATGTACTCTAATGAGGTACCAACTTGTTTCATTCTGTTGCATCATGAGGGCAGGACAATGTTCAGGACGGATAGATTTAAACTGGTCCAGATTCCTGTGCTCCTCCCCTTCTGTCCAATTAATGGATCCTGTGACTTGCCCTGCATGCACTGTTGTCCCAGTGCTCATTTACACTGACCGCTTAAATCAGTCAATCAATACGATTGTTTGAACTGGCACAAAGCAAGTAATAAAATGGACTGCTGCTCAGCTACTTTTCCTGGGTCTTTTTTTTTCTTCTCCTTCCCTCTCTCTCTCTGGAGGTGGTAGATATTGCAAACGTTTATTAATCTGTGCGCTTTTGGGTAATGACGACCCTGTTAATTCACAAAGGGTTTTTCATATCGCTTGGATAGTCTTCATGATAAACCAGTATTTGTGTTCCTGCCTATCATGTTTAATCTCCAATGTGCGTCGCTGTCGAGACCTTAGCTAGTTTTTGTTCTTTTTTTTAAATAAATTCTGTCACATTCATAATGTATGGCTGCGTTTGGTGGCCGTGCACAGATTCTGCAGACGCAAGAGACAAATAGAGTCCTCTGAGACCACGGTGCGAAAAACAGATGCCTACCGTGGATCTCTCTCTATCTGTTCCGCCCCTCCTTTCTCAGTGGGCGTCTACGTGCCCAAAGCACGCATTTGAATGCGAGTGAAATGAGTGTTCATGCTGGTTAGTTTAGCTGGCGGAGGCATTTAGATGGAGTCGAATAACCCAAGGTCCCAGAGGAGCAGGAGGGCCAGTGGAGATGAAAACGTGGAGCTTTTGCCATCCGTTGTGTAACATTCGCTCTCTCGCTGTGGAGAGCTGTATTTTGAGAATGTGCATGTGTGTTTGATGTTAGATTGTGGGTTGCGTCTCTGTGGAGTTTCATGGCAGGGCAGAAGGTGTACACCCCCTCCCCCCCCCCCCCACTCTCTACATACACACATCAATCTCTTTAAAAAATAATGCTATAATAAAATATCTCCAACTGAGCAAACCCTTAGCAACCTCAAGCTGAGCGGCGATGGCGATTGGCTGAAATGAGTCAGGTGATCGGCTTGCAGTCGTACCGTATTTTCCCTCTCACACTCCCGCCTCTCTCCGTGTGTATCTTTCTCGTTTTCTCTTCTCCCTCACGCCTTCCCTCCCTCTCTCTCTCTCTTCTAGTCTGTAGAAGGCACTCATAGTCTCTCCTGATGCACAGACAATTTATCATCCCTATCTGCTTACCAAAGTAGGACTTCTCCAGTCATCACTTTTGATCTGACAGAGCGGACTTTATTTTACTGGTGTGGGGCTTTTTTGTTGCTCTAGGAGCAGGGACGGGGAGATCAGAGAGGGGGAGAGGACAAACTCTCACCTTAACAGAAAAGCAAAGCTGTATAGAGGAAGCAGACAGTGTAGCCAGGCTGCCATCATGGATGCGAGGTGGCATTGTTCCTCATCCCAGGTAGTCTCTCTTTCTCACGGTCCTTCTCCATCCAGCCATCATCGCATGCAGAATCTTTGATGTTGTCATATCCATGCAGCGAAAAAGGCATGCACCATTTGTCTGCAGCGCTCTGCACGTAGAGCGAGTGAGAGAGAGAGAGAAAGAGAGGCAGAGAGAAAAGAGAATTGGGGCAGCGGTGAGGGAGTTACGGGAAAAGAACAAAAAGTTGCAGTGCTTTTGTAAGCGTGCATTTGTCGCCGATGTCCGCATCTGTTGCATCGAGTTCGCATTACCAGAGTCATTCATGGCATGCCGGTTTCTCATCATCTTAATAGACGCTTCCTAGTCGTCTCGGCTGCCCACTGATGCTGTTATTTTGTACTGTCCTTTTTTGATTTTGTCCATTTTTTTTCTCTCTTCCTCATTAAGTGTGTGAAGATCAAGTGCTGTCCCCCAGTAAAGTTTAACCCAGTTTGTGTATTGTGTTGCGTGAAGTCGGCAAGTTGCCCCCTCTCTCTCACTCTTTGTTTAAGATCTAGAGCGTCAGTCTGTAACAGCGTGTTCTGTCTGTGGGCAGAGAGTATGATCCGATTTATTTATTCCCACTTGGATGACCCCTGAGAGTTGCTTGTAATGGCTACTTGTGACTCACATGTCTTCTCAAAGTGAGTCAAGAGTACTTGGAGAACTTCTCGCCTCATCAGTCTTGATGCATTTGCCTGTTTTTTTATTTTATTTGCAGATAATATAAAAGACAATTATACTTAACTGCAAAAAATTATTTGAACAATTTATTAAATTCCTTTTTTTTAAGTCAATGTGAATTGGCATTTTTCAGAGTAACGTAGGACGAGACTTCATTTTATCCATCTGGAATTTATTGGACCACGAAAAGTTATAAACCAAAATTTAAAACAGACCAAATGAGTTTGCTAAAACAGTGTCTAAATAACTATTTGACTATTGATTGACACATTGGTGCACATTGTCTTCATAAATTTTAATTGAATGTTCAATAATATTATTCACAATACGACCAGAAAAAAAGTAAACCAGGTTAATTTTGATTTTATGTTGACTATAATAAAGATTATTAATGCTGTGTTGTAATTAACCAGGATATCGCAAAGCTTTTGAATGTGCTGAAATAATCGAATACCTTAATGAGAATCATTCTTGATTGATATGTAAATAATTGCACAGGAAGCCATCTTGATTTCCATCTTCTATGAAAGGTCTGGGTTCTCTATTATTCATCTTAGTACAGCGTTTGACGATGGAAAATGGAGAGATTCAGCCTGCACTTCTGATTGTGTTTTAGCTCTTTTGAGTTGAAGCTCTTGTACAGGATGTCAGTGAGTGCATATGGAGGCCCTGTGGGCCAGCTCTAGAAAGTCCTGTGCATGCTAGTTGTGTACTAGCAGGCGTATCTCTATTGTGTTTCCTGTGATTTTTTTTTTTCCTGTGTGTTCTTGTTAGAGAATACTGCAGTGCATCAGTAGCCATTTTTTATTCATTGTATGAGCTCTCAGTATTTTAAACACACAGCTCTCAGCAAAGTGAGGCTGCATTTAGCACCAGGTCCTCTCTATGAATATTCACACTTCATTAGCGGCTGGTAAGTTAGCTGGCAGACTTTGATGTTCTTGTGCTTTCCCTCGCCCTTTCTTTCTCTCACTCTGGCTGCAGGAAAGGAATATGGAGAAAAAGAATAAAAACAGATAGCGAGAAATCAATGGTTTGCTTTGCAGGTCCCAGCTGATCTACCGAGGCGATTCGGTTTTTATTTCCTATCATTTTGAACAGGCTGAATCTTCATGTCACCATGGCAACAACAACAGACGGTGCACTGTTCTGAGATATTCGTATTCTTGGTGGAATACTAGAATCTTCATGACTGAAAGAGATGTAGAGATAGAGGTGAATGCGAGTGTCTGAGCCAGCTCAGACCAGCTGTAACATTTATACATTTATATTGGTTTTTGAGTGTAAATTATTACAAGAACAAGGACGTGAGAAGTGTGGCATCTATGGAAGCTTGTTTCCACCACTGAATAAAAAAAGGTCATGGCGACTTTTTTTTCTTGGAATTGCATGTGTACTATACGTGCATTTCTATTTTTTTCCGAAGAATTGCGCGATATAAACTCACAATTACAAATTAAAGTCAGAATTGTGAGACATACATTTTGGAATTCTGAGGAAAAAAAGAGTTGGCTTTTTTTCAAGTGCGACAAGACACAAAAGAGAACGCAGTGCGCGTCTGTGTGACACATACACATCTTGTCCGCACAGAAAGCCGCTTCAGACAGCGGACAAAGAAAAAAAAAAAAAAAAACAATTATGCAAAAATACCTCGTAATCAGTCTTAAATGAGTTAAAGTCTTAAAGGTGCAGTATTTAGGATCGAAATAGGTACTGCAGTCCAAAATTCAAAATAATGGAATTGGAATCGTCGTTTCCCCTGCCCCCTTTTCTCTGCCAACTGGCAACCTGTGGTGTCGAAATACTATTGGGTAAATTGGCAATATGTGGTTTTGTACAGACCAAAACAAAAACATACATTCCGACACAGAACGCACATTTCAAAGTAGAATAACTGGCTGTAGCATTGTTTTTCTCAGAAACAAGTAGGTGGATTTAGCATGTTTCCTAACTATCTGCAAACACATTATGGTATTTTTATGCTTTACTGAAGTGGAAAACATACATACAGCACCTTTAAATGAACGTAAACAGTAGTGAGAAAATGGGACGCAGCGGCAGGTCTTAAAGTGACAGCAGCCTAATAAACCTACTGCTGTGATGTCTGGCATTACTGTTAATCAAAGAACAAAAGAAAAAGAGAAAATCAGTCACTGCTCTTGACTGAATAACTTTTGTGGCTTTAATAAGGATTATTTAATCTATATTTAATTTATAAAATTAAGAGCATGCTTTAACACAAAACGGAAAACTTTTTATGTGTTTTGGCTGTTCATTTACATTGCGTTTTTGGGGCCTGGAAACGCAAGCATTTAAAAGGCATATTTCAAAGTGCACGGTTTTGAAACCATTGCCATCTCCATGTACACATTCACAACAAAAATGTGAATTTGTGAAAACAGTGATGTCACGGGCATGTGTATTACATGTTCACGCGTGAGAATTATGTTAACGGGGTCTTAATTTCAAGCCCTATATATATATAGGGCTTGAAATTAACTTAGGCAAGTGGTTTTCCAACGTTACTAGCATTTTCACTGGCCGCAATTTTGACAATCGATACCATGGGGAAAAACTGCCATGTAGATATTTTTTATCTGGATATTTTTCTCAATTTGGCAACGGGTATTACAAGGCTGCTGTAATTTTTAAGACCTGACACGGCTCCATTACTGTAACATGCGTTTTCATAAGTGTTTACGTGAATACTCGCCAAGACTGGCATGTTGTGTGTATTTGACTGTTTAAGGGCAATAAGCAGATAATACAATAAAATAATGCAAAAAAAAAAAAAAAAAAAAAAAAAAATCTAAATTCATGGCTGCAGAATAAAAAAAGGAAAAAAAAGCTGAATTAAGTTAATTTTGGATCCTACATACATAAGGTAATAAGGGTAGAGCTGGAGAAGTCAGTAGGTCAGATCCACCCATATCCTGTGCCTCTCTTATCCAGGGCATGTAGAGCTGGCTCAGTCAGGTCCTACTTTTAGTCTGTGTCTCTGTAGATCAGTCTGGCAAGCTGAGAGATAATTGGAGAGGGATGAATGGAGGTGGAGCCTGAAAAGTGTGCGTTTTGTGAGCGTTTGAATTGAGGTAACTCCTTTCTCATTAGGTCACAGCTGGTTCCCCCTCTGTGTTCACAGGTGAACAGAGTTGTTGTCTCTCTCTGCCTCCACTCCCCCGCCCATTTTGGCAATGTCGCTTATTGTGCCTGTTGGCAGTGCAGTAATTAAGAGCAAGCAAAACAGGGAGTCTAATACTGTATATGTGGTGAATGTGAGTGTATGTGCAAATGATGCTGATAGCACACCCACTGTCTCTAACGTGCTGCACTGTAGTTATTCAGCGAGAGGAAAATGGACAGTCATAAATGTAGGCCGCTTCTGTCCCCCTCATCCGCCTCAACACAGCTGTTGAGTGGGCAGTGGATGGAGGAGAGTGGTGATCTCAGGCAGATGGATGCTGAAGGCTCGGTCTTAGTCATATATGACTTTTCTGCAGAAAGCAGCCTCACGCTCAAGAGCTTGTGTAACGCCACATCTGAGGACTTAGATCTGAGTTTTGACACTTTGCTGAGGGGCAGTGTTTCCAAAAGAGGAAAGAGAGTGAAGGAGAAGGATGGTTTCTGGCGCTCAGCTGTGTGAGGTATTCAGATAGAGATGAGATCCTAAAATGTTTGGGTGGACATGTTCATGTAAAGCCGCCAGTCACAATGGCATGTAATCATTTAGCAGATTCCTTTCCCTGCCAGACAGTTAGGGCTCGATGGTATATCTGTTTTTGCCTTTTGAGATGCCTTTCTGACTTAAAAAACAGAACAATGTCTAAAAGCTGCTATGTGACGGTGTACATCAAACAAGCTAAAAAGTTTTTCGACCCAAAAAAAAAAAAGAGTGTTTAAGGAGACAAAAGTGGCAACAGGCAATAAGACGTGAAGCATCAGGAGGAAGAATGGGTAAATTGTGGGATCCTGACACTCAGTATGCCTACGTGTGCAGTAAACATTTTGTCACTGGTAAGTCAAATATCCAAATGTCAAGTTTTATATCTCATATTTTAGCATATAATGCTCCTCTCTAGTGGGCGTAGTTCTCACAGTAATGTGACCCGTTGCGCTCTGGCTCAATTGCCTGTATCCACTTTTGTGTCCTTGAACGCGTTTTATTTTTGTTTAGTTTTTTGGGTCGACAGCTTATAAAAGCTTAATTCTGTTTTTTAGCTTGTTTGCTATACACCATGTCACATGGCAGCTTTTTGGCATTATTCTGTTTTTTGTTATAAGTCAGAAATGACAAGGAGACCGCTTCATGCAACACAAAGTCAATGGAGAAGGTTGGATTGTTTTCCCCCCAGTGGGTGTGGTTTTCAGATTATGTCCCTATAGAGATTAATACTTTTATTCAGCAAGGATGCATTTAATGGCAGTATGTTATTGTATATTACAGTATATCAGAGACAGTAAAGACATTTATTATGTTATAAAAAATTCTATTACAAATTACAGATTTATATATTTCTCCATCAAAAGAAGACTAAAATGTAGCATTTCCAAAAAAATATTAAATATTAAGCAGAACAAGCGTTGTTTCAAAATTTATAAGAAATATTTCTCAAGCACCAAATTAGCATATTAGTTTAATTTCATGTGACACTGAAGACTGGAGTAATGGTAACTTTGACACCATAGAAATACATTATTTTAGCCATATATATATATACATATATATACACACATACATGCATACATGCATACATACACACACACACACACACACACACACACACACACACACACATATATACATATACACACACATATATACATATATATATACACACACTAGCGCCTTGCTGACACTTGGGAATCTTTTGAACCCCAAACTTTTGAACACATTGTGTGAATGTTGAATATATACCGACAAGTTTTACTTACAACTTGGGATGGTTGTTCTCTTGGATCTCCACTTGTGGACTCTCTCTACATCTTTAACTGCTGCACCACATCATCCCTCTTCTTGAACTTCTTCCTTTCTCTCTGTGGTCGTGTCAAGGAAGAGTCCAAATTGCGTCTCATGCTCAAGCCTATGCATTATTAAGCCCTTTTATCAGACATAACCAATGTCCATGATAGTTGCAGTCTTTTATATATTACATGTCAGCTCCCAGAATGAGAGATGGCGCAGCATGGATGACTTCACCCAACGTAGGCTCCCAGGATCTCTGCGTTATTCTTTCTCTCTAGAGTCGGGCAGACAGATGCCGCTGCCGGCCTTTAGCAAGGGCTATGTTGTGCACTCCTGCTGCAACACATTACCTCCATGTATCCCAACCTTCCAGCAGCAGCTCAAACCAGCACTGTAACGTCAGGGATCTAAATTATTCACCCGCACTGACCTACTTGCAGGGTGTTTTAGAGCTGGGAGTTGAGCAGATATCGCTGCAAGGAAAATGGCAACCATGTGGTTATGGCAACCACTTTGAAACAACTGTGCAGTGTTCCCTCCCACTTTCCTCTCCCTTTCTTCTCCCTCTTTCCGTGTTGTTTTGTGTGGTCCGCATGGCTGTGATGATGGTGAAAGGTCCTGATTGGCGTGGGCATTGCCCTGCAGCCTGTGGGCAGACCGTGTGAGCTCAGAGAGACAAATCGATGTCTTTCCTCCCCGTGCGCACACACACACACTCAGCAAGCCCTGCATTTCTATTGGGACAAGCACACATGCATGTACACGTTTGGCCAGCTGGCAAATGTATACACACTCTGGCTAATTGCAGAGAGAGAGAGAAGTGTGAAGACTGGCACTAAATGGACACCACCAAAGCGACATCGTCAGATGGAATTTTCTGCCGGAGCGCTGAGAGGAACGTCAAGCTCGCTGCCTTTTTGCATAGTTGATGGAGAATTCCTGCACGGAGAGACGTTCTGAGCTATTAAACCACAGTCGGATACCATCTTTGGAATTCAAACCGTGAAATCTCAACATGGCTTTCTTTCCCTTCGGAACCATCACTGGAGCAGAGGCAAGATTTCCTTCAGTATGTGTTGCTGTGCGCATCTCAGCGCCGTGTATTGTCCTTGATAGGGCTTGTCTTTAGATTTGCTTCCTATGGTTTTATTTCAAATTAAAAGGCATGTTTGATGAGATTGTTTTCCAGCGGGACGGATGGATGCGAGTGGATTTGATGCTCCTCACACCATGTTTCTGCGTGACTGTCTTTATAAAACAACTGCCGGCAAAATTGTATTTGTCAGGGGATTTGTGAAATTTGTGTGTGTGTGTACGTGTTTGTGCTGCTCTGATCGATATTTCCAACTGCCTTGATGTGGAAGTCTCAAGACTGTACTATAAGATGATTTGGCATGCTATAATCCACAGAAAGGGTCGTTTTTGTGGAAAAGTTGTGACCTTTTACCGTTAGGACACCTTTGATCACACCTGTGAGTCAAAGCTCAGAGGACCTGTGAGAGATGTCAAAGTGGTAGTGGAAAGGACATTTCCTTTTCGTTCCTCTCTCATGCAGCATGAGGCCTTAGACGACACAGCAGCCCTATAAAACTGTAATGATGTCACAAGGTGTTTTTGTCTAACCCTCTCTCTCTCTCTTTTGTGTCTCTCTGGTACAGGATGATCTTCTGGTAGCGTCGGCAGAATGCCCCAGTGACGATGAGGACATCGACCCTTGTGACCCAAGTTCAGGTGGGTTAGGTTAGTCATCTTTCTTTTATATTATTACTGTCCACATGTTCTTTTCCTCCAAAAATGTTCTCCATTTTTTAATTGTTCTGTTTCAAACGACTTCATGTCAGATTATTTGACTACAAGTTATTTTTCAGTGGTAAAAAAATCATCATCATTAACTTCACCAAATGCACTTTTCCCTGAGTTCAAAAATAGTGTTTAAAATACCACATGGCATCATCTCTCACATATTCAGCTAAGCAGACACATTTTACACCAGAAAAAACAAAAACAGTATGGGAAATAATGTGTCCGGCGTGTCGAGATTCCAGCAGAAAGTCAACAAACATTCAACCCAACAAAACCACAGCCAATCAGACCAGCGTGGGTGAGCCGAAGAGTGTAAAACCTAGAACACATCTTGTATTTTCGGCACTTCCATGATGCTTCTTCAGGCGGCATCCATTTTATGGTGTTCCTTGTGGATCTTGAGGGATTTGTCATATCTGATGTTTCTCAACTTCGAAAAACAACCTCTCCTAGGCTCATCCATGTTTGATGTTTAATAATCCGGTGCTATGGTGCAGAAATAGAAACCGAGCGACTGACAAAATGTAGCGGCATTCACCGGTTGTCGCAGCTGGTTCGAACAGGCGCTCAGATTAACTTGAAAGAGCTTTTATGGTTTTGTTGCCGGTTAGGACGCGCTGTTACCTGAGCTCCATTGTTGCTTATGTGCTCATTTATCAAAGTGTTCGCAGTGTGTGCTGAAATATATATGTTTGTATAATCTGCCTTTGCCTCTTTAAACAGACATTAATACCTCATTAAAACACATTAAATCCTTTACCATGTTTATGTGCTGTAAATATAGTATTTTAATTTTCTTTCTGGCACGGAGGGAGCTCATTGCTTAGATGAGTTTTTAAATAGGTCACTATATTAAACAATCTTAAACTTGTGCTTGTCATCAAATTTCTTTGTGCTTCTGTATAATTTCAGCCAGGGCTTAGAATAAAATATTCAATCGGTTCACTCCGAGCAGAATTAGTATTTTAACGTTTCTGTTCATGCATCCCGTCTGTAACATTTTTGTTCCGACGGCTTGATTAGAAAAAATACTGGTTAATAACGTTATTTGCCTACACTTCACACCAGAGCTTGTGACTAAACCTTGTAACTTGAGTGGATCCTCAAACTGTCAGCAAAACCTCAGTAGCAGTAGCTTCACCTGCCTCAATTGTGAAGTCCTGCATGCATTTTGGAGACCGTCTCTGCTCATTTGCAATGCGAGTGTCTTAGACTGTTATTTGCGGTCTAGTCATAGCCAGTACAGCCTGTGCATAATATCTTTCATAACACAAGCTTTTTGCCAAATATATTAAAAGGGTCATATGATGCTATTTGCAAGATCATTATCTTGTATATTGGGTGTAATGGAATGTTACCATGCTTTAAATGTTCAAAAAAATACAGTGTTTCCTCATACTGTACATTATTGTAGCTCCTCTATGCCCTGTCTTTCTAAAACGCGTCAATTTCTGCAAAACCCCTCCTTCCGAAAAGCGTAGTGTGCTCTGATTGGCCAGCTGACCGTGGCTAAATGACTGAAGGTGTCAGAAATGTAACGCCCCTTACCATAATCACGAGCTTCAGCTTCTAAGCAATTGCAAAAACAGTTAATGATGCTGTCAGTTTTACCACATCAGTTCGTGCTTGAGTCGAGTCGGATTCTGAAAATGCAAGCCGATCGATCAGATACTGGTATGTATTTGCAGTACACAAGCCACGGTTCAGCTGAACATGACAAACACCACCAGTGTGAAACAGAATGCGTAGTCCATCTAGGTTTCATCTTTTCGTCTATAAGTTATAAGCAGAGAACAGAGGATACTATGTTTGTAAACATAAATCCATCTCTGCAATTTTGTTTGTAGGAACAACAAACAATATGCATTACTCAACACTGCACAAAACGCATTTGAACAGTCAATAGCAAATACTTCAACAAATAATAAAACATACTTAGAGGCTGAATCAGAAGCGCCAAATTGCAGTTACAATGTGAAGCCCCCTTTTTTTTTCATGCACAGCTGGCCTTATACTCTCCCAGGTTCACTTCAGGAAACTGTCCTCCATAAAATGCGCTGCACATGCACAAACATTTGGGTTGTACTGTTCTGGAACAGTACTGTAAATAAATCTTAACCACTGATTCCTAAATTCCATCCACTTTTGGAAGGCCAAATAAAGTCCTGCTTTTGCTTTCGCATAGAAACACAGCGTCTCCACAAAATGGCAGCGGCGGCAACAGTACGATAACTGAAGCCACGCCTTCTTTCTTTGCATATGCATTTGGGCGGCATTATTCCACCTAGTGACAGAGGTCAGTGAGGGAGAATGATCGAGACATTTTAGCCAGGCCTGGATCTGCCTTCTCTTTTAGATTAGAATACATCTTTTTATGGGAGACTTTGAGCTGTGTAACTTTGGAGATCTTATATATGCACAAACAGCTTCATAACACACTAAAGAAAAACATGAAAATGCATTATATGACCCCTTTAAATGACAGTAAAAACTGAGCGCCCACATAGCTACAATAACCTTTGTAACCTGTAAGTTGATAGAAACTTAATTCAATGCACTTGCTGCCTCAGATGCGACCATTCTGATGGACAAAACACAGATCTCCGACATTCGCTGGTGAAAATCCTTCTAACTCCATTTGAGTTACATTGAGTCAATGTAAGTTAGGGGTACAGCTGTCTTTCCGCATTCACCTGGTGTTTGGATTTCATGTGATTTCTCATTGTGGCGGTGATATTATGATAGCTCAGTTTCATTTTGTAAGATCATTTTCAATTTTCATCCAAGTAATTCCAAACATCGTGAAGCAGACGATTTTCTAATATTAATTGAAGATCGAATATTCGATTATTTGTGCGCACCCCTAATAGTTACATAAGCAAAATATGTATTTTTGATAATTTTACTGATCCCTTCTTTCTCACCAGTTGTGTGTGGGATAAAGAGACCTGCCGAATTTTATTGAGGTATAATTTCAAAAAAGGCTAGAGAGCATGCTAGCGTTGCACATACTGCTTTTCCCATTTCTCTACGCAACGGGTGCATCCTGGCTACTCGGTCGACTGCGCAAACCACTTTCAACATGAAAAATGAAGCACAAAGGTTAACCCAATCTGAATTCCTTCAGCTGGCTTAGTTACAGCAGCCAGTGGCCTATGCAGCAGTCATAATATACATAGGGCAATGAAAGCATGTCCATGACATAATGGAAAAATACGCTGACAAATCATGCAACGATCTTGCTAATAAGCACAGAAAAAAAAAAAAAAAAAAAAAGAAACATAAAATGTTGGCCAAAGCTGAAAGCTCTCAGATAAATGATGTTGGCTCCTCAAAGTGTCCTCCTTCTACAAAACATTTTTAAAAACAGATGTTTGAGCAGAGGTCACCATCCATAATTCCCTGCTGTACTTTGTCATTTCATTTCCTGCACCTGCGAGTTGCAGTGGATCGGACCTAAGCTGTAAACGGCTTTGTCACAGGTGTTGTTTTGCAGAGCGTTTACACTCAGCCTGCAGTCGCACTGTCTCGCAGTTACCGTCCCCTCTCCAAGAGACATAAATCAGAACAAACTATACCACACTCTTCCACCCACCACGTCGTTCTCTCTGCCAGGAATAAATACCCACGAAGCGAGGTTCACTCACTGGTCACGGCTCATAGAAAATGTGCGACATATCCATTCTGATCGCTCTATCTGTGTCAGCCAGATGTGTTTTGTGACGGTTTGATAAGCAAAGTGTGTTAGCACAAGCTTACAGTACAAGTTTGTCCGTTCAGCGGCAGTACATACATATATTGCAAGGTTGAGTGTCATTATTGTGGTTTATATCCTGTTTACTGAAGTGACTGTACGGTGCTGTGAAGCAGTTTCTCAGTGGGATATCTCATCTCGTCAGGAGAGGAATCAATTTGGAAAAGAAATATTGATTTTTGGGTTTCTTTCAAGTTCTTTCTAGTTTCATTTCTCTAGTATTTCTCATCGGCTTAAAACCGAATAATATTATTACTGTTGGGAAAGAAGCTGCAATATTGACATTACAGTAGTGAAAACTTGTAAGTTAACTTTCATAATCGATCAGAACAATTGCTTGCAAAATAAACCCAGACAAGGTAATTAATGATCCCAACACAGTAAATACTACAAGTTGAAATTATTTTATAATTGAACCTGCATATTATCTTAAAAAAAAAAAAAAAAAAAAAGTCAATTACATTGTACAAAACAATTGGCCTAGCAACAATATCACAATTGCAAATGTAATGGAAGTAACAATAAATATTTTATTCCGTATTGTGACACATCAGAGTGAAACATTTTCGAAAAATTGTAGGGTGTGGAAATGGATCCATCCATTGATTGTTGATTGAATGGAGGAATATCTGAATGCGGCTTGCAATTGTGTGTGTGTATGTATATATGTGTGTATGTATATGTATGTATATATATATATATATATATATATATATATATATATATATATATATATATATATATATATATATATATATATATATATATATATATATATATATATATATATATATATATATATATATATATATGAATGATTGAAGAAGTCCTGCAATACAACAAAAAGAAGTCTGAGTTATGACATTTTGATTAAAAATTATGTAGTCAAAACTAATTTAAAAAAAGGCAACATGATAAATTATTCACAATAAGATGCATTTAGAATAGAAAATGCATAGGGTGAATTGTTGGCTTCAAAACTTAAAGGGATAGTTCACCCAAAAATGAAAAGTGCCCCATGATTTACTCACACTCAAGCCACCTTCTGTGTATATACGACATTCTTGCTTCAGACGAATACAATCGGAGTTATATTAAAAAAAATGTACTGGCTCTTTCAAGCTTCATAAGTGAATGGCAACCCAAAATTTGAAGCCCAAAAAAATGCATCCATCCATCATAAAAGTAAACCACGCGGTTCCGTTAACCCACTGGAGTCTGAGCTGTTTTGGGGCCCTTTTGACATGCTTTGACATTAAATTAATGGCAAACGTGTAATTACACTGTATTCAGCTCAAACTGGGCTAGCATAATATATGAGCAACATGTATGTACATGCTTGTATTTTTGAGAGAATAATGTTTATGCGTGGTTTTTGAAAAAACTGAAAAAAAATTAAGGCCACAAAACACACAATAGATATGCATCCACAAGACTTTTGACTAATGGGTGATGTTGCCTAGAGTTTTTGCTTCAGACTGATGTGAGAATCATTGAGCCTAATTATTCACTTAACACAATATATTGGTTCACATTTTGTAAGACACTTTTTCTTTACAACGGCCATATGCGAAGAGGTGTGAACAATCATGAATATGCTGTGACTCACCTTAGAGAACAAAAGATGCATAGGTATGTGACTGAAGGGGAGCTAAGCAACAGCAAAATGATCTGCCAATGAAAAAATTGTATTTCTGTTTGGGACAGAAACAAGATTTCAATCAGAAACAAGATTCTTTTTCTCACCCCATTGGCATATAATTTAGCTTGTTTGAAGCACAAACTCGCTTCATTTAGATTTTATTTTCAACAAAACAAAAACAAATATCTTACGTCATTTTACTTATCTAGTAAATGCCTCTTGATTTAAGATTTTTTTAGATATTTAGACCACAATATTCGACAACAATACTAAGTACACTGCAAAAACACTGCTCTATTTAAACATTTTTGGAAAGAAGTCTATGCTAAAAAAAAACAGTAATACTTACAATATTACACAATTCAGTATTCAGTAAATACAAATAATAGGGGCTTTCAGTTTGATGCACGTGTGTACCGAACGGTTCCAAATGCAATCTTTAACAGTTTACAGTCGGCTTGTTTTAAGCGCGGAACACACTTCAATCCGAGTTCCCACACGAACATATTAAATATTCAGTCCATTTTACCATGAAATTCAAACAATAAATGCCATTTTGACACTCTTTAATGTGACGTGACTGATCAGTGTATAGGCGCGCGAGTGAACATGATCATCTCTTCCTAAAGAATAAACATGAATTAATATCTCTTAAGGTATGAGGATACGTTAAACTTACTGAAATGTATCATGTCGTGTAATAGCTCAAACGGTGTTTCAACCGCGGAAAGACAATAAAACAGCTTGTAAACAATGTCACGTAGCATCACATTTACCTCATTTAGTCATTCAGTGTCCACAGCTGTTCACTGGAGAAACAAACTCTTTCGCTAAATTTATGCACTGCATTAGCCTATATATTCATTATATTCTACTTAACCTTTTAGTGATGTCTTGTTTATTTAATGCGTTTAAATGAATCTGTCATGAAAATGACAGCCACTGTGTATAAATAATTATATTTCATCAACGAATTGAGAAGAAAAAAAAATTTATTGTAGATTATTATATCTAAAAATAAATAGCAGCTGAATTTAGGCTAATAGTTTGGGCTCTGTTGTTAACCTTTAATATTATAGTAATGTGCAAGTAAGGACTCCCTATATAGTTTACAGAATTACCTTTAAGAAACTTTTAGTTATAATTGAATTCCTTTAAGAACAGACAATGTTTTCAGTAAACCACTGTTGAATAAAAATAAATAGAAAGCAATTTTATAAAACTGCTGTACCGAACAGTGACTTCAAAACCGAGGTAATGCATCGAACCATCAGTTTTGTGTACCATTACACCCCTAACAAATAACTGAATAATTGGTAATGATGAATGTTATAAATAAAATATTTGGGATTTAAAACAAGAAAATGCAATGCAATTATGATTTCAAAGAGTATAGGGTGAAATCAGGTTGATTGGGACACTTTTTCCCCAGTCATTTCAGTGGCAGAACATTTCTGAATCAATTGATTTTGTAAACTATCCGATACACACAATACTCAAATACCATTTCGAGTTTCGGTTCATTTATGAGACGCGTGCAATGTATGATCACAACAGTGCTAAGGCTATTGTCTGTTATATTTGCTACTTATTAAATAAGAAGCAAATATATTAAAAACATTGATTAAAATGAAGATACAATTTAAACAAAACGAAATTCACTTTAAAGAAAGGCTTTCTACAAAACAAAGCTTAATGAAGTGGTCAAAATCATTTCTGACAAATTCCATGTCCTCTGATATATTGCGTATCTAATGATGTGTCCTTTATTACTCGTGCTGTTCACTTTTCACAATCAACATATATTAAATTAAAAAATACCATTAGGTGGCAACTCGTTAGTATAGTGGACAGTATCTCCGCCAGTCACGCGGAAGACCGGGGTTCGATTCCCCGACGGGGAGGTCTAGTTCTTTACATTTCACTGCCGGTTGTATATTCTGTATATAACGGTGTATGTGACAAATAAAACTCTTGAATCTTAAATCTATAATATTTAAACATCAATATGAAGCAAAATGCCTTTTACCTGTACTATATTTATAGCATCTGAGCAGACATTTGCTAATAAAAGCATTATTGATGTTACACGTACAATAGCCTAAACACTTCATAATCTGGCCAAAACAGGCCAAATAAAATGTCATAGATGCAAGACTGTTTAGAAAAGATTTATGTTGCAGCAGGATTCATATTTAAACAGTGTTTTTTATGCGTTTAATATTTCACAGAAACTAACAGAATAAACTTACTTTATAATCAGCGTCTGAATCCGTTGCTCTTAGAAATAAACAGCTTTTTATGAGGTAAATTATTCCTCAACTCGTCTCAAAACGATGTAGCTAATGTAGCACTACACTTGACGTGTTTATTTGAGTTGATGTGGGCGTTGACTGCTCGCATAGATCGCGTCAGATTTGAATCTCAAAAGAACGCACGCTCCGTGGGCATGGTGCATTAGCGGATGAGACGATAATGAGACACTTGCGAACGACTGACATCTCTTTCTTTTCAAACAGATTACATAAACACAAAACATTTGTTTTTGATTTGATTTACATTATTTAAATGTAACATTTCTGACATTTCATCGTTTCTTTAGACGCATGTCTCATGTTTGTGAGACAAGTATTTACTAAGTTAGAGTTCCTTTTCTGAAGACTTTCTGAATGAACGTCTTTGACAGAGAGGCTGCAGATCGCGCACCATGTTTGTTTTATTTATTTTGTAAAAAGCACAACAATTCGTTTTTTTGTGACTGTACACAAAAAAAAATGAAATTTAACAGATTATAATGATGTATAACACTTGCCCGAATGATAAAAATTGACAGAGTTATTTGAGTCTCTTTGGCACTGATAAGAAAAAAAAAGCGAGTTGATCACACTGGTGTGATTGCCGACTCCAGAGGGTTAATAAAGGCCTTCTGAAGTGAATCGATGGGTTTTTGTAAGAAAAATATCCATATTTAACATGTTATAAAGTAAAATATCTAGCTTCCTCCAGACTGCCTTCAACTACGAAAAAAACGTAACTGGCAACTGATGACGTTGGGTGTAGCGCAAGTAGGGCTGGGTATTGACACAAATTTCACAATTCAATTCGATGTAGCTAATGTAGCCTAACTAGGCTACATTAGCCTTCTATAATATTGAAGGTAAAAATTAACTGATTTGTATACAAACACTTAACACTCAATTATGTTTTTTATAATAATACATTAAATATTTCTACAAACATTTAAATTGTGGCTGTCATAAAAACGTGCCAGATTTATTCAAACATGCATTAAGTATTGAAGACCATTAAAAATAATGAATATGTAATATGGTGCATATATTTAGTAAAAATCCTCCTCTCTAGAGTTATTTTTTTCTAGCTGACTAACAAGTTTATGGACACTGGATATGGTTTTTCTGAGGTAAATGTGACATTACATGACATTGTTTACAAGCTGTTTTATTGGCGTCTTTCCACGGTTGAAACACTGATTGAGCAATTACATGTGACATAATACGGATTTCGGTAAGTTGTACTCTATCTTTTAACATACTTTCAAATGCTCATTCATGTTTATTTTGCGCTGTAACTGGTATTAAGGCAGAAGAGAAGATCCATTCACGATCTCACAACGGTGTCAAAACAGTATTTATGTTTTTGAATTTTGTAATAAAATGAACGTAATTTGAAATCTGAGGTGGTTTCATATAAATAGTAAAAAAGCACAAAGATTGTGATTTATTGGATGGGAGGTGCGCTACAATGTTCCATTCATTCTTCAACTGAAAACAGGATGACTAATCGATTCTTGGGATTTAAGATATCAGGAATCGATATCGGTTCGTAAAAATGAGAATAGATTAAAATCGAGAAATCAAATTTTTTTTTTTACCCAGCCCTACGTAAGTGTTTTGAACTGTGAGAGGCGTTACACTTTCTTCGTAAGTTGAATACGGAAGGCGGTCCGCCGGAAGCTAGATATTTTACTTTATAAAGTTTTAAATATGGATGTTTTTCTTACACAAACCCATCAATTCACTTCAGAAGGACTTTATTAACCCCCTGGAGCCGTCTGGATTACTTTTATAATGGATGGATGCACTTTTTTGGGCTTTATAACGCCACAACTGCCATTATAATGCTTGCCATTTTTTTATATACATCTCAGATTGTATTCGTCTGAAAGAAGAATGTCATATACACCTAGGATGGCTTGAGGGCGAGTAGGGTAAACGTACCTATTAAGCACACTACTATCTTTGAGCTCAGATTATAAAGAAGAAAAAAAAATCATCCTACTTGATGTCTTAATCAAATTATGTATTTGTTACTATATACCTCCTGTAATTTCAAGCTAATCAGACCATTGCACACTGAGATATGAGTATCCATGTGTTCACACTGTCTGGCGGCCATTTTGAAAGCTGTCTGAAAACTTTCACCAGAAGGAGCCCCTTAAATGTGCATTTTTTAGATGTTTAAGCCTTTATTTTCGATAAGTATAACTTCTTACTACAAAATTAAGAGATTCATATTTAGACTTTTGCATATTAGAACCTGGATGTGGGAAATAATTACAGTTAGATCCAAAAGATAGTTTTAGCAACATAGCGCAGATACTACAGAACATTGTTAGCTTACTAGCTGTATAAGATTGTGTGCTACACTAATATTACTTCACAGGCATTACTGGCTTGTACTTTTAAATCAATTATATTATACATTTACAGTTTATTGATGTTCTGTGGTTTTACACTTCTATAATTTAAGATTTCATATCATTGTAAGGTGAGCTTAAAGGGTGCACTACTATGAAAATCACAGCTTCAGTGTGATTTCAATAAAAGTATAATTTCATAGATATTTTCTATAATAGCTGTTCATATTAAAATATGCATGAACTTAATACATGAGCTAGATTATTTATTTAGCAAAATTGTCCTTTTAAATTTATAAATTGAATATTTATTAATTAAAAAGGTTTGCTGTTCCAATAAAGCTCAGTGTGCTCCCTTTAAGCTCATCCACATTGAACGTCTATGTAAATACTTCATAAACAGACTTTAAATATTAACCGATGGTTGTCACTTCAAGTTAATCACTATAAAATTATTCTTTAAGAATTAGGTTTAAAATAAACAAGAATTTTCCCCAAAAAAAACAAAAACGTGAGCTTGACGGGAACAGGGGTGTGCTTAAAGGGTACAAACATTTAATGATGTATATCTTATTTTAAATGACAAAAGCATTTAAATTAAAATATTATTGTGTGAGCGATTAATATTTTATTTTAACATAACTTCTTGTACTCAAACTAATACCCTGTACACTGAAACGTAGAATGTAGATTTTGGTAAGCTTAATAGGTACGCTTACCCTAAATCATGGGCTCATTTTCATTTTTGGGTCAAATATCCCTTTAAGTCCTCTGATTTCATTTTCACTACAAATGGATGCAAGATGGTGCCATTTGCATTTAAAACTAGAGAGAGTGAGTCTGTGGTGTAATAGGAGACAAGAATAGCACCGGTTTCAGTTACCCAAGTGAGCAGACTAATATGCAGTTGCCATGGACAATGCTGAATATTAGGAAATATCAGACCAATCAGAATCAAACGTTCTAGAGCGCTGTGTAATAAGAGGTAAATGGATATCCCTATTGCTTTAATGAATGGCCTCTCTCTCTCTCTCTCTCACATCCTGTATGTCCACAGCTCATCCTCCGCTGACCGAGGCCAAGGGTTACCCCAGCCCGGAGGTGATTCGGGAGTCCAGCAGCACCACTGGCATGGTCGTAGGCATTGTCGCGGCCGCCGCCCTCTGCATTCTAATCCTGCTCTATGCCATGTACAAATACCGAAACCGTGACGAGGGCTCATACCACGTGGACGAGAGTCGTAACTACATTAGTAATTCTGCCACGCAGCCCAACGGAGCCGCTGTCAAAGAAAAGCCCATTGGTGTGCCCAAAAATAAAAAAGATAAAAAGAACAAGGACAAGGAGTACTACGTCTGATCTCACAGACTTTCTCCCCACCCCTTACAACCCACCCACAGATTCTGTGCTCCGAACTCACACACAAAAGGGAAGGGGAGATCCACCTGTGTATAGTAATTGAGAAAAAAAAAAGAATCGAAAAAGACAAAACTGTCTTAGTTTGACCTAAGACACATATACTGTTACTAACAACAACAAAACATACTTTATAACCAAGCACACCAGAACTTTACTAAGCTGAAATGTGTGTACAAAATGAAACGGTACTGTGCAAGAAGACTCCACATAGTCACTCCAGCTGTGGATCGCTGAGACACAAGGACGCTGGTTAGAATTAAGTGTATTTCATATTATGTTGCCTGTATATGTGTTGCCGGAACATTTTCCCTCTAAAAGCCAGAAAAACCATCTGCAACAATCCAAACAGACATTCACCGATGGGACAGATGGAAATGGAATGAAGGACTTACAAATGAGATGCTACCTATGATTGTTAAATCAGCCAAAGTACTTGACTCCCTTTTCTGATGGCAGTATTGCACGTTTGGATGAAAGAGGACTGCTCCTTAGTAGGATCCGAACTGATTTCCATTCGGTGGACAGAACCCTTGGTGTCAAAGAGAATTGTGGAGGCCTTAAATATCAATCCACGTCTAAAGGTTGTTGGATTTTCTTCTGTTTGTATGTTTGTCAAAACGATGACAGATGACGCTGATGATGACGAGGAATACCGGGGCCATTCGGGATAGATTGAGGAAAAACTCCATGCACGTAAAGTATCTTATTACATGTTTATATACGGTGCAAAGACTATCTGTGTGCTCTCTGGACTGTGGCTGAAGTGGTGTTTTATAGCCTGTTATATAGATGATGCCAACTACAGTATACCTGCTCTTCAAAATTTTTTTTTTTTTTTTTTTTTTTTTAAAAAACCAAGGCGAAAAACAAATGAAAAACAGAAAATTAAATGTTAATGTGTTGCTATAGCGATAGAACCGTTTCTGCCATTAGCTATACAGATTTTATTTTCCCTCCTTCATGTGCATCTCCAACATCTGTTCTTTTTGACATACTCCTTTCTTTTTGTTTAATTCTTTTAATTTTTTATTTTATTTATTTGCTGTTGTGTCAACATTAAAAGACAAGAGTATGAGTATAGGTTTTGGAAAGCAAACAGACATATGGAAAAATAAGATTTTGGACTGTTTAAGCAATATTCTCTTGCTTGTCTTAGTGACCAAACAAATTATGCATGGTATTTAGGACTCCAAGTCTACCGAGAGACAATATCATAATCTCAAAAAGTAACAAATGAATTCAGCCCACCCCACCCAAAACTGAGTATTGGATTATAGCTAAAAAAAGCACAAAGATAGAGAAAACAACCCTTCAAAAGTGTTTGCAAACATTTTCCTCTCTGCTATCTTGTACTGTGTGGAATGTACAAGAGGTATAAACTATATGACATTCTGAATAAAATGTTGCTTTTTGTTTTTGTGTTTTTTTATTTGTGTACAATTTTTCTATAATACCTTCTTTTGTTTTTATTGTGACAATTCTTTGATGACCTCAAAGTGAAGATTTATTATGAAAAAATAGTTTTGAAAAATCAAATGAATAAATAAAATATTAAGACCTATGAAAGCATTTGTTCTTTGTTCTTTATATTTAAACCACATTACAAGGCTTTACATGGTGGGTTTTTTTTTTTTTGTTTTTTTTACTTTTATTTTTGTTAATAGAAAATGAGCGTTGTCATGTTATATTCAGTATATACAAGAAAACACTTGTTTTATAAGTTTAAGAAATCACTACTTGCAGAAGAAATACTGTATTGTTCCAAATATAAGACGATGTTTTTTTCTTAGAAATACATCTGAAAAAAAAAAAGGGTTGGTCTTCTATTCAGGGTCTAGACTTTTACGTCAATAATACACCCTCCAACAATAGGTGGTGCCTAATAAAACGAGTGTGCCAAGAAATACGGTGTCAGTGTAATAGAAGATCGCAAACCATCAAAGAAAAGCTTTTAGTGCCTCGCTAACAGGACCAAACTTCTCACATACATGATTTTTTTTTTTTTTTTTTTTTTAAAGTAAAATAGTTATTTCAAAATTATAAGATTTAATTTCTACTGTTAATGAAATTTTGGTGGGCTACATGGTTTTGACTATGAGATGGAGTGATTTTTTTATTATGTGAACGTTGATCCATTTTACCAGTATTTACCATACTTTTAATTAAAAAAATTTAAATATGAAAAATAAGCATTATGAAAATGTCCAAATAAAAGCATTTTCTTTAAATCAAAAAAGCCCTTTTCTAAAAGGTACATCTTAAAAAAAAATAGATGGGGTTGTCTTATAATCAACAATATAAACAATATTTGGAACAATAGGGTATAACTTTTTCTCAACATCAGCTCTTTTTGTTTCTTTCACTGTAATGCCCTGTTAATAAACAATAACTGTGCTTTATGGTTCACACACACAAAAAATCTCCCAGGGAGCCTTAAGGGGCCAGACATTCTGTGTTCAGATACTGAATGAATGAAGCCATCGATCCGCCGTTACAAAGAGAAATCACAGTTCTGCTCCTTTTGTATCAAAGAATAAGATGTCATGATAAAAGCTCTGGCAGAGGTGGACTGCGCTGAGACTCGGTCAGGGCAGCGGACGGTTTAGAATACCGCCTCTCTTTAATTTTCTGCACAGGAGGAGGCTACAGAACAGCTGGTGTGAAATAACTACCCCTACAGGGAGGCATGTGCTGTAATTTATGACTCATGAATTATTCACACCCGCCATAGACTTTTCATCAGGCCTCATTTCAACACACTTTGCAGAGGGAGTGTGGGAGGGAGGGGCAGCTGGGCTAGAGGTTTGTCACGGCCGGCCTTGAGAAAACCTCTGTGATGCTTCCATTTAATTGTTATAATCAAAGTTGGGGGTTGGGGGTACTAGTCATAGTACCCCCATACTAGGTACTTAAATTGATACTAGTCATATGTAGCATTGGACTGCATCTCTTTCAGTGCGGACTTCATTTATCATGGAGGCTTCACCTTGAAGGTGTTTTATGATTGATTTCGTGACAGCACCTTGAATTTAACACCCTGTTCTGTTATCCTCAACTAGATGTTTTTCTCAGTCTCTAAAATCGACCTGCCATAATGAACATGAATTAAGCAGTTAGAAATTCATTACCGTTCTGTAAATGGTGGAAAAAAACTCTTTTCTATGGCGAGCTTAGTTTAATGAATGGCTCTCATTACCTGGGTCTAAAAATATAGTTAATTATACCAAGATAGTCCTTATAATGGAGACAGTTTCCCATACATTTTCAGTTACAGAAATGGACTTGAATAAATTTCTCATTTCCATGTATGCAAAAAAAATGAAAATGAAAAATTACTGAATTCATTTTCTTGGAAACATTAATTACTCATATTTGAGTGCTTAAGCCATAGCAATAGTTAAACAAATATCTTTTTCATTTTCATAAAATATGGTAAATGTACTATCCTTTGGACATACTACATAGTGTTTATCCATTTCCCATTTGTCAGGGAAATGTCTTTTTAACACGGTACATATTGTTTTTACTGTTTTAAAAACAATTCAAATGTTAATATAAAGATGATTTACAGAATACCCAACTAGTATTATCACTCACTAAAAATAATGACATATGTAAATGAGTGTGTGAAAATGGCTGAAGGGCTGAGCAGATGCAGCAGCTTCTTGATGCAGTTCTCATTCTGATAAGGGCTAAAGCAAAGGCATTCTTCAGAATACACACATCAATATTTAATAAACCCGTTATGATGGACTTGTGTAACAGATGGATCTTTACTCCTCCAGATCTGAGAGCAGGCAAATTTCCCAGAGACCCAAAAATTCAGAACCGCACCTTTAATCGTACTTGCTTTTTTTTTTTAACATGTACTTTTCTAACAGTATCTGCTTTTGTGCATAGAACGGCAGATGTTCTTGACCAGCTCTTGCTGACTCAAAAGTAGTTTAAAAAAAAGCAGTGATTAAATCACACCACTGTCTTGTGCTGAACTGACGACATTTCAGCTCATAACACACTGTTCCAAACACTCCCACTGCTTGCCTGTGTTCAGAGCACATTACTATGTCATTGTAGCCCTCGTTAATGCTATGATATAAGAGAGTGCAGTATATCAGTCACATAAAGATTTTCCTCAAACGTTTTGGCTCAATTTAGGGGTGGGCGATATGACCAAAAACTTACATCACGATATGAGTAATTTTATTTCACGATAATGAGATCAATGTATAATCAAATCAAACGTATAAAAAACCCCACAATGCGGTCTTTACTGTGCAAATTAAATATACATTTACACTTATTAAAGTTACAAAAGTTCAGTCAAGAGCAGTGAAAGGTTTTCTCTCTTTTTGTTGTTTGATTAGCATTAATAAAATGACAGTAGGTGGATTTGGATGCTGTCATTTTAAGGCCGACTGCACAGATCCAATATACTTCTGCTTTTTCTCTTACAACTGTTAGCGTTCACTTAAGACATAAAATGACTGTTTACTTGCAAAAACACGGCCACACATAGGTATGTGCATTTAACAGGGGTCTAACGGTACACAAAACTGATGATTCGGTACGTACCTCGGTTTTGAAATCACGGTTCGGTACCGTTTCGCTACAATAGCTTTTTATTTATTTTATTAAAGGGATACTTCAGCGCTGGGAAGATGAATGTGTATTTAAATTGGATCATTTATGTAGTAGAAATGTGAAATTATTTTTGAATTTGGTGCCTTCTAGACTGAGAAAAGCCAGAAAAATTTATTTTTGGCTCATGTGGATGAAAGACAACAACTCCCAGAATGCACTTGCTTGGCTGCCTAACGAGGCCACTCCCAAGCCACAGCTACTGGATATCACTTGCCTACCGCGGCACCGCCCCTACCGTTGTTTTCGTTTTCATTTTCATAATAATAAAGCACGATCATTTGAATATACTACCGGATTTCTACTGATACAAAGCTTGATGCTAATCACTGAAGTATCCCTTTAAACAGTGGTTTACTGAACAAACTGTCTGTCCTGAAATTAATTCAATTAAGAATTAAAGAATAATGCTGTCAACTATATAGGGAGCCCTTACTTACACATTACTATAATGTTAAAGGGATAGTACACCCAAAAATGAAAATTCTGTCATCATTTACTGACCCTCAAGTGGTTCCAAACCTGTATGAATTTCTTTGTTCTGCTGAACACAAAGGAAGTTATTTGGAAGAATGTTTGTAACCAAGCAGATCTCAGCAGCTATTGACTACCATCAGTATTTTTCCCCCCACTATGGTAGTCAATGGCTGCCGAGATCTGCTTGGTTACAAACTTTCTAACATTCAATGCTACGAGACATTGTTTACAAGCTACTTTATTGACGCCTTTCTGCCGCTGAAAACTGATTGAGCGATTACATGACATGATACGTTTCAGTAAGCTGTAATATATCTTCAACATGCCTTCAGAGGATGATTCATGTTTATTCTTTAATCAGTTCAAGCGGCAGGGCGCGAGTGAACACGATGCGCCTATATAGTCACATCACATTAAAAAGCATCAAAACAGCATTTATCACTTGAATTTCATGATAAAAATGGACAGAATACTTAAATCCGAGTTCTCAGTTCCCAAACGAGCGTATTAAGTATGTTCCGCGTGTAAAACAAGCTTACTGTTAACGGTTCCGTTCGGTACACACGTACACTGTACCGGAAGTCCTGTACCGAAATGGTTCGGTACGAATACGTGTACTGTTACACCCCTAGTATTTAACTGTTCAAGCCCAATTAGGTTCAGTTCTCGTGCTTTATGAGCAACGGCTTCATATCGCACGGCTCTCAGACAGTGTGCACATATACCGAAAATAGTTGTCTTTCACTGCTTATTGCACTTCAACGGTTTAAAATAAACTGCAATGCTTAAACACATTCAAACATTATCTTAGTTATGCAATCATGTGATGTTGCTGTGCGGCGCGGTCACGAAAGCTTAGAGACATTAGTCCACAATCTCTACCAGTTGACAAATCCGGTTAATCATGTCTACCGGTGTATTGCCCACCCCTACTTCTCAAATGAGAATTTTTTTCAAAACAACTTCAGATCCCTAAACAATTAGTTTCTTGTTCACACCATATTTGAATTTCTTGTTAATTAAAGCAAATTGCATGTATTGTCTACAATTTGCACAATAACTAAAAGCACATGGCTTGTTGATCTGTCATACAAGCATGTATATTCCATAAATACCTGGCATGGAATGCTTGTGATGTCTGCAAAATTGGTAAATGGCCTGCCATGGTAATGAAATGGGAATCACAATCTTACCAATATATGGAGTTTGGAAGCAATTGGAATTAGAAGATATGCAAGAATGTGTGGTGGTCGTGGGGAAGAAATAATAGAATTTGTAAAAAAGACAGAATTTTCAGTTTACATGTACCATTTCTACGAAATAAATGTACTGTATAAATACAAATGTTCATTTTCTTTTATGAACTACAGTATTGATGTTTCCGGTACATTTTTACCTACTGTTAAAATCTGCATCTAAAAAGCTCAGTGTGATACACAAGAGCATTCAGCTAGGCAAAACTGACATTCTTGTATAGTATTATAGAAAGTGTCGGTGTCAACAAAAAGGTAGAATGAAATTTGCATATAACATATTTCCACAATTGACTGCCATGGTGAAAAAACATTTAAATACTTTGACTAGTCTGGCTCACACAATGATAAAAACACTTTTTATTGTGGTGGCATTGGCTAATTAACTGATAATTAGGTTTTCAAATGTGAATTAAATTTGGTGAGTTACTATATTATGCATGTATTGGGTGAGTTACTATATTATGCAGACATGCAATGGAGTTATTCTAGCAAACAGTTGTGACAAGCATTTAGTTTAAAGAAGGTTAAGACGGTTTCAAAAAATGTGCCAAAGCGACTGAGAAAAACTGCAAGCTATTATCTTGCTTCATATTTTCTATAACAATGCACTGCAACATTCTCCCCTTCTTTTATTCCATAACTACTAATCCTGCCCTTAGCCTTATACCTGGCCATATAAGGGTCCAAACCAAATATTGTTTTTGAACACATTCTCCTGTATAGCACCGTTTGGGGTGGGCATGAAAAATCTCCATTGAAACAATCATTAATTTAGCATTTCCATTTGAAGCCACTGGTGAGTCAGCGTTTCATCATGCTGTCAGAACAAGAGCCAGATCTAACATGGGAATTCAGCAAAACACAGTTGATCATAGATCTCATTTAACATGCCTCTTGTTAATTTGGTACAATGTCAGTGGCAGGGTTTTACCTGAGGGACTGCTGGGAAAGTGGACTGTTGTGGGTCCATGGGCATCAACTTTAATAGGTCAATTTTTACACTCACTACCAAACATGGATGGACCTAGCCTGCCTCAGATTTAGTATGTCCAAAAATTTTAAATAAATAGCCATTTATTTACAATTTTTCTCAATCACTTTGGCTTATCTTTGAAAGTCTCAACATTCTCTATGTTACCGTTTTATGGGTCATCACAATTCTATTGCATGTATGCAAAATATTAATGCTATTAAATAACACTTAATTTCAACATTTTTACTGTCCTTGTTAAGTCCTAAGCAAAGCATGCTGGGAATTACAGTTTCAGAATCATTTTTGAGTACTCGATTGATTCACATTTGCCCTAGATTGCATATTTTAGAGAATTACATTAAATCGAAAGCAAAGAAATCAAGTTTAGAAGAGAAACACAATTTTGTCACGTAAATTGCAAATAATATGATCAGAGTAAATTGTAGAATACAGTATTATATAACAGAATATTATAGAATTTATATACATAAAAGTTTTTTGCAATGATCACTCAAATGTGATCAAACAATTATGATGTGACAAAGATATGTAACGGAGGCAGAGTATTTAACAATTTAAACTTTATTATCCAAAATTAATACAACACATAATGACTGTGTTTACGAGGATACTCGCCGAGATGGGCATTCTGACTTCATTTTGCACGCATGTGTACGTTTAAGCTCAAAACAAAATTAAGTCAAAATGCCCGCGCACTGTTTTCTGTCCGCACAATGAATTCAGCGTTCACGTGCTGTCTGTGTGGCTGTGTGTGCGCACAGAAAAGAGCGTGAGTCCTCTTGCGCTTGATGCCTGACTTGACTTAAAAACCTATGCAAATTATACATTTTCACTCTATGATGGTTAAACTTTTAAATTAATCCACAAAGGAATCCATGTTCTGAACCGGGGTGCAGCTGCCTATATGGATCACGGATAAACTACGATCCCTATACTTCACATCACACATCCTGCGATGCTAAAATGATACATCGTGCAACCCTACTTTACAGTAAGTCAAGCACATCACAAACTAGTTAGCAACTTACCGTTAAGACACCGCTTGTCTGCTGCTGCCTGAAGTGAAAGGGTTAGCTGGTGTCACTACAGTGACCTGGGTCACCAGTAGCAAACAACAGAGCGTGCTCTGCTGGACAAACTACGTAATTACACAATTTACAAGTATTTATCCGTTTATATGTAAAAAATAAATAAATAAATAATTAAAATAAATTCATATCAGTGGCATATCTGCAGCATATTCGCATATCCAATGCCGATATATCTGCGACAGGCTCATATTGGCAAATAAAAAATAAAATAATTGGCAGACCGATAAATCGGTCAGGCTCTAGGGTTGGGGGATGTTTACAGTAAAACATTGTGATGGACAATATCGTCGGTGGGGGGTGGGGTGTTTTACTAGATCTCTTTACATAGGCCTAAATATTATCTTCTACTTAACTATAATTTCGTTATTTTACTAACCCAACTAATGACTTTCGTGAGGGGAAAAAAGTAGCTTCCTTCCACTTGAGAAGAGTTGTCCACTTTTAAGCACTTTTTATTTTACTACATCTCTTTACATAAATATTATTTTCTACTAAAATTTTTTTTTGTTATTTTACTAACCCAACTAATACTCATCTGCGCTTTCCAATAGGTTGCGCACACATTTCGCAATCCATTATGGAGATGTTCAATCATCATTAATTCAATCGTTATTCGAGATGCATCACGATGCTCTCGATGATATCGTACATCGGCACAACCCTATCGGGCTCTAGAAATTACTCAAACTTTAACTGGACAAGATAAATGTACTTATTTTTCTTTGTTAATTGATTTTACTTAGTTCAGTAGATTTTACTTACTGTTTTGTTTGTTTTTTCCAGTGTATGCAATTTTGGATGCAGCCACATATTTAGTGGTTCTTTTATGCCATTGCGTAATGATGTAATTGTGTGTCATGGTGTCACTGAAATATCAAATTTAAAGGGGACCTATTATGCCCCTTTTTACAAGAATAAATTTAAGTCTTAGGTGTCCCCAGAATGTGTCTGTGAAGTTTCAGATCAAAATACCACCCTGATCATTTATTATAGCAGGGTTCTAAAATCCAGTCCTGGAGGGCCACTACCCTGCAGAATTTAGCTCAAAAGGCTAACGTTATTAACCGGTATTTTCAGAACGATAATGTTACAGAAGGAATGCATGAACAGAAGCGTTAAAATACTGTGTCTGCTCGGAGTGAACCAATTTAGGGCCCTAAGATTTCCGCGATGCAGAAAACGCAAACAGAATCGCAGAATCCAGTCATGAAAAACTGAATTTACTGTATAACGCGGAATTTCACAGAATTTGTCAAATTTTTGATGAATAAATAAAAAGCAGGTCAGAACACTTAAATCGAACGGCAATATAGACGTGCGAATGTGAATATTAAACCACAAAATGAATAAAATACGGATACAATCCTGCATGTTCTGCGTGTCTCTGTGTGAATGAATGGCGCAGGCGCGTGGCTTCACTCTCACTGACACACTGAAGCAGACGCGCGGTTTCACATACAGACACAAGCAGTACTCACGGTTTTCAGCCTCTATAGCCTTTCTATATGAGGACATGAACTTCATCTTCAGAGCTGCTCTGAGTCACTTCATGAGCATTTTACCATTTCATTTGAGGAAAAAAAACATCATCATATCATAAATCACAGAGACTCAAAGGTGAGTTTAGATAGTAGTAGTATTACTTTGAGACGTAGGCTAACACTAATAATAATAATCAAATATTATCAAAACTTTAAGGAATAATCACAATTTTTCTTCCATGTTTTAATTTTAACAGTAAAGCTCATTGTGCATCTTCAAGAAATTCCCAGGGTGAGAATTTTAAGACCATTTCATACCAATACATTACAAATATTCTCTCTGGCTCAGTGACAGCGCTGAAAGAGATCTGAATGTTCCAGTGTGATTTTGTCAAACGTTTAATAGACACGTGAATAATTTTCATAATGAGATCCCGTGGGTATTTGAATCAAGATCGTGATCTTTTAACGATTTTAACGAGACACGCACAAAGTATTTTAACATTTTTGTGTGTATGTGTCTGTTCAAGCGCAAGGAGACGAAAAATAATTAATTTGTGCACTATGTGAAACGCACATGGGATGAGAATTTTTGTCAATTTCTCATTTCGATCATTGATAGGTCTCAAAACTCAAGTACTTGTGGGCGGGGCTTGTGGGGGGTGGGAGGTTTCCGTCATGGAGAGATGAGACTGTTAAGAATTTGTGTTGACAAATACAAACATGACATATGAACATATGACTAGAAAAAATAACTGCTAGATTATGATGCATAAATGTCTTTGAAAATGAAACATCTAAAAACTAAATAACCATCTCAAATAACCCAGTCAATAATATCGGGCATTGTATTTGAGCTGAAACTGTGAATACACCACCCTGCAGAGCTTTGCTAGCTGGTTAATAAACTCAACCAAACACACTCTATATTAGATTAATCAGATATGTACCTATTACAACTTACATCAGCACAAAAGGACGTGAATGTGCACGTGAAACTCATTTTGAACGCACTCTTCCCTTAACAACAACGCCAATACACAGGCAACTAAAGCACCGAGAATTTACAACACTATTACAATCGTGTTCTCATTATAATGCTATGCACGACAGATTGGCGCTGCACATAATTGTATTTTTCATGATCAAAGTGATTACAGGCATCACTGCACGTTTTCGAATCCATAGTGAGAAACAACTTTATATAAAACATAGGTTTACTGTTAAAAACATGAGAAAAAAATAACACTGCTGCATTATTAATATCATCAATGATTTTGAAAAAGAAATAGCCTATCTAAAAAGAAAATGACCATCTCAAATAACCCAGAGTCGATAATGTCAGGCATTTCATTTGAGCTGAAACTGTGTGAATGAACAGCGCCTTACTAGCTAGTTAATAAACCCAACCAAACGCGTCCTATATGACATTAATCAGATATAGACAACATAAAAGTAATCTTACAACTTGCATCTGCGGAAAAGGACGCGGATGCACACATGAACTTCACCGGGCTAGTCTGATGTAACTCTCCTTGTGGATTTCCTTTAACAGCGCGCTGATACACGGGGAACTAAAGCAGAGAATTTACAATATTCTATCACAATCTTGTTTTCATTATAATGCTATGTATATGACAGATTGGCACTGCACATCTTGCACTTAACTGTATATCATGATCAAAGTGATTCCAGGCATCACTGCAGTGTCCGCTTCAGTTTCACTTTATTTCGCCGGTCTGGAAGGCGTGCGGTCTAACGCTAACCAATCAGACCTCAGTTACCGCCCAAAATGCTATTGTCAGAAAAATAGACAAATATATTTTTTAAAGTCAGGGCAACAAGCTCCACAGCACCACCCAATGGATTTAGTTATGACTGCGCGTTTTAATGGGATTTATCATGGAATCACTGCATTTACAGCCAGCAAAGTAACGTAGTAAAATTTGAATAGTATTTTTACTTTTCAAATATTAAATTACTGATCGAATATTCAACTATTTGTGCACACCCCTAAACAGTGCATGAGTACAGAATTCTCTTTTGCCTCTTCTTGTGCTTGAATACTTTAAAATCGCTTGAATGCGTAAATTGACAAGAAAAAATGTGCAAATGATAAACTTTCACTGGCCTTGTCCATACAGATCACGGATCAACTGCGCTACACTGGCTGGGCTTCCAGGTGTTCCAGGTGTTGAGGTGTGCAGTGCAGAGTCAACATAGAAAACAAAAGACAGTGGACTGTGCTTTTATATTAATGAAAGTTGGTATACAGGTTAGGGGTGGGAGAAAAGGTTGATGTATCGCGATTTGTTATCTAACGATTCAGAATCGATTCTGTGTTCAATTCAAACTGCCACTTAACAGGAGTGCGGTCCCTGGCCAAACAGAAAAACCCGTTGATAGACGAACATTCGTATGCTGGTGAATTATCTTCGTTTAAGATAAAATGGATAAACTACGACCTGCTCCATCAAATTTGAAATCGACTGCGTGGCAACATTTTGGATTTTCTGAAGACACCGAAAAAGGTGTCGTTGATAAAAGCCATACTGTGTGCAAAGTCTGTGGCACCAAATTCAAATATTTCGGCAACACGACTAATATGAAGAAACATATTACACGGTTCCACTCAGAGCTGGAGAAACAGCATTCTGTTCCAAGGGAGGGTGAGGCGGATTGTGACTTTTTTCCACCGCAGCGCAATTGCAAACCATCAGTTGAAGGAGAAGCAAAAATAACTTAAACTTCCGTGTCACAAACTGAAATCAGACGTCATTACTAGATGGAACAGCGCATACGAGATGCTTGAAAGATTTCTTGAACAACAGCCGGCTGTCTTTGCTGTGTAACTATCACAGGAGGTGAGAAAAGGCACGGCTGAAATCTTCACTCTCACGGAATCCGATATTTCATGCGCTGAGAATGTAATAAACGCTCTTAAGCCTATGAAAGATGCCACCCTTCTAATGTCAGAGGAGAGCAGCCCCACAGCGTGTTTAATTGCCCCATTGCATGCTAAACTGGATCCATGACATGAAAGAAAACACTGAGGAAAAATCTGTGATTATCAGGGAGATAAAGAGGGTCATATGTGAGGACCTCAGCAAAAGGTACACCACGGAGCAGGAGACCAGCCTTCTTAACAAATGTGCTTCTCTTGACCCACGCTTTAAGGCACTGCCTTTTCTTTCCAAAGAAAAAAAGAGAGGAAACTTACAAAACAGTGATTACTGAAGCTTCATCATTACAAAAAAAAAGGTTTAGCATGTGACATTACAATGTGCAATATTACTGTCTTAATATTATTAAGGCTTATTTGTGTGATGATTTCATGTCTTAAATTTATTAGATTAATCTCTCTAATTTCTCTAAATCTTCAAATATGTATCTGTGTGTACAAATAATGCACACTGTGGATTACATTACCTCAATGAATTACTGGAACAGTTATTTTTTATCTATTGGTTTATTTCATTTTCTTGTAATTGCTTAAAAGCAGGAATATGGGGCAAAAGAGCATGACAATCCAGAAGACAGCATAGTGAAAGAAGCCAACATCTCAGTCGGCCCACAGCCTGAAGTCAGAGTTGCAGGATGACTGTCCAAAGAGCAGCTTCATCTCTGATTCACAGTCTGCTTCACAGACCTTCTCTGATGCTTCAGATACACATCATCATCATCAGCAGTCAGCCTGTGCCTTGGTTGAAGAGGACATGACCAGATATTGCAGTACCCCACCACTCCCTCTAACGAAGGACCCCCTCAACTGGTGGCATGTCAACAAGGTGTCATTTCCTTTGCTCTCCAAAACGGCAAAGAGATATTTATGCATTCCTGCAACCAGTGTCTCTGCAGAGAGAGTCTTCTCCACTGCAGGAGATAGTTACAGAGAAGCACACTTACTTCTGAACATGTGGACCAACTGCTGTTCCTACATAAAAACTTAAACTTAAAAGTATAATATAAAAGATAAACTATGGTAGGCCTAGATGTTGAATATTTAGGTTCGTATTTAATTTGTCCCCTGCTGTATTTCTTCTGCATTAGCCTATGTTATACAGATATTTTTTTTTGTGGCTCTAACCAAAGTAAACTTTTTTTGCTTTAAAGAATTTTTGTTAAAATGTTCTAAAGAAACTGAAAAATTGTCACACTTACCTGTAAATTGAGAACTGTTTATTATTAATGATTGTTCTTTGCAATTGTATGGCTTACCATGTTTCATTCAGAGCTTGTTAATCCTGATTATAACTTTGTTAATAAAATAAAAGTATTGAAAGAAATCTTCATAATAATTTTTAATATGGCAATACTGTCAAACAGATATTGTAACTATAAACAAAAAGCATAGTAAATCCAATTTTGGTTAAAATGTAAAGTTCATGTATTTGCACAGCAGGATAATTAGTTACCAAAAATGTATGTTAAGAATCGTTTTGGGAATCGGATCATTACTCCCAGAATCGGAATTGGACCGGATCGTTTAGTGCCTTAAGATTCCCACTCCTAATACAGGTGTAACAACTCTTTAGAAAATGTGCTCTCCTAATTTAGAGCTCTTCATAAACTCTAAACCTTTCTACTCACCGCAACAGTTTTCATTCTTGTGAATGTTTACATTAGGGCTGGTCCAAATACCATTTTTTAAGCTTCAAAGCTTCAGTAGTAATCAACACCGAATATTCGAAGCTTCAAAGGGAGGGGGCTGAACATATTCTTCTCTCTAATAAAGGCTCACGCGGGCAGGACTTATATGCTCCGAGAACGGACACTGCACTAGTGATACAAAACACACATGTTTGTTACGTCCCAGTAACAAGCTTCTATATTTCGCAGTGGATTCATTTAGATTGATAATAACGGGTAACAGGCTTGCTGGGATAGTCGGTGTTACTGGTGTTCAGGCATAACACCGGTTACATCACTTGCCCACTGCGGCACTGCCCCCACCGTCATTTTGATATATTATAGTAAAAATCATTTAGTTCAGTTAGAGAAACAGATTAACTACAATTAAAAACTGAACGTGCAGCGTGAGCCGAACGAGAGTCACAGCACAAACCAGCAGCAGGAGTCAGATTTCATTCATCATGAGTGAGGAGCTGAATGACAAGACGACGGTGGAAGATTTGATTTCAATAATGCGAAATGTAAAAGTGTAAATGTAAAAGGGAGCCTATTTAAGGGAGTTTGTCATTGTACTGTTTTGCTGTTGTGTTTTTCATTAAGAGTAATAGGCTAATGAACCCACCATTCAAGCAACCCGCCCCTGAATTGGCACCAATTCTAAACCGAAAATAAAATGCGCATGGCCGCACTGTCGTTCATTCATGGCCACACAGTGCACATGCACTGTAATGTGATGGTGAGGGGAAATTTTCTCACCGTCACATTCCTAACGGGTAAAAAGGCTAATACATTTTGATTCTATTATTCTATTTTCCACAATGCAGACCAATGCAGCTTAACCCAAAATGCAAGTTCAGACATGCGCTTCTTCCATATAAACTCATGCAGTTGTGCGGTCTAGACAGAGAATACTCTGTTGCAGAGAACGCTAAGAGTATTGCATCTCGCCATTTTTTAATAGTGTAAACATATTTAAGCGCAAAATGAGAACCGTTTCGAGGGGGATGCCGGGTTTGCCGGGATGTGAATCCCAAAATTGAAAACCGAATACAACCCACCGAACTAATATTTGAATATTCTGGTCCAGCCATAGTTTACATCCCTCCAAACGTGTGTGTGCGTGAGCGCAGCGCTGCAACAGCTGGCTGAGCAAATAGCTGAAATGGAGCAAAGGTACCCTGACTCTCTTTTAATCATTCTTGGAGATTTTAATAAAGCAAATCTCTCCCGTGAACTGCCAAAACACAGACAGCATGTTACATGTCCTACCAGAGACAGTAACATACTGGACCACTGTTACACCACAATAAAGAACGAATATCACTCTGTCCCACGTGCAGCTTTGGGGTTCACGGAGTTCATCTTATACGCACCTACAGGCAGAAACTGAAATCAGCTAAACCTTCAATAAGGACTGTTAAAAGATGAACTAATGAAGCAGATCGGGATTTAGGGTTAGGCTCCTCTGGGTTGCGTCCTCTCCCCACTGCTCTTCTTACTGTATACAAATGACTGCACCTCTTAAGACCCCTCTGTCAAGCTCCTGAACTTTGCAAACCACACAACAGTCATCGGCCTCATCCAGGATGGTGACGAGTCTGCATACAGACAAGAGGACAACTGGCTGTCTGGTGCAGTCATAACAACCTGGAGCTGAACACGCTCAAAACTGTGGAGATGATAGTGGACTTAGGGAGGAAAACCCCAGCACTCCACCAACTCACCATCATGAGCAGCACTGTGGCGGCAGTAGTCATTCAGGTTCCTAGGCACCACCATCTCTCAGGACCTGAAGTGGAACAATCACATTGACTCGGCAGGTGAGGAAGTTCAACCTGCCACAGGAGCTGCTGACACAGTTCTACTTAGCCGTCACTAAGTCTCTCCTGTGTTCATCTATAAACTGTCTGCTTTGGTTTCCACCAAATCAGACATCAGAAGACTACAACGGACAATACGGACTGTGGAGAGGATTATTGGTGCTCCCCTGCCCACCCTCCAAGACCTGTAATCTTCCAGAGTGAGGAAAAGGGCAGGTAAAATCATCACACCCCGGCCACAACCTATTTGAACTGCCAGAAGACGGTTCAGATCATTAGGTACCAGAACATCTAGGCACAAGAACAGCTTTTTCCCGCAAGCTATTTCCCTCTTGAACAGTTAAATGCCTTTAAGTGCAATACCCCACATTTTTGTGCAATATCCTTGTAAATTAATTTAGTCCTGTTTATTCATCATATTATTCGCAATTCTGTAAATATGTTCATTATCTGTAAATGTTTATTTCTGCTAAACCTTTCTGTGTCTTTATACTTTTTATGTTTGTTATTCTTAAATGTTATTATACATCTTGTTATACATAGATGTGTGTAGGCTAGAAGCTTAAATACTAAGGTAAATTCCTTAATATAATAATAAAGCTCTTTCTGATTCTGATTACTGACATGTGCACTGGCCTTTGCAAATAAATATTTACAACAAAATAAGCTAATTCCCTGCACAAAATATATTTTATTATATTATATTGTTATATTATGTAACAAAATGATAAAGTTTACGGCTTCATAAAGTAATTAAAAACATAACACACCTGATGCACATGCTTTGTTCTCAATTTTCTGGAAAAAGAGTTTAAAAACCTTGCTGTATTTTTTGTGTAGCTACACCGCCATCTTGTCTGAGGAAAGTGACTTAGAGTAACTTTAGCCACATTAGCCGTAAAACGTGCTAACAAACACATTCATTCAAAAAGGCGATTTGCAAACATTCACAAAATACAAAAAGCGATACTTACGTGTTCTGGATATGAAGTTGAATCACGAAAAGTTGGTATTTGAGAAACAACTTTTGTGCAAATCCAGAGTTAATTTATGTTCATAAATTAAATAAATCCACTGTGTCGCCAGCTCCGGCTCAGATGCATTACAGAACAGTTATAACGATTACGTAGCCCGGATATTTGATCACTAACTGCCCTAGCCATGATATGAACATGGCGGGCTGTGCGCGGCTGCGCCAAACAGTCCATTTCAGAGTGACAAGTCATTTCACTCGGCGGCCATCTTCGAAACGCCTCGGGCAGCTAGTTCAGACAGTCATGTATGTGCTGCTCTCTCTTTGAATGGAGAAATATCACATTATCCATAGCTGTTCACCAAGCTTGAATTTCATATTTCACAAATCTGACAACAACTGTAGCATAAATGTGATTTCTTATGCTCAAATAGCGTAAAAAAACAAAAAACAACCTTAAGGCTGGAGCCGCCATTGCGCATGCGCACAGTCCTAAGCGCGTGTCTCAGAACACTGACTGTTTCTATAGCAACCGGAGGCAGCTGCAGTGACTCGCTATTTACATAGAATGCGGTTTATAAATTATATATGCTATAATATACATATCTTTTTCTTGTCAAAAAATTACATTCTTAGGTTGGACAGTATTGTTATATTAACTACATTAGTATCAAGTATACTAGTGTATTAAATCATTAACCAGATGAACAAACGATCAATATAGGCTACTCATACTGCCAGGGGTGTCTCAGGAGCTCCAGTGAAAGTGACCCATTCATTATTACTGATAAATCATATTCTGTCTGATGATAGTGATCACTGTATCCATTTTTTTTTTTTTTTGATAATTGTTTTCCTTGACAATATTTCAACATGATTTCTGTGTGTGTGTGTGTGTGTGTGTGTGTGTGTGTGTGTGTGTGTGTGTGTTTAAAATCAAAACTAGCAATGGCAGATTCACAAATGAATCAATCTTTTGATCTAAGTGGTCAAACAGGTTTGCAAAAAGGCCTGAAATTGTTCACAATTGAATTTGATTCATTTGGACAGTAGAATTGTTTGCAGTGATTCTGATACCAAAATGAAGAGTGCTGGGTGATGTGGATATTTGCCTACAATCTATTGCAGGAAACAAAACTCGTATCTTCTTTTGTTTGTGTGAAACGCAGAACCTGATTTCACAAAGTAGTACATGTTCCTTCAGGCTCAACATCGTTGTTGATCCTGGAACAATATTCCAATCAACCAATCAGATTTGAGGGACAATTTTACAGTTTATGTAAAGTTTAGACTTAATAGGACAAAATAAAAGACAAAATATGTTGACCTAGGAACGCATCTAACTATGCAAAATCAGGACGCGTATCACCCCTGATGTTAACAGAAAAAAAAATTATATGGAACAGCTCTCTATTGAAAATGAATGTCACTGGAGGTGTGAACAGGGCTTCAGGCAGCTGCATCGATCTGTCATGCAACATTAAAGGGCTTCAAAAAGATTTAATGTATGAATTTCTTAATAAAACAATAAAGAAAAACACAAAACCATTAAAAAAAAATAATGTTTTTGCTTTAAAGGGGGGGTTATATACAAATCTATATCACTTTGCTTGTCCAATCAAATTAGAGAACCAGAACTATCTGCTATCTGTTGTAAAACCTGGTTCGAACTATAATGGCTATCCACGCAAGCCAAGACAATTCACCTTTATTTGTAGCGCTTTATACAATACAGATACGCACACAGCGAATTAATAGTGTTAGCTCTTTTAAAATTCTTTGCTTAGCTCCATTTAGTGACCTTATGTGAGATTTAATCTATTTACTCAGAAGCTGGGGCAATGATTTCTTGAGTTCGATAAACGTGGATACTCTCAGCAGCGAGCATGATTTATCAAAAGCTGCATCTGCTATCTGACAGCAATGACAGATAACTCTACGGACAACTGTTTACATCTGGAGCGAGAAAGGGATCATTGGAGATTTTGTTGCTGGCTCGCTACATCAGTAGAGCAAAGATTGTTATCACTCTGAGTGATATCAGCAGAGTAATTACAAAAAAAAAAAGAAAGAAAGAAAACGACAGCGTTGCCCTCAATAGGGAACAAAAATGTCAGGAACGGCAATAGCAAGCACTGGTAAGATTCATTTGAACACTGGGAAGAACACAATTACATCTGTCACTCAAACCCAATTAACAAAAACTATTTATGTTCCACTTTCGTGAAGAAAGCGATCCACCCTCATTAGGGAGAGTGTGGTTGGGCTATAGATGACCATTTCAAAAAGGATATGTGCCACTTACTTGTATATAACAGCGTATAATATCTGAACCTAGTTTCACCTTTTCTTAGCAGCACCCAGCCAGATTCATCTGTCAACCTCTTTGCAAGTTTTATTTCCATATTTTCATTAGCTTGTTACAGGTGTCCCAGCCACTGAATGATTGCTGTGCTCCGTCTGGTGGAGGATGGAGAATGGGGCGATCACTCATCTCGGGCACAGAGTCCTGAAACACTCACTTTTTGGGTTAATTCCTTTAGGTCCAACACATTAAATCTGTCAAAGCCTGCTGAAATGATCTGAGTAGGAAAGTAGCAAAAAATATTACCATCTTCCCAAATTTTAGATATGAGAGCTGTGTAATTAACTGTGAAAGTTAAGCCCATCTCTATATAATTATGTTCTTTGACTCATCATATGCTTAGGGCCACAAAGGCAAGCTTGTCTTATCTTTCTTCCACAGTTCTAAATACAAAAAAAAAAAAAAAAAAAGATTCTTCTGAATTCCAATGAATACAAATAACAGGTCACAATGTGATGTGGTTCACCATTTTGCTGAAGTTTTCAAGAGCCTGGCAGATTATAAAAGAGAGAGAAAAAAACAATTGACTTTGCTTTGCCTTACCTGTCAAAACAAGAGAAAGAATGAGAGGTTTTCTTCCTTCCTCTATCTCCTTCCCAGCTTGCTGACAGCTCTATAAATCATTATGAAATAATTGTGTGTTTTTAATTAAATGTGAGGTGGTTGCTATCAGTATGCTGGGCTTTGGCGCAGACGTTTTGTGTGCTTTTAAGGATGTGAGTGTAAGACTCATCTGTGCTCCAGTGCACAGGGTGGGGGCAATAACTCAGGCCTGGGGGGACAGCTATAGGCAGACTGGTGTAAATACTGGCCCCTGGCTCGAGGAGAAGGACCTTGGTGATGGCAGTGCTGTAATTGAATGCTCTGTGTATTGTGTTATTACAGTCTGCAGTGTCATATTTCATGCATGGCTGTGGCTGTGCACTGGAGTGGGGTTGACGTCCTTATCGGGGGAGAGCTGTCTCGATGGAAGCGGAGAAGCGCGAACGTGAACGCCATCGCCCGCGGCAGTCAGACCGGTCCGTGCCTCATTCTCCATCTTAAGCTTAGTCAAATCAGCTCATATATTTCAGATAATGTTCAGCAACATGGTCATTATGAACCTGGGTACTGTACTTTTTTAAAGCGAGTAGATGAATTGCGAGACACACATCCTACGTGATAAGTGTGGCTACTCTAGGATGACAAACATACATGTACTAGAGAACTGTGGGTTTTCCATTACTGACAGATTTCAGTGGTTCATTTTCAAGCAGAAAAGACAGGTCAAGGACTGTTTTCGCTCTTTTTGTCTATTCTTACATGCAGGTATTCCATCAAGTGTGTTACCTTGAAAGTGCTGTCCCTTTTGTCCCTTTTGTGTATGTGATAAAATATAAAGGAGAGAATCTCCTTTCAGTGGGTCTGGGACTAATTAGAAAGCGTTAGTGTTCAGTAAACTGTCAGTGACTTCATTTTAAATAATCCAGCCTTAATTTCTTAAAATGAAAAGCATAGAAGCTTCTGAAAAATATTTAAGTGACCACTCGCTCCATAACGAACAAAGAGATGTTACCTCTTGTTTTTTACTTTACTATTTTATTTTATTTTATTTTCTCATTTTATTGACGAACGGTGAAACATAAGCTTTGCCAACAGGAGATTTAAGTCTTACCAAGTAAGTAAAAGCTATACGGTATGCTTGTTGCCTAGATAGAAAGGAGCTGCCTGGGGGCATTGCCAAGATGGCTGCCAAGCGAACCGACTTAAAGGACTGCATTGTGAGTGTACTGAAATAAATGATTCATGTGTGATTTAAAGTGATATTTTAACCAAAAAAAAAAAAAAAAATGTGTCATTAACTCAACCTCAAATGTTTCAAGTTGTGCTGTTATTTATTGATTTTTTTTTCAGTGTAACACAAAGGATTTTTTGGAGTCTTGAAACACTTTTCTATTTCATAGTCATCTGTCATTTTGGGCAAACAATTTCTTTAAAATACAGTGCAGGATGGAATATATATATATATATATATATATATATATATATATATATATATATATATATATATATATATATATATATATATATATATATATATATATATATATATATATATATATATATAAAGAAGGACTCATATAAAGTCAAATTGCACATGAACTCATAATAACGACTTTAGAAGTGGAATTATCAAATTTCCGATAGCATGTGATAGCACCATTACAGTCAGTCTCTGCTAATCAAATGTCTTTGATTAATTGATCATCAACAAGTGTGATCACCTCTATAAAAGCAGAAGTTTTGGCAGTTTGCTGGTCTGGAGCATTCAGGTGTGTTAACCCAATGCCAAGGAGGAAATACATTAGAAATTATCTTAGAGCAGCAATTGTTGCTGCCGTCAATCTGATATGGGTTAAATGTCCATTTCCAAACAATTTGAAGTCTATTATTCTACAGTAAAGCAGATTATTCACAAGTGCAAAGCATTCAGGACAGTTGTCAATCTTCCCAGGAGTGGACGTCCCAGCAAATTGCTCAGAGAAGTCGCAAAACACCCAGGAAACAGACTCTACAGGCCTCAGTTAACATGTTAAATGTTAAAGTTCATGGCAGTACAATTAGAAAAAGACGGGACAAATATGGCATGTTTGGAAGGGTTGCCAGGAGAAAACATCTCCTCTCTAAAAAGAACATGGCAGCACAGCTTGCAAAGTTGCATCTGATCAAACATCAAGACTTCTGGAACAATTTCCTTTGGACATATGAGACCAAAGTGGAGATGTTTGGCCATAATGCACTGTGCCATGCTAGGCAAAAACTAAACACAGCATATCAGCACAAACACCTCATTCCAGCTGTCATCACGTTGATGGAAGGGTGATGATTGGAGCTTGTTTTGCAGCCACAGGACCTGGGAAACTTGCAGTCATTGAGTCGACCATGAACTCCTCTGTATACCAAAGTATTCTAGAGTCAAATGTGAGACCAGGGCCAGATTTACAAACAGCATGCACCAGTACAAACCCTCTTTTGGCATTAGAAAAAAATACTGCCAGGATCTACTAAAGACATGGGTGTCCTTAGTTTGCCACCCATAGCTTTTCCATTTTGGATTTATTTTAGTTAAATGAATAATGACACAGTGTAATATGTAATTTGTTGTTGTTCATCTAAAGTTGTATTTACCTAATTTTAAGACCTGCTAATGGCCAGATGATTTTTATTATGTTTACGTAAAACCATTAACTTCTAAAGGGTGTCCTTGCTTTTTCACATGACTGTATATTGACTGACGGTAACATTTTAATGAATTCTAACAATGCAAAAATGTGAGAATGTGACTGACTGGTCAGTGCTGCATTGTCACGAAAGTTCAAGGCTTCAATATTCAAGCTCAAGAAGACACGGAAGGGAACTAAATTTGTTACTCATCCGCTGTGTGGGAAGTTTTCTGCAAGCAGCATCCGAAACGCACGTTCAGAAATCTGCATCTCAGACAGCGCACGAATACTGTTCTCTTTAACGTTTATTTTTAACCAGACATATTCAAACTAAATTATCCTTGTAAACATAGCCAGTTATGTCTTAACTGAACATAAAGTTATAATAGAAATAAAGAAATATAAAGAAATAAAACTCATGTGTAACAGTATATTGAATCTGTGCTCTTAAAGTGACAGTAGCCTAATATTCCTGCTGCTGTCTGTGTTATTTAATGTAATCAAACAACAAAAGACAAATAACAAACACTCATTGCTCTTGACTGAATAACTTTTGTAACTTTAATAAGGATTAATCGGTTTCATGGCTGGTAAAAAAAGATTTATGGTCGGTACATTTTGTTAAGTCACCGGCCATTGGCAGGCCCTAGGCCTATATCTCTTGCATTAGCCATCAGAAATGACTTGCTCTCAAGAGCGTAATATATCCAGCCTGTTATATTCTGCTAAATTTGTTGCTGTTGAAGATAACCCTTATGATAGGATGGCTTTACCTTGGATAGTAAAAAGCAAAATGCAATTTAAAACTTAAAGCTAAACATGTAAGCGTGAAGGAGCCACATCCTATGACCTTGAGTATTGTGAATACTTAAACAGCAAGATTTTCCACCTGGAACCACAGTTACCAATCTCATTTCAAGACAGGCTGTACCATGCCAATGGCCTTGCAATCATAAACACGGTTGGATGTCGATGACATTGCCTGTCTTCCATATGATGTCCCATCTCCAAAGCTGCTTAAGATAGACCTATTACACCACTGAAGAAAATAAAAGAATATAGTTCATGTTCACAAGATGGCCTACCGGCAGGGGCTCTGTATGGTTCCGCTGTTGTCCTTTGATGAGATGGCCCTATCACTGCAGTTGGACCATTTCCAAGCAGAGGACGGAATGACAAGCTTTCCCATCAAATCACACGCTTTCCAGTATTGAGGAGTGGTGATGATGCACTTGCTGAGAAGCAACAAGAGAGTGTTTACATTGCGATTGGTTCCACATCCCAGATGGTTTCATAATTACCAGAATGTACATGTTTAAAGCCTCATGGAATGTAATCATCTTACACAGTGCAATTAGTCTAGTGGGTCGTGTTTGTATTTTCAGTGGGTTTTTTTTAATGTTATGTTACTGGTGCCACTGCTGCATAGAACACTAATCATAAACGCATATCTCGGGATCTCTGCAGCGTGGAAATAGACACAAAGAGCTGGCTTCTTTTCTCTGCAGGGCAAAGAAAAAGCTTATCACTCAGACAGAAGCATGAAAGGGATGGCTAAACCAGGACACCAAGTACAACACATCATCTTCTTCTTATTGCTTGTCATTTCTTCCATCCTTTTCTTTTCATCTTTATTATTAGCACTCCTTCCAATTTGAAGTACGTCTGTTTTTATCCTCTCATCCCTCCTGCTGTACCTGAAAGGTAAATTGGGAAAGTCTGCCTGAGGCTCAACCAAATCTTATAGGAGGCATGTGTAGGTGTTCGGGTGAAGTTAACATGCTTTAAAGCCATGACAGTGATGCCATCAGCATATAATTGATTCTGCACAGCTGATTAAAAGAGATACAGGATATTTTCATATCCATAGTTATAAAACTAATCTGTAAGAAACTTTACAATAACCTGCTTCCTCAGTGCCTAATGAGCTCAAAAGTTATACTGATAAAAATGATTCTGCGGTGAAATACTACAGAAAAAAACAAATGTAATTTCTACATGAAAAAAGTTCAGGCAAGAATAATAATAATAAAAAAAGTAAATTCTATATTAGTACTCAATTCAACACTGTCAGAAAAAAAGGTACATTGCTGTCACTTGGGCGGTACCCTAAGGTACAAAACCAGAAATGTACTAATATGTACCTTTAAGGTACTAATACACACTTTTAAAGTACTGATATGTACCATTTAAGGAACTAATATGTACCATTTAGATGTGTGAAAAGATGTACCTTTTCACTTTTGTACCTTAGGGTACCGCCCAAGTGACAGCAATGTACCTTTTTTTTCTGAGAGTGAAGCTTGTAAATTTCAACGTTATAAAATTAAGTAAAACCTACTCAACTTTTCTGATACTGGTGTTCCTGTCATGCACTGGGGCATGAATAATTAATAAGGTTGATTTTACACTGTTTTCCAGCTGTATTTACATTGTTTTATCATTGCTTTTGTTGTTAGGTTTAGTAACTTGCAATTTTGTGACTTGGGGCCCTATCATACACTCTAAAAAATGCTGGGTTAAAAACAACCCAAGTTGGGTTGAAAATGGACTAACCCAGCAATTGGGTTGTTTTAACCCAGTGGCTGGGTTGTCTTAAGCAAACATTTAACCCAACCGCTGGGTTAAAACGACCCATTCACAAGGTTAAAACAACCCAATTGCTGGGTTAGTCCATTTTCAACCCAATTTGGGTTGTTTTTAACCCAGCATTTTTTAGAGTGTACACCCGACGCAGTGCAAGTGTATTTAGCTAGTTTCAGCCCAACTCAGTTAGCATTTTCAAATCCAGCACCGTTGTTTAAATAGCAAATGCACTCGCACCCATCTTTTCGCCTATGGGCGTGCTGGTCGACTGAAGTCGACTGCACCATTGACCAACAAAAACCTGGTCTGAAGTCAATGGTGCAGTATTTTTTTGTGTTATTTAGAGAGCGCGTTAGTAATATGCGTCTACAGGCGGGTCCACAATTCGCGTACAATCTGCTTATTACACACAGGGATGCGCGGCAGCACACAAACGTTTTAAAATATTAAAAATAAAAGGATTCCTCATGGAGAAGTGTTCAGTCTTTCTGCTGGCACATTCCGCAATGTAAATAGCAAATCTGCCATGGTGCAAGTGCAACTGGCTTTTAAAGGGAATAGGAGATGAGACTCTGATTGGTTTACTGCACGTTATGCCCCAAAACACAACCATGACTCATTAATAGACTACACAACCCTTTTAGACCATCCGCCTGGCATGCCGACTGTTTTTTCCATCGTTAAACTAGAAAAAGTGGATTTGGACATGTCCTAAGTGCATCTGTGCCATGCACTGAAGACCATGCTCTCAGATTGTTAAAACAGGGCATTTATTTATTTAAAATAGGGAATTTATTTTCTACTCAATGACACATTCATACTCAAAAACGATCCATCGAATGTTACCATCATTAATTGTGTATTGTGTACCAAGTATTGAGGTCTCTGTGTTCAGGTGCCGCTTTATAATTTTGTGATATAATAATAGTATTTATTGCAACAGGAGTCCACGGGAGGCAGGTTGAAGTGATGAACCCAAGTGTAGTTTATTTACAGCGTGAACAAATACAAAGCAGACGATGACTTAACTCATAAACAGACTAGAACAGACTTGGTTATGAAATCACCAACAGTGGTTACAGGAAAAAAAAAAAAATACTTGACAAGGACCATGGTAAACATGAGGGCTTAAATACAAAGACTAATGACTAGTCAAGACACACCTGTGAACAACGATCAAACAATGAACCAATGACAGAAAAGAACCCACATGACTAAATTAACCAATGACAACATGACACAAGAACACATGGGGGCATGGGAATCACATGATAAACCAGGAAACAAGACAGTGAACATGGCAAATTAAGAAACTTTACAGTGAAAATGACAAAATAGGAACATGAAACATGAACAAACTCCAAACACACCGTGACATTTACTTAGAAGTTTCTAAGTAAAGCATACACTTCAAAAGCGAGGTTTAATTCAGTTATATTGTTTGGGTAAAGGGTATTGCAAAGGAAACTTCAACTGCAAACAAATGACTAAAGAAATGCTAAAATTAAGTTTACTTTATGTGCAAATTTTCTTTCAACAGGCAGAAAAAATAAGTAGTTCGTACAAAGACTTGTTTGATCTATGTAAAAATAAATAAATAAATAAATATGCAAAGAAAATACATCATTTGTTTAAAGTATTACCAAAAATGACTGCTCCCCAGCTACATTTTAGTGCTATTTTTATGTTATATTACAGGCCACCATAATTTACCCTTAGCCACCAAGAAAACTTTATTAGATTTTTTGGACTCTGTGAGTGGATTGTATTTTCAAACAGACCTAATAAAAATGGCAAAACATTGAGGGAGAGAGTTCAATTGATTTCTAAATCTTCATTCAGGTGTTTCACAGGTCAGAAAGTGACCTCTTCTATTTCCGCTGGCGATGGCACAGCTGAGCCTCTGAGCTGTCTGTCTACCCGAGCACTGACCCTAGAGGAGACTGCAGAGCCCTGACATTTCTCTGGATGGAATATGAATGGCACGGTGCCAGGAAACTGTTCTAGATTATAATGCCTGCACATGTGAGGATTGACAATGAAGTCTTTTGACTGAGACTTGCACTCAAAGTCTAAATCAATGTATCCGTGGACGTACGTCAATATGTTAAAGGAATACACACAAACATTAAAGTTCTGTCATCATCCCTAAAGAAGAAACTTGTTGTAGGCTATAGGTTTGGAGCAACATGAGGGTTAGTGATGATATAATTTTTTTGTGTGTGAACTATCCCTTTCAGAGAAAATTCTACATTTGGAATCTAAGAGTCGCTCCAGTAAGATATTCTGTTTGAATGTACTCTGCACTCGGCCGGTACTTACAGTAGTTGGGAATTTTGCCAGTTCTGTCAAATAACTGCTTCCCCACTCATGTTATCTGTTGAGTCCACACAATGATATGCATGACTGTGTGCTACATTTGAATAAACGCTCTCACATTCTGTAGCGCAGGGGCCAGCCAGTCAAACAGATGAGAGAGGCTGTTCTAATGCACTGAGTGTACCTGGCAGACTGGCATGTGGGACACCTCTACCGTCGCGGGTGATTGACTGAGGAACTACATTGACATTTTGAAAGGAGCTTGACGGATGAGAGGCCCAGACGGTCGTCACCTACCATCACAAAATAAATTGGGCTTCCTATCAGCTGTAACCTTTAAAGTGTATATTTACCTGTGTTTGTGTGTGTTTCCTAGAAAACATCCAATAAAAATCATCCAAGGTGCATCGGGGTGTTGAACGACAGAATCACAAGAATTGTGTGCAGGTCTCATATGCAAAACACAAACAAAGTGTCTCTGTAGGCAGAATTTTGAGGCATAATAGGTGCACTCCTTGTTCCAAATAGTATGCAATTTAATTATGCTGCCTCCTAAGATAGCATCTGCTTTTGGACAAATTCCAAGGCAACATTGCATGTATCCTTACTAGAGAAGGCAATGACAGAAAAACTTTTTGGATTTTATGCACTGAATAGAGTGTTATGTTTCTACTCCAAACCGTTGTCTAGATATTATTTTAATTGTGGCTATACAGAGAAAATCGGCTTTAATGATTCCAAACCATTTTAGACAGTTTTCAGTGACTAAAGTTTATTTATTTATTTACTGAGATAGGACAGTACAGAGAAAGTCTGCCACGGGACGCCGGAATACGTCAAAGCTCTGCCTACGAGGCTAATGGCAATTACAACACATATAACAGGTATATATATGCTGTGCATATATTTAATAATATATTCACAATTTTAGTGATATGCTAACCAACAAGCTATAGAAAATGAATTACTTTCCTGGGGTAGGATCAAACATAACCTCAGGTGACATGGTGTTCAAAAGCAGTCGCTTTATTGACGTCTTTTCAAATGAGAGATGACACATTTTGGTAACACTTTAGAATACTGTTCCATCATTAACACATACAAATAATTAGTAATTCCTTCTGAAGGATTTGGTAATACTTGAGTCATTACCATGATCTTCACTTTAGAATTAATTATAGGCTACATATTCATTATTCGCATTAATTACATTTTTTATTCACATTATTTTTATGTGGCAAAAGTGATTCGGTGTTCTCAGGCCAAAAGTACACTTTGACAGAAGTTCTTGAGTCAAGAGTTTGTTCCAACAACAGTTCACAACAGTTCTCGAGTTACCAGTACACTGAGCTGAGAACAGGACACAGTGATGTCCACATTGCTAAACATTTTAATAAAACCTGCAAAAACCATTCAGTCAAGACATGTAGCCTAAATTAATTATATGTATATATATATATATATATAATCTTTATTTTTCTTTATTTTTTTAAGTATTGTCTATGCAGTGTTTGAATGTGTGTTTTCTTCTGCCAGGATGGTAGTGTTAGCCTACATATTAATGTCATGATGCAAAAGGTTTTTGTGAATATTTGTTGTTGTTGTTGTTGTTTGTTTGTTTTTTGAATGAGTTTATAAAAATGAACCACTTCGTGGAAAATAATTGGACTTCCCATCACTAGTAGCTGCCCGTCAGAATAGGCGAACAGAGGACTCAAATGCAGAGGGTTTGTGAAACAGAGTTTATCAGAGTTTAACACTTTGGGAAAAACAACCAGTGAAGTGACACACATGGTCAGATATAACTGATAGTATGGGAGCTCCAGAGCTGTCCGTACAGCCACCAATGGACACACAGGCTGTGGAGACCACCAAAGATGCAGTGCCCAACGGGACGAGATGAGACAGAGAACATTGAGAGAACGACCAGATGTGTACAGTTAGTATTCAGCCCAGTCAATTGATGTTCTGTGGCTTTTCGATAAGTCAGAGAAAGGAGGTACAGTATCATCACAGCCTGCTACTGGAGGGAGAGTGAACTGTTTTGATCCCAGCAAAACGTTCCCCTGATCTTAGTTCATGTTTCCTGTGTTTTTGGGAACATTAACTATCAAAAACGTACTAACATATAGTTAAGGCTGCTGTTATTAACTCGGGTATCATAATTATTCATGTACTGTTATATATATATATATATATATATATATATATATATAATAAAATGTTACCCTTTAATTTACTGAAAAATATTGATAACACTTACTTTGAAAACACTTCAAAGTGTACTGTTTTACCAAACATTTATGCATGCTTTATGTGTTTATGGTTAAGATCTTGCATTGTGCAAAGCGCTATGCATATGACACACAGATAGTTTTGGAGCAAAGCTAATGACACCAGCATAAGCCCCAGAGCATAATTTCAGGTAAACAGATTTTTCCATATTGACGTAGCCTACTTCTGTGCACTTGTATTCAGTGTGAAGTGAAGCTATGAAGCCAGGGTAAATGGTGCATTGTTCATCACAGCAGAGAAGGCAGGCAACAGCTCAATCTCTCTGACTGCCCTCATCGCTCTGTTGCGTGTCATCGGGCAGTGGGTGATGTCAGAGTAGCTGTCATTTGTTTTGGCCCGTCATAATCATTTCCTGACTTCATGTTTCTTTTCCACTGTGTCACTCTCACTCACCATGATCATTAGTCATAGAGCCAATCATGCATTATCCTCATGCCATCAATCATAGCCGATCCCACCCTCTCCGTACCAGCCGGTTGTGTGACAGCCACACTAATGCATCATGCAAGGGTTTCTGGGAGCAATAAGACAGGGGGGAAAAAGACAAGGTGAATAAGTGTGATTGTGTGCATGTGCTTTTAAGTGTGTGCAGGTTAGGACGTGTGGCTCAGCGGGTAGGTTCGAATGTTAATGAATACTTTGACAGTTTTGGCTTGTGTTGTGAGTTGCATGTGTGTATGTGGTGTGTCTGTCACAGCATGAAATTTTATTCATTCATTTCCTTCAATAAATAATAGTGTCAGTACTACTGATATGTCGCCATCCTTGAATGGAAATGAGGAGATGGGTGTTAAAAAAAGCTTTTTATACGTCCCATCATTTCTTTTCAGAATTATTGAGGGTTTTTTATTTTTTTATTTTTTTTCTGTTTTGGAAGGTTATGCCAGATCTGAATGGTCCTTTTTCTCCTGGTGACAGAGAGAGTGCCTGAGTGAAATTCAACTCCTTCTTGATTCCACGGGGAATTTTGTGCTTGTGCAGATTAAAAAGAGAGACAGAGTAAAGAATGAATCATTTAGAAAGGAAAGGTGCGAGGTTTCCAGTGGCTGACAGCCATGCTTTGAAGTCCGCCTCTCTGTAGAGGGTTGAGTGTCTTGGTGGGGATGTTCCGCAGTTGTTTGTTTGGATAAAAGTGCCGTGCGCCTCAAACGCATGAGAAACAGGAGGAAAACATCAGTCGGGATGGAACCGCATGTTGGACGTAAAGTTCTAGAATAGGCTACTGTCCCTTAGATATAAACCGATATTCTCTGTCCTCGATACTGCCAGATATTTTGAGAACAGAGTAAAGGGGAAAACCTCCTATGAGAATATAATGATGCAGTTGCATAAGAAGACGAGATACATACTTTAAAATGTCAAAAGTGGCTATCAAAGTCAACATGATATATGCAGTTAATTGAATTTAACAATGTTATTTTTTAACACAGTTAACGCATTTATTCAGACATACACATTTTAACTGCTTCACTCTCTTCTTATATGTGCAAGAGGCAGAGGAAGAGCAGAGGAAAAAATTGTTTTCTTTCCTTTAAATAGCTCAGAATGTACTAATGTGCTACATATTATAATTGACTAACAGCTGTAATGCATCTTTTCACTATGCAACGTTTTAAACTCACTTAGAAAAATAGTTTCTGTATAAGGAGAAATGTATTGCACAATACTTTCATGTTTAACAGGTTATTTACATTTCTAGTGATAACGTATGTTTATGATCTGTTTAATTCCTACAATTTATTAAAAATTAAAAATTTAATAAAAATGAATTAATTAAAAGAAAATTGATAAAATGATCCAATGATGGGAACTTCTAAAAGATTAGTATATATATATATATATATATATATATATATATATATATATATATATATATATATATATATATATATATATACACTCACCTAAAGGATTATTAGGAACACCTGTTCAATGTCTCATTAATGCAATTATCTAATCAACCAATCACATGGCAGTTGCTTCAATGCATTTAGGTGTGTGATCCTGGTCAAGACAAACTCCTGAACTCCAAACTGAATGTCAGAATGGGAAAGAAAGGTGATTTAAGCAATTTTGAGTGTGGCATGGTTGTTGGTGCCAGACGGGCCGGACTGAGTATTTCACAATCTGCTCAGTTACTGGAATTTTCACGCACAACCATTTCTAGGGTTTACAAAGAATGGTGTGAAAAGGGAAAAACATCCAGTATGCGGCAGTCCTGTGGGCGAAAATGCCTTGTTGATGCTAGAGGTCAGAGGAGAATGGGCCGACTGATTCAAGCTGATAGAAGAGCAACTTTGACTGAACTAACCACTCATTACAACCAAGGTATGCAGCAAAGCGTTTGTGAAGCCACAACACGCACAACCTTGAGGCGGATGGGCTACAACAGCAGAAGACCCCACCGGGTACCACTCATCTCCACTACAAATAGGAAAAAGAGGCTACAATTTGCACAAGCTCACCAAAATTGGACAGTTGAAGACTGGAAAAATGTTGCCTGGTCTGATGAGTCTCGATTTCTGTTGAGATATTCAGATGGTAGAGTCAGAATTTGGCGTAAACAGAATGAGAACATGGATCCATCATGCCTTGTTACCACTGTGCAGGCTGGTGGTGGTGGTGTAATGGTGTGGGGGATGTTTTCTTGGCACACTTTAGGCCCCTTAGTGCCAATTGGGCATTGTTTAAATGCCACAGCCTACCTGAGCATTGTTTCTGACCATGTCCATCCCTTTATGACCACCATGTACCCATTCTCTGATGGCTACTTCCAGCAGGATAATGCACCATGTCAAAAAGCTTGAATCATTTCAAATTGGTTTCTTGAACATGATAATGAGTTCACTGTACTAAAATGGCCCCCACAGTCACCAGATCTCAACCCAATAGAGCATCTTTGGGATCTAAGAACAGTGTGTGTTAAATACTGAGATTATGTCTGAATGTTGAGGAGTGAAGGGGAGGTAGGAGACTCAGGTAGCCTGAGGAAGAGATGGGTGTGAGGAAGCATATTAGCACCTGTAGCATGTGCGAAGCATCAAAGGTGCACATGTCACTATGACCACACGTGCCTGTCATACATTAGTCCTGTACAAACATTGGATGCTCTCCTCTTATGACATCAGCGCTGAGCCCTGAGGGCAGGTTGGAGAAATTTCATATTACCTTCCCCTTTTTTGCACACATATTAACACACATAAATATCACCATTAAATCTAAATTCTTATTTATTAATTGAATATTATGATTTATCTGTGCAAAATAATTTTAAATTCATGTGCTCTCATAACATTTTATCAGAATAACTTCCCCTCCCTTTTGCAGCGTCATCTCTTCTGTGATGTTGTGTTCACCAGCGTGAGGGCAGGAAAACCTTTCACTCACATCAGATCACAGCAACAGCAAACCATGACCATCCAATGGTCCAATCAGTTCCTGATGGACAAAATCAAGGTTTCTCATTCAAGAAGCTGTTTCACTCAAATATACTTCTCAACAGGAAAGAAAAGACTTCATTTTCATGCTGACTTTAATAGTACTTATATAATAGTACTAATAGTATCTATCGATCTATCTGTCTGTCTGTCCGTCCGTCCGTCCGTCTGTCCGTCCCTCCGTATCTATCTATCTATCTATCTATCTATCTATCTATCTATCTATCTATCTATCTATCTATCTATCTATCTATCTATCTATCTATCTATCTATCTATCTATCTATCTATCTATCTATCTATCTATCTATCTAGTCTGTCTGTCTATCTATCTATCTATCTATCTATCTATCTATCTATCTATCTATCTATCTATCTATCTATCTGTCTGTCTGTCTGTCTGTCTGTCTGTCTGTCGATCGATCTATCTATCTAGTCTATCTGTCTGTCTGTCTATCTATCTATCTATCTATCTATCTATCTATCTATCTATCTATCTATCTATCTATCTATCTATCTATCTATCTATCTATCTATCTATCTATCTATCTATCTATCTATCTATTTATCTATTTCTCTGCCTGTCTATCTATCTATCTATCTGTCTGTCCCTCTGTCTGTCTGTCTATCTGTCTGTCTATCTATCTGTCTGTCTGTCTGTCTGTCTGTCTGTCTGTCTGTCTGTCTGTCTATCTATCTATCTATCTATCTATCTGTCTGTCTCTCTCTCTATCTATCTATCTAGTCTGCCTGTCTGTCTGTCTGTCTGTCTATCTATCTATCTATCTAGTCTGTCTGTCTATCCCTTTTCTAAATTAAAGTACACTTGTTTCTTTAAATTTAATTTAAGGCAAGACACCCCATGAATAGGGTAAAAAAAAACAAAAAAAACGAATAGATATCACCATACTTCCCGAGTTGATTGACTACATTAAGAATCTTAAACTTTTTGTATTATAAGTTTTCTGAAATGGTATGTTTAAATATGCAAATGGTGTTATCTAATTAAATATGCACTAATTTGCATACATTTGTAGAATGAAAATCCAAACATTGGATGAAGTTCAAAGTTCTTTTTCAAAAGAGTCAAAGGTTTTTTTAAAGATGGGATTTTGGATATCTCTTTTATCACTCCATAATTCAGAAAATACTGTCAACAGCTAAAAAAAGAAAGAAAAAAATTCACAGTTTTTTAGGAATAAAATGTTAGGTATAAAATCAGGCAAATTATATATGAACAAACTCTGTAAAAAAACTCCCTCTGTAAAAATCTTCAGAGTGTATGTAAGTGCTGCAAAGTGTCACACACAGTATGTATCACTCACATACTGTAATTGAAATCTACAGACACTTTAGATAAAGTGCTGAAAAAGATACACTAAAAGTGTATTTTAGATGTTTTCTTTCCACCACTCCGAAAAAAAAAAAAAAAAACATTTTATGAAAAGCCAAAAAGCACAGAATCTCGAAATTGACAGGAACGTGAAAAAACTGTGTTTTTGCCTGTAGTGTTTTGCCTTAATTTTAATTTCATTCGCTTTCTGATTATAGTTCTGCATACTGTTTGCTACCTTAATTCAAATTGAAAATTATTAAAATTTACTACACATACAATAATATTGTAAATAACCCAGTGCCATGTGGTTGACACTCCAACAAAGTAGGTGGCGGTATTGCACAAACCCTAGTCTGCAAGAAGTGCCAGTCTACAGGAACTCTCTCCACCTCTAATTTCTTGGCCGTGACCCTGTCGCCGGTTCACCATTGTTCCTTCCTTGGTCCACTTCTGATAGATACTGACCACTGCAGACCGGGAACACCCCACAAGAGCTGCAGTTTTGGAGATGTTTTGACCCAGTCGTCTAGACATCACAATCTGGCCCTTGTCAAACTCGCTCAAATCCTTACGCTTGCCCAATTTTCCTGCTTCTAACACATCAACTTTGAGGACAAAATGTTCACTTGCTGCCTAATACATCTCACCCACTAACAGGTGCCATGATAAAGAGATAATCAGTGTTATTCACTTCACCTGTCAGTGGTCATAATGTTATGCCTGATCGGTATAGATAGATAGACGGACGGACGGACGGACGGACGGACGGACGGACGGACGGACGGACGGACGGACAGACAGACAGACAGACAGACAGACAGACAGATAGACAGACAGACAGATAGATAGATAGATAGATAGATAGATAGATAGATAGATAGATAGATAGATAGATAGATAGATAGATAGATAGATAGATAGATAGATAGATAGATAGATAGATAATATTGTTATTGTGAATGTTTTTGCCACAGTAACCGTGTAGTGAAAATCTAATATAGCAACATCGCTAGCGCAGTCAAAATGATTACTTTATCATCCAGCATAATGACTCATTTTAAAGTTATATAAGTTATGTAGTAGCATATGTTACATGCATTATTATGTTTGCTGTTTTTCATTGATGTCTATATATCTCTGGGTCATTTGACCTATAGCCTTGCTAACAAAATCAGTAAAAATCAAGACCAAAGAGAGAACACTTTTTCTCCATCGAGTGTGTACACAAAGGTTTGCCTTGAATACACAAAAGGGTGATGGAATTGGAAAGATGATGCTGTCAATGTCTTGTTTCCGTATAGCTTTCCCCACACATAATAGTCACGAAACCCCACATTTCTATTTTTAAGTATGGGGGGTTAAAAGCACGACTCTGTACTTTCCTAAAAGAGAATTTTAGATTCTTCTCTCCAGAGACAATTCTTTGAGAGAGACTTTTTGTGTTACTTCTGTGCGAGAGGACCGATTTTGCACTGCAAACTTCAACAGAGACGGCAACTAACAACTCAGACAACGCTCTCCAGCTCGCACTCTCCATTAGAAGTAGAGGAGAACAGAGTCTTGAGTGAAACTTCAAGGGGGCAATTCAGTGTGAGACTCTGACATGGCAGACCATAAATTCAGCAAGAAACCTCACCAACTCATTGTTACACCCCAAACACCTCAGACATAAATAGCCGACAGGGAGAGTTTATGAACGTCTAGCTGAATTTACAGCCAGGAAAGTTAGTGTGAAATAATGGTGTGATTTGCTGACTCATCTTAGTAGAAAAAAAAATGCATTAGTACCCTCCTCAGGGAGAGGGGCGAAACGACATCGGTGCGAAAGGAAACAATAAGAGACAAAAAAAAAAAAAAAAAACAGCAACCTTTCACTTCATTTGAGCAGTGTAAATAAAGGGGAAAACAAAGAAACACACACATGAGACGTTTCCGTGAAGTGTGACAGACTGTGGACAGCATCCTACGGAGTTCAAAACTGAGCTGCCAGGTGTGTGCCAAGACATTTAGCAGTTAAAATAATAACTCGCTGTTCACAGAAGCAAGTTCTTGCATCACAAATTCTATCTAAGAAGAACTCTGGAAGTCATGAAATATTGAACACTTCTTGTTTGCGGTTGCCTTGACCCCACCTAACCTTCCTCATAGATTTATATGATTTATGTATTCATTCAAGTCAGCTGCTGTGGATGCAATCTTGAGGTGCTTTTTAACCCCTCGTGTTTCACAGAGAAAGGCTTTTTCAGCATATCCCTTTCCCCATGGCTAGTTTAAAGGATGCTGTAAAATTGATTGCTGTTCATTATTGCAGAAGGTCACCATTTGGCCAATAAGCGTTGATGAGGTTTCACCTCTGGTCATTGATCTCAGTGGCGTTAAAGCTGCCGCCTGTAAATTTACGCCGGCTTCGTCAAGACGCACAACCAACCATGCATGCTGTATAATCAAAACACAGAAATTTACGAAGGACAAAACCTAGTCATGTGGCTTCATTTCAAATAACTTTGTTTAACATCTAAACAAGCAGGTGCTTGACAATCTTTTAAGTCCTTGAGTCTTATATTTAAGTCTTTTACTAATGCAATTCAAACACAGAGGTGTAATGACATTGTTTTTTGTTTTTTCATTCGACTTCAACTCAGCCCAGTTAGTATTCATTAAATGACACAGAATAGTTATTCTCTGATCAAACAGGATTATCTGGAGTGCAGTCAAAGAGTAACACAAGCCTCCTTCAGGCAGAGGTAATGACTATGAAGGACTTGTGTAATGAAATGAAGGACATGGCAGAAACACTCAGCCATGACTTGGATTCTCAAAGCATCTGCTGAATTTATAAAGCTGTTGTCATGTCACTAATACATAACTCAAACGATGCAGAAATATGAAACTGGCTGATGAATAATATGTAGATAACAATAATATTATCTAATATCTACAAGTATATAACTAATATATATAGTTATATACTTGTGGTGTCCAGGCATCTGGGACCATTTATTTGTTTTACAAATATAGCCTATATAATATTTGTATATATTTTTCATATTCAAACCAAATATCGCAATTTATATTATAAACATTAATTACATTTAAAAAGTAATATAATATAAACTTTTAACGATTTAATAAAAATCACTACAAATTATATTTATAATTTATATACAAATATTACAACGTATGTTATATTATTCATGGAATTTTTTAATGAAAAATGTAATAAAAATATTCAAAAAAGCATTTAATAAACCATTTAACTATATAATATCAATATTACAAATTATATTTATTATTTCTATACAAATATTTCAGCTCCTTGGCTCTGCCCTAGCCACTAGTTCCATGCAGCTCTTCAGCTCCGCATCAGGCTTTCCATCCACCAGCACGGCGTGAGGCTGAGTCCCTGGCTGCACCTTGGCCTGTCAGCCAATCGTCTCCACCCCGGCTCTTCATTCCATTGTCTCCACCTTGGCCAGTCTGCCCTACACTGTCAGAAAAAAGGTACATTGCTGTCACTGGGGCAGTACCCTAAGGTACAAAACCAAAAAGGTACTAATATGTACCTTTAAGGTAATACGTACTCTTAAAGTACTGATATGTACCTTTTAAGGTACTAAAATGTACCATTTAGGGGTGAGTAAGGTACAAAGATGTACCTTTTCACTTTTGTACCTTAGGGTACACTCAGAAAAAAAGGTACAGTGCTGTCACTGGGACAGTACCCTAAGGTACAAAAGTGACAGCACTGTGCCTTTTTTTTTCTGAGAATGTAGGACTCCTCCGGGTTCCCTCGTCCCTCCGGATTAACCTCGGTTGGTCGTTGCTCAGTCCTCGGCTACTCCCTTCCTCCCGTTTCCCCGTCAGCTTCCGCTAAGGACTTCCGGGTCTCCGGGTGATAACCACCAGTATTTAAAATTGACTTAAATCATGAACGCAGGAGAAATACACATTACAAAAGGCAATAACCAACCAGGGAACCAACACAGCCAGAGGCCTGGAAGTCTGTGGCGGAAGCTTAGCAACGACCAACCAAGATTGATCCAGTAGCCGGCTCTGGTTCTGGGATGATTTCACCAGGGCATCCAGTCCAAATACTCCAACACATTTCAGTGTTCTGGGAAGAGGAGAAGGTGCCACGCTGGGGAGTTCATTTTTAATCTTACTCGTTTTGAGGGTTGGTTATTCTGTAACCGTTTGGTGCCATAGAACACGCATTAAAAATCAAAATATATTCAAAATTGACTTTAATCATGAACACAGGAGAAATACATATTAAAAAAGACAATAAACAACAAGGGACTGAACAAAAATGGGTGTTTAAATACAAGACGAACTAAATGACTGACAGGTGATAATAATGCAACACTATAGAAACTATAGAAGGAGATAATCAAGTGTCAGGGATCTGTGATAGAGAACTCAAGTACAAAATGAGTTTTAACAGGTTTATTGACAAAACAGTAGACAAGAGATGGTAGGAGAGGAATGATCACAGTCCAAACAATTGGCAGGGAACAATGCACAATAACTGGCAAGCTGAGAGAGCAGCTGCTGAGACTAGACCAAGATGACGGAAGGCTGGAAAGGAGTGATGGAAGGGCAGCACGAGACCGGAGGATAGCAGCGATGGCCAGGCAGGAACACAAAGCACAAGATGCTAAACATTCATGGACTCTCAGGCACCACACCGGACTTGCTGCTAGGCAGAGAGAGTGTGAGCGGCCAGGAAAGCTCAGCTTGCAGGGCAGGACTGGAACGAAGAGACACAGCAAAACACAAGACAAGATACGACAACAAGACAGATGACGGAGACTAAAGCCATGCAATAAGCATTGGAAAATGTACACCCAGCCGGTTGTTATCACAGAATAAACCCAGACAGAGTGATCAGGACCCCAACGCAAAGAGGAGGGGTCTTGCATCACTCTGAAGGGGTTTATTCTGCGATAACAACCGGCTGGATGTACATTATCCCGCTTATTACACAGCTACTTGTTTCAAGTAAATTAGACATGAAATATTGTCTTGAGTTTAAATATTTTATTAGTTCTTACGCAAAGCTTCCGCGAAGAAAAACAGTTCCAAACTGATTTAACCCTTTATTGCTTAAAAGATTTGTTTTATTGAAATTAATGCTGAAAGAGATAGTTCACCCCAAAAATGCATGATTTACTCACCCTCAAGTCATCCTAGGTATATATGACATTCTTCTTTCAGACAAAAATCCTGGCTAATCCAAGCTAATCCAAGCTTTATAATGGCAGTAGTTGTAGCTCTGCTTTTTAAGTCCATAAAAAATGCATCTGTCCGTCAAATAACATGCTTAACACGGCTTTGGGAGGTTAATAAAGGCCTTCTGAAGCTAACTGATGCGTTTGTGTAAGAACATGTCCATATTTAAAACTTTATAAAGTAAAGTTTCAGCCGATCGTCTTCCGTGGAAAAAGTGTTGAAAGTGCCTTCAAAATGCGTACGCAACGTCTGACGATGTAACTTTTGAACTGCAGTGGCACTTTCAACACTTTTCCCATAAATTGAATACGGAAGGCGATTGGCCAAAACGTTACTTTATAAAGTTTTAAATATGGATATTTTTCTTACACAAACTCATCGATTCACTTCAGAAGGCCTTTATTAACCCTCCAGAGCCATGTGGAGCATGTTATTTGACGGACAGATGCATTTTTATGGACTTCAAAATCAGAACATCACAATCACTGCCATTATAAAGCTTGGATTAGCCAGGACTTTTTTTTAAATATAACTCCGATTTTATTCGTCTGAAAGAAGAAATGTCAAATACACCTAGGATGACTTGAGGGTGAAATCATGGGCTAATTTTCATTTTTGGGTGAACTCCTTGAAGTCTTCCATTGTAACCCGTGGTGGTTAAGTGTTTTTCAGTCACAAGATAAGATAATCTCGGTCAAGATAACTCGTAGTACCCGGATGAGCGGTGTGTTATTCACTTTGGCAGTTGTTATCTGGGAATAACATACCGCTGGAATGCGCGATTGACCAATCAGAAACAAGTATTCCACAGATCCGTGTAATAACAAGAGAGAAACTACAACTAAAGAAGAAAGCTAATAAAAGAGAGGAGAGGGAGTGAACTAATGATAGGAATAGAGTAAAATGACTAGTCAAAAGAAAGTAAAAGTAAAAAAATACTATGAATAAATAAGGGAAAAACTAAATACTAAAGTACACTGAGAGCTCTAGAATAAGCAGAGCACTAGACAAAAAATACTAAACAATAGCAAGGATTCTCTGGAACAGAGAACAAAACAGGTAACAAAACAAAGTGGAAAAACAAAAGGGAAAGAGGGTACAATATAAAGGGAGCTGAGAACATGAGGAACAGGTGAGCACACTCAGACAAATGAGGACTTAACAAGTACTAATCAAGGGGGTGTGTTAATTGGAAACAAGGAGGACAAGAGGAGCACATGGCCAACACAAACAAAAGGCAGAGCCATGTGGTCAAGCATAAAACGAACAAAGAAACATTGAATAATGACAAGAGAAGAGGAGAACCCAGACAATTAAGTGTCGTTAACTATGGCCCTGTCCCAAATGGCACCCTAAACACTTGCAGACTAAACACACAAGTCTGCACGTTTTGTGACGTTTCGTTGCCACTTTGACTGTCGGGTTGAAGTCTGCTGCGGAGCTCACACCAGTGCGTGCTCCGCAAAAGTGCGCATTGAGGTACATATCGACCGCAAAGGGAGGCTCGCGAGCACCCTTCTGAAACCTAAAAATGACAAATGAGACATCCTACAGTCTCATTGACTTAACGGACACTTAATATATATACCTGCATGTAATTACAGCTATAATTAATTTCTGTAATTACATCTATAATTACAATGTTGACCCTTCCCCTTGTCCTAACCATATTCCACTTCCAATACAACATGAACACAAGTACATTGTACTTAGCTTTTTTTCTCTTTTTATTTGATGTTAGTACATTGTAGACACCTAATATAAAGTGGTGCCGAGCTATCTAACATAGAATAAAAATGGCCTACAGTGCCCTGCTTACTCTATATCTTACAAGAACAGAGAATATGAAGAATCTTAAAAACCATTCAAGGGAAGAAATAGTAGTATAACAACAGAAAATCTTCCTTGCGGCATCATTTTAAAATGAACCCACTTCCATGGAAGAGAGCGGCCCGGCACTCTGACTTGACAAAATGTCAACGTGTTTTCCTCAGGAGAGCATGCTACTTTGTCCTCTCTTCTCAAAGCTGAACGCATGGTTTGCTCCTGGATGTGGAATGTTAATGAGGTTGATGAGTTTGATTGAGCTGAGGTGGGAGAGAGAGGAAAAAGAGGGACAGAGAAAGAGAGGACTGCCAGAGCGTGAAGGAGTATGTCGCTCATAAGAATTTACCGCTCCCTCCTTTCATAATACAATAATAGTCCCGAGGAAAAAAGAACTGGCTTTGTTTGACTTCACCAGTCCAAGACATAACATGTTTTGCTGCATGTCATCTGCTGATGTCAACAACTGCCGAAACAACCATTGTTAGAAAGTTTTACTCCACGGATCCAATTTTCCTGCTTCTTCACTGCCTGCACATGTCAATACACACAACAGCATCCATATAGTATGACGTTTTAGATGTAAGGAAAAGTAACCTTGTGTTTTCAGTGAGTCTTTCTTTTTCCATATTTTTATGAAATATTGCAGTATTTATTATAAATGATTTATCTGCACACATCATTAATTTATAAGAAAATATTTCTTAATAATAAATAATAATAATAATTAATAATTATTTTCTCTGATGTGTTTCTCTGCGTGAGGGCGGGACAACCTTTCAATCACATGAAATCATGGCAATAGCAAACAACAACGATCCAATCATCCAATCAATTACTAATGGACAAAATCAAGTCCCGTATTAGCCTATGTTTTTTTCTTGTTTGAGAAGCCATTTCACTCGGATATACACCGATCATATTCTGATATTGTGTTGGTCCCCTTTTTGCTGCCAAAACAGCCCTGACCCGTTGAGGTATGGACTCCACCAGACCCCTGAAGGTGTGCTGTGGTATCTGACACCAATATGTTAGCAGCAGATCCTTTAAGTCCTGTAACCGGCAGGGTGCATTATCCTGCTGAAAGCTTCCCATCTCTCATCCACATGATGTAAAAGAAAATGTGATTCATCAGACCAGGCCACCTTCTTCCATTGCTCTGTGGTCCAGTGCTGATGAACATGCGCCCATTTCGGAGGTGGACAGGGGTCAACATGGGCACCCTGACTGGTCTGCGGCCCCATATGCAACAAAATGCGATGCACTGTGTATTCTGACACCTTTCTATCAGAACCAGCATTAACTTCTTGAGCAATTTGAGCTACAGTTGCTCGTCTGTTTGACCGAACCACACGGGCCAGCCTCCGCTCCCCACGTGCATCAATGAGCCTTGGCCGCCCATGACCCGGTTCACCACTGTTCCTTCCTTGGTCCACTTTTGATAGATACTGCCCACTGCAGACCGGGAACACCCCACAAGAGCTGCAGTTGTGGAGATGCTCTGACCCAGTCTAGCCATCACAATTTGGCCCTTGTCAAACTCACTCAAATCCTTACGCTTGCCCATTTTTGCTGCTTCTAACACATCAACTTTGAGGACAAAATTCACTTGCTGTCTAATCTCACCCACTAACAGGTGCCGTGATGAAGAGATAATCAGTGTTATTCAATTCACCTGTCAGTGGTCTTAATGTTATGCCTGATCGGTGTATATAGGTCACAATATGGAAGGAACTTCCGTTTCGTGCCGATTTTAAAAAGATGCGTTATTGAGTTAATTGCATATATTTCCAGGCTCACTGTCGGACCACTATCATATATTAAACTGATTATTAAGAATAAGAATAATTTTGATTATTATAACAATATGAAGTAAGTGAAATAAGAAGTACATATGAATGATTCAAACTTAGGGATGCATGCAGAATGCCATATCTGTCCCCTGTAGACCAACCTTTTATGTGGGATGTCTCAACTTTCAACCTTGCACAATTCTACTTTGATAATGGTTTGAATTACTTACAATAAATGTGATGTTCGTTGTCTGAAGTTTTGGTTAGCAAATCACAAATTCCCTTATCAAAAGTGCGGGGGTCGATTGCTGTCTTTTCAAAACTGCGGGGGTCATGACCCCCCTGTCCCCCGTGTCATCGGCACCCCTGCATATAACATTAAACGAATTAAAAATACAAATGACTTGCAGCGTACCTTTACTAACAGATACCTCCTCCAAATTGAAAAGCCAACATATACAGCAGTACATTACCATGCTGCTTTTTGGACAAGATCCACTATGTTCAGACATGCTTGAGGGGAAAAAAAGTTATAAAATCCTTCATTATCCCAAAGCCCCAGTACACCTGAGCCCTTGGCGCTTTTTTGCTCCTGCCAATGAAAGAGTGTGAAGAGAATCAGGTAGCTGTCAGAGCGTATCTTATCATGTCTCCACAGAAAGCCACAATATGTCTCTGCTGATGGTCTTGAAAACAGAATGAGATCTGTACGGTTTTTCTTCTTTTTAAACCACAGAAAGGTCCGGACAAGATCAGAGGATGTATATGTGTGCTCATGAATTAAATAACTCTTGTTTTGTTGTACTATATTCTAATTTTCATGTATCTTTTACTTTGTTTCGAGCAGATGTTTTTGCAGAAATATGTAGGTCTTTTTTTCAACCCCATTATCAGATGCTACATCTTTTGGGGCTACAGTATCCACGGAAGCGAGAACAAAATTGAAGATCTCATCAGTGAGGGAGCACATCACTAGGAATGCAGAATGCCGTAGCCTACGCTGTGTGTAGGCAGAGAGCACAAGGCTCCAGGCAGATAGGCATCAGGCTATGAACATCTATGGGCTATGCATCAGGCTATGAACAGGCTATGAACAGATCACAGCTTGCAACGGGCTCAAAGCTAAGTACAACATCTAGAGGTGACTGTCTGTGAGGGCAAACGCTGAAAGGTTATTTTATGCATATAGATGGTTTAGGGTTTATTTCCACACACAAAACATATATATTTTGCAACATATCTATAAAAAGGGCAGGGAAAATATCAATAAGAAAGCATACTTTGCTAAAACAAAACATATTCTAAAAGGTTTTGGACTGTAAGCAACCATGAACAGTTGCACAAATGTAGGTTGACATGAATAGGTTAGAACATCATTGCCATGAGCTACTTAGAAGGTTGATGGGAAGGCCTGGTTAGTCTGGTTTATGGTTCTCTCCTGCCCCCTGCTGATGTGTTGTGTCAATGACAATACAGAGTTCAATCTGCAGCAATGATGATATGCAAAACGTATCTTATATTTCAGCATTATTATTATTAATCAGTCTTTTTGTCTTGTTTTCCAGTACAAAATCTAATTTACTTAAAGATAATAAAACTTGGGTTCAGAGAAATTATCTTTTTAACAACATTTTCTTATATTAAACATAAACTTCAATCATTTTTAATTAATATAATATATACATTTTATATTTATATTACACACAATTAATATACCATATTTGAATTAAATGTAAATATAATTCATATACATTTTAGATTTTTAAATAATATTTTATAATTCAACCTTTTTATAAGATTCATTTGTAATATGCAATCTAAGTAAATTCATATTGTTTTTAGGATTTCTAGGTATTTTTATTGGAATTAAATTGTTTTTATTATTATTATTATTAATAATTAATTAATATAAGTAATTTTGTCTTGTTTACCAGTGAAAATATCTATTTTAATATTTACTTGAGAAGTAAACTTGTATAAGATAAGACGACTTGGTTTCAGAGAAAATATAAAAATAATAATAAAAATGTTTTGAAATATTATAATTATCTTATGTTAAACATATACATACAGATATATAATTTTATAATTCAAAGTTATATGTCAAAATTATAAAAAGATTAATTTATAATATGCAATCTAAGTAAATTGACCTTGTTTTAAGAATGTTCAGGTATTTTCATTGAATTAAATGGTTTATTATTATTATTAATAATAATAATAATAATAATAATAATAATAATAATAATAATATTATTATTATTATATGTATCCTGTGCACTCTGTTGTGTATTCAGCTGCATGGACTTGATAAGACAGGAACCGTCTTCTGATTGCCTAACCCACTTAGCTATTTTTAGCACCTTCACCATCCTTATCATCAAGGTAAAATAAGAATGTTGCTGAGAGGGCTTAATTACGTATTTCAAACAGATGCAGCGACACAGACTCATTTCCCTCGTTCACTCACTCTGGCTTTTGGGACTCTGTAGTAATGAAACAGGATTTGACCTAAATATTCACTTTGCTTCGCTATCGTTTCTAATTATTGCAGCATTACAAAGCTGTGTGCGTTCAAACGCATCTAAAGCTATAACTGTATTGTGGGAATTACACTTAAATTAAAATTTCATAATCATTGTTTAACTGGTGCTCAAAGGGAACCACATTCAAAACATATCCAACATTAATTTATAGTATGTTTTTTGTGTTGAATTCTATGTTCAGGCCAAAGAAAGAGAATTGTAAAAATAACTGAGTAAAACCAAGGTTATCCGTTTATTCAGACTGTTTTATAAAGCTTTCTGGCATGGCTGTATTCCAGTCATGTTTCTCACAGCACTTTTTAACACAAGTACACACACAGCAGCAGTGCACAGCAATTAAAGCTCAACATTGATTTTTTTTCTTTTCCAATAGAATTTTTTCAATGCCAGACAAGCTGTGAAAAATATATTTTGAACTAACAGAATAACAGCATAAAATAAAGTAAATATGTGTTTTGAAAATGAAAATGAATTAACACAATCTACTATGAACATGAAAATAGCTATAGCCTATATAAAGGGTTTTGTGAGTAGATATCAAAATTTACAGAGAAAATATACACTTATCAGCCACTTTATACACTCACCAGTTCAACTGCTTATTAATGTAAATATCTAATCAGCCAATCACATGGCAGCAACTCAATGCATTTAAGCATAGACATGGTCAAGAAGACAATCTGCTGAAGTTCAAACCGAGCATCAGAATGAGGGAAAAAGGCGATTTAAGTGACTTTGAATGTGGCATGGTTGTTGACGCCAGACGGGATGGTATTTCAGAAGTTGTTGATCTTGATCGAGCTGTTACAAGCAAGGTGTACCTAATAAAGTGGCCGGTGAGTGTATATTACTAAGTGACTAATCTTTCCACTTAAACCCTAAACCATCATTTCAATTTGGTTGATACAATAACATTATATCATTTAAAGCTGCAGTTAGTAACTTTTTATTGGTTAAAAATGATCCAAAATAAATTTTTGAGCAAGTACATAACCAGCCAGTGTTCAAAACGATCTCCTTATAGCCCGATTCACAACGGTAAGCTTGTAATAATGTGTTATAATTTGAGTGGTACTGGTAGCTTTCTGTGGGAAATACGATCTTTGCGTCATTACGTCTGCATACATAAAAGAGTCTGGGCTAGTAGGCTTCGTCGCTTGTGTGGATGCTGCAGGTGGCGGATCATTTGTGGCCTCTTCTTACAGCAGCTGTAATGTAATTAAACTTGACATTTTGATGGCGGCTTATAATCCAGAAAGTTCAAAACGACAATCATCATTGACAACTGGTGCGTTGATAGACATCCCACACACACCTCAAAACATTAGATTCTTACATTAGAGTGTCGATGCAGAACCCACATAAAGAAGATAACTCTGCAAATAACTGCAATTTCATGGTTCAAACGGAGATGGCGACAAAGAGGTAAAACTTACAGACTTTAACAATGCAATGTGTAGATCTAGAGGATCTATTGACAGAAATGCAATATAATATACATAACTATGTTTTCAGTGGTGTATAAACACCTTACATAATGAGCCGTTATGTTTTTATTACCTTGGAATGAGCCATTTCTATCTACATACACTGCGAGTCCCCTTACAGTGAAATCGTCAATTTGTGTCGCCATGTTTCTACAGTAGCCCTAAACGGACAAACTTCTCTAACAGAGTGCTAGTCACTCTCTGCTCTCTCTGACGACAACATTTTTGTCCTGTGTTGGCCCCCGTAGCTTTTCTACATGTGCTTCGAAAGGGAGGGGTGAGCGTGGGCTGTTGCAATTCACAACCTCACCACTAGATGCCACTAAAATTTACACTGTGCACCTTTAATTAAATATGTGGTTATAAACTAAAAAAACATACAGGCATTAAAATTGGGCCTGGCACCGCAAGGGTGGGAGGGGACATGGCCCATCCTAAGGGTCCAGGCAACAATCACACCAAAATACCATCCTATAATGCCTAACTGCAGTGAATTTCTGGCAATCCAATTTGTACTGTTAATTTTTTCTACTTTTCTTTATTTAATGCATTTTTAAAAACTTTCACTAATATCTGACACAAAAGAGCTTCATAGGAATTTGATGAGAGTGTATAGTGCTAGTGTATGTAGTGTGGTCCTGGTAAACCTGGCTATGAACTGTAAAAATGGCAATATCCGAAACCAATGTCATTGTGGGGACATTTTTTGGTCCCCATGAGGAAAACAGCTTATAAATCATACTAAAGTTTTGTGTGATGGGTAGGTTTAGGAGTAAGTTTAGGGTCAGGGGATAAAATATACAGTTTGTACAGTATAAAAATCATTATGTCTATGGAAAGTCCCCACAAAACACGAAAACCCAACATGTGTGAGTGAGTGTGTGTGTTTGGTGTGTCTGAACACGCAGTTCACTACTATCAAACTTACACATGTCAGACTCAAACAAAGTTTCTAAGACTAAACAGCTCAGGTCATTCCTTGAGGGAGACCAGCGCTTACAAGCTAGCTAGTGCCAAACCAGCTATTATTCATATAATATGCTTCCATTACATGTCTATCTGATTCCAGAAAGAGAATTTCTGCACAAGCAGAGACGTAAAAAGGAAAAATAGATGTTTACCAAGTAGTTTGTACTTATATTGCCAAAAAAGTAACAATGGTGACTTCACAATGAATATTGCCACAGGCAATAATTTGTAGCGTTTCTAGGACTTTTGGAGCTCAGTATGGGGAGGACCTGAAGAAACCGATGAGAGGAGGAGAGAAATGAGGTTTGGAGGGGAGGAATGAACAAAACATTTGTTTGTTATCAGAGGAGGACCTCTCTTCCAAGGTCTCCCATGGCTCTGGCTGTAGAGCCTCTGACCAACACGCCTCTTAGAAAGAGATCACCCTCCCTGCGGCTTCACAAGAACAGACCACTACAACCACAAATAGACTCTGAACGGTCCAGCCCAGCCCTCACCTGAACATCAGCGGAGACCAAGAGCTGCTCCAGGACGCTACACTAAAGGCCTCAGTTCACAAACACTGTAAAAACCCTTCCACCTACAAGAGAAGATGAGAAAGAGGATGGTCTTGTTGATGATGCTCTGCTTAAGTCTCGGCTGGTCCACGCCACACACAGAAGGCATGTTTTCTGGATCTCATTTATGCTCATTTAATGGTACAACTCGTTGTGTCTTCTGTCTGGACAACAAGGTCCATGAGATGCCAAGAAATATACCGAAAAATACCACATTTGTGTGAGTATAAACAAACACACACACACAAATTCACGTTAAAATGCATGTATAGTAATACACATCTAGATATAGAATTTCAGGTATTGAATATCAAAGGACACAAAGTTTCACATTAAGAACATTCATATCCACTTCAAATATTAATGCCACATACTTGTTTTGGATGTTGAAGCTACAGTATGTATGTGTTGTTATTTTTAACTAAAACTTCAATTAATTACTTTAACGAAAATGAGAAATGTAACTGAAATAAACAAAGCTGAAGTACCAAAATTACAAAAAATAAACTGAAATAAAAATATTAAATTAAATTAAAACAAGAAAAAAAATGACAAAAGCACATATCAGACTTAGCCTACTAAATATTAAACAAATTAAAACTATAAAATATAAAAATAAAAAACATTTAAAATATTAATAAATTATATAACAGTATATACAGTAAATAATAATAAAATAAAACTGCAGTGGTTAAATATAAGTAGAAAGAGTAGCTGCATAAATCAGCATAATCAATTTTCATTAATATTATTATGATTAAAAGTTACTATAAAATAGTATTAAATTACAAAATGAAATATGATTTTTTTTTTTTTTTTTTTGATTCATTATTTTATTTAGCTTTTTGTCATTTAGAACAATTTCTATAGTAACTTTTAATCAGTTGAAAATGGATTATACTGTGCGCTATTTTTCAAACTTGAAATAAAATGATTCATTTTAATGAACGTCGTAGTGGAAGTAATATACAACAGTCAAAAGCTTGACGGCCCTATTTAAAAAAAGAATCTCAATGACATTGTTATTGTTCCAAAGCTTGTTATTGTGGTTTTGGAAAGAATGTGATTGACTAGGAATACATGTTTCTGTTGTGAGACTCTTTTTGTAATCTCAAGGCTATCGTCCCTCAAATAAACTCTCGAGCCTGATATGGGGGAGTGTGGTTTTTTTATGTCAAATGTATCGCATTAAGTCATTATGTGAATTCATGTGAGAAAAGGTTTTTTTGTTGTTGGTCAGGGTTGCCGCTTGGTCAAAGATCTTGTAATTTGTGCACCTTTTATCGCCGCTGTGTTGTGTATTATGAGTGCTGTTAAAAGGTTAGTTCACCCAGAAATAAAAATCATTAATTACTCACCCTCATGTCATTCCTAACCCGTAAGACCTTCGTTCATCTGCAGAACACAAATGAAGATAGACTGCAACATTATTACCACTTTCAAGGTCCAGAAAGGTATAAAAACATTGCTAAAATAGTCCATGTGACTACAGCGGTTCAACCTTAATGTTATGAAGCGACGAGAATACTTTTTGTGCGCAAAAGTCTTCTTGTCTGTGTCAGACTCCTAGCTGTTGATGTAGTGTAATGCAACACTTCCAAGTTCTGCGGCAGAACGGCGGCTCACCATTGGCTAGCTCCTGCGTCAGCATCACACGCATGCGTTGTGGTGCTCACGTGAACAGTGTCAAATACAAAAAGTATTCTCTTCGCTTCATATAATCAAGGTTGAACCACTGGAGTCACATGGACTATTTTAATTATGTCTTTACAACCTTTCTGGGCCTTGAAAGTGGCAATTAAATTGCCGTCTATGGAGGATTCTATGGAGGAGTCATAAAGCTCTCCGATTTCATCGAAAATATCTTCATTTGTGTTCCAAAGATGAACGAAGGTCTTACGGGTTTGAAACGACTTAAGGGAGACAAAATTATGACAGAATTTTCATTTTTGGGTGAACTAACCCTTTAAGACAAGACAACGACAGACGACAAGACTTGTGTACACTCTAAAAAATGCTGGGTTAAAAACAACCCAAGTTGGGTTGAAAATGGACTAACCCAGCAATTGGGTTGTTTTAACCCAGTAAATGAGTTGTTTTAACCCAGCGGTTGGGTTAAATGCAGATGCTTAAAACAACCCAATTGCTGGGTTAGTCCATTTTCAACCCAACTTGGGTTGTTTTTAACCCAGCATTTTTTAGAGTGTAGTGTGAGCACCATGGCGATTCACATAGTCTCATAGTTCTGTGTGAGCTTACCCATTTCAGCCAGTCAAAGAGAGAGAGAGAGAGAGAGAGAGAGAGAGAGAGAGAGAGAGAGAGAGAGAGAGAGAGAGAGAGAGAGAGAGAGAGAGAGAGAGAGAGAGAGAGAGAGAGAGAGAGGTAAACATGAAGATGAAACTATCTTTGGCTCCTCAAGCAGGTTAATCATGGGTTGTATTTCTCTTTTAAGCTGACAGTCAGTCAGTTTAGATAAGGTTGCCCAGCTGAATCTCAAGATGTTGAGCTTGATCACACATTTCACACTAATGGCTGTCTACGCTTTGTGTTCATTACTTTAGGCTTCTTTACTTTTCCATTTTGGAAAGAGCACCAAGAGCTTTTCAGCTTGTGTGTCTCAGACTTTCTACTTGGCACCGCAGGAACAAACGGTCCTGTGCTTGAAAGGAATCATTCAGACTGCAGATGTTTTCTCTCTTTATAACTGCAAAATATCTCGGCAAATGTGTCTAAAACATTACATTCTTCCCAGAGTCAATGATATACTATTATAGTCTTTGTCAATATTTTGAATTCGATTTTATTTTTATATTTTCTGTTTTCACTTTAGGCTATATATATATTTGCATTAGTATTTGCATTGATTTGTTTGAGTTTTTTTACTACAAGTTAAACTAAATTTTTTTTTATGAATTTAAACTTTTTTTTTTATTCACTTAAATGCTACATTTGTTTCCTGATTTTATGGTTTTATATTAATAACCGTGATTCTGTCATGTGTGATGAGTTCTTAAAGCTGCGGTGTGTATTTTCTGCACCACTATAACAGCACCAAACAAATCACAAAAATAAAAATAATGATCACTGCCACCACTATCAGCCATGCAGATAACCCTGCCCGGTCGCCCTAAACTCAGCCAGGGACAAAACAAGTAAAAATAACAAGAATCAAAATTATATAACAAAGATATAGTGATTTTTCAAATCTTAAATATCCGTATCTCTTGTACCAGCATCATTTGCTTTAAAAGGCACTCGGTGTGCTTTGTGTAATTGGGCTGTCTGCATTTCTGAGGGATTACAAGAATGAATATCCACAGGAAGAACACACAGACACTAATAGCTGTGTGCAAAAACAATTACACAAAAAGCTTGACAGTAAATTGATCGTTTGCAGTTGTCTGTAAATAGGCTACTGGTAACTGTGTTCCCATTTCTCATAACATTTCACATCTTGAATGACCTAGTTTCTGCTATGACTCATTCTGTTCATACTAACTTTCATCAGGATACAGTTCTCTCTCACACACACACACACACACACACACACACACACACACACACACACACACACACACACACACACACACACACACAAACTTGGAAAGAGTTAAGAGCACACACATGCACATTCTGATACTCTAAATGTGAGCCAGTGGGATCTCATATAGATTTGTACAGAAACGTGCATATGTGAAGGAATCACCAAGGTCTGAATTCATGCGAATTAGCCACCAATTCACTGAAACGTTACAGATTTTTCCAATTGCTAACATACAATTTTGCAACCTAGGCTGGTTTTATTAAAATACTTAACACAATTCACAAAACCACACTAACCAAACAAAATACCTCATATATCTTGCAAAATGAAGCACTGCAACCAAAACTACATATAGCGTTATCAAAATAAAACTTTTGCAAGAAATGGCACACACTTCATTCATATTACCAGATTTTTGTCTAACCAAAAATAATGAATAATGCATAATGAAAAGCACTCTCATGTATACTTTGCTACAATAATGTAGTTCAAATTGTAGAAAATTCTTCAGATTGTTCACATGCACAGAAATATTTGCAGATACGCATGCATGCTGTTGAAACATTATTTTGTTTTTAATTTTCACCAAACAAGTCAGCGCAACATATGCACAGCAGATATATTTACATTGGCCTGAACAAAAATATGCTCAGTAAAAAACAGTAAACTGAAAAAGAAAATTGCATCCTCCCTCTTCCTCTTCCTCTCTCTGCAACGTCTTCCATTGTTGTTGTAAAAAAAAAAAAGGTGCTCACCTGTGGTCTTTTCATAGTGCTTACATCCTGATTGAAGTATTCACAATTAACCAATGACGTGTTTGGCCAGGTGGCACATGTATTGGCCAATTGGACAGTGTTTTGAAATGGCAAACATGTGACTTTATGTCAGATTGTTGTGTCTTATGCAGAGAACCGTGTTCAGTGCATTTAAAAAGTGCCATTTTGAATTGCAAAATGTGTGTCAAACAGAAAATGTTTAGACTTTAGGAGACTTGAGTAGAGGTTTTGCTCTCTGTGTGTCAGTTTGAATAATTGTGCTGTGCATGTCATTTTAGTGTGTTAGCAATTGAAAAAAAAAAAAAAAAACTGTAAATAGTTAGGAATTAAACTTGAGAGTGTGATTTCAGCCAGTCTGTTTGGTATCAATAACAGGATTTAGACGGACAACTCAAAAAAATAAATGGGAGATTTCATAGCGCACTCAAGTAAATATGCACTGTAAAAATAAAAAAAAAAAAAATATATATATATATATATATATATATATATATATATATATATATATATATATATATATATATATATATATATATATATATATATATATTAAAAGTAAGTTAACTGGTTGCCTTAAAATTTTTAGTTCATTGAAGTTAATACATTTGAACATTTTTGAGAATTGACATCACCATATTCAAATAGTATTAAAAAATTTTGTAAGCATATTGCGTAATTGTGTTTTATTTGTTATAATGCAGTGAAACATGCCAAATTGTGCTATTTTCATGATTTATCACATCATTTTTTTATTTTTTATTTATGTGGTTCAGATACAATAATATTTTGAGTTTCTATTTATTAAAACCATTTCCTTCATTGTATTAACTTAATTTTTTTAATTTCAATGAACTCAACATTTTAAGGCAACCAGGTTACTTACTTTTTAAGTTAAACCAACAATATTTTTTTACAGTGTGGTTGTATATGCCCATTACTTATTGAAAATAGCTGCCCAAAGGTCTTACCAAAATGGCTGCAGAGTCGACTGACTTAATAAATTAGATTGAAATTAAATAATTGGTGATCTGGGGCATGCAAAAAAACAAACAAAAAGAAAAACAGCCATATCTGATATAGCTATGCCAGCTTTTATATCTGATTGCTCATAAAACATTCACCTCTGAATAGACTGTGATATTTATAACTGTAACACATTGTTGGATGGTGAATCACATCTCTTCTATCTAATTTTGCGCAGGGAGATCAAACTGACTCAGATCAGCGTGTTTCGCCGAGCAGCCCTGTCTGAGCTACATGAGCTGAAAAGAATGTGAGTGCAAGAGTGAAGGGCACAGTCTGAGATGTTTACTATTAAAACATGGATGTGTACATTAAGCAAGAATGCACATGGAGATTAGAAAGCATTCAGTCAATCAAAAACTTTTTTTTTTGCAAAACTTTGCAAAACCACATATAAACACATGATATTTAGTCTTGATTGAATATGTTTAGACTTTGATATGGAACATGATGTTTAACAGTGACCCAAACACTGGAGATATGTATCACAGGAAAATTCTGCAAACCCTAAGTGAGAGAAATTGACAAGTGTGATTCTTTATTGTAAATGTATTTTATTTTTCAAATCAGTATTTGTAGTGTTCTGAATTCCCTCAATGCACTTCAACAGAGCATTTAGTGAACACTGTGCATGGATATTAAGATTTTATATCAATTTGACATAGTGCAATCAAGCTTTAGACATTCATATTAACTGCTCATAATAATAATCGTCGCCATATGATTATTATTCTCCTCAGAGTGGTGTCCGAGAATGGTGCTCTTGAGCGAATTGAAGCCTTTGCCTTCTCCAACCTGACAGAGCTACAGGAACTGTACGTTGCTGAACTGCGTGTGTACATTACGTCCAATCACATTCTTTTCAACACGCTGGAATCAAATATTGCAGTAAATATTATGAAACACAAAATAACCTATCTAACCACCTATCTGACAGAACTATTACAAAATCCAAAAACCTTGTGATACACAAAGATGCCTTCTGGAGACTTCCGAAGCTACGGTATCTGTGAGTTATTTTCTGTCTTCATTACTCTTGTCTAGTAAACTCGGAACCGTTTTGGTTTCATGCTGTGGTTTGGCAATTTAAAAGGAGCATATTCCCCCACGGGTTTCAGTCTAGCATTGAGTTATGTTAAGAGTCCTGAAAGACCTCAAAGCGGAATGACCTAAACACAGGTCAATATTCATATCACATGTTTCTCACAGGAAACAAAGGCTACAGATGCAAAGACAAAATACAAATGTCAATCTAACGTATTCCATTCATTAATCTTGTCTTCGTGTGTGTGTGTGTGTGTGTGTGTGTGTGTGTGTGTGTATGTGTGAGTACTTGCTTAACCTACTGTTCATTGTGAGAACCAAATGTCCCTACAAGAATAGTCAAACTTGAGATCACCCGCGATTCCCTCCCCACGAGGATTAGGGGATAGAAAATGCAGTTTGTATAGTATTGTACTATTGTGAGTCCCCACAAAGATACTGACACCTAACTCTGTGTATGTGTGTGTTCCTCCAGGACTATATCAAACACTGGTCTTAAAATCCTGCCTGATTTTTCAAAAATCAACTCTGCTGCTCTTGAATTTCTGTTGTAAGTCTCTACTCATGCTGTGTCGCTGTCTTGATGTACATTTTGACTTGCATCAGGTGTATGTCCATTCTCAAAACTTACTATAAATATACAAAGCAATTATCTATATACTGTTAAAATCTATGCTATATCAAATTTATGTTATAGTGATCTACAAGATAACATGCACATAGAGAGAATTCCCAGTAATGCTTTCCTCGGATTGACCAGTGCCACCATAACTGAGCTGTAAGTGCAGCTGTGTGATTGATTATTCCCAATGAGTTATTCTTTATGTGAGGAATGAATGATGTGACGGGTTATTGATTTATTAAATAATGCATACTATACTTACATTGAAAAGTGTAATGAATATTCTAATGAATATTAGTCTTGGAACACATGACAAAAACAAGCTAACTTCAACTGCTGTTAAACTACCTGTTAAAACAAACATTTATATTATATTATTATATTATATTATATTATATTATATTATATTATATTATATTATATTATATTATATTATATTATATTATATTATATTATATTATATTATATTATATTATATTATATTATATTATATTATATTATATTATATTATATATTATATTAGGAAGCACAGGGCACAACCTAACGCTGGGGTTAGTTGTAACACGCATGGTTTAAAACTTTCCACACACGCCAGCATGATGAAACTTTGTGTATTTACTAGTTGCCAAATCAACATTATTTAGAGAAAAAATTGCGCCAAAATTAAGAAAATCTTTGGAAGATATCACTGAACATTTATTTAACCATAGCAAAAGTAAATTATTTTTCATCTGTGTTTTTTGTGTTTATTTAAATAAGACAGATCTGATATTATTGTAGTCTTATATCTGTTATTTAACAGTTGAGATGGTTCTTTAATGCTGATCTGACAGCAGAAGACGCGAGCCGGGTTGTGCAGGTGGGGTGTTGTAACACAATGAGCCCCTATTAGAACTACGCTATTATATTCTATACTTTTATGAATTCTTTTGAGAAACCATGAGAAAAGGGTGAATAAAGACTGAGAGTCAATGTTCAGAAATGATTCATTATTATTATGTTTTTAACTATGCTGTATAGCTGGATATTTATCTTGGATAAATTTTGATTAAATCAGGTAACATTTTAAGCTGTCATTTGGTCATGTTACATCGTGCCCCCTCACATGTTACAATGTACCCCATCTATGGGGCATGTTGTCACATTTCACTTCCATTCTTTCAGGGTAAATCAAGAAAAAAGTATACACTGTATTAATGAAACAAAACCACATAATTGTACTAGACGTGCGAAATTAATGTGGGAAAAAATAAATGCTCTGAACCCCAATTTACACAAACTGAGACGTTAGGTTGTGCCCGCTCTCCCCTATATTATATTATATTATATTATATTATATTATATTATATTATATTATATATTATATTATATTATATTATATTATATTATATTATATTATATTATATTATATTATATTATATTATATTATATTATATATTACACAACAAAATGACATTATATTGACTAATAAAATGTTACCATACACATAAATGTAACAGATTTTTTACTTTATATACACTACCGTTTAAAAGTTTGTGGTCAGATAACTCAGCAAGGATTTTTTATTCAGCAAGGATGCATTAAATTGATAAGTGACAATAAAGATTTATAATGTTATAAAAGATTTATACTTGAAATAAACGCTGTTCTTTTGAACTTTGCTCATCAAAGAATCCTAAAAATGTATCATGATTTCCACAAAGAACATTTTAAGCAGTATAAATGTTTTCAGCATTGATAATAATACAAATGTTTCTTGAGCAGCAAATCATCATATTAGAATGATTTCTGAAGGATCATGTGACACTGAAGACTGGAGTAATGATGCTGAAAATTACTTTTAAAATATATTAATAGATTCAATTTAAAAAAAAAAAAAAAAAAATCTTACCAACCCCAAACTTTTGGAAACTGGTGTAACTAATGTACTCTTGTAGGAGATTAACGAAGAATGGGATTCGTGAGATAGACAGCTATGCATTCAATGGTACCAAAATTGAGAAACTGTGAGTTGTTACATTTTTTATACATTTATAAATTAGCATCTCACATAAAACCTCTAATCTTTCGTCTAATCCCTGTCTCTCTCTTTCTCACAGCTTTCTCATGGGAAACCAGCATCTGAGTCATATCCACAGTTACGCCTTTATAGGAGCTGAAGGCCCCATCGTTCTGTAAGCATGAACAACTCTGACTTTCAACAACAATACAATTCACCAGCTGGAGCACCACACACCCACTCTATGTCCTCAGGACAAGCTCTCACAGCAATTCCTGTCACACTCACACTAACCTCAGTTACCTGGTTTGTACACTATTGGTGTGCATATAGTTCAACAACAATCTACGCACATCCAATCCTGCACTGGACACTGAAATAGCTGCTGTCATTACAGGGACATCTCCCGTACTGCCGTCCACACACTTCCAGAAAGCATGCTGAAGACCCTTAAGCTTCTGACAGCCATCTCGGTCTACTCTCTAAGGAGGCTTCCAAGCCTGGAGCTGTTTACTGAGCTCACGCAGGCCAATCTGACCTACCCCAGCCACTGCTGTGCCTTCAAAAACTTCAAGAAGCACAAGTCAATTACAAAATTACATTCAATTACATTACAACTGTTTATTCTGTGATGATTTACTCATCCTCATATTGTTCCAAACCTGTGTGGTTTCTTTCCATTACAAAAGGAGTTATTAGGCAGGATGTGCACGCTGCTCTTTTCCATACACTGTAAGTAGATGGTGCCAAAAAGTGCACAAGCTGCCAAAATGACCAACTAAACCAATATCCGGTGCGATAAACATTTTAATATGGATGAGCAACTGTTAATGAGTCCATTATGACTGACACAAATATTAGTGTACCGTAAACGCATCAGAATTTTTTTTATGGAGAGAGGTTCTAATCGCTTTTCCATCACACTGCAAATAAAGCTGGCCAATAAGATATGAACTTTTGGTCACATGACTAGAGCCACTGCTGTTACATAAAACTAGGGCTGTGTCCGAAATCGCTCCATATACCTGTAAATAGGGCACTATTTGAAGGGACAGCCATTTGTAGTAGTGTCCAAAATCATAGTGGATGTAATAGAGTGCACTCATTCAATCCCATAATGCACCGCAATTCACTGTGAGGGTCGCGCACCGAATGAATTCCTGCGTCTGACCAGAAGATGGCGTTTGCATCTGAATCATCCATCTATCGGTTTTCCAAACTGCTGGTCCAATGTGGGTACAGCGTAATATCAGGTATAAATTCCTTTTTAATTGATTATTAAATTGTATAATTAAGGTTTGAACATGCTAGTTTCCATGACAGAGTTGGACTACTGGAGCTGCCAGTTTGCTAAGTTTCAAATGATTATTAAAGGGCAAGCACAAACTATGAAAAAGCGGCAGCCATTCCGACGCACTCAGTGCACTCGTTTTCATTCACTCCCTCAAGTGGACTATATTAGTGGAGTAATGTAGGGAATAGTGAATGAGGGTTTAGGGGGCAATTTCAACATTTAGCTTAGGATTTGGTATTTTACTGAGCGACATCTGGAACCAGCTCTCTTGTTTCTGTACTTTTGTATTTGATGTTGATGGATAAACACTATGGCTAATACAAAAATCCGAACAGCTGTTTGAAGATAAGTAAATACTGTTTGAATTAATTTTCTGGCAGGTGCCAGAAACTGAAAGTTGCACAGCACTCTATATTGGGTTCATTTCTGCATTTCTACAAGTGCCACCTACTGTCAGAAAGTGAATTTGCATTTTTATTCAGCCTTTTCTGTCGTTTTTTTACGCATTGGCTTGAACAGACAAATTACATGTGAAAATCAGACCAAATGATCCAGTGCTTTCCAGTGCACTCTCATGGAAATTCACAACTATTTTACCTTTTGCCGAATTAGTGGATAATTCATATGAATTCGTACAATTCCATTCTTGCATTTCTGTACGATCTGCATATTAATGCATATTCATTTTCAATATTTGGCATGTTTGTGTGCTGCTGTGCGTCCCTGTGCGTGTAATAAGCAGAGTGTACGTGTGTTGTGTACCCGCCTATAGGCGCATATTACTAACGCGGCCTTTAAATAACACAAAAAATACTGCACATTCGTTTTCAGTTGCCTCAAAATAGCAACACCAATAATGCCAACGCCAATAATGCGCCTGAACACACCTCGCTTGCAGACCAGCATGCCCATGGGCGAACAGATGGGCGCTATTTAAACAATGTGGCACTGGACGTAAAAATGATAACTGCGTCAGGCTGAAACTAGTAAAATACACTTGCATCGTGTATGATAGGGCCCATTGACTGAACATATTTCATTAAATACACAAACTGACTTTTCTTCACACAAAGCGCTCATATAGCTTCAGAAGACTTCAGAAGCACATATTGCATTGCAATATTCCAATAGTTAAAAGTCAAATTTTATTATGCTTTTTGTCATTTCAAAAGCTGGTCACCATTTACTTTCATTGTATGGAAAAGAGCAGTGTGAACATTCTGCTAAATGTATCCTTTTATGTTCCATAGAGGAAAAAGGTCATACAGGTCTGAAACAACATGAGGGAATTTTTCATTTTCTTCATTTAACACTGAAAACCTATTGTAAACTCAAATATTATTTGTGTTCACACAGGTCTGTGAAGAATCAAATGTGTAATGATCCCGGTGCCCTCCGCCTGGAGCCAGATTTTTTCAAAGACCACTGTAAGGATGTGATAGAAGTGACCTGCTACCCCACACCAGATGCATTCAACCCATGCGAAGACATCATGGGGTTTACGTTCCTACGTGTTCTGATCTGGTTTATCAGCATACTGGCCATCGTAGGAAATATGGTTGTCCTCCTGGTGCTCCTCACCAGCCGCTACAAACTGACCGTTCCTAGGTTTCTAATGTGCCACTTGGCTTTCGCGGACCTTTGCATGGGTATTTACCTGTTGCTCATCGCTGGTGTGGACATTTACACGCAGTCCCACTACTACAACTATGGCATCGACTGGCAGACGGGAGCAGGGTGCCATGTGGCCGGCTTCTTCACGGTCTTCTCCAGCGAGTTGTCCGTTTACACCCTGACTGCCATTACCCTGGAGCGCTGGCACACCATCACTTATGCTATGGAGCTGGAACGCCAGCTGCGCCTGCGCCATGCCTGTGCAGTAATGGCAGCGGGGTGGCTTTTCGCCCTGCTGACTGCTCTGATGCCCATGTTGGGAGTAAGCAGCTACAGGAAGACCAGCATCTGCCTGCCCATGGATGTAGAAACAGTGCTTTCACAAGGATACGTAGTGCTGTTGCTCCTAATCAACGTAGCCGCTTTTCTGGTTGTGTGTGTCTGTTATATGCGCATCTACCTGACCGTCCGCAACCCTGCCTTCGTTCCTGCCAACGCAGACATGCGTATAGCCAAGCGCATGGCCGTGCTCATCTTCACCGACTTCCTGTGCATGGCGCCCATCTCATTTTTCGCCATTTCCGCAGCCTTAAAACTACCACTAATCACGGTTTCTCACGCCAAAGTCTTGCTGGTGTTTTTTTACCCCATAAATTCCTGCTCAAACCCATTTCTCTACGCCTTCTTCACTAAAACCTTCAGGAGGGATTTCTTCATTCTGACAAGCCGGTTCGGCTGCTTTAAAACACGTGCGCACATTTACCGCACAGAGATCTCTTCAGGGCAAAACGGAGCCATGGTGCCTTCGCCAAAAACTAGTGATGGAACACTGTACTCCCTGGTGCACATCGCCCAAGTGCACTGACCACCATAAATCAGGTGTGACCGGCTGAAACTATGTGCTGCTCGAGGCGAAAATGAGGATAAATAAGGAAAATGTGGAATCTGGATATAAAATTCTTGAAGGTTTCTACGGCATTAAATAGGGTAAAGGCGTCTCATGATATTATAGTGCTTGACCCCTCAGGTCAACTGATTCAGATGTCTTTAGAAGTACACCATTCACAAGATGCTGCTTGATTGACTTTTGACATATCCTGCACACACCAGTGTTCAGAAATTGAGATTGGGTGATATCTTTAGTATGAATAATGTAGATTTCTTAATCTTTTAACAAGCATGCAGCATTAGATATTGTCAATTTAATAAATAGCCTACTTCTCAGTTTTCTTAAGTGGAAAAGTTGTTCATTTTAAAGGGAAATCACCCAAAAGTCACATTTCACCCTCACAACGTTCCAAACTTATATGACTTTTTCTTCTGCGGAGAAGAGGATATTTTGACCATACAATGAAAGATCACAAACGTAATTGAAACACAGAATAATGTTTGTGATCCATTGAAGAAAGTAAGTCATACAAGTTTGGAACACATTAAGGCTTTGCGCTGATGCTGCTGGCAGAGAAACAACATGCTAAAAAATGAAATTGAGGACCTTTTGAGAACTGAAGAGTTTTTTGAGATGAGTATTGTGATTTGTATATTTGTTTTGTTTTTTCAATCGTAAAAAATGTAATTGCATTAACAAATAAAAACATAAAAACCTCAAGGTCCATTCAAATAGTTATTATTTCAGTTCTCATGCGTGTTGAAAATGAGAAGACATTTATAGCCCTTCCCATCATCCTTTTCACAAATATTCCAGTACTTTAGCACTGGAATGGTTTGTTCAAGGTCACAATAACCTCGCTGGCCACCCGCAGTATGAGAGAGGATGTCTGAGAGAGTATGGGAGTTTTGAGTCATATTGGTGCATGTAATAAATCCTTCACTGGACATCCACAATAAAGTAAAGGCTGCTTTACACACACTCAGGCACACACCAAGTTAGGAGTGAGTTTCACTCTGTCCAAGTCCTGCTTCAGTTCTTATCTTTGCACCTGCAATAATGTTTAAGCTCTGAGACAGAGAGCTGTTGTTCTGCTTGGATTTTTTTTAGGCAGCAATGTTTGCCTCAGTGTTGGAGGGGAGCGATGGGAGTGTGTGGCAGTTACAGCAGCTGTGCTACACGGCACCCTGAACTCAAACCTCTAATGGGCTGAGGAAGTCCACAAAGAACAGGAATCTGTTATGAAGATATGGCTCATGTATCAAGGCCAGGGGTTCAATGCTGCAAGTCAAGGGAACAGTGGACAGAGAGAAAGCCACACACGGAGAAGACAGAAGCAGATACTGCAACAATTATAACTTCAAAATCATTTTAAAAATCTATTTTCAAGACATAATCGTTCATTTTAAAACCCCCATGCTTGTGCTGAGTGTGCTCCATTCCAACATTTCAATGATGACCAAGTTTCTGCATGTTTTTATAATAAATCATGATTATATTAATGTAGTACTATGACTAATTCTGTACACATTAAGAATATAAAAACAGGTCAGGTTTTCTGGGAATTTCTGTCTTGGACTACAACTGACCACTGGATGGCGCTGTAATCCACCAAAACATGAAACGGGTCATAACAACATCAACAAACTTTGTAAGAGTGTATGCATTCAAACAGGAATGCATACACTCACTGTCGCTGCAAAATTTATTCTGTGTGCATAGATTACCCAAAAAGAACATTACTGTGTGGAATAATGACATGACCTTCCAGTTCCAGGGTGATGGATGTTTCTGAAATAATATCATCAGTGATTATCACCTCTTTCTTGAAAAAATAGAAAACAGCAGTCAGAACACAGAACAGCATATGTCCGTAGTATTCAGTAAGATTCAAGCCTTAAGGCTGGTTCACACCAAGGACGATAACTAAAACTAGAAAGCTTTATTAATTATTTTAATAATAGGGAAGACCACCCCACAGAAGAACGATATAGTTGGAATTACTTATTGTTTCCCAGCTGCTTAACTATAAAAAACAATGATGGATTAATGGAACCTTCCATTTGTCCTCGGAAGTGGGAAATTCCTAGTTCCCAGTGGGAACTTTTAACTGGAACGCCCCTTCATGTCAGATTTGTGACTGCAATTCCGGGCAAGCGCAACAACACCAACTTCAGAATCCAATATGGATGCTCAGCACATCAATTAAAGTGAAACAGCAGTAATACTGTGCAAAAGTCTTAGGTTTGCTAGTATTTTTACACACAAAAAGTGGGTTTAAGCCAGTTATTTATATCTTTTGCTGTAGTGTGTCAGTAGGAAATATCAGTTTACATTTATAAATGAATTGCCATTCATTTTAATAATCCAGTGAGATTTTTGTATGCATAAAGAGTCTGACAATAGTCTCTATGCTCCACATGGAGATCTGATCTCATCTTCATTGAGTCTGTCTGTGATTACATGAAGAAACATAAAAAACTGAGATGGACTAAATCCAGAAGAACTGTGGCAACGTCTCCAAGACACTTGAAGAAACCTTCCTGCAAAACTACATGAACAGGTGTAGGAATAGATGCAGTGACAAAAGGGTGGTGTCACCCCAAATATCGATTTGATTTAGTTAATAGAAGTTCATTCATAAATAAAAGCTATTTATGTTATTATTTTTGACAGCATTCTCACTTTAAAGCATTCTGACAAGTGCCTAAACTTTTCACAGTGCTGTAGTTTTGCAGGAAGGTTTCCTCAAGTGTCTGGGAGACGTTGCCTCAGTTCTTCTGGATTTAGTCGGTCTCAGTTTTTTCTGTTTCTTCATGTAATCACAGACAGACTCAATGAAGGTGAGATCAGATCATACCGGCTGCTGTCAGACTTCTTGTGCATAAAAATAATAAAAAATCTCACTGGATTATTACAATTAATTGCAAAATGAATGTTTATAAATGTAAACTGATATTTCCTACTGACACACTACAGTAAAAGATATAAATAGCTGGCTTAAAAACATTTTTTGTGTGAAAATACCAACGTGGCTAAGACTTTTGCACAGTACTGTATATTGTTTAGAAGCATTTCTGTTTGTAAGTTACTTTTAAAAGTAATGCATTATATTACTTTTGTCTTACTCCCTAAAAAGTAACTAATTACATTTTTTAATTATTTTTATGGAAAGTAAGTACTTTTAAGGTGGGCTATGGTTATTTGTTTTTAACAACAACAACAACAACAAAAAAAAAAAAAAAAAAAAAAAAAAAAAAAAAAGTTTTGCATGTTTGGCAAATGTAAAGGCACTTTCACACCAAAAGTGAAAGCCTCTGGTTAAAGGAAATGCAAATTCACACCTGTACAAGTAGAGGGTATTCAACATTCCTGAAATAAAAAGAAAGAAAAGAAAAATGAAACACAAAGGTGACATTTTTTCTTATCGGTGTGGGCAAAGACTTTGGCTAACAAAGTGAGATTAAATACATAGTGTATTTGTATTATTTAAATGTAATTATTGCAGGTTTGCATTATATTCAGAGTCTGCATTTTATCATTTTTATTCAGTTTGTGGAACGCTGAATCTGTTTTTGTGCAAGTGAAATAAATTATATATTTAATCTTAAATATTTAATCTAGAACTACAAAACCGATCACGTTTACACAGCGCTTTTGCACCATACTCCCAGTTTCTCTCAACATGAGGACAGGAGAGGTGCCCGTCAATGAATGGAAGTGGCAAGTAGCAGAACCTGAAGTGCAACATGTTCCTGAATCAACATCTTTGTTGATCCTGAAACAACATTCCATTCAACCAATCAGATTTGAGGGACAAGTTTACAGTTTGTCAAGTTTAGGCTTACAACCAGGTTTTGGTGTTATTCAGTTTGTAATTACCCTCTAATTTTAGGGATAATTTATGAGCAGGCTTTGGTTTAGGGGTAGGGATATGCTTAGGACTAAATTTTCAAACAGGAATGTTGTTCCAGGATCACTAAATTGTTTTGACCCAAGTACACGTCTAACTTGGCAAAATCAGGACATGCAACAAAGTAACTTACTTGACTTGTTTGAAAAAGTAACTCACATATTGTGTTGTAAAATTAAAAATGTGTTACTTTACTAGTTACTTGAAAAAAGTAATCGGATTACCAAACTCGTGTCTTATAATGAGTTACTCCCAACACTGGCTCCATTTACCGCCGAAGAGGGATGTCATAGCTGGGAATGACGTCACATTACCATCCGTTAGAGGCCTTTAAACTATTTTCGACATTTGCATATGATTGTCCATTTTACCACCTAGTGCCAGTCATTACCCTCTGCATCTTCACCATGGTAAAATTACATTATTATTGTATTAATATATCTACAAAAATGTTTTACTGTCAATATGTCTGAAAGAAAAAAAGATTTCCTGAGGCTAATCAACGTAAATAATTATTTAACCATTTTAACTAATTATTTCCAACATAATTATTCACAACAGAAATGTTTAAAGAATAAAATTGGTAATTCTCTCCTTGTTTTACACTAATAACTGCAATGCTCAAATATTTCAATACATTCAAAGCTCAAATCAGATCTGAAAATTTCACATACAATATGAACGGACCACAAAGCACCCATACTTTTTCATTGGAAATTAATAATTGGTCCGTCGTTGGTCAAAGATAGTGAAAAGGCAGCTTAAAACTATTTGACTGATGATACAGTGAACAACAAACACCAAATCAGTAAAAGAAAAAACTCTTTTATTCTTTAATACCATATATAATGCAACAATTGCATATCTTTGGCAAAAATAAACTTTATAAACCTTTTATTAACAGAGGTTAGCTTAGAAAATCAAAAATCAGATTCAGACTGCCACATACATGGCAGACGAACATGACAAAATTGATGGGGAAGTGGCAACTTAGTTAGTGGACCATTTCTTAATAACAATAATAATAATAATAACAATAATAATTAATAGGCAGCTGTTTTCAGAATTGGCCTCAAATTCTAAAACTACTGCTCGGTCCCCCTCCCTGCATTAATACTTGCATTCTGTAATAGCACTATGTACAGCTGGGAGGGGAGGAATTGGCAGCCATGGTTAAAGTGACAGGGAAAGAGCTTCACAAGGATAGGCAGTTTCATAATCATCAACTCAAACAAGAAGTTCTGGTTTGCCAGTGTAAGGGGGCAAGTGGCAGTTATAGTTCACAATTTCACATGCTTGGGTATATAAAATCCTAATGTAGCCTCAAACAAACACTTAAAAACCCAATCATAAACAAACAACCTAAAGGTCCGGGACCACAGGCTACACACAGCCAGGCAAGTTTTGTGAGCAGCAACTTTGGCGATCTCAAAGGGGGGAAAAAAAAAAACAGCAGGGAGTCCAGAGAGTTCTTAGTAGCACAGTGCTCACTTCACATCCGGTTGGCTCTCCTATCAACTTTAGCTCATTAAATACAAATGTCCACTCTCTGTAGCTTCAGTTACTGTGAGCCTTTCGTCCATGATCAGCACCATTCACGAATGTCTTAGTCTTAGCTGCAGGCATGTTTATTGTGCAGTTCACATTGTCTCTGGTTTCCTCTCAGGCCCTGGGAACTCGCTGGAGGTCTCAAAAGCAGCAGTGGATAGGAGGCGGTCCCCATAGCACCCCCTACTGGAGGCTTCGTCACACGTTTTGAACCAAGAAAAAGATGATAAAGGCCTGATTCAGGTAGAGGTGATGCTCGCGCCAAAAAAAAAAAGTCAAGGGACAGGAAGGGTGGGGGGGGGGAGTGGTTCAAATGTTATAGTAGAGGTAAAGAGGTTCTTGTTTTGATTGGCCGCTATTTAGTACACTCCAAAAGCAGGCAGTATGTGCATGGGCAATGATTTAATCAAGCCAGTGAGTGCACATGGAATAGCACAACACCTGATTATACAGATCACAAGCGTCTGAGAAACACTGAGGCTGATGTGCATGCAACAAAAAGCTGTTTCTTTCAAGCTGTTCTCCAGTCATAGTGGTCAGGATGGGGATGCAAAACTGATCCAATCAGGATGCACGGTGGAGTCACATGGTTTTGACATCATAACTGCGGCAGCAAAAGGCTCCCAGGGGCATGCCATCCACCACACATATAAACCAGCAGTACAAAAATAAAATAACTACAGGTATTTAGGTCAACTAATTATTGCATTTCTTCTTTGTATCATGTTTATATTATGATCCAAAATCAATGGCACTTTCAAATATCTTTTTTCTTTTTTTAAGCTTTTTTTTCCCCCCACTATGAAGCGTGAGAGGTCTTGGGAGCTTGAAAATCCATGCATTCATTTTTCGTATAAATAAGTTTGTGTTGATTTAGAGGTGGAAGCATGCAAAATCTTGTAAGTTTGAAGCTGTTTGACAGTCTCTGTCTCTCTTTTTTTATTATTAACATCTTCAAACCCTCTTAGTTATAAACTTACTGATGTGGGCTGTTCATTCAAATCGGATTCTTTTCTGTACATGAAACATGTCAGTATGGCTTTTCTCTCCTGTGTTTGTATTGCCATGTTTGATGAGTGGACCGGGACGTTATCCCAGTTAAAAAGACCAAAGGAAAGAAAACACCCCAACAACTACAAACAAGAAGGAAGATACACCAAACCAGAAGAGAGAGGTTGGGCAGGCCACAGGATAGAGTTTACAGAATTAGGTTCATTTTCTACTGAGTTTCCTGCTCTTGCGTCTCGAGGCGACTAAACTGGTGCGAATACCGGCCAGGTGTAGAAGCGAGCCGGCCGCCTCCTTGAGCTCCTCATCCACGTCAGACCGAGAATCTCTCCTGTTCCTCTTCCCTAAAAGCTGGCCCTGCAGTGGGCTGTGTGGCCATCGATCCCGGCCTTCTCTCTCCTGATCATGGTGCAAACCCAGGCTGAAGTTGACCGGCTGTGAAAGAGGCATCTGGCGAGGGCAGGGCGGTACAGGGGTGCTGCTGTAGTTGTGATCCTGCTTTGGATCCCGACTTACAACCACCAAGTCCCTTCGGGAGAGATCTATGGGTCCTTCCTGGTCTGGGTCTGAGAAATCATAAGCAGAGTGATAACTGATTAGACAGTATTATGAATTAATTTTTGAAACATTTGAATTATAACCAGTTGTGCTGCAGTTTCAGGATTATTTAACAAATATAAAGTTCAAAAGACCAGCGTTCCTTTGAAACAGAAATATTTTGTAACATTATAAATAGATTGTTCTAAAGCTAATGTATGATTGGATGATCCTTGTTTGAAGCCAATAACAGAACAGCCAATATGAACAGTTAATATGCATGTCTTGATTAAAATAAACCAGATGTAAAACATGAGTAAAAAGAAGCAGAGAACAAAAAAGGACAATGAAAAAAATGAGGTGTTGGTGTATGTGATGGTGGTCTCTTACACGAGTCAATGTTCTGCTCAGAGGCAGACTTTAACAGCATCATGGCAGTGGCAGCATCAAAATCACATTCTGTAAAGAGAAAGAAATGTTTGATGCACACAAATATTGACTATGTGATGTGTATGTGTGTGTTTAAATGAATGAGTCACTTCCACCCAGGAGCGAAACAGTCTCTTTCTAATTTCAAAGTACCAGTGCCTTGGTTGTCAAGGTTACCAAATACAGGAAAGAGATGGCATCTATGTGCACGGTGTAGACTTACAAAAGTAGCGGAACAAAAAGAGCTGAGATGAGTGATAGGCTTCAATGTGTGATGATATGTCAGATAATGGTGTGTAAAATGTGGTCAGGTCATGGATCATCTGAACAGACTTGATGAAGTGTACTAACCTTTTAGGGCACAGCCCTGCTCTGATGTGAAAAGGTGATGAGGAGGAGACGAGGCACTGCAGAGTAAAGAGAAAGAGTGAGAAGATATTAAACACACCTGTTGGATATTTCACTAGACCTCTATAGTAATATACATTTATATATTATAAAAGATTTTTCTCTTTTTATTTGATCTAAGACTGAAAACAATAAAATATTATAATGGGGTGCATGTAAAAATCCTGACGATTCAACTGTATCTATCTTGAAAAAAATTATATCACATGAATCGCTTGTGTTTCCTAATAACGTCGCATTATTATTCGCTGAACGAATTCCAATACTTCCAATTAGGGATGTCACACGTACCGGTACTTCGGTACCAAGTCGGTACTGAAATTTTAAAAAATGCGATGATACCAGCATTTCTGTAGTAACGTTACAGGTAGTACCGACTCCCGAGCATATCCGTTACCCGCTGCTGCTTCCGTGTTTATCTAAGCGCAGGGCTCCAGACTGTAGCTGAATATATACTAGTGTCTGTGAATATTAAACTGCAAAATACTATTTAAACAGTACTCCTGCATGCGTCTCTGTGTGAATGATGGGGTGCGCGTTCTTTGTAGTCTCTGCCGTGTGTCACTATATGAGGACACGAACACATAAACCGTCACTTCATGAGCATTTACCGTTTCATTTGAGAAAACTGTCATATCATGAACGCAGACACTCAAATGTCAAAATAAGAGTTCGGTTTAACCTGAAGAAATTGACAGAATATATTAGGCTACTGTTGTACAGTAGATTTAGCCACGTCTCTGTGTAGTAATAATACGCCTCTAATAATAATAATAATAATAATAATAATAATAATAATTATGCCTAGATCGTTGCTTATTTTTCACTTGATCTTTTTTGATGTTTACTTTTAAACAGCACACAGCCTTTAAATGTTTATGTATTATTTACTTCTAATGATTATCATCATAAATAATAAACTCACTGAATTTAATTAAATTTAAAAAAATAGTTAAATAAAATACAAATAAAAGCATTTTGCTGTGGTATTGAAATTGGTACAGACTACCATACATTTTTATGGTATTGGTACCGACATTTGTAAGGTGTAATGTCTTGTATTATCCCTTATTCACCAGAAACAAGACATGATTCCCATCTTCCTCTGAGCCAGGTTACAACTATTTGTTCAATTCTCATCCTATTTTCACATGTATGAAATTATTTTATGCTTTATCCTGATTTTAAGATTAGAATTATGGCCAGTGACAAAAGAAAATGCAAGCATGATGCTTTGTGCTATATCTGTGGGCGTTTTACTGCATCCAAACAGTGACAGAAAAGTATAGATTTTGTACAAGAAACTGTAACTTTTATATTTGTTGGATTGTGGTATGTATAAGAAAAATATGGAGGATCTTATCATTTGATCTCTGCTAAGTTTATTAGTGCTTGTATACATTTCTCAAATAAAACATATATAAAAAAATTACAGATTTTTTGAAAGATGCTGATTTATTTATAAACTTGTTCTTTGACATTAAGGGCCCTATCATTCACCCGGCGCAGTGCGACGCCAGGCGTGACTAGTTTTTTTGCTAGTTTCAGCTCAACTCAGTTATCATTTTCACGTCCAGCACCACGTTGTTTAAATCGCAAATGCATTCGCGCGTTCGCTGATGGATGTGCTGATCTGAAAACGAAGTGTGTTCAGGCGCATTGCTATTTTGAGGCAACTGAAAACACAATATTATTTGTGTTATTTAAAGGGCACGTTAGTAATATGCACCCATAGGTGGGTCCACAATGCACGTACACATTGCTTATTACACACAGGGATGTGCAGCAGCACACAGACATTTTTAAATATTAAAGATAATAATAGTCATAGTCATTCCGTTCGCAAATTCCGCCATGTAAATAGCGAATTCGCCATGGTGCAAGTCCAACTGGCTTTTAAAGGGAATGGGAGATGAGACTCTGATTGGGTTATTGCACGTTAAGCCCAAAACACAACCCTTTTGGACCATGCGAACTAGGGCTGCACGATTAATCGAAATTAAACCGCACGTGATTTGTCAAAGGCTGCAATTATTTTATGCGCAGTTCGTCAGTGAAGCACGGCTCTGTGATCAGTAGTAAATGCTGCTCCATCTGAAAGCCAGAGGGCGATCTCATGCAGAAACTCCAAATATGCACCGCAGAAGTACAATTGTGCACGTCATTCCAGGAATCCCAATGAACATCATACTACTGGTGAGCTGAATAAACAGAAGATTTGATTGATTAAACATGACTAAATGCTTCTCATGTTTGGAAAGACGTTTTCAAATGCATGTAATAAGCGACTCAAATGGTGCATTAATAAAAAATATACAGTAATAATAATTAAAAAAAACCTAAAAATCGCAGCCTTTGCATTTTCATAATCCCGATAAACCAAATAGATTTAAGCATGTTAATAAGTTCATGTTAATCGTGATTTTAACATTTTTCCAACTCTTTGCAGAATGTAAGTTATATGATATGTTTAATATAGTCTTTTTGTCAATAAAAACTTCTGACATTTTTTGTTATTTTGATAACAGCATTAAAGCTGATACACACACACACTATTTTATAATATATATATATATATATATATATATATATATATATATATATATATATATATATATATATATATATATATATATATATATATATATATAATAAATACAATTTAAAAATCTTATTTTGTGAAAAAACTACCCTACTTGATATCATCAGAATTCTTTTTTTTTTAAGATGCTAGGCTGGGTAATTTGACTTATATTGTGTGTACCATATTTGAAATAAATATTAAATTATATTATGTGCAAATTAATGGCAACAAAATACTTAAAAGTTAGTTTTGCCACAAAAAGAAAAAAGAAAAAAAAAGTGTCTGAAGTACTTTCTCTTTTCTCTTACCCAAGATACAAGTTATTTAAAAATTCATTTTAAAATTGTTGTTAATCAATTTAAGTATCAAATCTGCAAAAAAAAAAAAAAAAAAAAAAGCCAGAATCAAATACCAGTGAATCATTTGAACCGCTATATTATAAATACAACTCAATGAACAACATTTCAAGCCACCAATACATTTTATACTAATAAGCGCTGGTGTCTTTTGGTAAAAACCTAAATTTTGGTCAACATCAAAGAATACGGCCTACACTGGACATGAGCGGAGCATCATGACAGATCAAAACTAAATCACGTTTATTATATTAAAAATAAAGTTGTCTACACTGCAAGGGCTTGTCTGTGACAGTTAGCCAAGTAAACTTCTGAAATCTTAGTAAGTACTATACAAACGTTGATAAATATCAGAATTTTTTTCTGATTTTGTTGTATAATCAGACCAGTGTTGATACCTAGGAGGGGAGGCAGGAGGAGTGCAGAAGGCATGTGCATTTGGGAAGTGCTGCTTCTTCAGGGCTTGCATCAGCATGGGCCGGAACTCGGGGTGAACGCACCACAGAGAGCCTTTCCCATTGGTCTAGAAGGAACAGAGAGGGGAGGAGTCAGAAGCGCAAGAATGATTTCAGCATGGTGGTGTGAGGAAAATGCTCAGGTTAAATGACAACAGGACCATCTGTCTGTCTGATCCTACACTATACATTCATGAACATGAATGCATAAAATTATCCTTTTGAATCATCATGAAACTATAAATGACCATATGGGAAGGATGTGGAACGGTGGCTTCTGCTGTGTTTGCATGGGGGGTTTTGTGTGTGTTTGAATAAAGGACTCATCACCCTTTGTCTGAGGTGTGGTCCTGCAGGGGGAATATGACCTTGACTCACTTCACTAGCCGTGTTCATAAACAGGAAAGAGGAAACATTACCATGGCAACAGACACCAGGCTGAGACATATGAAACCCACAGATTCACACACAATGTCACACGTTAATGAAACATACTGTCCGCACTGTTCCATAAATCATTTTGCCATCAACGGTTCACACAGAAGAAATGAAAACATCTGCCTCACTTCATTTAACTGCCTGCGTTCCTTCCCTGCTTTGAACACACTGGTTTTCAAAAAGCCCTAAACCAAAATCCCTCTTGACAAGCCTGTTAGCACACTGCAGTCAGCTCTGCACTACTTTATACACTGACCCAGTTAGTTAAATGTCTGAGCGAGATCTCTGCAGCAGTCTTGAGAAAAAGATGTTATTCTAATTTACTACAAGGCTCTCGGGAATACTTGATTGTGATTGGTCAGTCGCAGCATTCTGAGGTCAATGTTTTTGAGCGTCGTTCCTGGCAACCATTCATACTCTGCTAGTTTCATGTCTCTTATAGTACATTGCGATCATGCATATTAAAAATAATTTCAACCCTCATTAATATTTTAAGTAGGGCTGTCGATTTAACGTGTTCATTTAATTAATTAGTTAGTTATGGAAAAATAACATGATTAAAATGATTTAACGCAATTAATGTCACATACACTGTGTATGTGACAAATAAAACTCTTGAATCTTGAATCTTAACGCACCTGCTCCATCCCTGACCTACGTAGGTCATCTTACATTTCATACAGTTAATTGGTGACGAACATAAAGCAGGGCAACACTGTGTGATGGAGCCTATAGAATGTCCCTACAATTCAAGATATTGGGGCAAAAATGCCCCAGTATAAGTTGTTGTTAAGCAATATCACACGAGTTATGAGCGCAAATTGCAATAGGGTTTTTATTTTGAATAGCACGAGTGAAAAAGTGATATTGATTTTACACAACAGTTCAATAAATAAGAAGTTAACATTGTGGTATATTTTAGACACAATATCGTCGGCTTTTGCAAAATTTTGCCTGCACAGACCGATCGGTGTATGACCGATGACCGAGAGCGATTAGAGAGCAGACGGCTCCATATGCTTTCAAATCGCTCTTGTGATGCTTTGAGGGGATACACCGATTGGCCTGCGCAGCTTCGAGTCGAACACACCAGGTGTTTCGTTTCTGAGTGAATTCACGTATTGAGCGAATCAGTCGGGTGAACCCATTATTAAATGGCCTATTCATAAAGAGAGCCATTTACTTGATTCCTAAATGAATCAGTCATTTGAAAAATCAAATGACTCAAATGCCTTACTTATTTAAACATTTACCGCCACTTACTGACATTTTTAGTTTGTTATTTAGAGTATCACTTCATTAAAAATTAGATAGTTTGCCCAAAAATGTAAATTCTGTTTATTTACATTTTACTCTCAAGGTGTTTCAAACCTGTATGCCTTTCTTTCTTTGGCATAACATAAAATAAGATATTTTGAAGAACGTTGGTAACCAAACTGTTTTGGTCTGTAGACATATCTAAGTACCAATTCAGATGTAGCTTTTGAAAAAAAAAAAAAAAAAGGCCCTTGTTGCCTACAAGTTTATGTGTAATAAATTCTGTTGAATCAAATATAATATATTTTTTTCTAAAGCTGCTTTTTGTAATGTCTATTTAATGCTTTCTGCCTTCCGTATTCAACTTACATAAAAAGCGTAACTGGCACGACGATGACGTCAAACGTAGTGTAATCATTTTGAACTGCGAAAGGCGTTACACTTTCTTGAATACGGAAGGCGGTCCACTGGAAGCTAGATATTTAACTTTATAAATATGGATATTTTTCTTACACTAACCCAAAAAATTATACTATTGTCTAAATTAATTCCTAATAATTTCAAATGGAAGCTATATATTTTTTTAAAGTAACAATATAAAAAAACAGGCAGAAATGAATGTCCATTAACAGAGCTATTTAATATTATATACTATAATATTAAATTATTATTATAAATATTTTTTATTAGATTATTATAGATTATTTTAATATTTTCCTTCTTTTTTCATTTAACATTTAGTAATTTTGTTATGTGCTTTTGTTGTTTTAGTTTTTAATTATATATATATATATGTTTTTTTTTAGCTTTATTTATTCATTTCAGTTAAGTTTTATTCATTTTAGAACATCAACTTAAAATTTTTATTTCAGTTAGTTATCATGGAAGCATACTTTAATTTTATAATTTTTATTTTATTTTACAGTTAAATTAAAAAGCAAATTGTCCAATAATGACTGATTCAAGAAATAATAAAAAATAATACATTTAAAAATATTGTGCATCCCTACTTCAACAAGATACAAGACCTGATGTTAATGACTGGCTGGCTGTGCATTAGCCGTTACATACACAACATAGGAATGTTCATCTTTCTTGCGTTCTTACCTTTCCTATGCTTCGCTCTACTTTACGGAAGCACTTGTTGAGGGACAGGTTGTGGCGCACTGAGTTCTTCCAGCCAGTAGGGGCACTGGAGAAATATGGAAAATGCTTGAGAATCCAACCGTAGATGTCCTTCACTGGGAGAGATTTGCTGGGCGACTGCTCGATAGCCATGTATATCAGTAAGGAGAAAGAGAAGGGAGGCTTTGACTTGTAAGGATCTCTCTCATTTCCTGCAGAGACAGAGGAGGCAGACGAGGCGGTGTTGCTGTGTGGCGATCCACCGCCGCCCTCGATGTCAAACAGCGGGCTGTTGATGGGTTGCGCCTCGGGTCCACCGAGTGAGAAGTTCTGCAGCAAGTTCTCATGAAGCCAGTTCAGGTTGGTTAGCTCATCATCTTCAGACTCGCCTGCTACTACACTCAATGCTCCAGTACGAACAATCTGGTCCAGACTGGTAGCCATGGGACTGGAAGCACTCTCTGCTTCAGGGAGAGTTCCAGCTCCACACACGCCCTGCGCTCCAGGAGATTCGGCTTTCTTATCTGGAGACATCCCGATTATCGGACCCATCAAACCAGGAGGGTCTGTGGAAGTGAAGGACATTGGAGAGAACAGAAAGAGGGTACTGGTTACTACAACAGTCAATGACAAATACATTTAGGTTTATTTATTGACCAAAACACAATTTTTATTTGGTTATTGAATTTTATTGTATACAAGTATATATGACCACAATTGATTAATGTACTAGCATAACAGAAGTCAATTCGGGTACATTTGGGGTCAAATTTTTACATTCATCATTTCAAAATGTGAAAAGATCTAGACATATTGGAGGGGTTTCCACTTTCTTTTATCGCTAAAACATTGCCATCTCTGTGCCAGCACCATTTCTCTTGAGGGAATTAAGAGGTCCTTTAGGACAAAGTTAAGGGCCTCTTAGGTGTCTACTCAAGTGTCTGAGAGGACCATGACCCTCATCTTCAAGACGATACCACACCAGAAGAAGTACAAGTAAGTAGAGTGTGTACTCTAGGGTTCTCAGACAGCCATTGAAGACGTGCAGGTCTGTCATCAGCGCCATATAATAAGACAGACAAGGATGGAGAGGATAAGTGATATTCAGTTCCAGCCTGTGGCCGGCGTGGTGGCCCCACACAGACTCAAGACACACATACAGGAGAAAAACTCACAGAGACCAATCATAAAACTACCTGCAACAGACTAAGCGAATGGCTTTAATGGGCATCCATGGAAAGCACACAGAATAATTATAAATAAATCATCAGCTCAAGTAAAAGAGGGATGAGTGGCTGGGAGAGTGAATGTTTCTCTGCCCACTATTATACCCACTGCCATGGAAACCATACAGCACATCAATAAATAAATAATCACATAAAGTGCTGCTCTGAATCATTCTCTCTCCCACTCTGGAGAATAGAGTGGAGGGCACAAGGAGGGGGTTCCAATTCCTCTTTCAGACCGTTCAAAACACCCCAGACACAAATAAACATCTTCCTCTTCACATGAGTACTGTAATAAAAGGTGCTAAAAGAATAGAGATTACACTATTTTAAGGTGTCTTTGTTACACTGCAATTATACATTTAAGCACTGAGTTACATTAAGTAACTTACTTACTGTACTTACTTTAGGGTTAGGGATCATGTAATTATGCATCATTTATAGTTATTACTTTATTAACTACATGTAACATACATATGTAACAATGACACAGTAAAATAAAGTTACCAAAATAGCTTTTACACAAAGTTAAATACACAGTTCACACTCCATGTTTATGTAATTTCAAACCTGTATGACTTTCTTTGATCAGTGATTTACAAAAGAGATGCTTTAAAGTATGTGCACGCTGCTTTTCCCATATAATGAAAGTGGATGGAAACCAGGGACTGCCCAACTCCAAAAAGGAAAAAAAAAAAAAGCACCATAAAAGTAATCCTTATGATAGCTGAGATATATTTCAAGAGTTCCAATGCTATATGATAGCTTTCTGTGAGGAACAGACTGACAATTAAGCCATTACTCACTGAAAATGCTTTACATTTGTGGTCAACATTTACTTTTACTGTGTTCCAGGGAAGAAAGCAAGTCATGCGTGTTTTGAAACACAGGGAGGTGAATAAATGACTATTTACATTTTTGGGTAAGCTATGGGAGCTTTCAAACTTTATGGGAGCTTTCTTGATTTAATTTATCTGCAATTAAAACACAGTGCAGCACTTCCAGGTTCTATGTCAGAACGCCGGCTCATCATTGGCCAATGCAGTTCACATGATGCAGGAGCTAGCCAATACTGAGCCGGCGTTCTGACGTAGAACCCGGAAGTGCTGCACTGTGTTTACAAGGTGAACAGCATCAGAGACTGACAAGGAAAAGAAGAAATTGCTGAATAAAGTTGTTATTTTTGTTTAGTTTTTAAGTATTCTTGTCACTTGAAAACATTAAGGTTGAACCACTGTAGTTACATGGACTTATTTAACAATGTCTTTACTACCTTTCTGGGCCTTGAAAGTGGTAATAACATTGCAGTCAATGGGCCTCTCGGATATCATCAAAAAAAAATTGTGTTTTAAAGATGAATGAAGGCGGGTTTGGAACAACATGAGGGTGAGTAATTAATGACAGAAATTTCATTTTGGTGTGAACTAGTTATTTTCAATATCGTGCAGCTCTGGAATCAAACAATCCATCACCCGTGTCCATATCATTATGCTCCTGTAGTGCATCCACATGCTGTTTTGTTTTCCAGTACCATTCTCTTTGGGTGTCTTTCTTCATGGGCACTCAAGGGCAGGGACAGCAACAGTACGTTGTTCATAGCACATTTAGTACTGTCTGCTTCCCATCCTGCCCCAGGAGGAGACCTGATCCCTGCACTCATGGCGGCACTCATTAGCAAGACAAATCTAACTCCCTCCAACAAGCTCATCAGCCCATTACCAAACCCTCCATCCACACATACAGACAATGCTAATGGTGACACTCTACCAGTTAACTACTTCAAACAGAAATACGCCCAAACAATCACACTAGGAGTAAACTTTGGTCAATGGGAGGGGCAGCTTAGAAATACAACTAATTACCCTTTTAATTCCTAGGCTCTCTGGGAAAGCTATGGCATTTATTTAATGTCACTGATAATTATCCAGAATTGTTTATGTACACTCTACACTTTAAAAAATCTTGGGTTACTTTTTCAGTGTTTAGGTAGTTTTTGTGTTACCCAGATCCTGGGTCAGACATAACAACCAGGTAAACAAACTTTATTGCGGACCTCTCATCTCCATCAAATTGGTGCATGTCTTCTGTAAAATACAGGTTTATGTACATTTATTTTAGGGATGCACCGATCTGATACTCAGTATTGGTATCGGCTCCGGTCTGCCATTATTTGCCGGATCGGGTATTGGTCAAACAGGACTGATCCAAATCGGTGCGTATAATATTGTGTTATTGTTAAGCCCCAGTGCCCCACAAAAGGCACAGAAACATTATAAAGCATAATCAACAGTTTGTGCACTATATTATAAGTGTTCTGAAGCCATTCCATAGTTTAATGTGAGGTACAGATGAATATTTAAGTCATTAAATTCAAATTCATATGAATGCTTCCCTCCGCTGCGGCTGTCAGTCATTCTCCATTCAGCTTTAAGCTGTGTGTCGCGTTCGGTTACGACAGTCAACACGATGAAACTCTCTCCAAGATGATTCACTGTTCCTGTTATTATGCTTGATCTGCAGGTAACGGTCTATGGTTTCACATAAAATGACTTTATCTTGCTGGAGTTTATTGCTGTAAATCGTGTTACTTTCTACCGGGTGTCTGTTAGATCACAAGACTAGACACAAGAGATTGTATTCTTCACACACAGTAACTGAAATGTTAAACTGTTAAAAGAAACGTCTCAATAAAATATTGCATAGAAAGATACACTATGCATTGATATAGCTTCCCTTTGTGTTTTGAACTTCTCAATGCAGACGGAGCGTGGCGTGCTGTGACTGTGTTGCTTCAAGCGCATCATCCTGCACACAAGATACACATACGCGCTTTGTATTGGAGCCGTTTGTATTATAATACTTTTGCGCTATGAAAGATTATTAATAGCCTTTCTTGTTCTGCCCTATCTATAATATGTTGCTGCCTCATTAAAAAGCTGTGCTATACATTTAAAATAAATGTAATTTCATAGTATATAGGCCCTATTTCTATAACTATATTTAGGCTACTTATTTTCATGAATGTATTTTACAACGTGTAACATTTTACCAGATTTAGAGCTACACTTATGCACTTGTTTTCTTAATTTTTTTCCCCACTAAATGTTTAGATTTTATACAATTATTGTGCACTCATGATTTTTCTAGAGTAACTTTTGCTGCTGAATTATCCACCATCTAGTTTATAGTAGTATTTTTGTCATAGATTGTGATTATATATATTTTTAATTTGTTCCTTTTCTTTATAATGAAGTCGTCTGTATTTAGTAGATTGTGTTTAACTCACAAAAGAGTGATTATCAGTTCAACACACTGAGGTACAGAAATTCTATATGGAATTTTTAAACAAAACTGCACTGGTATCGGATTGGTATTGGCCGATACTCAGAATTTTTTATATCGGATTGGTTCTGAAAAAATGGTATCGGTGCATCCCTAATTTATTTTATCTATAAATTCAAGTGTCACGTCAGTCTTTTATGTCTTGCATAACATTTTATGATTTTATTCAAAAAGATACAGAATATAAATACTTAGAATGTTAAAATATGTCCTCAGAGCTGCTCACTGTTTGTTTATGGACAGGTTATGGAGCCAGTCACAGCATATTTTGGCTACGAGTGAAACTCAGGGCAGCGGGTCTCAAGTTAGAAGTTCTCCCGCTGAACAAGATACAATCTCCGGCACGATATCCAGCACCGTTACGGTGGAAACGGGATAAACTCCTGGATCTCCAAACTCCTGGATCTCGGCCTGAATTCTTCTCTCTGCCACTGGATTGAGGACTTCCTCACGGGCAGGCCTCAGGTGGTGAGAATAGGCCAGTCCACCTCCACCTCCATCTCCCTGAGTGTGGGAGCTCCACAGGGCTGTGTCCTGAGTCCCCTGCTCTACTCTCTCTACACGCATGACTGTTTGTCCACACACAGCTCCACCTCTATCATCAAATTTGCTGATGATACTGTTGTCCTGGGCCTCATTTCCAACAACAATGAGACTGCATACTTGGACGAGGTGGAGCATCTAACATCATGGTGCCAGGACAACTGTCTCTCTCTGAATGTTGGCAAGACCAAAGAAATGATTGTGGACTTCAGGAAGAGACAGCAACAGACATACCCCCCCCTCATGATCAGCGGGTCACCAGTAGAGAGAGTGAGCAGCTTCAAGTACCTGGGAGTAAACATCTCCGAGGACCTGACCTGGACTGCTCACATTCAGACACAGGTGAAAAAAGCCAGGCAAAGACTGTACCACCTGCGTCAGCTGAGGAAATTCAGGGTTTCACCAGCTATCCTGAAAACTTTCTATTTAGGGGCGATAGAAAGTGTACTAACTCAGTGCATCACAGCGTGGTAAGGGAACAGCACCAGTCATGACTGCAAAGCCCTGCAAAGAGTTGTGCGCTTATCAGAGCGTATCTCAGGGTCAGCTCTCCCGTCTCTGCAGGACGTCTACACCAAACGCTGCAAAGGTAGAGCTACTAAGATCATCAAGGACTCTAATCACCCTGCAAACCCTCATTTCACGCTGCTGCCATCTGGTAAGCGCTTTCCGAAGCCTGATGGCCAAAACTGAGAGACTCAGGAGGAGCTTCTTCCCCCAGGCCATCAGACTCCTGAACTCAGTCACTTAACATCACGTGACTTCACTTCAGGATAAACATCGACATACTGACATTGCACTGCACTTTCTGTTCTCGTTGTTACTGTGTAACAACCTGTTATAAACCTGTTTGCACATTATACTCTTTATACATTTGTTAACCACATATTTATAAGTCTACAGTTTACTCACTGCACAGTCTACTTCAATTATTTTATTCCACTTCTTATTCTTATTTTTTACTTTTTTTCTTCTACTTGATTATTTATAATTCTATAGATGTATATATAGTACTTTTTTATTCTATTTCTATTATAATTTATTCCTTGTGTTTTTAACTGTGAATTTGCACTGTCCATGGAGCGGACCTGTTTACATTTCACTGCCGGTTGTATATTCTGTATATAACTGTGTATGTGACAAATAAAACTCTTGAATCTTGAATAATAAAACAATATAAAATATGCTATACTGTAAAATATGATTGAAAATAAAGCAAATTCTAGTGCTTGTAGAGTTTTTTTTTTTTTTTTTTTTTTTTTGGGGGGAGGTTAAGTTTAGAGGATTTAAATGAATCTGTAAACAATAATTCATGTATGAAGTAAAAAAAAAAAAAAAAAAAGCTAGTATTGTAGTACAAAAACCCAATTTGCTGGTTAAAATTAACCCAACATGTGTTCTGTCCTATATTTACCCAGCACTTGTTTTTAAGAGTGTATTGTTAAAGTCACAATGAAACAGAAGCAAAGCCAGACATTTTCTTCCGTATTGTGACATAAATCTGAGCCCTTTTTAGGGTGTGTTCACACATGTAATTCTAATTTTTGGCGATTTTCCTTAGGTTGTCAGTTATAATCATCAAAATGAAAAGAAATAAACATTTGAAATCTATCAGTCTGTGTGTAATGAATGAATATAATATACAATAGACCCGTCTGAAATGGAACACCCCCAACCCCGGTGCCACCACCACAAATTGCTTTCAAATCTGTGGGAAACACTGGTATTTCGACCAGCTGAAAACTTGTGAAAAGAGCTTATAAAATGTGTGAAGGAGTCAAAACAGCAGCAGGAATCCTTCAGTCACACACACATACTGCGAGAAGACGCGGTTCTGATGCCTGTACCGAACTGTGATGGGCAAAGTCGTGACTATGATGAGAAAAAAAAACAGGTATGCATGCATGAGCATTCTGTCCTTTTTAGGGTCTCATCTTCCTGTTTTTGGTTCGTTTACATGGCTTTGGTCCGTGTTGCTTTCATATTTCATTTGAACCCCACCAGAGTTCATTTGGAAGCGGACCGAGACCCATCTTTTCAGCAGTCTCGGTCTGCTTGTTTGTTTCGCACCAGGGTTCGGATGGCAGCGTTCACACTTATTCAAATGAACAGCACAAACAGAGCAATCGAACCAAACATGCCAAGTGTGAACACACCCTTAATGTTTTTTTACGGATTATTGAAAAAGAAAAACTCTAGGGTGGGACTTGGTTGATTGGATGGAGGCGGATCAACTGAATGCGAACTTGCAGTCGACTGTAAGAAAAAGGGAAAGGTTTAAGCAGACTAAATGATTGAACTCCAGCATACGTCACCGGAAGATCGAGTTATACAAGAATACAAAAAGATACAAGATCAAAAAGAAATTGAAAAAGAAATTAAACGTGCATGGATGAATTTACAATAAAAAATAAATATATATAAAAAAGTAGACAGGGTGAATTAATATGAGCAATAACTCAAAGGAATTCATTATTAGTGATGCTTTCTAAAATGGCATGTAACTTCTGCATTTTTTGTGCTTCACACATGAATGATTGTGAGGCTTCTTGAGGAGATATGCTAATATTTTTCTAAGTGGTCACACACAGTTGCACCTCGCAGATTATAAAACAGGTGAATAAATTCCATAAACATGCACTCAAAAGGAGGCACTCAAGCCATATCATGGAGACGTGTGCATAAAAAAGCAACCACCTAAAAATAACTTTAACAAATAACTTTGAAGACCCTAGGAAGTACACTCTAAACACACTGAGGACACTTTAGCAAATGCATAGCAATGCCTTATCCAAGTGTTGTGGCAGAAACTTTTGCCAAAAAGTGTGTGAAATCATCTAATGGATTTTACAAAGAACAACCCGTTTTCCCTTTTTCATCCCCACTAACTACCATCAGTTTGAAGGAAGATTTCTTCAGTATTGAACCGCTGATGTTTGCATTATTGGGAAGAGCATGTGCATCTGTAATAAAACAGTTGGAGATGGAGATCAAGGGGTCTTCTACACGTTTAAGCATGCTTAAACAGCCCGTTTCAATTGGAGGTCTCCAAGCGGAGAGCTGTTCTGCCTTGATTCCTGTAGCGGTTGGTATTGGTCTGTCAAGTATCAGTCCTGACTCAAGGGCCCACAGCGCATCTCTGTCGCTGTGTGAGAGCTGATCTAAAAGCCCAGCAGGAAGGTCACCTAACCCTATTAGAAAACTGCTGGAGATTAAATACGTTTTCATTTTTCTCTGTATAATCCAGAATTCAGGTATTCTCCTTGATGTCAAGGAGACATCTGACAGAGACTAATGGATTTACTTCCAGTCACAATAAGCTCTAAGAAACTCTAAAATAAATCATACAGTACAAAGACCCTGTTGTTGTTAGTTAGTTCAGAGCTAGTTTTCTTCACAACTCTGAATCACGTTTTAAAGCTAAAGCTTCTTAAACATTCATATGCTGCAAGGGTTCTGGAAGCTTGAAAGCTGTAATCCACAACTGTAAAGACACCACATGAACAATACAAGAGTTTCTTTTTAATTTTTAATTAAACAATGCAATTAAAGTGAATATAAACATTTAAATCTTATTAACATGAAACGTGTAAAACTAATACAAATCAATTCCTTAATTTCATAAATGCTTCCCATTTGTTAACTTCTTAACAACTTTACTTTATGTAAAACATCTTATACTTTATATTCCAAAACAAATTCACAATAATTCATCTGTAAAGCCTCTAATTCATCTCTAATAGATGCAGAGTTTATAAACAAGCCCATTTGGCATTAAATTGTCTGTTTTTTTCATTCAGGCTTTCAACAATTTGGTACTTTTATCAAAAAATTTGGTTGCTAAATGGAAAGCACACAGTTTGAACTCATTGTCACTATGCACCAATCAATGACAGTTTTTGCATATATTCATAAATATTACAAGAAAAACATTTACTTGAATTTTGTGAATTAATCTGTAAATGAACACTACAGCAATTAAATGTTAAGTTTACACACCGTCTGCACTGCATGCAAGTGGTGCGGTACAACAATTTGATTGATATCAAGTTTGAAAATGTTATATATTAAGTTGTCATTTTGCATCGTGCTAAACGCTCTCAGTTTACATGCATATTACAATTGAAATTGATTTGGAAAGACTTGCAACAGTTCTGCAATTCAGCTCTCCTGTCACGTCACGTTAATTTGTATATCACTTTATACAATAGATTGTTTTAAAAGCAAGCAGCTTTACAGTATTAAACATGAAAAAAAGAAAAAAAAAGAAAGAAATCAGAATTCAATTAGAATCAATTACAATTACAAATTTGTATTTTGCCGCAGCACAAAAGTAATGATTATGAATGTGTCGGGGGAAAAAACAGAAAGGAGACTGTCTGAACATTTCAATAATTTATTAATAAACTAGTGTTTTCTGAGTTTTGGTGGCAAAGATGAAGTTGACGACACTGATTCTCTGCGGATGCATCTATAGAGAGAAATGCCTGTTAAGTTAAACATGTCATGCAGTAACCGCTGTACTAATTTAGCGTGCACAAACACTTAGACATGTGCCTAATATTAGCGCATATTTATCTAGGTTACCATTAATGTTAGAGTCAACAGCCATTTAAAGTGGCTAACATTAATCTGGTTTCAAATGATTAGCCATGTTTGATGTCAATGAATTGAAGGACAAAGGCCCTGTTTACACCTGTTTTTTATTTTTTAGATCTTTCGATCTAATGGACAAAATAAACTTGCGCAATTTACATATGAACGTGCAAAGAGACTACGACGGAAAAACATATGGAGATCATCAGCTTTCGTTTCTGCTCTGATAGCCGCTCGACCAGTTTTAGAAACAAGGAATGGTGAGAGAACATTGTGCTCTTAGCCATGAGCAGTGAGAGATTCTCTCTTTTTTTGTTGTTTTTGTTTGATTAGCATTAATAACGACAGCAGGTAAATTTAGATGCTGTCACTTTAAGACTGACTGCACGGATCTAATATACTTGTGCGTTTTCTCTCAACAGTTTAGTTCACTTAAGACATAAATTACTGTGTTTACTTTGACACATATGTACGCATGTATATTTAACCGTTCAAGCCCAATTGGGCGGCATACAGCACTCAGTTCAGTTCTTACACGCAAGTGGCTTCATATCGCGCGTCTCTCAGACAGCGCTGAGAAACAGTCTCTCAGACAGCGTGCGCTAGGGCTGAACGATTACTTGCATTTGCGATAATATTGCGATATGATAAAACTCGATTTTGTAACCGCAAAGGCTGCGATTACAGTCTGGTCACGTGACACGCAAGAGGAAAGCAGTCTGCAGAAGCAACATCAACTTAGCACGGAACCGTTTGTGTTTAATCGATCTAATATTGTGTTGGTCATACTATAAAATAGGGTTGGGAGAAAAGATCCTCTCTCCAATGATTCTGGATCAATTCTGAGCTTAGATTTTAACTGCAGTTGCGCAATGGCGCTGCGTGTGTTTTAAAAACACCCGTATTCTGCTTGCTTCCATTTCCTCTCTCTCTCTCTCTCACTCTCTCGCTCTCACCCTCTCTCTCTCTCACACACACACACGAGAACCATAAAATAATATCTCATAATGTTTGGAAAGTTTGAAGCGAATCACAATGACATTCACGGGCTTGATATTGCATTTACAGTGTGTTCTCGCCAGCCGGTATTTTCCTTACAAATGCTCTACGAAGTCTTCATTTATGTTGTTTGGAATGCAGTGTGCTTATATAAACTCACTGACAGAAGGATTTCAGTTTCAAATGCTTGCGCCGCGCTTTGTAAAGAGTGCTTTGCGTGTCTCAAAATTAATGTAAACACAGTCAGTAATATCTTAAGTTATTAAACAGACAGGACAAACCACATTTTATATTTCAAAAGAGATCTGTGCATTAGTGTGAATGCAGATCTCCCGCATGATGTCATTATTAATAATCAAGCAACAGTAAAGATGAGAAAATCACTCACAGCTCTTGAATGGAAAACGTTCAGATACTCTTTGTTCAATGCTTGTAATCTTTTTTGTTCCTCTTTATTATTTACTAGCTTTTATGTTTTGAAGCTATATTAGCTTATAAATTTAAAATTCTTAACATGCAAATGTTTTAATTAAATTTGTGTAATTATTTTAAAAGTACTTATAATTAAAAAAATTCTTACGTTTAGGATTAATTAAAAGGAATCGTAATTGCAATATTGGTTAAAAAAACAAAACGCAATTTGATTATTTTCCAAAATCATTCAGCCCTAGTACTGAAATTAGTTTGAAGGAGTTCGCTGCTTATTGCGTTTCAACGACTTAAAAGAAGTTTTTTAAACCGCAATGCTTAAAAACACATACAAACAATAAGCTTTCGTGACTGCGTAACACAGCAACGTCACATGAGCATAACTGCGATAGAGACGATGGTCCAAAATTGCTAACAGTTGAAAAATTTCTACCGGTAAATCGTGTCTACTGGTATATCGCCCACCCCTTATCCGAACACATGAGCGTCTACGAAAGCAATCCTGTCAAATGCGGTTTCGACTACCTCTGGAAGTGGTCGAAAGTGGACATGCTCAAACTGTTTTAGACCATGTTTACACCTGCATTTAGCGTCGTCCACTTGTGATCCGATCGACCAAAACGCATGTTAATACCAGGAGTAAACAGGGCCATAATTACCACACCATGTTAACGATCTGTCATACGGAGTAAATTTCTGTGGCAAAGTCACACTAATTAAATTTGGTCGGCTCTTCTTGTCAGCTAACGTTTAGTCAGCTATTGGGGGGCAGCCCTAGAAGAAATTAACCAAAAGAAGGCGGAGCCTCAGAGCACACCTACCTATTACGGAATTGCAATGGACCAATGGTTTTAGCCTGATTTTTGTTGGAAATGATGTCACGCCAGTATCGCATTTTTCTTTAAAGTATATCTTATGATATCAGCAGGGTTTCCTTTTTTTTTAGAACTTTACATGGTGGTGGCATTACAGACATTCATACATACAAGCCTCCAAACAATCTTCACAGCGTGCTGCCTGGACTTCGTCCCGTGCCATTGTCACACCCTACAGTCTCAATTAAACACACCCTGTTTATTCACACAGGAGTGACCAACACAATGGGGGCCATTATGATCACAATGACACAGGCTATGGTACTGGGGTGCAAGCTCTTCTCATCAAGGCACTGCCTGACATTAGCATCAGTGTCAATGGACAGAGGGGCCCTAACTGCCTGCCGGCTGCTCTACGGACTTAAATCCTTCAGAAGGAGACGAAGAACTAAATGAGGAGTGTGACAGACCAAGTCTAAGAACACATGGTTGAGTTGGGGGTTGGGGTGGGCGTGAGGTGTGACACGGTCCAGGCAAATGCAGAGGAAAAAAAGCACACATTTGCAACTGAAATCCAGAGCAGTCGCCTATATTTGATTACCACGCCCCGGTGTCACCATGTAGCCATGGCAACCACAGCGTTATAGCCTCCTGGGGATGTGAGTTGCTCCTTCTGGTCTAACGTTGAGGGCATCGAGGAACAAAAAGAGGCTAACAGCAGATGAGAAATATGTGCAGCTGGAGGTATAATGAGAGGATGGAAGGAGGAGGGGTCAGCAAACAAAGGCATTGTCGTTACAGGCCGCATAAAAGCTTGGACATAAGTTTGATTTGCTTTTCAATTGAGTTTGGAAAAGCTGATGAGTTTTACTAAAAAAAAAAAAAAAAAAAAAAAAAACACATTACAAAGCATGTTCAATTGGAAAACAACTGGATGTTCGTTTACATGTTTTGCCACTCAACCATGAAAGGTTGCTAAACATAAATATGTGGTTTTACTTGCAAGACAATGCTGGTTGTGGGTTTTTTTTACACCCCTCTTGCAGTGAAAAGGAAGAATATAGTAACGCATACATTTCTGAATATTGATTAAACTGTTGTTGATTGCTCAACAACTCATCAAAATGAAGTTGTTTCATTTTGTTTTGACTGCAAGGTTCAACCAGGATTGGAAGTCTGAGTTCATATATATATATATATATATTATATATATATATATATATATAGTCTATATATATAGATATAGATATATATATACATACACACACACTTTTAATTCTTTTCTTTATAAAGACATCCAAACCTGGTTGAACCTTGAAGCCAAAACAGTGGTTTAAACTGGTACACTCTGCATTTTTGGAACGGCAACTGCATACAGCCAAGAGCCAGATCTTATCTATCATTGTGAGAGTCATAATGAGACTAATTAATTTCCCGTTTAGTGCCAGGAGAGAAGCAATAAGCAAGGGATCATTTGCTGTGTCCTACAAAAGCCCTCCAGAGAAAACAGCACTGCACAGACACTATTGCCATTCACTACATTAGCGCAGGATTCTGTACTAATGAAGTCTCTTTAGGCAGTTGTGCCCTTTCTGATACAGCTAACCATGCATCTGAATTCTGTACACTGTGGATACAGCTAATGTGGTCATACTGCAAATAAAAGCAAATACATGACAACCCTGTTAACAACACAGACACCCTTTTCACTGCCTACGCAACATGACCTGAATGAGTCTACAGTCTAAAGTGCAAAAGTAGACAGCAGAACTAAATAATGTGCTCATGTGACACGCAGCTAGAGTTGTGTACTCGTCTCCAGCTCTTCCCCAAGTACAGCTATGCGTTCCCTCTGACCACGTGTCAATGTCACTCAGGCGTTATCTACCGCCGGAAATAACGAGTGCACGTCCGCGTCAGAACATCCCATTTCATCAACAAGTCACGAGCAAAACTGTCAGCCCTTTGCTTTCGATCTGAACGAAAGCTTATGTACAACCAAACACATGTAATAAGCAAAACAAAACAAGAGAAAATAACAGCCCCCACCCTCACATCTCGTGTTACATAGTTGCCCTAGATTCTCACTAAACGTTACTCGCCACAAACGGAATTTTTATTTGTAACCTTCAAACTGTAACCTTTAGCATTACTCTGTTGTTACAGGCGACAACCAGGCGCGTTCGATGAGCGTTCTATTCGAATGTTGTCTTGATTCGAGCGTTCAAATTTAAAAAGGCACTTTCGCGACAGTTGACGTTTGAATTGCAATTCGGTTTAAAAATTATTTTCGTGCGTTCTGAAACTTCCGCAGGTAATGTCACAAGAATGCTGGCCAGTCTTCTTTAGAATGAGGATCTTCGGTTAGCGTCAAGCTAATGCGTGGCTTTAAAGCACAGCTTCGCGGAGAGCTTCTGAATATCCAGCCACATAAACCAGCGAAGTCCTGGGATATACTTATCGTTTCGACATTTCCTTCAGGAAAAGTATACGAATATGACTGTTATGTGGTTGGTTTAATGTCTCGTGTCAACTCGACGGTAAACGCATGCATTTCACTCAACTAAGTTAGCTAGCAAGATCACATGGTCTAAAATGTTTATAAATCGATTGTGACGAGTGTATATTTCAATACGAAAGATGAACGAATAAATAATTAATTCGTTCAACAACAAAAATCAACGTAAACACCGAAATCGGGGTCAATGGATTGTTATTGGCTAGATTTTTTTTTTTTTTTTTTTCATGAAACACGTTTCATACTTGTCATCTGATTGGCATATATGATTTCCCTTCAAATAAACAGCATTATAAATGCCACGGAAAAGCGTTTACTTACATTCGTGCATTCTACTGTCGCGTCCGACGACAAAAGCTGCCGTGCTTTCATGCAGTAGCCTTTCGCTCGCGCTGTGTCAAAAGATCAGCAGCTGCTTCCTCCATCCACGCAGCGCGGAGATCACGCCGCACGGCAACGCTTCCGTACCCCCCCTGCCGTCGCCAAGGCAACAGGGCCACTTCAGCCAATCACACCCCCTCCTCTCCGATATCCCCCTGACAACTGCCGCATCGCAGTAGCACTTTTTTAGCAAACCTAAGCAATTGCGTTCAGCATGCGCTCCGCGTTGCACCACGTTATTCATTCGTTCTTGAGAGGTTTGTGACGGGAAAAAAAAAAAAAAACTCGGTGTTATTACAAACGCTCTCGCTAACCCGTCAGACATTTTTGACGTCATATTCTCATTGAGAATATGCTTCATATTCAAAGGCTTTACTAACTTAGACGGCGTTTGACCACCGACCAGCTTACGTTGGAAACGAGGTCAGATGCTGTTGCGTCATTTCGCGGGGGAGACCTGGAGGTTCGTCGTCCAATCACAGGCCATTTCACGATGTGAAGTAGAGGTACTTAACAAAACTTACCAGGCAAACTTATATAAGTATTGTGCTCCAGAAAAATTGTACTCATTGGAAAGACAGGAGTATGACCATAAGAGTTGTATTGCACTTTTTTTTCTCCCCTCTCTGGTAAATATTTAACCCTTTCTGGCTGAATTAGAGAGACCAAAAAAATCTCCAGCCATAAACAGTCAACCACAAAATCAGTTTGTGATTATTTCTAATGTGCAGTATATCAGCTCTGACTGATAAACAGTTTTAATACCAAGAGTAAAGAACAAAGTTAGCAAAGAGTAAATAGCCTATCTCTTTAATTCTAAACAGGTTAATTGTAAGCTAAAATGCAGGTCAACCGGCCTGCATTATCTTATTAAACAATTAGAAAGAAGTAAAAGTGAGTTAAATGTAGCCTCATTATAGGAGCTGTTCATGTAACCCCCATGCATGTTGTTTTCCAGTCACATGATTGATTTATGGCACTGAGGTGGACTGAAGAAGGGGTCTGTCTTCAGCAGAGGACAAAGTTGAGAGGAGATACAACATACAGACTACATTCTTAAATTGTCCTCACACACCACACACACTCACAGACACAACATGAATCTCACAGGTTAATTAAGAATCATTTTGCTATAAAACATGACCAAGACCATTTCGTTTTAAAGTATTTATTTCTTTATTTTAACATTACTATAGGAACCACTTGGCTATTCAATGCCATGCTCTGTTTTTAACAATTAAGGCTTTTAAGGACAGCTTTTTGTGCTGTAATGCGTCCAGTTGCAATAAATGTGCCATTGTGCAATTTTGCCACATTAATCCCAGATAAGGATACAAGTAAGCATTCAAGATTGGGGGCAGACAAATGTAAAAGTAATTGAAAACCCATGGTTAGGGTTATGATCCCAAATTGCTAAAAAAAATTAATTACTTGTATCTGATTTCTCTCAATTTCAATTATTTTATTTTTATTTTTTTTTATGTGCCATCTATTTGTTCTTTCTGTCCTAAAATAGGCCATCTAGTTTAATATACAATCCAATTCCACTCATTTCCATAGATAAGCAGTTCACGGCCACAAGTATGTTCAAACACTACGTCTCCATTTATTTGGCCATAAAAGTCTGAACCACCTACCAGTCATGTGTCTAAAATGACTTTCATTCAAGTTTTTAGTTTCTCTGAATAATGTAAGGACTTTTTTTACGTGTATGTATGGATGGAATTAGATGCAAGGCAGCCCATTTGTCATTGAGGCAAACCTTAGGTTACACTGACCCAAACTTAAAGTGTGGAATATTAAGTACTCTCTCAAAATTGTATCCCCTGCATATAATAGGCTTTTTTGATGTGCACAATCCAAGGAATAGAGGAGTTGTTTCTTTGAAGTGTAATCTAAAAGCATGTCTATTTAATAGATTTAAACAACAGACAACCTTTGAACTAGATTATTGACCTTTTTAAGAGTTCTAGATAATGTATTATGTCGTACTTGCAGAATGAAGTATAAAAATACAAATACTTGAACCAGGAGTGCATCATTATGCCACAGAATATCTAAAAGTCAGTGTGGTTCAGCAGGTTTCTGGCTGTTGTTTGCATATAATGACGGTGTATATTTACCCAAGAATAGTGGAAAGCGAAAGGTTTATGAATTCATGAGTTATTCTTATCAGACTAGATAAAGCACGCCGCTATAAAAGTCTCCTATAGAGGACGTTTCTTGCGTTATTTGCACAAGTCGAGTGTCTGCATTAGGATATTACAGGAAGGCAACACCTGCAATCAGGGTGGTTTTGTATTATAATAACTGTAATAGAGACATGTTTAACAAGCTCTTGAAGGCAGTATACTATTCTGTTCAACCGTACTGACAGATGTTAGGGGTTTTCGTGGCTTTATGGACAGGAAGACAGTTTTGTCAGAAAGCAACAGCAAACCTCTTGACGTCAAATATATTGTTAGGAATCAACAAAATCAAACAACCAGAATTGATCTAATAAAGTTTATTTTCTTAAAAATGACCAGTTTCTGTTCTTTTCTAGGAAATTAAACCCTTTTAAAATTCATACTAGCATCTACATAATGGTTATTGAAGACTTCACAATATATTAAGTCTAGATGTTATGGTACACATGCATAAAATTCAGGCTGCATGAGAAGCCACAGTCACCACATTACACATAGATGGAGTTTGAGGGGCAAAAAGACAATGGGGCTGTAGAGATACTTGTCTCAGCTTCAAAGAGGCCAGAGGCCTCTGATATAACCAACTCCAGCAAGGCTTTACAAAATCGGCATCGTACTTAAAACAGGCACAAGTCAGGCCATGGGCCCAAAAGAATGCGATAAAATGCTTTAAAAAGTCAGGATGCACTTTTAACAGTGATGCAATGACCACGTGAACAAAAATTAACTGAATGAAAATGTTCTGGGATTGTTTTTAATAGAAATCTTTTCTTTACATTCTCTGTAAGATTAATGGTCAAACATGTTTCAGAATTCTTTGGGCCCTTGGTTAACACTTCAAACCGCTCAGAGATTTAAAGCTCCAAATATTTAGAAAGGGAACTTGAGAATGAGAAAGATATATATACACAATAGGCAAAAATAACCCATTTCTAATAATGTCAGCAACAAAGGTGATGCAAATGTTTCTGAACCTGCACGACCATAAGTTCCACATATCAATCACATAAAAGAAGTCACCTCATTAAAAAGAAACAAATGAAAATGCTGGAGGACAATTTAGTGTTAGCTTTCTATCTTTTCTTTGTTATTCCTCTTTCACAGAAAGAACTTATATGCTGAGACATGAGTATGATTACAGCAAGCCTAATGTGTGCTAACAAAAATATTAATAACAATAACAATAATAATAATAATAATAATATATAATAAAATAAAAGACATTCAAATACAGTAAGATTTTTTTGCCTGAAAATACAAAACTACATGAGAAAGCATTAAAATCATATTTGTAGATTAGAATAACATATTAACATTTTTAAAAAAAAAGAAAAAAAAAAAAGCAAGTGCTAATCACATTGGTTTTTTTTTGTTGTTTTTTTTGTTTGTTAATTTTTATATCATACATATATTTCAGCATATCTGCTGTCAAAAAATAAAATAAAATAAAAAAAGTTGCTGGGGAAGCCATAATGGTATGGCTCTGCCTCTAATCCAAGAAACCGCGATCTGTAGCTCCTAGTGGCTCTGGTCGCGGTCAGATCTGTACATAAACTGCAGCAGAACTCGTCTTGAATCTCCACATAGCACTGAAGTTGCACAGGGCAGGGTGCACAGCGTACGGCTATGTGATTGGAAGGACCAAAGAAAGTCTACTCCCTTCCCAAACACCACCACTGTGGCACCCACCTCCATAATCTCCAGAATCCTGAGTCAACATATTGCTTCACAATATTTCACTCTTCCGAATCATCCATCATGCTCCCAAGCAGAAGTGAAAAGAACTCCTTGCATTCTCAGTTATCAATATACAGGAGAGTCTGCACCAAGTACTGAGGCAGCTTTACACGGTTTCAGAGTTCTGTATTTCACCTTTCCAAAGATAGTTTCTCTTAAAATGATTAATTCGAAGTCTGACATCTGACGTCTTTTGATATCCACACACACCAGGTCTCTCTGGCCTAGAAATGGCAGGCGCTCCGGATTTGTAGGCAGGTAAGATAAAGACCAATTGGGTGCTGTGAAGAAGGGTGAGCTCGATCTCAGTTGTGCTGTAATGTGTTGGATTCTATGGGCGGTGCAGAGTCATACAGAGTGTCCGTGTCATGGGTCGGCTCTCCTGCCAATGTGCAAGGATTGGACAATGTACCCGCGCCACAGTCACAAAAAAACCTACATGGGAAAGATTATAAAAGGGATTAGAGCAGATTAATCTATGCGTAAATCGTAAAAAAAGAAAAAAAGAAAATTGTAATTCTGCAATTCACCAGTAACTAGCTCTTCCTGTGGATTTAAACAACAAACTAATACTTCATTGAATTGATCAAAATTCTGAAGGATCATGCGACACTGAGTAACAGTAAATTGGAAAACAATTTATATTTTTTTATTATCAAATAAATGGAGCCTTGGTGACCAGAAGAGAGAGAGCGAGAGAGAGAGCGAGAGAGAGAGCGAGAGAGAGAGAGAGAGAGAGAGAGAGCGAGAGAGAGAGCGAGAGAGAGAGAGAGAGAGAGAGAGAGAGAGAGAGAGAGAGAGAGAGAGAGAGAGAGAGAGAGAGAGAGAGAGAGAGAGAGAGAATGCATATTACACTGACCTATCATGCCGTATAAACTCCACATCATGCCCTTGGTGGCACTTCTTAATACAGTTCACACAAATTGCATTCCGGTCTGTTGTGTTACAGGTGTGACACCTAATACAAGAGAATGGAACATGGTGAAATGCTGCAACCATTTCTGTTGGTTTTCAAAGCAGACTGCTTCAAGTTGCCTGCCTTCTGATTACCTGTAGAAATCGTGCATGGGGTAGCTGGTGTAACTGGAAATCTTGTACAGGCACTGACCTCTGCTCACTGCCTTTTCTATGGCATCCTGATTGTTCATGATTTTATTATCTAGAAATTTAGGGAAAAGATTTACATTAGTATATATATATATATATATATATATATATATATATATATATATACACACACATATATATATTATATATATATAGTGAGGTAAAGTGAGGAAGATGGTCGGCTTTGAGTTTCTAAGATAACATTTACCTTTCATTGTAACATTGACACCAGAGGCTAGAAATAAGCCTCCAAATCTGTTGTTGAATATTTGATTGCCTTCCAGAGTCGCTGTGGCATGGTTTGTGATTTCGATGCCTAAATTGGGGGTCAGAGAGAGTGTTGTTTGAACAAACTAATAGAAACATGACACACAAACTGCACACAGATTCCAATTCCAAGAACTCAGAATGTCCAGTATGCATATATATGTATATTTCACTCACAATCATTATAAGAGCACTTTTTTTTAATTATTTCCCAATTTAACATTACTACACCAAAATAACCATTACATAAGACTTAAGACCACCACAGTGGCAGCATGTACGCACTTCTGACCTCAAACCCTCTACCGACCTGCAGCAAAGCCGTCAAATATCCGGTTCTTCCGCAGCACTGGATGGCTGTTTGTGCTGATGAGAACACCAGCCTGTGCGTTCCTGAAGATGTCATTCTCTTCCAACAACCCTGAATATGCATATGAAGATATTGCTATTAGTTTCTATGATGATTAAACATGGTACATCCAACCATTATAATAATTGGGCGGATTTTTTTAAACAGATTAAGCTCAGTTTTGAAATCACAAGGGCTTTCATCGTGGGATTAATCACTAATTGTGTGATTTAGTTCAAGACAACTCTTGATCCGTGTCTAGGAATCTGTTCTGATTACATTTTTCTACTTTAAGTCTCCCTCAGCTGGTATAGCATTTCCTTCACTGTGCTCATAAGCAAAAATAAATGTTCCAATCCATTCTTACCCCTCCCGCCATTGAATATGCAAATACCCCCATCCCGTCCATCATGGATCTTATTTCTGCGCAGCGTGGGGTTGCTGTCCGTCTTAATCCACACCCCCGCCATGGCATTATCAAAGATCTCATTGTCCTCGATAAAACCCAGCCCTACGAATAGACCAACAAATTATGTCAAACAAACACAGCAAGCAGAAACCTCTTACAACTGGCCAGCCCAGTATGACAGCGATATCTGTGTTTTCACATTTTACGGCATTATGGCTAAGAGGAAAGAACATACTCATAAACAAGCTTCATAAGGAGTGAAAAGACAAATAGAAACAACAGAGAGGAAGTAGATAAAGAACTTACCAGAGTTGTAAACAAGGATACCTCCATTTTGTCCACCCCAAATTTTGTTTCTTCTGATTTTTGGATTGCTTCCAGTTCTGTTTAAAAAAAAAAAAAAACACACTTTTGTACAATGCATCCAAAAATGTATCCAAATTCAGTAGATATTTTTACCACCAAGACTCCTATTTGTACCCCTGATACTAAATTCAATAACTTCCTCCCTACCTGATCTGGACTCCAGAGTACATGTGATTGTAGATATCGTTATCTTCCAGTACACCATGTCCATTGTCATAAAAATACACCCCAACCTTTTCAGAGGAAAAAAAAAAACAACAACCCAAAAACAATATTAACAGGGAAGAATGAAGGCAAATTTAGAAAGAAAGAAATGTTGAAGTTCCAAACCTGTTTTCCGCTGTGTATCCTGTTCCGTCTGAGTACTGGCGTGCTTCCTGTGGTCACCCACACTCCGGCCAGGGTGTTGCTGTACACCTCATTCTCTTCTATTACACCCTGGCCCTTTTCATGCTACAAATAGAAACAGAGAGTTAGGCTGTGACCAATATTTTTTGTTCTGTCAACAGCCCATAATGCATTCCAGGCAGCAGTGGTGTAAAGTATTTGAGTAAATGGAATTAGTTACTGAACTTAAATATCTTTTTGGCTACTTTGTAGTTTAACTGAGTATCAAAGATATTAGCAACTTTTACTCTACTTGACTACATTTTTTACTCCAATACATTTGTGATGAGTAGTGCAATTACTTGTTACATTTTGCATGGCACCTAACTTGTTTTGCTGCAGTTTATGCTTGCTATAAAGAAGCAACATCATCAAAAAATGTAAGAAATTATCGAAATTAACAGTAAAAGACTGTAAAAATGCCATACAAGTTTAACTGTAATAGATATATTGTAATGTAAACTTCACAATTCATTTCTGTTGAAATAAAGTTAGTATTAACTTTCTCAGCTTGTGGAAAAGCAGCTGAGCTTGGATTCACCATGTGACTCATCACCACCTGCTTTTGGTGGTATGGTTTTCAGGTACTCTTTACACCTGTGCCAGTCAGATCATGTGCATGCTCACCACATAGATTCCTCCATGCTGCCCGTCATGGATCTTGTTGTGCCTTACTATAGGACAGCTGTTCGTTCTGATCTGAATGCCAGCCAGGGCATTTCCATAAATATCATTTCCCTCAATGAGGCCCCTCCCATCACCAAATATGTAAACGCCTCCTTGGTTTCCATTGAAGATGGCATTTCCCCTAGATTAAGAGCAGACAGCGCATTTTATAGATAAATCAACAAGACGGATCAATCAACTGACAGTGTGCCGAGTGTTTAGCTCAGCACAATAGATACCCCAAATTCTCAAAGAATCTTCAAAAGTCTAAAAATAGCACTATAGATTTATATTACTATGGCAGTGAGGACAAGGGAGACTGACCTTATAGTTGGGTCACTGTTGGAGGTGATCCACACACCAGCAAAGTTATTGGCATAGATTTTGTTTTCTATGAACTGGCCTCTGCCTTTCTCGTGAACATAGATGCCCCCCGTTTGGCCGTGGTGTATCTCACAGCGTACCACAGTCGGGTTAGCATAGGCTTTCACCTCAAACCCTGCAATCCTGTTCCTATGGATATTACAGCTCTCAAAGTAGCCCTGCAGAGGGAGACAGAGACCGAAATCAGCTGCTGAAATTGGGCTGCTGCCCAAAATAGAAGAAATCTCTGATTGAACAAAATTTGGTTTAATTACCATGCCATGGTCAAAGGTAAACACTCCTACGTCTCTGCCATGGTGAATATGATTACGTCTGATGATAGGATTGCCATGGTTTTTTACCCAGATACCCTCAAGCGCATTGTTTGAGATTTCGTTATCTTCATAAATACCCTGCAACACAAGAGCACACAGGTTAAAAAAAATAAATGTTTGTCAGTAAAGCATGCAATAGTTTTGTCTGCAACTGTATGATCTACAATTTATGACTAACAATCAGTGTCAACACCGAGATAAAAGCAAATATTCAAAATACAACATTTTTACTAGAAGATTTGGCCAAATCATGATGGCAAAATAATCCATTTGGGTGTAAATTACACTAAACCTTGTAATTTAACCACTATGTAACTATGGATAAAAGGAGTAGTCCAAGCTGTATCATATGCCTTCAGAAGACTAAATATAGTGCACAAGTCATATGAAATCACTTTTTCATGTTTTTTTCCGTTTGTGGACATTGACTGAAAGGCCAATACAATCCTGGAAAACATTTCAACAGCACAGTGAAGAAAAAAAAAACAACTCAACTGCATACAATCTTAATATGACATGAGGAAGTAAATAAGTAAATAATGACAATTTCCATTTTGAAGAGTTCATTTAACACGCTTCAAAATAGAAAGTGAAAACAAAGGTTCCTACCTGTGCATGATCAGTGATGTACAGTCCAACGTTTTCACAATCGCTGATGTTGCAGTGTTTAATGGTCGGTCCAGCACCCTGACCACTTACACACACCGCTGATCCCACTGCGCAGACAGACAGAGAAAGGACCTCAAATCACCCTGATTAAATTTCTCATAGTTCAACTGCTAAAATATGCCACTAACAGCAAGGTCATGATTTCAGTTCCCAGAGAATACATATACTGATAAAATGTTTACTTTGAATGCAATGCAATGTCAAATGAAAGTCTGCCAAATTAATTGAATACATGTAAAAGGGACTCCCACTTAATGAAAAACACATTAGGCTGAAGAGCAAAACAATCTCATGCCGTTAAGCAGCTCATATTAAGCAGCTCAACTGTTTTCATCATTGATAAGAAATGTCAGCATATACTTCTTATTAGCATAGTAGAACGATGATTCAGCTTTGATTTCACAGAAATAGATTACATTTAAATATACATTTAAAACAAAACTAAATAATACTTTCACAATATTATTGTTTTTCTGTATTTTTGAGCAAATAAAGGCAGCCTTAATGAGCATAAGAAACTTCTAAAAACTTTCTTTTTTTTTTAAATCTTACCAACACAAAGCTTTTGAATGGTAGTATATTATGCTAGGGAAGCAGATGGTAGTGTAAATGAAAAGTACCTGTGCAGGTGCTGCGGATAACACAGTGGTCGATGTTGGGGCTGCAGTTAACTGTGATCTCCAAACAGTGGTGAGCATTATGGTGCTGTGCTGACTTATCATCAGGGTTGAACTGAAGCAAAAACAGCAATATTACACACACTCAAAAACATGATTTGCTGCAACCTCTGATAAAAAGCATCAAGGGGGAATTATCTAAAAGACACCATGCAATGATTTACAAATGTGACGATTGTAATAAGATGAGCTAAAAGGACAAAAGCTGTAAAAACTCACCCTGATGGTCATGTAGCCCACATATGCATCTTCAGATCCCTCCATAAACACAAACGTTGAATCTCTAGTGTTTTCAATGACAACCTTGTCAGCTACCTTCCCTGAGGCTGAAAGGAAAGAAACAGGGGTGTTTAGTGACTTTAGTCAAAGGATGTGAGGTTAAACATTGGATGTTATTTTCAAGATTTAAAGTTAAAGGAACAAAAACAGGGTCATCAGATTCACCTGCGCCAATCATTGTGATGGGGGATTCAATGTAGATCCACTCATCTGTGTAAATGCCAGAATGCACAAATATCAGGCCATCAAAATGGGCCTCCTGCACCCCTCCCAGTGCATCCTCAATGGTGTCATAATACTGCAAACCAGTAAAACACTCATTACAATGAAGATAAAAATGCCTCAGTGCGTTTATTTAACCATCTTCAAAAAAGAAAAGAAAAAAAAAAGAAGCTGCTGAAGTCAACGATCCATACCAACATATTCTCTCTGCCTTTGTATCTGGCTGGATTACTATAAAAGTGTTCTGCAAAACCAGGCTTTACATGTGCTCCTTTATACTGTGGAAAAAGAAAACAAAAAGCAAAGATTTAATGAATGCTTCTTTTTAGCACCCGTTTTTATCATTTTTGATTGGTTCACCCAAGACAGACAGTTAACATGAGGTGTAAATGTGGACTTAGTAGTCACTTCATTAACTTTCAAGAGTGAATATCATTATCACTCCAACAAGTGACAAACAAAATCCCTCAGAATAGAAAAATCATCCAAGCATTCACATCCATTCTGACCTAAAAAGGAAAACGAAATGCAAGCTCTCATACCAACTGCTGAAAGCTCTCTTTCCATGGGTTTGGTTGCTCGTACTCTTCCGGGTTGATCTGGTAGAACTTCCCCGGCTCTGGATGCATCATGGGTCGTGTGTACTCAAACACCTCCATGTATAATCTTTTCCTGTAAAACAGACAAAACAATTACTCCGATATAACCTTACGGAATATCTGAACCAACTTACAAAACATTATGGTGGCTGATAAGCATTATGCAAAGTTTCAATATTTGAATGGCAATTTCAGTTCAGTGTTGTGCTTCAACAGTTTATTTTATTTTATTTAGCAAGGATGCATAAAATTAATCAAAAGTGAGAGTAAAGAATAACATTGTTTGTACTTCTGTAAATCATTCTATTGTCAGTATGTAAATTCTCACCAGAGAATGGGGTCATTTGCAAGTTCACTAAACCGCTTGCATACGCAGGCAGCCTGGCACAAGTCCTGCTCCAGCAGGTAAGAGAAGATCTTCAGAACGACTTCATCCGGAAGCTTCTCTTGGAGATACTGCTCGGCAGGGGCAGCTGAAACAAAGTCAACAGGAAACAGAATCTAAAGCAAACTGCTTGCAGAGCACACTTAATAGCATTAGTCCTCTGATAAGAGGCATAACTTTTAATAATGACGCACTTAATGATCGAGACCACAAGTCTTCACTCACCTGGCAGGTCTTGTGATTTTCCAGACACTCTTGCACGTTTAGCCCTGTGACCGAAATTTTCTGTGGCTGAAGTGGAGGCTCCCTGCATCGCACAAATCAGACATTGACTTGTTAAACTGCTGTTTAGATTAAAACAACTTTAGAAGAACTATCTCTATCAAAAGTGCAAAACAAACAGCAAAATCTTTACCTCCATACTGTTTTTTGTGGGACACACAGTTCTTTTAGGCAACAGGGACTTTCTACGGAGTTGGTATGGACTGTTTTGAGCTCCTGGACCAGATTCTTCTGCAACCATATCTGCAGGGATGTCCTCATCTAGAAAGAAAAAGAAAACAATCCATTCAGCAAAACGTATCTCAACCTGCCCTGCACAAGCTCAGACCCCAAGTTCCACCGCAAACTCCCGATTTCCATGTTTGCACGTCGCAAAATGTGCCTGCAGGAACACACATAGACCCATTCTCACAAGAAAAAGTCAAAAAGAAAATTCTCCAAAAGCAAAGCAGTCCAGACAACACTTCTTCCCATCAGTTGATAAGAACGTCACACATCGGTGCAAAACTCTGAATTTCCATACTTCCAGAAAGCTTGCTTTTCCATATCTTGACACACATTTCTATTTAAGGAGTAAAAATCCTAAATGCTTTAACCTTCTTCATACAGTTGGTTTTGCAAACGTAAACATTATGTTATCCATATAAAAACTATGGCAAAAACTAGATGCAACGACTGCTGTTCTTTATTCAGCTACAAATGACGTACCTACCTACCTGTCAATACCTGGTGTACTGATCACCTGAGAGCCTTACAGTCTGTCCTTCCCTACAGCACAATTGGTACCTGGAGACAACATCCAAAAGTGAAAGATGAGAAGAGCAGCTAAAGCTTGACTCTAAACGGTCACGAATTGTATGGCAACTCACAGCTGACTGGTCCATCGGTAACAGACTTCACAGGGCAACAAAAGTACATCAGGGCAAAATATCAACACAAAATGAGATCCTTATCTCTTCAGCCATGGCTCCGGTCACTCTTTCTGTCTGCCTACATATGCATCTAGTCAGTGTCCACATCCAAAAAGTCTAAAAACAAAGCAGTATAAAAAAGATGCTCTTCCTTTTCACCAAAAACAGCATGCACAGATTTAATAAAGAAAAATGTGTACCCAAAGAAGAACCTGCAGCATAACATTACACACATATGTAATGCAAATACACAGATATTACATAATTCTAACCCTTCTAAAAGCCCAACTACCTTAACTAATGCATATGATGGCCGTGACACATTGATGGTATCAGGTGGTAATACCATAGTACTACTATGGTGTATGTACAACAAAACGTGGTCAATTTAGGTACTTTTATGTGTAAAGGACATAAATTACATTAACTTTGAGAATATGAATGTACTGTAGGCTGGTGCTCTCAATGAAAGACTAACTGCAAACATCACTTCAAATGTAAACATTAAGGTAGTCAAAATGCACTGATCACTACAGGTCTAAAATGATTCAATAAAGCCTAAGAAATGCATAATGAGCACGAAAACCTAATGCAGTAACACTTTATCAATGGATTTTTCAAAGAAGACCTGAAAGCCTGTCAGTGGGGGGTCTGTAACCCAGCTAAACGTGGAAACAAAGGTTTCTGATTGATCATCGCAGATGCACCTCCACCAGCAGAAACCATGGCTTCGTGCATAGCATCTACAACCATACAAAAATAACAATCCATGTGATAAATGTTCCATTACGCACATATGCCCAACAAAACAGCAAAGAGAGGCTTTATTTATCTACCCCCGTATTCCTGCTGTGAGCTCAAGTGCGCAGCTACTTACATTAGCTAGCGTGCTACCTAGCCGTGTGTAAACAGTTAACTTCACAGCTACTGCATTCAAAGCTAACGAATAAACACAAAGCAGTTGACGATACTAAATGTGATGTAGTACGCGGCTACTGTGTTAATGTTTGGTGTAAATCAACAGTGCTCTGTATCAATGGCAGCTCAACACTGGATACCAACAGCTACGCAGCGCAGATTTCCCTGCCTAAATCCACTTCTCACATCTCTCTTCTACCTATAACCCATGAAAGATAACTTATACCAGACATAAATCAACATTTACCTTGTCACCTTGTTTCTAGATTTAAAGCAAACCCGGAAACGTGGTGAGTGTGTTAAAAGCTAGCCGTTTAGGGTTCGGGCTCTTGAAGCCCAAACAAAGCGCGGCCTGGCCTGTATATATACGCCTCGACGCTCTGCACACAAGCCCTTTTAATCGGGCCGGACGGCTTCAGAGTGGCCGTGTCGGGCCAGATAGATAAAGTACCGTACACGACACGGCAAAACATTGAAGCGTTGTTGAAATAAAGCCCCCCGTCTCACCTCTTTCTGCGTTGTTTCTTTCCGGCTGCACCGGGCGCGGCCTCGACACTCGCCTGGGTCTCCTGCTGCTCGCTCTGACGGAGTTCATTTGGCGAGGTGACTTTACCCAGAAAAAATACGCTTCCCTCGAACCTTATTCTGTTGTTCTTAACATTTACACAAATATCTGGTCTTGATACAAGTCAAATCACCCGTCTACACCGAAAAAGGACACCAACCCAGGGTAGTTTTTCTTATTCGGGGTGTTGTTGGTGTGTTTTTTTTCGGACAGCTCCCCCCTGTGCTGAGCTCCGTGTCTCTCTCCCTCTCTCTCTAGCAGGAGGAGCCATTAACATGGACATTGAGAACATGCACAAGGGGGCACCACTGATATTCAGCATGAGTAACATTGAGTAATTGCTTTTAAATATTGCTCCTCCAGTCTTGGAGAAGTTCGTTATCAAAGTGTAAATAGCCCTGCTGTCATAAGGATAAGATTACAACTGTGTAAAAGCCATCCCTGATGATTAAAAAAATAAAAATAAAATAAACCCAGCTTAGACCAGCCTAAACTGGTCTCCTAGGCTGGTCAAGATAGCAAAAAGTGGGTTATGGTCTTCTGGAAGACCCGCTATACTAGTCGAGTACCAGTTTGGCCAGGCTGGGAGACCAGCAAAATATATTTTTCTGGTTTAAGATGTTTTCGTTAGACAACAAACTCGCCTAAAAGCATTACTCTTACAAACCTGAACAATTAAAAAAAAATAAAGCAAGCACTTTTTAAACAGTCTTAGAATTAAAAATGTTTTTTATTCTGCTTGGCTTCATTTATCAGGTAAACAATAGCAGGGATTTTCAATATTTTTACATTTTTCCCAGACCCCAGTTTGAAATGCCCTGAGCTGTGGCAACATGAAGATTTAGCACATTTCAAAGAAAACGTTTCATTGACTAGAGTTGCTTTTGGGTTTGAATCCAAATCTAAATGTAAAGTAAAGTGTACAAATAAGGTCTGTCTGAACTAAAGTAGTTTGTAATTATTATAATCAACTATAATCTTTGAAATTTGAACATTAAACGTTCCCCAATTTGTCCATTAGATGGCGACACTGCCACTAACCAAAATTCAAGTTGTAATTTTAACTCACACATACACAAAACAAACAAAAAAATTTTTTAGAAAATGTTTACTCTGAAAGGATTTATGACTACAAAATGCAAATAACCTGTGGGGGATAAAGCACCTGAAAAGAAAGATGGTGCTAAAATGGAACATCTTTTTCTAATCTACTATAGATTATAACAATTTCCATTATACCATAAACAATTCTACAGAAATGTTGAACTTTCATCCACTACGACAATGCTCATCCTGAAGCCCTCAGGCTGAAGTCAGTTTGACTTTGGCAGAACGTGACACTATCTCATTGACGAAGCTATTGTTTTGGCCGATGACCTCTGCCTTGAGTTTGCGCAGCTCCTCTTTGACGGCCTTGTCGGACATGCCGTCAACCGGCATTGCTTTAACCTTAGCCAGGAAGGCCTCGATGATCTTCTCCCCCTCCTATGGGTAAGATGACAGGACATTACAGAAGTTTATTAACTATAATACTTTAATGCATTGAGCTGCAGAGCAAATGCAAACATTTCTTTTAATAACACATCTCACCTGTTTCTCCAGACAGCGTTTCTTGGCTTCAGGTCCAGCTTCCTCCCCGGCTCTGGAAATATCCTGGAACTCCTCAAGCTCCAAAGCCTTCTCCCGTGCATTAGCAATCACATGCTTGGGGAAGTTAGCAAGCTCTGCTACATGAATCCCAAAGCTCTGGTCACACACTCCTAAATCAAGCACACACAAAACATCATACACCAAGCACAATAGGAATATACAAAATCTGAGTTCTCAAAATGATTAAAAAGTGTGTTGTATGCATCTCTTTGCTTTGCTGGAAAGCCACATACCTTTTTTCACCTTGTAGAGCATTGTGAGAGTGCTGTCTGTGGTCAGGGCAGTGACGTGGAGGTTACGGACAGTGGGCACCTGTTGCGCCAGTGCCGTCAGCTCATGGAAGTGAGTGGCAAACAGGCAGAAGGACTTGAGGCGAGTAGCGATGTACTCTGAGATTGCCCAGGCCAGACCAAAGCCATCATATGTGGATGTGCCTCTGCCTAATTCATCAATAATGATGAGGGAATCCTCTGTGGCTGATCTAAAAAGCCAAAATTCAAAACATGACATGCATTTAAAAAAAAAAAAAAAAAAAAAAAAAAAAAAAAAAAAAAAAAAAAAAAGTACTGAAGGGCATAAAATGTACATATTGTGAAATAGGGCTGTAAAAAAATGAACATGTTAATTTTGCGATTCATTTTTTTCTCCAGTTTAATGCTTCAAAAATATTTAATGCAATTAAAGCAGAATTCATTTTTTCCCTAGCGTTACAGTATATGATCACGCTTTCAAACCATTCAAATGCAATAAGAGAACTGCACAGAAAAAGCCGCCCTAGAACTAAACTGAATTTTCCTTCACTCTTGAATGGACAACACCACAAAATGATGTCAAAATGCCCATTTTTGGCAAGTTTCCACGCAAGCGCACTCTTAAAAAGTCTTAAATGAACGTAAAGAGTTCCATGCCATGTGTCAGGTCTTAAAGTGATAGCAGCCTACTCAATGTTAATCAAAGAAAAAAATAACCATTAATAACTGAAAAACAGTTGTAGCTTTAATAAGAATTAATCTATATTCAATTTACAGTTTATGTATATACAATTTATAGTTTTTCTGAAGATAGTTTAGGTTTTCACTTAAATTAGAAGTTGATATTTTTAAAAGCCTATTAAATGTTTAAATTATACTGTAATGTTGAATGGCTAAAATTAATGGCTAAAATTGAGGAATAAATCCATTTAATTGAGACATTAGTAGCATTATTGGCTACAGTGATACTGGCATTCATTCATAGTGCTTAGGAAAAAGATGCCATTAAACAAATTTAAAATATGCTGTCTATCTTTGTTCTACATTAATTTGGAGATATAATGTGAAAAAAATTATTACGATATAAAAATATATTATAAGGCAATTAACTACAGAAAAACTTACAATTAATTAGTTAATTTTAATCGATTGACAGCATTATTGTAAATGTATCAAATGCATAAAATTATGATAAAATTCATAAAATATTGTATAATGTTAAATGTGTTTGAAAGAAATTTTCAGGTTCAATACAAGTCATTATGAAATCAAAACTGACAAATCTTGTTTTGATGAAATATTGCAGTACTCATAATTGGTTCATCTGTGTAAATTTTTTTATTTTATTCATATGCCCTCGTAATCTTTAATCAAAATAAGTACAAGAACATCTCTTCTCCAATAACGTGTTCACCGGTCGAAGCGAGGGTGGGACAACCTGTCGCATGAGATCACAGTAATAGCAAACAATCCAATCAATTCGCAAAATCATGTCCCGCTCTACATCCGTTTCTTATTTGAAAAGACGTTTCACGCAGATATACATCACAATAGGGAAGAAAGGACTATAGCAACTTCTGTTTCATGTCAATTTTAAGTTCAACAGAGCTTTTGTGGAATAATGTTGATTACCACAAAAACTTTAGATTAGTCCAAGATTACAGTGAAGCATTTACAATGAAAGTGAATGGGGACAATCAAAGCAGAAATGTGAAACTTATACATTTATAAGAGCACTTGCATAATTCTGTTAAAACTTGTGTAGACGATCAGTAAAACTATTTTAATCATTTCTAGAGTCATTTTAGCTTTTATGCCATTGTTGTTATAGGAACAATGTTGTAAAACTGGAGATAACTTCACAAAGATAAGTTTAGTAAGTGACTTTCCACACTAAAATCATGTTAACATGCATATTGTTTACATTTTGCGGATAAACTACAAGCAGGTATAGTGAGACTTTTTTTTTTTTTTTTTAAAGCAGGGACAAGTGGAAATTGATTGTCGATTACCACTGAATCTACAAATGCTGTCGATTCAGCTCAACTTGTACTGAACCTGGAAAATTCCTTTAAAAATAATACACAAAATGTTTCAAATGTGAGTTCTGACCGTAGAATAGCAGCCGTCTCCAGCATCTCAGCCATAAAGGTGGACACTCCTTTGATTTGGCTGTCCCCCGCACCCACTCGAGCGAGGACACAGTCCACCACACTCAGCTCTGCCTCATCACATGGCACGAAACAGCCAATCTGTGCCATCAGCACGATCACACCCACCTGCCGGATGTATGTAGATTTACCACCCATATTTGGACCTAAAAATATCAGAAAAAAAGCTTTTTATCACATAGGTTGGTATGCGTTGGAATGGAATAATGTGTTTATATACATGAATCTTTCATTTAATGCTAGTACTCGTCACCCACAAGCTCATTTTTATTATCCTCCAATCAAATAAGAGCTGACCTGTGATGATATGAAACATCTCCTCGCCCCTTGTGAAGGTGACATCATTGGGAATAAAAGCCACATCATCTTGGGCTTCAACACAGGGATGTCTTGCTGCTTTCACAATGAGTCTCCCTGATCCTTTCTCTAGTATTTTCGGCCTAACGTAAGGCACTGGGGCAGCATGGGACACCACGGCAAAGCTCACCACGGCATCCAGCTGAGCTATCACCTCATTTAGAGTCTGTACTGGATCCACATAGCCTATGGGACAAACACAGGGTTATTAAATTATTCATTCTCAACATGCTAACAAATTTATTAACCAAAATAATTAAAAAAAAGCTTAATGTTACTGACCAAAACTGTGTTCAATACACATTAGTTTCTATAAACATTTGTGGATTAATGTTGATGGCCACAGAAAATCATTTAAAACCACAAACCTGGCTAAATTCACAATTAAATTAAAATGTATAATTTTTTTAGTGGAACATTTCTGTATTATACATGAGATCGCACTATTTAGCAAGTGACAACCAATTAGCCAAGGATCAAATCAATTGCAAAAGGACGAAATCAAGTCATGCCCTAGATTTCTTGTTCGAGAAGCTTTCATTCGGAAACGTCACTATGTAAGACAAACAGAATGTCCATATAAAGACATTATTATTTAAATGCTTATATTATAACAATTCTTCCCTAAAATGCATTATTTGAGCTGTTGTCTAACCTGTCATTTTTAAAGGGTTTGTTCATCCAAAAATGAAAATTCCAACCCTCTACGCACACACCGTGGCAATATAAATCACCATTGGCTAGTACATTTTTTAGTTTACTCGCCAGACTGATATACTGTTTTATTTATATTAGTGTTGCCAAATCGATTTAATCACGATTAACCGCATCCAAAATAAGTTTGTGTTTACAAAATATATGTGTGTGGAGTGTGTGTATAATTGTGTATAAAAATACACGCGTATATACTTAAATGTTTTTTTATGTATACAATATTTATATAAATATAATACAAACACATGCAAATATTTCTTAAATATATACATTATGTGTGTGTGTGTGTGTATGTATGTGTATATATATATATATATATATATATATATATATATATATATATATATATATATTTTATTTATTTAAATAATATATATAATACAGTACACACACGTATGAATGCATGTTTGATATTTTAACTGAAATTAGGACTGGTGGTGGTGCTTAAGATATTGTTGGTCATTCAGTGTTTCTGTAAAAAAAAAAAAAATAAAATAAAATAATATATATATATATCACAGCATCATATTAATAAGATAATACTACTAATTCTACTATTAATAACAATATACAACACACTAAAGACTGATGAGCTGCTGGGTTCATAAATATTAATCACGTTGTCAGCGTTGCTCAAACTGATTTGCTGAAATCAAAACAGTGAAGGTAACAGACAAGCATCAGCCAATGAGATTGCCGTTTGCGCACTAGTCCCGCCCACTACCGCATATCTTCTGCTTCTTAAAAGCTGAATAATTCCAAATGAACTCCGTTGTTTTGACAGGAAAATACAACAAAGAATAGTTTACATGTAGCGCGTCGATTCTGCGTGGTATTTAAGACTCAAAACACATCGCTCCCTCACACTAGAGTTTATGGTACATCAAATACAGGTGCGCACACATCCGTTGAGCTGAACTGAAATAGGCAGATCGCTTGACGGTGAGTGAAACTGTTTCTCTGAGGCCCCATCCACACGAAGCCAGAGCTTTCCCTACCCAATTTTTTTTTTTCTCGTTTCAAGAAAAATCTGCGTACATACAAAACTACTGAAACCGACTCAAGACGATGTAGTATACATGCCAGGCCAGTGTGTGGCACTGTAATTCTGCCACAGAAATGCAGTAAAAAAACGGAGAAGAAGAGTTATGGCTAGAAGGGGTACAGCAATGGTAGGAAGTGAGGCAAAATAACAAACACATTTGCTACTTACCAGATGTGTTTTATTAACGCCTACAGCCTAAACCTACCCTTACAATAATGCAAATACAGTAATAAAATGACGCAATATTGATGTGCGCATGCCCAGTGCCCGTAGTTATATCCCTTTCTAGTCTTTCCCGCACGGGACGTGGTGTGATGGCAATACCGTTTCACAAAATATACGGATTGGCTGTACACAAGAAAAACGCAAGGGTGTCGTTTTCAGATTTATCCACTCTGGAACACGGTTAAAAAAATATATCGGTTTCATGCTCCCAAAACGCCAGGATCCGTGTGGACGAAACGCTGATACGATACTTCTAACACACACACTGGCGAGTAAAATCTAAGCATTTATTAGCCAATGGCTAATGATAGATATTGTTTAGTCACCCAGAGTGAAGATTTACTCGCATTGTAGAGGGTTGAATTCTGTAATTAATTATTAATCCTCATGTTGTTCAACACCCGTAAGACCTTTGTTCATCTTCGGAACACAAATGAAGATATTTTTGTTGAAATCCGATGGCTCAGAAAGGCCTCCATTGGCAACAATGACATTTCCTCTCCAAAGTCCCATAAAAGGTACTACAAAGTCCATCTCACTACAGTGGATCTACAATAATTTTATGAAGCGATGAGAATAACGACTTTATTCAACAAGTTCTTGTCTTCCATCTGGGCCTCTGACGGGAATTCACAAAGCACCACGACGCATACACGAGAATGAGATATATTATACTCTAAACTCTGCAGGACAGTGGCCCTCGAGGACCAGGGTTGAGAATGCCTGCTCTATAGTAATATTATATGTTTTTTGGATATTATACTCTGTAGTAATGGTTCAGAGAGCATTTAACCTGTATTGTATCCAGAGTTACAATCAAATTAAAGTGGAAAGTTCAAAAACCACAGGAAACAACCCTTTACAAATGAATGACTCTCACCAGCGGCTATGCTGATGATCTCTTTGACGATGGCGTTCTGAGCCTCTTCATACTCTTCTCTGCTTTTTGTGTACTCCTCATTCAAAGAGCTCAGCTTACTGTGAAACAGACAACTCAAATCACTTACTAAGAACTCCATTAGCTGCAACAATATTTAAACATCTCATTTAACATCCTTGCCTGTTAGTGAATCGCACTCCGTTCTTCTGAACATCTAAAGTTGTGAATTTCTTGTTGTTGCGAAGGCTCTTTTCTTCTTTGCACGTGACTCGGAAAAAGTAGCCAATCTGTGCGTTGGATTCAAGCTTCACAGTCTTGGCTGCTTCCAGCCCTAAAGATCAACATTTGTTACTAGCTCAAAAGCAAAATGCTTAATAGGGAAATGTATTTAACTTCCACACTTTGATCACTTACCAAGATCACGAGCCGCACTGCTCAGTGCACCCTGCATGGCTTTCTCCAGACGATCCATGTTCTCCCTGAGCTCACTCAATGTGGGATCAAATGAGGGCTTTACCAGGAACTCATGATGCTCAACCTGACAAAAAAAAAACAGGGAGTGTTACATAAAGGAGTTGTAGGCCAGAGCAACTTACAAAATGATCTTCAAGTTTGCTTAAAGCTCAAAGTGCAGATGACAAGATTAGACCTGGTTCATGTCCAGTGTGGTTTCAATCATCTCCTGAAATTTGGAGAAGTCAGAGATGAGGTCATTGAGGGGAGAGATAAATGCTGCGTGCAGGAGGACCTGATGTTTCCCTGTTAACAGATTAAAACACAGCGGTCAATCATTGTGGTGTCCCACAACAAACTTTGTTGCTCAAAAGCAAATTAGAAGGCTAACAGGCAAAGTTTTGCAGGCATGTGATCAGCTAAAGACAAAAGAGAATCCCCCCACAAGGCCAAATTATAAGTATTAAAAATATTTTTATTTTATTAAATGAATAAAGAAATCTCTTACTACTGCAATAATACCGTATATACCCGAATATAAGACGACCCCCCCCCCATTTTCCAGACTTATTTTTGGGGAAATTTTTTTTGCCAGCTTTGCAGTTATTAGATGATTCTGCCTCATTCACGACCATAAGTTTAAAGTTGGTGTCATAACTGTTTTGAACGTGTTGGTTTATTTGACCAACTTTTGAAGCTCTTTTCTCAAAATGATCTCGACTTCTCCATGGCAGCACTTTAACATTGATTTAATTCATAACACTGTCACTAATTACGTAGCCTATCGTGTTGGCGCCCTCTACTGTTTCCCCCTGCTTTCTCCCTTTCCCCCATGATTTTGTCTATATCGCGAATATAAGACGACCCCCCATTTTTCAGCCTATTTTTAGGACACAAACCTAGTCTTATATTCGAGTATATACGGTACATACAAAGATAAAGGGGACTATAGTGAGAAAAACTCACTAGAAAGATACAAAGCAAACTTATTATACGGCAAGAAATGTTTGGTACACTTTATCTATTTTTGCTTTGTCTTTTTATTCTCTGAAATTTTCTGGGGACCCCTTAGAACCTTTTGGAGGACCCCTAGGGGTCCCCGGACCCCAGTTTGAAAACCCCTGCCGTAGATGGCGTCACAAGCATGTGCAGCGTTGTCTGGAGCAATTTGTGCATGATGTAAATGTATTAGAAAAAGTAACATTTGGCAGTTTATGTAGTAATAATTTAAGGCCATTCCGCGATTTCAATCATCGTACAGTTTGGGGTTTTTTTCCACGTGGGGTCATACTTTTCAGGTCAGAAAATACGGAAATACGTGTATATACGGAAAAATAACATCCCTGGTTTTGCTCACCACAGTATCTCTCCAAGACCAGCATCAGACTCGGCAGTTGCCCCACAGCTTGATAGACCCGATAACAGTCCTGTAAAGTAGAGCTCTGACGCTGGAACTTCTTTGCCATCCGGTTAAAGTCTGGAAAACGGCGGAGAAGATCCTCTTGACAACTTTTCCTCAGCTCAGAGTCTTCCACAAAAGTCTCCACAAGGTCCAGTCTGCACAACATGATCACAAATCACAGTTCACAGTCTTAACACTCTATCAAGTGACAGTAAAGACAATTAATGTTACAAATTATTTGTTCTTTTGAACATCATGCTGTTCTTTCTATTATTCACACATATAAAAATAGAAAGTAAATTTTTAATTAATAATATTTTACAATACTAGCTTTATTTCTGTATTTTTGGAACAAATAAATGGGGTGAGCATAAGATATTCTATCAAATACATAAAAAAAAAATCTTACCATCCCCAAACCTTTAAAAAGTAGTGTACAAGAAGAATTATAGTCTTATTTTATGTTGCAGAAGTTCATTTCGAATAGACTTTAAAATCAGCATTAAGGAAAACATATGAAATCTTACATGACTTAAATATGCAATGTATAAAAATTTAAATCAAATGAATGTCATCAAAATGTCAAGTTACACTATATTGCCAAACGGCAGGCATCCCAAAACTTTACATGCACATGAACTTCAATGGCATCCCATTCTTCCCATTCAACTCTTCTGGGAAGGCTTTCCACAAGTTTTAGGAGTGTGTTTATGGGAATTTTTGACCATTCTTCTAGAAGCGCATTTGTGAGGTTAGGTACTGATGTTGGACGAGAAGGCCTGGCTCGCAGTCTCCGGTCCAATTCATCCCAAAGGTGTTCTATTGGGTTGGTGTCAGGACTCTGTGCAGGCCAGCATTAAGAGTTCCTTTCACTGGAATAATGAGCCAAGCCCAACCCCTGAAATGCAACCCCACACCATAATCCCCCCTCCACCAAACTTTACACTTGGCACAATGCAGTCAGACAAGTACCGTTCTCCTGGCAACCACCAAACCCAGACTTGTCCATCGGATTGCCAGACAGAGAAGCGTGATTCGTCACTCCAGAGAACATGTCTCCTCTGCACTTGAGTTCTGTGGCGGCGTGCTTTACACCACAGCATCCGGCGCTTTGCATTGTACTTGGTGATGTAAGGCTTGGATGCAGCTGCTCTGCCATGGAAACCCATTCCATGAAACTCTCTACGCACTGTTCTTGAGCTAATCTGAAGGCCACAGGAAGTTTGGTCTGTAGCTATTGACAAAGTTGACGTCTTCTGCACACCTCAGCATGCGCTGACCCCGCTCTGTGGTTTTATGTGGCCGAGTTGCTGTTGTTCCCAATTGCTTCCACTTTATTATGATGCCACTAACAGTTGACCGTGGAATATTTAGTAGTAAGGAAATTTCACGAATGGACTTATTGCACAGGTGGCAACCTATCACGGTACCACGCTTGAATTCACTAAGCTCCTGAGAGCGACCCATTCTTTCACAAATGTTTGTAGATGCAGTCTGTCCATTTTCCTAGTAGACTAACAAGTTTATGGACATTCAATGGCTTTTCTGAGGCAAGTGTGACGTTACATGGCATCGTCTACAAGCTGTTTATTGAGGTCTTTCCATGGTTAAAACACTGATTGAGCGATTACACGAGACATGATACAAATTTCGGTAAGTTGTACTTTATCTCTCAACACACTTTAATGTTCATTCATGTTTATTTTATGCTGTAAACCACAGTAAAGTGGAAGAGATGATCAGCTTTGCTTGAACTGAGGCACTACAGCGATTTGTTACGCCACAATAAAGAGCGCTAAAACAGTGTTTATTGTTTGGATTTCATAATAAAATGAACAGACAAAATCGGTTTGTCTCACATCAAATGTAAGAAAGGATAAAGATTATTGTGATTTATTGGATAAAAGGCACAATACAAAGTTCTGTACATTAATCAACTGAAAACAACAGACCAAGATTCTTGGGATTTAAGAATCGATATCGGTTCATAAAAACATGAATCAATTATAATCGAGAGAAATTAATATTTTTTTACCCAGCCCTAATAGATAGCAAATGTCTCACCTTTCTTCTATCTTGTTTTTGTCAATGAGAGGCTGTTTGATCCACTGGTTGACCAACCGCTGTCCTTGAGGGGTACGACATTTGTTTAAAAGGCCTGCCAGGGAGTGTGTGCCTGTAGCATCATCAGAGGAACCCTGAGAAATCATAGAAGAACAACATATCAGAAATGAAAATAACCCTTCTCTGAAGAAATTGCATATTTTTCTGTTTTTCAATAACCCCTGACCTGGAAAAGATTCAGGGCCTGCACAGCAGCATTATCCAGACGCATGTACTGGTTGAGGTCAAATGTGGTCATTTTGAAGGAACCAAAATTGGCCTCATCTGAGAGAAGCTCCAGGTATTTGATGACTGCTTCCAAGCAAGACATTGCAATCTGGAAAAGCAATAACCCGATTAAATCTCCAGGTGAACGACCTGAAATTACACACTTACAACTTGTGTTGCAGCGCCCCAAACCTGTTTCTCCATCTCTGGAAGGGCAGCACTGGACACTGTCTCTCCCTTGCGGGCCTTCAGAAGGCGATTCAGATCCTGCACAATGTCTTTGGTTGTGAACTCAGATTTTTTCCTGTCTGTAAGCAGAATGCCACCCCGCTGTACCACCTGAATTATGAACAGAAACCAGCATGTATGAAAGAATTATGGTTATAATACCATGTTTTAGAGATGCAGTGATAAGGGGTCATGAAAAGCATTTCCAGATCTTTATATTATGTTTATGGAGGTTAGCCTATGAAGTTAGTAAAGTTATGCGCATTAAAAAAAGTTAAAATATTTGTAAAAACTATCACTTTCCATCCTCATTTCCACCGTTGGACGGTCTTACTCAAAAGCAGAATTGCTCTTGTAATTGACAGACAGATATAAGTTGTTAAAGTCATCATGAAACCAAAATGAACAATTCTTATTCATTTCCTCAAACTTTAATCAAAATAACTTCTCCCTCTTACAACAACATCTCTTCTCTGATGACGTGTTAACTAGTGCAAGGGCAGGATGACCTGTCAATCACATGACATCATAGCAATGGCAAACCACAACATTCCAACAATTCAATCAATTCCTGATGGACAAAATCAAGTCCCGCCCAACATTTTTTCTTGTTCAAGAAGTTTCACTATAGGAGAAGAAAAGATTAATCACAATTTCCTTTTCATGCCTACTTTAAGGGCAAGCCTTCTAGACTTACATATGCATGTTAAGGGGCATGAAGGGTGGGAAACAAAAACTAATTTTAAACTGTGGCGTTGCCTTTGAGGTATGAAATTTGTATGGTTTTATTGTAAAGTAACTGGTTATGTGTATAAATATTAAAGGCACAATATGTAATTTTTTGCTGCTAGAGGTCACTTATACAAAACAAAAAGTGTAGCTTAATGGCGCTTTGATTTTGCGGAATCATGGGAGCTGTTGTCTTCACATCCACAGCCGGTGGAAAAGAATCACAGGACTCAGGACGCAGAACTCTTATTAAGAGCAGTGGAGCTTTTATTAAGCCACAGACAAGCATTTCCGCTTTTTCGGGCCATGCGTATGTGGAGTAACGCAACACTATCATATTATATACATTTGAGTGTGTTGAAAGTTATGTTATAATGCTACTCACTATATATGCGCTCACTCTGCAGCTACTAGGAGACACTTGTTGCACACTGCAGTAAGCTAGATCGATATTTGTCACGGTAAAACATGTTACTCGCAGTAAATTAAGAAAACGAAATTTAAACAAAAAGACTAACTGTGTTGAGCTGTATAACAATGATTAATTTTTGGTCTATGAATGTATCCAAACAGTTGCTCACCTGTCTAATAAAACACATAATATATTAAAGCACCTTTAGTGTTTTCATGGTTTCTCGGAAATCGAGGGTAACACCGGTATGATGTCATGGACATGGCCCGTGTCCTGGTTAAAATGGCTTATTCTTGGAAACATTTGGGATAATGCAAGTACACAAGTCAACAAAATGTATAACATTGTTCTGTTTTTTGTATATTTTAATCTAAAAATCTTACACATTGTACCTTTGAGAATATTTTAATTTTCCATTTAATTTCAATACCATTTAACTTCTATTATCAGTTATTAACTGATGTGGCACCGCTATACCATACATCCCTATCTTGTTTGAAAAACAAACAATCTGGCATCTATAAGAAACTTACCTGTTTGAGTTTCCCAAGGTCTCCACCTGCATCTCCTCCAGGAAGCACACACTCTTTGGGCCCGATCTGCACCAGAAGAGCCTCCAGATTGGAAAACTGATCATTGTCTGGGAATTCACACACACCGAGTTTCCTGAGGGTGTTGTCCACATAGCCAACACCGACAACACGCTGTCCATCAGCCCCGGTGCCAAGACGAACCCCAACGACACCGGCTGCACCCTCCCCAGGTCCTCCTCCACTGCCAAACAAAATCTCCTCAAACTGGGTCAGGTTTCCTGGAGAAGCCTGGGATACAAAACACAAACATAATGAGACTGGGATAAGTGATACTGAGCAAAAAAATTTAATAAAGCAGTAAAGAATGTAAGATACCTTGAAAGATATCTGCCAGTCATGATCTTTGTTACTCTTACTGGCATTCTTGTAAACCTCCACCCGGTACTGCCTGACCAGCAGCAGGTCCCTCACAAATGACTCAAAGTTCATCTTACTGAGGACCACACTCTCCAACCTCTTGTTTCCTGCGTAAAATTAAAAAGTACCTTTATTAGACTTAATTCTAGACATAATAATAGATTCAACAAACTGAAGATATACTGATGCAGTTGCATAAGGTGAAGCAAGAGGCATACATCTGCACAATAGAAAGAAACAAAGAATCAGATATCTTTAAATGAACTGCTATTTTATTAAATAATTTAACAGCCAACCTGTGCCCAGGTTTTTGATGACTCCGTTAGTCTTGAAAACTTCCTTGGCTGCAAAAACCGCATCTTTCCCGTGTACCGTATAGTAATCGTTTCGATCAAATACTCTCACGGTGGTGTCAGGTTTCTCAGGCATAGAAAAATAAAAATTCAAGAATCCATGTTCAGATGCACTGTCCATAGACAGATTTTGTTTAGGTTGCACCGCCATGCTGGAATCTCCCGCCACAGCACAGGCGCGCCGGGAGGGTCAAAGGCAAACGGGGCGGAGCTAAAATGACGACTACCACACTTCAAATAAAGAACGGTTATTTTGTAGCAATTATTTTAAAGAATTGCCACTATCCTGTTAAAACCTTCATTGTGTCAAGATTTAAATGTGAATGGTACTTCTTGTGATTCACAACCCGAGACTTTTTTGACATTGTGATCATACAAGAAAACTATAACAGGATATTTGTCAGTTCATTGTCCATTTCATATATAACGACGTTGAGCTTTTTGTTAAGGATGTTTTGTTTAGGTTTATCACTTTTGAAAAGCAAAAAAAAAATTCACCTTCAAAAGATATTAGGATTTATATTAAATCTTTATCCACCTCCATATATATATATATATATATATATATATATATATATATATATATATATATATATATATATATATATATATATATATACTCAGAATTGTTCTTGAATGATTTGGAGATTATATTAGGAGAATATGATTTTTTTAGTAAGGATTAGTGTATTTGATATGCTATTTTATTATAATTCTTTTAAATCTCTTACTCTAATAACACTTTTTTGCAATACAAACAAATGCATATTGTAGAGTTATATAATTATTTATATAGGTCCATGTAATTGTATGTATACTTAATTACTATATTGGATAAACACCATATGCATATGAATATGTACTGTACACACCCAGTTGCTCATAAATATTGAGTCATGCATTATCCTTTTAGATTTTCTTTTCTTTTTCTTTTTTTATATGCTAACAAATGATTCAACTGAAAACAAGTTATTTATGATTGATGTTATTAATGTTATATGCACAAAAACTATTTTGTGTTGTGGCATTGAATAAAAAACATGGGGAAATTCCACAACAAAGATGTTCATAGTATAATGCTATTTTAATATCTTATTATTCTAATATAATATCAAGGATATTGAATGATATAATTATTAAATAAGCCAACTTTAACCAGTGTGTGCTGGAAATAAATACATACATGCATTACATACATCTTATTAACAGAGAACTGAGAATAATATCATCCATATGCTGTTACATTAATAATGTACTATGATTAAGTCCTTGATCCAGCTATTTACTGACTTGTATTCATAATATGGTACTAATGTCACAGGACTTTTGCTGTTTAACGTCATAATCAACAGCATAGTAGTTCTGAGTGTCTAAATCACAGTTATATCTGATTGAAAATAGTTGTTTTGCATGTGTCGGTTTAATCACAGATCAGCAAGATCACATTTAATGATGGTTATTTGCTTCATTCCTGGGACAAGATAACCATCCATTCTGTATGAAGCTGTAATTAAAGGTAATTTGAACCCTCACTCTGAGCTTCAGTCAAACAAAAGGCTTGTATAAAGATATGGCAAATTGCGGGAAAACAATGGTAGCTTTTAGCTTGCTTGAAGTGTTTAACAGGTGAACCTTTAGGTCAAGAGATGTGGATTTGGAACCCAAACTGAAGTGCAGAAGTTGCAATAGCAAGTAAGTGTCACTTGGTGTCAGAACTGAGCTGGTAAGGCTAGAATAAAAAGTGATCCATCTCTGCAGGGACTCTACATGAAAGACTCCTTACATAACAGCTACTTCAGATGTGTGCCTCTCTAAAGTTTCTTCACTTCATTCACCGAATGAACAGACTTTGGAATCGGCTGTGGCGAACATTTAAACGTTTTTTTTAGCCTTCAAAGCACACTTTGCATATGCACATCATACAGGTAAGCACTGTGTATATATGCCAACATATGTGCACACACGCGACCTTTTTCCTCTGAAAGCCACTTTCAAAATTTGAGAAAACAGGTTTAAAGACAAACCAAAGCTGCTGAGGTATTATCATCACATCTATATTATTAATTATCTCCCTTCATTCAAATGTATCCCTTTTTACACGTCTGTATACAGGTTTGTCCTGTTCGCGGTTCATCCTTAAAGAAATAGTTCACCCAGAAAAAAATATTCTGACATCATTTACTGGCCTTCATGACGTTACAGGTATGACTTCTTCTGACAGGTAAAATTTTTTGTCTATACAATGAAAGTAAATGGTAACCAAGTGTTTTTTGGTCAAAATATCTTCTTCCGTGTTATGCAGAAGAAAGTTGTGCAGGTTTGGAATGACATGAGCGTGAGTAAATGATGACAGAATTTTAATTTCTGGGTGAACTATTTCTTTAAACTTTTGGTTGAACTGTCTGTTTTAAGATTACACTTCTTACATTCAACAACAGTCGTTCAATAAAAAATAACTTATTCTGAATCTCATCAAACTTCTGTAGTGTGAGTGAAGTTGAAAAGTTAAGAAGTGGTGTGTGTTCAGTGAAAGCCAGTGTTTACTGGCTAAACTTAAGGCTTTACCAAGAATCGATTTCATCAGGTTGATACATAAAGTTGTGTTTGGCTAAACCTTTAAGTATGTTTACAAATGAATATACAGTATTACAAAAGGGACCGCCAAAAAGTGTATACACTCCTGGGTAAGAAAAGGGCCCAAATAGCTAATCACTAAGGGTACGTTTACACGGCAGTGATGCACTAAAAAACTGAAACGTTCTTCTTGTACAAATGACACCATTATCAAAACGATCCCCATTCACACAGATCTGCTGAATCTGATTAAAAATGATTAAAGACAAATGATTAAAAATGCTGTATTGTGCTAGTCAGGCCAGTAGGTGGTGGTCACTTTGTAAAGAAACATTATTTGCCTATAGACTGAACATGCAATACACATGTGCATGACATCGCCTTTTTCACAAATTTGCATATTTGTAGCTTTTTGTTTATTTTGTAGACTTGCACACTTGCACTTTGAAATCCGTTTTCAAAAGTTTGCGCTTTCAGGCCCCCAAAACGCTGTTGTCATGTAAACGGATGGCCAAAACACATAAAAAATTAAGTTTTTAGTTGAAAATATTGTTGTGTAAACGACCCCTAAGCAGAGCTGCACAATTAATCTTTAAAGTCCCAGTGAACCGGAAGTAGCAAGTGAGTTTCCTTCAGTGCTGTGACGTATTTCCAAGTGAAATGGAATATAGAATAGAGGGCACTCCTCCTCTCCATCTCTCGCTCATAGCAGACTAACGGTTGCAGGGGAGCGGTTTATGCATTTTCAAACCTAAGCCGTCAAACTGACATCATCTGAGAAGGAACGCCGTTTCCACACCGGAAGTTACTTTTCAGATTTTGATTAAAGATTACCACGACAAACAATTTTTTTTCTGTGTATTAACTTGCACGGATTAATTGTTCACCCTAAGACCTTTAATATGTGCTAACAAAGTAAATGGGGTCAATTTTGATTTCATGAGGACTTTAAAAGACCGCAATCTCATTTCAAACACCCACGCAATCTTACTCCTAAATGACAATGATTCGTCTGTGTCTATCAAACATTTGACAAGTAGGCTACAATCACGGTGGAACATTCAGGTCTGCGTTGCAGCCGCTGACCCAAAGAGAGCAATTGCTTCACGAACAGTGGATATTTCTGTGCAACAAATGTTCATATAATCACTGAAGTACTGGGATAAAAGTTTATAGTTGTAATATAAACACTGATGTCTATGGTAGCGATCAAAATCTTTTGAAAGTAACGGTGCTTCAACAATTGTATCATTACATCATTACGCCGCCAGTTTGCAACAAGTGACCGCTAATTTAGACCTATTTGTCATTGAATCATTCATTCAAGAGTAAAAAAAAAAAAACACTGATTCATCCAGCAGTGAAACAAGTGAAGTATTTATGAGTGAGTCATTGAATCATTCATTCAAACCATTTTTTAAATAACTCATTCAACATTTTAAATAGACTGCAGTAATTAGCATTTTGACAGAACCTAGTAAATTACATGTCATTATGTTTAGTTGTCTACTCAGAATTGTGGGAGAATCGTGATCTCTGTTTGAAACAAAGAAATCGTGAATCCATTCCGAATCTACTCCTAAGCTTTTGATTGTCTTAACCACAAATTATTGGTCAGGAAATTAGCTAAATTTAAGCAAATGCTCTACTTAAAAAAACATTGCTGTCTCAGAAAAACATTGAAGACAGAATGAAGTTTTTGGCAGATTATGGGAAATTGTGTGTGGAGTGATGAATCATGATGAAACACGAGTTGCATGGTGATGCTCCAGAGCAGTGTGTTCGAAAATCTAATCTAATCTAATAATAAAAGCATCTCTACCAGTGAAGTATGGAGGATGAGATGTCATTGTGTGGGGAGCCTTTTTAGCTGCTGGTATTGGTGAGCCAAAAAAAAAGTAATTTAATGCTTTGGAGTACAGGAGCATATTGTAGAATTTCTTGCTTCCCACAAATGGAAAGTTATCTAAAGAGGAATAATCAGATGTTATTTTCCAACCAGACAATGCTCCTGCCCAAAACTGCAAAGACAACCAAGAAGTGGGTTGAGAACAAGTCCATCAGGCTCATGTTTTGGCCTGGTCAGAGTCCAGATTTGAACCCTACTGAATATTTCCCTAGGAGACATTTTTCAACTACTCATGAGCTTTAACACTGAGTGGAACAACACTGACTTTTCTTCCTGTAAATGCTGTCTGCAATTTGGGGAAGGCTATTCTTTGCAAAGTTACTTTATCTACAGTATTTGTACAATTCTCGCTAATTTCCTGACCAGTGCTTTGTGATTAAAATGGTTAAGAACTTGTCCCATTTTCTGTACCCATGAAGTGTATGTATATGCCAAAACCCATGACTGTTGCATTGCTGTTGGTGTTAGTGGTTTTGCTCTCCAGTGAATTCCATATGGGCCGATTGAGAGTGTGTTAGTTCTCTGCAGTGGCCTTTTCGCGGTGGGATGGCCTGCTTTAATGGGGGTGGCAGACTGCTGCAGCGCTCTGGACTGTGGCCAGATGCAATGGTCTGACTCTTACTGCTGTGACAGGGCAGAACTGGGAGCACTGCAGAGGATTAAATCATCAGGACATAGACAGGCAGATTTTAAAGTACCCTCTGTTGCATTGAAAAATCAGTCAGTAATTCTAGTTCAAATAACAGAAATTTGTACACACTGTCAAACTTTTCAAATACAAATATTACAAGTACTTTGCCAGTTTATACACTCAAATATTTGTTGGGGGCATTGATTCAACGTACACATAAATTGAAGAAGATTCCATAAATATTACTGAAAAAAATATTAATGAGACTTGAAGTCTTTCCAGAATTAGAGTTTATATATAAACAGGGAATAAAGTTTGTAGCCCTCTCAAACCACTGCTCCTTTCGGTGCACATGGAAATTTACTAACTTGCACATTTCTGCCTAAAGAGAAATGCTCTTAAAAAAGAGCAGGTCAGAGGAGAATGAGCTGACTGATTCAAGCTGATAGAAGAGCAACTTTGACTGAAATAACCACTCATTACAACCGAGGTATGCAGCAAAGCATTTTTGAAACCACAACACGCACAACCTTGAGGCAGATGGGCTACAACAGCAGAAGACCCCACCGGGTACCACTCATCTCCACTACAAATAGGAAAAAGAGGCTACAATTTGCATGAGCTCACCAAAATTGGACAGTTGAAGACTGGAAAAATGTTGCCTGGTCTGATGAGTCTTGATTTCTGTTGAGACATTCAGATGGTAGAGTCAGAATTTGGCGTAAACAGAATGAGAACATGGATCCATCATGCCTTGTTACCACTGTGCAGGCTGGTGGTGGTGGTATAATGGTGTGGGGGATGTTTTCTTGGCACACTTTAGGCCCCTTAGTGCCAATTGGGCATCATTTAAATGCCACGGCCTACCTGAGCATTGTTTCTGACCATGTCCATCCCATTATGACCACCATGTACCCATTCTCTGATGGCTACTTCCAGCAAAGCTTGAATCATTTCAAATTGGTTTCCTGAACATGACAATGAGTTCACTGTACTAAAATGGCCCCCACAGTCAACAGATCTCAACCCAATAGAGCATCTTTGGGATGTGGTGGAACGGGAGCTTCGTGCCCACAAATCTCCATCAACTGCAAGATGCTATCCTATCAATATGGGCCAACATTTCTAAAGAATGCTTTCAGCACCTTGCTGAATCAATGCCACGAAGAATTAAGGCAGTTCTGCAGGCGTAAGGGGGTCAAACACAGTATTAGTATTCCTAATGTATAAGTGTTCCTAATAATCCTTTAGGTGAGTGTACATATACATATACATATAGACATACACATACCGATCAGGCATAACATTATGATGAAGTGAATAACACTGATTATCTCTTCATCACGGCACGTTAGTGGGTGGGATTAGGCAGCAAGTGAACATTTTAACCTAAAAGTTGATGTGTTAGAAATAGGAAAAATGTGCAAGCTTAAGGATTTGAGCGAGCTGAGCAAATTGTGATGGCTAGATGACTGGATCAAAGCATTTCCAAAACTGCAGCTCTTGTGGGGTGTTCCCGGTCTGCAGTGGTCAGTATCTATCAAAAGTGGTCCAAGGGAGAAACAATGGTTAACTGGCGACAGGGTCATTACCAAGGCTCATTGATGCACGTGGGGAGCGAATGCTGGCCCGTGTGGTCCTATCAAACAGATGAGCTACTGTAGCTCAAATTGCTCAAGAAGCTTAAGTTAATGCTGGTTCTGATAGAAAGGTGTCAGAATACACAGTGCATCACAGTTTGTTGCGTATGGGGCTGCATAGCCGTAGACCAGTTAGGGTGCCCATGCTGACCCCTGTCCACCTCCGAAAATGCCAACAGTGGGCACGTGAGCATCAGAACTGGACCACAGAGCAATGGATGAAGGTGGTCTGGTCTGATGAATCCCGTTTTTCTTTTACATTATGTGGATGGCCGGGTGCATGTGCATCGCTTACCTGGGGAACACATGGCACCAGGATGCACTATGGGAAGAAGGAAAGCTGGCGGAGGCAGTGTGATGTTTTGGGCAATGTTCTGCTGGGAAACCTTGAGTCCTGCTATCCATGTGAATGTTGCTTTGACACGTACCACCTACCTAAGCATTGTTGCAGACCATGTACACCCTTTTATGGAAACGGTATTCCCTGTTGGCTGTGGCCTCTTTCAGCAGGATAATGTGCCCTGCCACAAAGCAAAAATGGTTCAGGAATGGTTTGAGGAGCACAACGAGTTTGAGGTGTTGACTTGGCCTCCAAATTCTCCAGATCTCAATCCAATCGAGCATCTGTGGGATGTGCTGAACAAACAAGTCCGATCCATGGAAGCCCCACTTTGCAACTTACAGGACTTAAAGGATCTGCTGCTAACATCTTGGTGCAAGATATCACAGCACACCTTCAGGGGTCTAGTGGAGTCCTTGGGTCAGGGCTGTTTTGGCAGCAAACGTTTGGAAACATTACTATTTTTTATGTTTTTGAAAGAAGTCTCTTATGCTTATCAAGCCTGCATTTATTTGGTCAAAAAACAGAAAAAAAATGTAGTATTGTGAAATATTATTATAATTTAAAATAATGGGCTTCTATTTTAATAAACTTTCATCAGCCATTACTCCAATTTTCAGTGTCACATGTTCCTTCAAATCTACTGTGTATATACACTATACTGCCAAAGGTTTTTGGGACGGCTGCCTTTACATGCACATGAACTTCAATGACATCACATTCTTAATCTGTAGGGTTTAATATGGAGTTGGCCCACCCTTTGCAGCTATAACAGCTTCAACTCTTCTGGGAAGGCTTTCCACAAAGTTTAGGAGTGTGTTTATGGGAATTTTTGACCATTCTTCTAGAAGCGCATTTGTGAGGCTAGGCACTGATGTTGGACGAGAAGGCCCGGCTCACAGTCTCCGCTCTAATTTGTCCCAAAGGTGTTCTATCGGGTTGAGGTCAGGGGTTTATGCAGGCCAGTCAAGTTCCTCCACACCAAAATCGCTCATCCACATCTTTATTGACCTTGCTTTGTGCACTGGTGCACAGTCATGTTGGAACAGGGAGGGGCCTTCCCTGTTTCCTTTCACTGGAATAATGGGCCACGCCCAACCCCTGAAAAACAACCCCACACCATAATTTACACTTGGCACAAGTACTAGGCAAGTACCGTTCTCCTGGCAACCACCAAACCCAGACTCGTCCATCGGATTGCCAGACAGAGAAGTGGCGTACCAGTGGCAGCGTGCTTTACACCACAGCATCCAACGCTTTGCATTGCACTTGGTGATGTAAGGCTTGGATGCAGCTGCTCGGCCATAGAAACCCATTCCTTGAAGCTCTCTACACACTGTTCTTGAGCTAATCTGAAGGCCACACGAAGTTTGGAGGTCTGTAGCTATTGACTCTGCAGAAAGTTGGCGACCTCTGCGCACTGTGCGCCTCAGCATGCGCTGACCCCACTCTGATTTTATGTGGTCTACCACTTTGTGGCTAAGTTGCTGTTGTTCCCAATTGCTTCCACTTTGTTATAATACCACTAACAGCTGACTGTGGAACATTTAGTAGTGAAGAAATTTCACGAATGGACTTATTGCACAGGTGGCAACCTATCATGGTACCATGCTTGAATTCACTGAGCTCCTGAGAGCGACCCATTCTTTCACAAATGTTTGTAGAAGCAGTCTGAATGCCTAGGTGCTTGATTTTATACACCTGTGGCCATGGAAGTGATTGGAGCACCTGAATTCAATTCAATGGTGTCCCAATACTTAATACTTATTACTATGGTGTCCCAATTATATTACCATATATATATATATATATATATATATATATATATATATATATATATATATATATATATATATATATATATATATATATAAACATCCACCCACTTTCAACTGCTTTTTTCAAGAATAAGAGTATGTGTTAAAAAAGATTAAACAACTGAGACATAAACTGAACCAATTTCACAGACATTTGACAGACAGAAATGTGATAATGAGTCAGTATCTGATGTGGCCACCAGCTGCTTTAAGCAGTGCATCTCATCCTCATGAACTGCAGCAGATTTGCCAGTTCTTGGTGTGAGATGTTACTCCACTCTTCCACCAAGGTACTTGCAAATTCATGAACACGTCTGGGGGTTACACATGGTTTGGGACTGCAATAATTATCAGCTGTCCTTTCTGTCTCACAATAGCACTGTCTTAGGCATCTTAAGCCGGGTTCATACTGTCTGAGACCAATTTTGTGAATCCTAAAAGATTCCTTGGATCCTAGGTCAAAATCTGAAGTCTTTGATCAATAGTTAGTTTGACATGTTCACAGATAGCGGAGCCAATTAATGACCATTACAATCAGATTGTACCTCTGACAAAGTTCTGGCAGTGTCAGAAGATTTGACGCACAGTTCTGCAGGGTGGCTTTTATGACAACCGTAAATTCAAAATCCAGTAGTGCAGGTATGATGTCACTTTGTAGGCCAACCGGCAGTTAGCATCACACTGGCTCCCTCATCAAAAATCCAATAGGATTTTCCCATAGGCTTTTGGATTGTAGCAAAAAACAAGCTCTGTGATCAACAAAAGTTTATGATACTTTCACGTTTTGTGATAATTATCACAGATGAACACAACTTTTATGAATTTTTGAAGCGTAAATGCAGCCCAGCAGAAGTGAAAAGCTAAAGGTGGGCTATAAACGAACTACACACGGTCGCTTGACTACAATGTCACCATCACTAAGCTTCTGACAACTCTTTCAGATTTAGAATAGTTAATGAGCAAGAGTTTATGAGCATAATGAGGCTGTAAAAGTGGACTGAGCTCATCTTTTCAGCGTGATGATGTTTAATGTCCCCGACAGCCTTTGTAATCCTATTTAGTCACTTGTTAGCAACCACCTTTTTCAAGACACGTACAGCTTAAAAAAAAAATTTAAAAAATCACAAGTGGGATAATACTGATGTATTTTATGTCATAGAATAAAACGTGAACGTGTCTTGAGCTTGTGTTCACCACAAACCTTATTTAAACCATTTAAACAAAATCCCATTCAAAAAACCCATTGATTTCGGGACGATGGAACTAGAAGTGATGTCATACCTGCACCACTCTATAGGAGTATCGAACCTGATGACGGAATTAGTGAGACAACAACAAACCACCACTTGCTTCACACACGTCATCTTAAGCCGGGTGCACACTGTATGATTTTGGCCACATCTAAACATTTTGCAAATCCTAAAAGATTCCTCTGATCCTAGGCTAAAATCTGAAGACTTTGATTGTTAGTTTGACATGTTCACCGACAGCCGATTAATGACCATATTTTACCTCCGACGAAATTCTGGCAGTGTCAGAAGATTGGCACAGTCCTGCAGTGTGACTTCTCCTACGACAACCGTCAGATTGTCTTCAAATTGTTTCAAGACAAGCTAGAGATTTCTTTGTAGCCAAAGTAGAAAGGTCTCTTTATGTCCTAAGTTACTGTAACTGTAAATTTAATTCCACTTGTTATAGTGTCTTAAGGACTTTTCCACAGGTGCATGTGCAAATATTGTTTATTTATGGTTCACTGAACAAGCATGAAAAACATTGTTTAACCCCTTTCCAATAAAGATTTCCAAGAAAAGCTTACTTGAACAATTTTTTTTTTAAATACAGCATGCTGAAAAAAAGTGTGTGTGTGTGTGTATATATGTATGTATGTATGTGTGTATACAGTATTGTTCAAAGTAATAGCAGTACAATGTGACTAACCAGAATAATCAAGGTTTTTAGTATATTTTTTATTGCTACGTGGCAAACAAGTTACCAGTAGGTGCAGTAGATTCTCAGAAAACAAACAAGACCCAGCATTCATGATATGCACGCTCTTAAGGCTGTGCAATTGGGCAATTAGTTGAAAGGGGTGTGTTCAAAAAAATAGCAGTGTCTGCCTTTGACTGTACAAACTCAAAACTATTTTGTACAAACGTTTTTGTTTCTAGGATTTAGCAATCCTGTGAATCACTAAACTAATATTTAGTTGTATGACCACAGTTTTTTAAAACTGCTTCACATCTGTGTGGCATGGAGTCAACCAACTTGTGGCACCTCTCAGCTGTTATTCCACTCCATGATTCTTAACATTCCACAATTCATTCACATTTCTTGGTTTTGCTTCAGAAACAGCATTTTTGATATCACCCCACAAGTTCTCGATTGGATTAACGTCCGGAGATTGGGCTGGCCACTCCATACCATTAATTTTGTTGGTTTGGAACCAAGACTTTGCTCGTTTACTAGTGTGTTTGGGGTCATTGTCTTGTTGAAACAACCATTTCAAGGGCATGTCCTCTTCAGCATAGGGCAACATGACCTCTTCAAGTATTTTAACATATGCAAACTGATCCATGATCCCTGGTATGCGATAAATAGGCCCAACACCATAGTAGGAGAAACATGCCCATATCATGATGCTTGCACCACCATGCTTCACTGTGTACTGTGGCTTGAATTCAGAGTTTGGGGGTCGTCTCACAAACTGCCTGTGGCCCTTGGACTCAAAAAGAACAATTTTACTCTCATCAGTCCACAAAATGTTCCTCCAAAGGCACATGCCTTTTTTTTTAACAGAGGGACTTTGCGGGGGATTCTTGAAAATAGATTAGCTTCACACAGACGTCTTCTAACTGTCACAGTACTTACAGGTAACTCCAGACTGTCTTTGATCATCCTGGAGGTGATCATTGGCTGAGCCTTTGCCATTCTGGTTATTCTTCGATCCATTTTGATGGTTGTCTTCCGTTTTTTTCTTTCACGCTTCTCTGGTTTTGCTCTCCATTTTAAGGCATTGGAGAGCATTTTAGCTGAACAGCCTATAAGTTTTTGCACCTCTTTATAGGGTTTCCCCTCTCCAATCAACTTTTTAATCAAAGTACGCTGTTCTTCTGAACAATGTCTTGAACGACCCATTTGCCTCAGGCTTTCTTTTTTTTTTTTTGCTATTATTTTGAACAATACTGTGTATATATATATATATATATATATATATATATATATATATATATATATATATATATATATATATATATATATATATATATATATATATATATATAGCAATTGTGGTATCAATAACTAAATCATTAAGGTCATATACAGCACAAAATGCAACAAGAAGTAATAAAGAATTGATTTCTGGAACAACATGAGGCAAGGGCCAGCCCAAAAAAGCTATCAGTTGTTCCTACTTTCGGTCATATGTCAGTAATTGCCCTTGTCAGCACAATGGATGTGCATATTAGTCTTCTCGTTGTTATCTGCTAAATGGCATCTCAGTAACTCGGCCATCAGTAAGTACTGAACAGAGTGTCTGTGTGTGAGAACAGCCAAGTCTTGCATATCAGCTGTCTAAAACGGGCCGTCTGGAGTCAAAAAAAAAAAAAAAAAGAGAGAGAGAGAGAGAGCAAGCGAATCTAAGTGCGTATGGTTAAATATAATGTAAAATTCATTTTGAATGTGCTTATATTGCATGTATATTTTGCTATAAAGCTACTCTTTTAAAGTGTTAATTATCTGGAGGGTTCGGTGATGTCAAATAGGTCTCACTAAATATGTTGTTAAATATTAATGCTTTTTGTGAAACTAAAGCCTCTGCTGTACTTGAATTACAGGTAGCATTTTACAATGTCTTAGACACACAACTACTGACCAAGAAACTTTAGGGAAAACTGTATAAATATTCATAAATTTGAACAATCAACTTAGCATTTGTTTGTTCCCTATATCAAGCATGTTCTGAGGTTGCTACTTTTTTTTTGACTTGAAATGTTTTACAGTAATCCTTGTTGCAATATCAGTTATGTTGCACTTTAACCCTCCGTGTTTGCACATTATATTTGTGGCAATTAAAGCTATCATTGAGGTTTGTTTTAACCATATGACATAATTTATGTCCTTTGTAGATAGAAAATCTGCTTCTAAATCTAATCCTATTTAGTGCTGCAGTCATGTATTCTTTGGATCTTATTATTGAATGTATTGCTTTGTTTACACACACGTTGTCATGCATTCAGGCAGTTTATTATATTGCCTCTTTTATAGATATATTGTGTCAACATAAAGAATAATGTGGACTTAAAACGATTGCATTATCTACCACATTACATATAATAATTTCCATTATAAAGATTGAAATTGAAGATGCCAAATCTCTCTGAACACTAAGCTCCAAAACCATCCATAATTAAGCTTTTTTATATCACTGATCTCTTAAAGCTCCCGATGGTAGTAAAAAGCCTGTGTTTGCCACAAAAATACTCTTTTTCTGTCCATTTAATTCTGATTTATTTATTGTTCTTATTGAAAAATCTCACACAGGTGGTAGATTATGTGAATATAAATCCCCTTTAAATCGGCTTTACTGCCAAAGATCCAGAGCTTATCTATTACGAGTCAAGATTCAAGCCTTTGTGAATTCCATAGTGGCAAAATATGAATTAAATTTTTACAAAATTTAATTTAAAACATCCTCCTTCCATTCCTGATGGACAGCCTATGTCAGCCTATAATTACAATGCCGTTCAATTTTTTTGGTGAAGTTTGCCCAACATTGATAACTGCTGCCTTCACTATTCAACTATGATTTTTGGCTGCCATTCAAAAAAGAGAGAGGGAAACAGATGGATACTTAGAAAGGGAAAACAATCTCAGTCACGCTCTTTTTCCTTTATGTACAGCTTCATGAACACAACCACACATACGCATACACAGACACGCGTGCATACAGCCACACACAGGTCTATGTTGGGAAACCGGAGCCTGGTGTTGCAAAGTCTGCCAGTGCTTGCTACAAAGCCTCAATGTGCATTAAGAATGAATAGGTCTTCAGTTTCATGGCCCTCGCTCTGAGTAAACACCTGAGTGGTCAGGGACTCTTTATACCAGTGATTATCAACCATCTGTGTGTCTCACATGGCTTTTTATGTCCTCGATTACACATTCACAGACATTGGCATCTTATTACCAAAGTTCTTGGCATAGTTAAAAGCAATACCAGGATACATGGTTTACCTGCACTCATTTTACTAGATTAAAATTCTGAGTGAATGAATTCATTTTAACTTGATCATGATAATGACAATGCCATATTCACATTGTGCCATATTCATATATTTGTATACAATGATATCTTATGACACTCTGCTGTCCAAAACATATAACATTCTCAGTGCGGTGTGTAAAAGTGTAATTTTAGTATTATTTATATACTAGTACTTGTTAATGTTTAGAATTTAGCTTTAATTTTGTTTTTAGTAATTTTACTTCAATTTAAACTTGCTTTATTCCAGTTAACAATATAGTGTTTTAAGATACCAGACACCCTTCCAGACAGTGCGGAAACTGTTGGTAACCTGAAAGAGGCATTAAGCACACATGATGCATGTGTTGTGTGTAACCAATGCATGATTCACTCTTTCCCTTAGTTTTACAACCTCTGGGAAGGCAAGTATGCAGGAACCACCCAAGTTCATTCTAGACCGTTTTAGATGTAACTGTTTTCTTAAAAGGAAGCTTGATTCAGTCATTTTCTTTTTAGTACTGGTGGTGGTTAGGGGTGAGGGGGTCCAGAAGCATGGAAAACATAGTGAACTCCATGATCTAACAGCACCTAAGATGAATACAATACAATGTATCACATTTACAATACTGAGGACTCATAGATAATCTCAGACAGTTGCTCCTGCTGCTCTTTTGGTATGAAAATGCCTCAACCCCCCTCAGCAACAGTCTGCCTTCTCATCCCTTCAATATCCAACAGACCTGGGACATGGCCAGAGACGGGTGGCCTGGAGCTAAGGCAGTCAAGCATTGAGAAGCTGGCTAGAAGCTTGAGTATAGGCCTTGATAAACAAGGCAGGATCTGGATGTCGGCATCACTACTTTTGGTGCCATCGTTATTACTGGTTTTGTGTGGTCTTATTAATCAAACTTTCTTTATCATATAGACCTTGGTTTGCTTTCCTTATTGTTTTGGTTGTTGAATGATAAAATCAGATAGGTCTACGTGCCTTAAAAGTAAATTATATTACCTTTAATATTACTTAGATATTTTGTTAAGAGCTTGATAAACCCATGGCCATCAGACTCCTGAACTCAGTCACTTAACATCACGTGACCATCGATATACTGACATTGCACTGCACTTTCTGTTCTCGTTGTTACTGTGTAACAACCTGTTATAAACCTGTTGCACATTATACTCTTTATACATTTGTTAACCACATATTTATAAGTCTACAGTTTACTCACTGCACAGTTTACTCCACTTATTTTATTCCACTTCTTTATTTTTATTTTTTACTTTTTTTCTACTTGACTTGATTATTTATAATTCTACAGATATATATATATATATATTTTATATATATATATTTCTATATATAATTTCTATTTCTATCCTTCCTCCTTGTGTTTTTAACTGTGAATTTGCACTGTCCATGGAGCGGACCTGTTTACATTTCACTGCCGGTTGTATATTCTGTATATAACTGTGTATGTGACAAATAAAACTCTTGAATCTTGAATGGTAAAACCCATGAAGATGGAATATCTTGAGATAAAGGCCACTGTAAAACACACCAAGTATGGTAACTAATAATATCTATAAAGTTTTAATAATTAAAAATAATTAAGACAAGAATGGGGAACAACACAGAGGAACAATCATTGGTATCACTTTCAGAATGATTTTTTCCCAGCTGAATGATAAAAGCATTGAAAGCCATTCAGAATCTTTAAAGCATTTCAAGCCACCATAAAAATTGGCAATTATAATTTTGCAATATTTATAGTAAATTATTTATCTGTGCACAGCTTTATTTATTTATTTATTTATTTATTTATTTATTTATTTATTTAATGTGTCCTTGTAATCTTTAATCTTTCCCAATGGACAAAATCAAGTCCCATCCGTCTACATTTTCAGAATAGGGAAAAGACTATCACAGCTTTTGTTTCATGCCTACTTTGGCAGACTGCGGCGTACGCTTACAGTAAATAGAGGGTTATTGTTTATTGGTGTGGACGCTAATATAGTTTATAGTTAATATTATTATTATTGTTCTTGGTGTGAATGGGCCTTAGTAGTGCATAGTTACACTTAAGTTGTACAACTTTCCTTTGAATACACATTTAAAGCGCATTTAAAGTTCTGTGAATCTAAAAATGCTCATGAATTGCATAATATTTACATAAACTACAGCCTAACACCATAGGTAACCTTTAATGGATAAGTTTTATCATCTGTGTAAAGATTCATTATAGCCTAATATAAGGCCCACACTAAGCAATTTCCATTTATTTTCCATTAAATTTGGTGGTATGTAATTGAAAAAATCTTAACATTTGACCAGCAGATTAACACTATAATTTTCGCACCCTAAGGGTGGAATTCACAACAGCTCAGGTGATTCCCTATTTCATCCCTGTTATATGGCATTTACGACCGGGCAGATTCTACAGTGTGTGACCAGGGAGTGACGCATTGCAGGTACAAACGCACCAATCAGAGTCATCCGCACAACCGAAACGCGTACAGTATTCTTCCGCCGTCAGATAGTTCCGCTTGTACTTTTGCGTCATTATCTGCCGATAGCACAATAAAAGACTTATTTTGTTTATGACGAATGACATGCATGACGTTTAATCAAGCTTTGTTTAAGGTCCGTGGACAAATATTGAGGTATTTCCGATGTACCCCTAGCCAGAATGCAGTGCGTTCGGCGGATAAATACAGAAAGATGGGAGGTGTTTATGTACGACCGTTGAGGCGGGTCTATACCAATATTCCGACCACCATTTGTGAATCTTTCACGGAGACGGAGGGAGACTGACAGAGAAAAAGACAAAATGGTGAGTGCACACCAATCTTTCTAATGAATTATGGATATGTGTTAATTAAAAGATATGTAACATTTATCTGTATCAGATATCTGTGCGGAAGCAAGGAAGTCAAGAAATAGAAAAATAATATTTTTCAGTCGTTTACAGAAATGCGCCGCCAAATTTATGACTAACGTACAAGTGGATGGACTGAATGAGGGAATACTCGCGCCGCTCCGCATTCTTCTTTTTTTGATTTTACTTTTGTCATATTTCGCAAATACCACAGGCTAAACCTAATAAATTCCGCGGAGGAAGTAAGTTAACACTAAACTTCAGGGGTGTGCTTGAGCCCCTTTACTTTCAGTTTCCTATTCAGATTGTAGTTATTACAAAACTTGGTAACGTTAATGGGGTTCAGCAAGTTACAGTTTATACAAGCTTTAACATTATTTGCTTATTTTCTTCACGCTCTGGGTTTGTAGCAAAAGTATCCTGGTTGGTTTAACGTTAACTTAGTTGTTAAGTTGACAGGGCAGCGTCACATGTGGTCTGCCGCGCGGTGTTATAACGGGCTGCGTTAAGAAAAGTAGCCGGTTAAACGAACAAAACATATGCATCGTGGGGTCTTTTGTGCATAAAGTCGTGGAGGAGTTATGTATTCTAATTCTTAAACCATCTTAAGGATCGTAATGTTCAGCATCACACGTTTTGCTCATATCTATTTAGTTTCATGTGCATGTATGCATGTTACAACGTAGTGATCAGATTGGCTCGTTGTGAAATAGCCTGCAGTTAACGTTACGTTACGTCTTACTGGGTTACTCGAGCATTATAGCACAGGAGTACGACAACAGTAAAAAGGTTAAATTACTATCTAAAGTGACTTTATAGTGCCACGAGGGAATAGTTCACCAAATAGCAGGAATCAGGTGGGTGGGTGAACTGCTGTTGTTAGGAGTGTCAAAATACCGTCGCTGTGTTGAGACTTTATTCTCTTAAGGTGGTGTCGTAACATTTACGTTAGCTGGGAGGGAACATTCAATCTGAGGTCTTTGTTTGGTCTCACACGGGTTGTTAGGCATTGATGTCAGAGTACCAAAACACTACGAATTCGTAGTGAGTATATTCTTATACACATGATTTATTAATATGGTTGTTTGCATCTCTTCCCATCCCCAGGCCGATCAACTCACAGAAGAGCAAATAGCCGGTAAGGTCCTTTACTTGCTTTGCTTACACACCCCTTCAGAGTTTCTGCATTGGCTTGTGGCGTTTTGAAATAGCCTGGCTGTTCTAGTTTGTTATAATTTGCCTTTTAAGGTGGTATCTTAGTCAAATCTGTGGGTAGGGTTATCGCCTCCTTGAATGTGAAGACTTGTAACTTTTGGTGGTAAAAAAGTGAACCAAACAAAAACAGATACTGTAAAAATAAGTGTAACTAAGTGAGCCAAATGCATTTCCTTAAGTTTTAGTATTATTTTGCATGTTTATAGTAAAGCTATTGAAATGGGCCAATGTTTTGTGTAACAGAGGAAAGCTGGTTGTGCATCTGTAATGTCTGATGTCATATCAAAGGAAGTATCAAACAGTCTCATCAACACTACTCAATGGACAGTGTTGGCACAGAGGGGAGATTGCATTGCCCTTTAGTGTTCAGACTGCTGGGCAAATGCATGCACTGCTGAAATGCACTCTCACTTGTCACTATAGTTCTGTCCTGACTATTCCTGAAAGGATTGGTTCTCCTTTTTTAAACTGATCAGTGACAGTTGCTGGACCTTCTTATAAAATGTTATCTTGTCATTAAGATAATACTTGAGGCATCTATACAAAGTGATCGTGTTTTGCATGTCTGTGCATTTAACTACTGGTGCTCGACAGGTCTGGTTACTAAAGGCCATACACTAGTACTAGTGGTCGGTTGTTGCCATGGCTCTGGGGTGTTTGTGTGTCTACCATGGCATCCTGTCATCCTAGTCATTTATCTATGAAGGCGTTTGTTGTTACTGGACTTGCCTATAGACAACTATGTAATAAATGCTACTTTTAGATTTGGGAACTTGTTTTACAGTTTGAACTTGGCCTTTTCTAATATGTAATACATGGCATATAGGACAAATTGTATATAGGATCTACAAAATGTTTTAAGCTATGTGGAATCACAATGCCCACAAGTAATTTACTATTTAAAAAGCTTGACATGGAGTCAAAGCACTTTACCTGTTCCTTTTGTTTATTGCTCAAATGGAAAAGTGATTGCTGTTTATGACATGTTTATAAAAATGTGGTTGTGTGATTTGTTTCTACTGTTAATTTTCAGAGTTCAAAGAGGCGTTCTCGCTATTTGACAAAGATGGGGATGGTACCATCACCACGAAAGAGCTGGGAACTGTTATGCGCTCTCTTGGCCAGAACCCTACAGAGGCGGAGCTGCAGGATATGATCAATGAGGTGGATGCAGATGGTGAGGACACATTTTTGCTGCTACATTAACCATCAGCATGATGTTAACTCTTGCGAGTAGGGTCCAATTTGCATATGACTTGAAACCATTTCCCTAAAGTATTTTCATGATTAAAACATTATCTTCACTTAAAGTGCTTTGTTACTTATCTGCCTGTGTACTTTGCTCTTTTATCAGGTAATGGAACAATAGACTTTCCTGAGTTCCTGACGATGATGGCAAGAAAGATGAAGGACACCGACAGCGAGGAGGAGATCAGAGAAGCTTTCCGTGTCTTTGATAAGGTAAGGCTTCTGAAGAACTGTTGCATTCATTTAACCTGCTATTAAGGCTTTGCTGGTAACATTCCTAAACTTAAAATAATTTGGATGGATCGTTGTTCACTGGTCTTTGTCAGGATGGGAACGGATATATCAGTGCTGCTGAGCTGCGCCATGTGATGACAAACTTGGGGGAGAAATTAACAGATGAGGAGGTGGATGAGATGATTAGAGAAGCAGACATTGATGGAGATGGTCAGGTCAATTATGAAGGTGAGTGTTGTAATTTGCATAATCTGCATTTGAATGGCACTTGATTTGGAGTTGAGTTTTGTTTGTTTTCAGTGACTCTTAAAACTTCCCCTTTCTCTTTCTTTGCAGAATTTGTACAGATGATGACAGCGAAGTGAAGGCCTTGTACAGAATTTCTTGTATAAAATTATATGCCTTTTCTTGTTTTTAATTTCTGTAAAATGTTTAATTTTAATTTCCCCCCATCCTCTCCTGCTGTCCAAAGGATTTGCATGTATACTATAAGACTTGAGTGCTCATGCCTTCCCCCAACTCCTAACCATTGTAAACAATCTGTTTAGAGGAAGCAGTTATGGGACCAGGTGATGTGTATAGGCACACATACTGACTACGCACAGGCCCTTTCCCCTTCTGTTGCTCTGTCTGCCTGCCCACCTGACGAGTGGTGACATCAAGGGTCCAGCTGACTGACAGTATGACTTTGCAACAATTTTGGCATGACTCTTTTTTTTTTTTCTCTCTCTCTTTTTTGATTTTATGTGGAGGTGCAACTCTGCATGGACAATGGACTGAGTATAAATAGAAATGGGAAAAGTCCTCAGCTTTGCACTATTGCAACATCTTTGAATTCAATACTAACGGGTTTATCGCCAGGTACTCATACACTCTAATCTTTTTGTATTTGTTCTGTTCTTACTATGCTTTTTAATTAGTCACTTTTCTTTTGTAACTGCTTATGGCACAGCCATGCCTCAGAATCCATTCCAAGTTGTATATTTGTTTTCCAATAAAATTAACAATTTACCCAAAAACTTCCCTGCCTTTTATTTGAAAAGATTGCTTGGTTGGAATCAGAAAGGGAGAATTCTCAGTATTTTGGTTAAGCATTGGCTAACAAGGTATGTTGCTGTTATTAAAATGCCTATACAATTGGTAGTCCACTCTCCAGTAACATGCTGTTGGTTTTACCCACTTGTCATTGCTACGAACTTTAGAGTGACATTGTGACTATTTTCAGTGTAATTAGCTTTTAATTAGACACTTAATAACTTGAATAGTCTTGCGTAACTTTGTCAAAGGAAAAGTCAAGCAATTTCTGTATAAATTGCTCGCTTTGTTTGGAAATAATGACAATCTGTTTGCCTGGCCATCGCTCTGCTGTTTACAGGATTGAAAATAACACTTCAAAGTACTTAAAAGTATGAAACATTTGCACTGAGATTGCTTAGTCTACTGTTTAATACAACATTTTATAATATGTTGGTGTACGGCACAGCTATTCAAAAAGCTTAATATCTAGTTCTTGTAAAAAATGATCTACGACTTCTGACCAGGCTAATTCTGTTCCTGCTCAAAGGGTCCTTATTCTGCTAAGCCTTTTCTATCGGACCACTGCAGTCTCCTTAAAAGGGCTTGTTGAAATGTTGCCAGAGATCCCCATGTTGGATACACAACAGATTTTGTATCTGCAAGGCTGAAATGCAAACACTGCCTGAGTGTTTCATTGTTAACAGCCTGTGCACAAATGGTGATGAGCCTTTTGAAGTAATCACGTGTAGGTAACTGCTAGTTTGAGGAATGAGCAAAGACTCATTCGCAATGCAAACAAATGCGAAGCGATGGTGATGGAGGCCAATGATGCATAAGCGACTCGCTGTATCGAGGGAGATATGTGTGCATCTCATCTCAGAGAACTATTTACCACCGTGCTGAGCTTTCTGACGTGTGATATTCATGTTCCATCACGTTTCCTAGCAACCGTGAATTCCAGTCCCACGGGTAGCTGCTCTTTCCCTTTTCCAGTAGGCTCTGAAGGATCATCGGGAGTTGAGCAGTGCTCCCATGTTCACGTCATGTAACTATGTGACTGACTGACGATGGAGATGTGACGCTCTGCAGAGGTAGAGTAAATAAAAGACAAGGACATACTTTGTATTTCTAAGGCCAGTATTTGTATCCAATGGCGATACATGAGTAGACTTATATTAAATGGAGACAAGTAGAAGAAAACAGTCTTTCTGTTTTTAGAAAAGGATTAAAAGGCACAGCAAAGTCCACTTGACAACCGAGTCATGGGACCTTGTGATATTACTGTGATGCAGGCTAACAATAGCTCTTCCCTTTATTATCATGATATCAGGCCACCTTTATCACAGCACTATAAAACCTTCTCTCAAGTCCTCACAAGCTCTTATGGTGTTCGCTTTAGTAATTTCTTAATTATTAAAAAGAAGAACTAAAAATTAAATGAGGTTTTGGGAAGTGGCAAAGCAGGTTCAAGTCTATTTTAAAGTACAGTCATCCTGTTCAGTGTGGAAGCTAATTTCTGCCTCAGATAAAAAAAACTAAAAAAAAAACTATTGCAATTTTATTGATCATAATTGTGACTATATTTCACAACTGCAAACTCATATCTCACTTTGACTATAGCTCACAATTAAAACTTTGTTCATATTTTACTTAAAAATAAATAGTAAAAATTCTCAATTGCAACTTTATAGTAACTATAGCTCACAGTTAAAAACTTTCCAACAATCAACTTTATCTCACGTATATGCCTTGCATTCTGAATTTTTGTCTTGATATAAATTTCAAGTTTATCTCTCAGTGTAACTATAGCTCACAATTCAAAATTTCTAATTTAAAAAATTTAATTTTCAAGTGCAATTGTGATTTCTCACATTTGCCACTATACGTCACAATTTAATTTTATATTTAAACCTCACAATTACCCATTTCATTTATTTTTTAACAGATGCAAAAAAACAAACAAACAGGCTTCCGTAATTCTGAGATCATTAACCATTGTTAACATTAAGCTTGGGAAAATATTGAATCATCCCATTGACAAAAGTGTGTGGTGAGTGAGGTACTCCCTGTCAAATATCAATCTTTGTCTTGTTTTTTGGAATGCATCACCTGAAAGTGCTCTGCTCATCTGGCGCTCATGTTGTTGCCATCCTTATGATTATTGCTATCACTCAGCAAGGACACAATGCCAACCATTCTCAGAATGTGTCAGCCACCTCACGTACAGCCTCCCGTACCACATTGACACTTAATAAGATCATCTTTCTCCCCGGGTCCTGGCTGTCCACCCTCTCTGTGCGTGGTTTGGCAATCGCTGTGGCCATTATCACATGTTGCTGATGGATATGTGTGTGTGTGTGTGTGTGTGTGTGTGTGTGTGTGTGTGTGTGTGTGTGTGTGTGTGTGTGTGTGTGTGTGAGCACGCGAGGACACAGCTGCTCCTGTTGTTGTGCCATGATAAATGGGAAAGGGGTGTTTAATGGGCCCCTGTGCACTTTTGTGGTTATTTTTCAATCCTGGGTTCAGAGATGGCTCAGGGCATCGGACCCCTTGGGCCCAGTTTGTACCAAAAAACAAGCCAAAAACAGAAATCACAGGAGGACACCAATGAGAACAAACAGTTATTTCATACAAATGCTTTAGTGTTGGTCAGTTCAAATGCATTTTCCTCAGAGACTAAATTAAAGCTCTAATTTAAAGGAACAAGATAGGTCCAGTTAAGCCCAAGATTTGATTAGACTCCTTGTATGACAGCCAAATCCAGTTCTCCTATTCTCTGCCAGATTGGCAACTAGTCCAGAAAAAAGTTATTTTAATGAGGTTAGCACTTGGCAGCCTCTTGGTCACAACAGGTCTCCATATAGTCAGGGTTTGGATGCGCCAAAATTAACACCTCTTCCTGAGTCTCTTTACCCCTCTTGCCTCTGAAGGATTGAGTGACTCCTGCCTTGGGAGTCCGATGACATATAATGTTGGTGTAACCAGATTACTAGGTGTGATTTAACCAGAGCTGGGTGGTAACTGATTATATATCATCTGGATTACGTAATCATATTCCAAAAATGAAGTACTTGTAAATACACTATATTGCCAAAAGTATTGGGACACCCCTTCCAATCTGGCAGAGAATAGGAGAACTGGATTTGGCTGTCATACAAGGAGTCTAATCCATACAAGGAGTTTACATTTCACTGCCGGTTGTATATTCTGTATATAACTGTGTATGTGACAAATAAAACTCTTGAATCTTGAATCAAATCATTGAATTCAGGTGCTCCAATCACTTCCATGGCCACAGGTGTATAAAATCAAGCACCTAGGCATGCAGACTGCTTCTACAAACATTTGTGAAAGAATGGGTCGCTCTCAGGAGCTCAGTGAATTCAAGCGTGGTACCGTGATCGGTTGCCATCTGTGCAATAAGTCCATTCATGAAATTTCCTCACTACTAAATACTCCACGGTCAACTGTTAGTGGTATTATAACAAAGTGGAAGCAATTGTGAACAACAGAAACTTAGCCACAAAGTGGTAGGCCACATAAAATCATAGAGCAAGGTCAGTGCATACTGAGGCGCACAGTGCGCAGAGGTCGCCAACTTTCTGCAGAGTCATTAGCTACAGACCTCCAAACTTTGTGTAGCCTTTAGATTAGCGAAAGAACAGTGCATAGAGCGCTTCATGGAATGGGTTTCCATGGCCGAGCAGCTGCATCCAAGCCTTACATCACCAAGTGCAATGCAAAGCTTCGGATGCTGTGGTGTAAAGCACGGCGTTACTGGACTCTAGAGCAGGGGTGACATGTTTTCTGTCTGGCAATCCGATGGACGAGTCTGGGTTTGGCGGTTGCCAGGAGAACGGTACTTGCCTGACTGCATTGTGCCAAGTGTAAAGTTTGGTGGAGGGGGGATTATGATGTGGGGTTGTTTTTCAGGGGTAGGGCTTGACCCCTTAGTTCCAGTGAAAGGAACTCTTAATGCTTCAGCATACCAAGACATTTTGGACAATTTCACGCTCCCAACTTTGTGGGAACAGTTTGGGGACGGTCCCTTCCTGTTCCAGCATGCAAAAAAGCAAGGTCCATAAAGACATGGATGAGCAAGTTTGGTGTGGAGGAACTTGACTGGCCTGCACATCAACCCAATAGAACACCTTTGGGATGAATTAGAGTAGAGACTGCGAGCTATGCCTTCTCGTCCAACATCAGTGCCTGACCTCACAAATGCGCTTCTAGAAGAATGGTCAAAAATTCCCATAAACACACTCCTAAACCTTGTGGAAAGCCTTCCCAGAAGAGTTGAAGCTGTTATAGCTGTAAAGGGTGGGCCAGCTCCATATTAAACCCTACGGATTAAGAATGGGATGTCATTAAAGTTCATGTGCATGTAAAGGCAGACGTCCCAAAACTTTTGGCAATATAATGTATATTATATTTAAGGATGCACCGAACATTTTGGCCAATACAATACAGATAATTCTTTATACTTGAAAACCGATATATTGGGCAATAAATCTAAATCCAAACTTTTATATAATTTTTGAGAGACTAATTACAAAAACAAAAGTCTCACCATTACAAGTCATGTACCAAGCACACAATTATAATGTTCTCATTATAATTTTATGTAGCCTATATGACAGACTTGCGCTGCACATTGCAAAGTGATTCCAATCATATTTTAAGCAATTCAAAACCATCATGGTGAACAGTGTGCATCTGAAGTGTCTCAGCTGAAAGAAAATAATCCATTATTTATTTGCTTTAATATATCGGGCTGATAACGATAATATTAAAATGAACATATATTGGCGATAACGATATGGTGATAGATATATCATGCATCCCTAATTATATTACATTTCAAAATACTCATAACTAGATTACAGTTCATTTTTTATTGATTACATTGTTATGTGTTATTCACACATGGCAGTAAATTGTTAGCAATTTATTGTGTTCTGTAATTAATCTTTCATACATTTGAAAAGTTATGTTCACGTTTTTTGAAGGGGGTTGTGGAATTGCATGTTGCACATTTATTTTGATTGCTTGTATTTCATTTTTACTTATTTAACATTTTTATAATTTAAATATTAGCTTCATCAGTTTACTGAACACCCTGTATTTCTTTCACAAACCCCAGTTTGGGAAACCCTGGGTAATGTATGCTTTATGTGTCACCATTTTGTTGATACATTTTTGTATATATTTCAAGATTCAAGATTCAAGATTCAAGAGTTTTATTTGTCACATACAAATAAGAGAGATATTTTCTATCTCTCTGTATTTTTACATCAATATATTACAAGGCTATCCTAGTCAAGTCAATGTGATAAATGAGTTAGGTCAAAAGTAATCTAAAAGTAATCAAAAATACCATAATAGATTACATTACATATTAATTTTTGTCATATAATTTGAAATCAGTAACGGACTACAGAATTTAAAAGTAATCTACCAAGCACTTGATTTAACCGAACAAACACCTGTACACTCGTCATCATTTGGTTGCTTTACCGAAATCCAATAGACTAAAAATCAAAAGCAATTTGTTTCCAACAAAAATTTATCTCTGGAAACTCACCGGATAAGATTGAGTCATGGGAGGCCTGATGTGTACACAACTGGGTCATAAAACTAATCTGTTTTCATTAATGGTGGCTCTTTTTTCTGTCTAGAAAGGCACACTATAGATACAAGCAACATGCGCTATTTCTGCCCACCTTCAAAGGCCAGGGAGGGGGTGGTGAGAGAGAGAGTGAGAGAGAGATCGGGGGTGGGAGGTGGAAGTTGCTGAAAATAGTGGAAAGCAATTAGAACATCACAAAGTTCAACCCAGGGGGGGTGGGGGGGGGGGACTGGTGAGATTTTTTTGAAACAAAAGAGCTGTGTTCTCAGACGAGCAAGAAACAGGAAAGAAACCACGAAAAGATAGGGAGTTAAATGGGGAAGGGGAATCGTAATGTTAGTGTAATGTAACTCACAGGGATCTGACGCCGGGAGGAGTAGTTCATTTCTGGCACAATGCCACAAAGAACTCTTTTCAGGAAAAAAAAAAAAAAAAAAAGATGTCGGAGGCTGAGATTATGTCAAGAGCCACTCAAAATAATTCTAAAGGTGAAGCCAAGCGTGCTGGAAACAGAGTTTGGAGGTCATATAACTCAAATAGAAGAGGAAAAGGACAGTTTAAGTGCTAGCCTGGTTTTTTTTTGGGTTGCAGCTTGTCTTTGTAATCACTTTTTCCAAGGGCTAGGATGACATTACTCTGCTACCTTTCTCTAATGCTCATGTGTTATTGCCTGCTGAGGGGAGTGAATTAAAATGTCACCTGAATCTCTCCTTTTGCTGTTGACCTAGACCAAATTTAAGGTGCGCAAGGTGCCCCGGGGCCAATCTTTTCTCTTTACAACTATACTTTTTTTTGCAAGACAGATTTAGTCACTGTGGGCAAGATATTTGCCATTCAAACTAATCCCCGGTGAACTGCTTGGAGAAAAGATTTATTTCCATGTTTTAAATACAGAGGCTATTTACCTTAAAGGGTGACCTTCTCCCATTATTTACTCAGCCTCATTCCAAACCTGTTTGACTCGTTTTTCTGAAAAACACAAAAAGGAAAAATCAGTGGTTCTTAAACTTCCAGTGGGTCCAATACGTTTTACAAACACTCACCAAGCGCCAAATGCAAGTAATCGGCATTGGTGAGTATATTGAATTGAATTGAATTGAATTGATATTTTATTTGTCATTACACATGTACAAGTACAGTGTAACGAAATGAGTTTGGAGCAAGCCTCCGGCCGCAGCCGACTAGTCAGGCGCCGCCACACGCTCTCAGAAATACAAGAATGCAGTTTAGCAAGCATTACATAGCAAAACACACAACAAAACATAAACATAAACATGACACAGTACACGTGGTCACGTGATGGGATTTTTGTATGGACTGGGGACAGGCAGACGGTAGTAGTGAGGTATTGTGTATGGTGCGGAGTGAGTCTGTGAGAATGTTAGCCATAACTTCAGATGTTTTCAAGTTCAGTTCTATGGTTTGTCCTTGAAGGGAGATAAGACAGCTGCCCGGCTGCCCTGCTGGACTCCCAACCGAGAGAAAGGGACCAAGTTTAGGTCAGGCAAAACAATTATTTTTAATCATTTTGATCTTCGCTAATCAATCAATCAGCTGGTCCTGCGTTGTCCGGTCTGACAACATGAGCCTCATGTGAACAGTCCGTAAAGTTCACCTTTCCCAATCATCCGCAGCACTGGAACAACTTTCTGATCTAATTCCTTCAAACGGTCACACACAACCCCAAGCATTCTTTAATTTCCACAGACAGCGGCTGGGTGAATTTGCTTGCAGCTGTCTTACCAATCTTCCGATAGGTCAGGCAATCCCAAAGCCAAAGAATAGGAACCCCGCCATCAATAATCCAATCATGTATAAATCTTCCGCATCCTCCACGGACAGAGCCTCCAGGCACAGGACTTGCCAGTTGTTCCATGCGTCCCTCACGTGCGGCAAAGGTCCCGTTCATTCTCCCGCACCTTCCTTAGTGAGAAAATCTTGTCGAGCTGATTGACCAGTTAATCAATTCCATTTCAGTATTTTCAGGAGTCCAGCAAAGCAGCAGTCAGAGAGAAAGAGAAGAGACGAAACACTAGACAAAACAAAACAGCATGAGCACAGCGGGAGCAGAAATGCAGTTGAAAGGACAGATCAGGAGATCTGTATCAGAAAGTGAAAAGTGTATCAGTCGCCAGTTTCCCAAAACATTTTTTTGAATTCTAACAATGCAATGTTGTGACAACATGAATGTGAACAAAGCCTTTCCAATCAAGCACTGGAACAACATGCAGAAGGGAATTCGTTATTCGCGCGCTGTGGGGGAAGTTTAAACATCCGAAGCACGTGCCCTGAAAGACGCGTCTCAGACAGCTTGTGAAGTTGAGCTCTCTTTCATGACCTTCAGCGCTTAAATGGACAAATTCACTCAAAATTAAAAATGCCCATCAGAGTATCTTAATAAACAGTCAGTTATGACTTAAGTGAACACAAAACGCATGATCTGTGCATGCATTCGGTCTTAAAGTGATAGCATCCTAATAATCCTGCTACTGTCTGCGTTTTTAATGTTAATCAAACAACAAAGAACAAAGAAAAAAATCACTCACTGCTCTTGAACTTTAAAAATGATATGAAGACTATATGCAGTGTTATTGATTTTGATTAGCCTTACATCTCGCTATCTGAAAACTATTAGACCTGCCTGAAGAGCACTGTTTATTTCATTTGTATAGAGAATTGTGATTTTTCACTTTTGTGTCATGGCTGGTAAAAAATATTTTTGGCCGGTAAATTTTCTTAAGTCACCGGCTATTGGCAGGTGTCTACACAGTGTCTACACAAGACACAAGCGACAAAAGCAAATAGAACCCATTATAATCAGTGATGCTGTCTACACTGATGCCCCGTTCTATTTCTGATGTCCAAGTTCTACTTCTGCCACGAAGTGGATTTGCAACAGTTACTTGACACAGCCCGTGTAGATTCCAGAGCAGGTTTTATTCTGGGAAAGAGATTGCAAACAAGAACTGGACCAATCAGCTGTGAGCAAAGTGTCATATATATATATATATATATATATATATATATATGTCGTAATAAAGCCACTCCCCATGTATCTCTTGCTCAAAATGAAAGCAGTTCACAATGAAAGTCAATAAATTAAGTTAATTTACTTGCATGAATATATTCAGATATTTCCGTTCATGACAGCAGCTGTTTCTTCCTGACTTCTAAACTTCTCTCATGAATTGAATCAAATTGACGCTCTCCATGTTTCGTGTTATTGGCTGTTTGCAGACGACACACTTTCAGAGTTACACTTGCACACAGTCCAGAGTTAATCATAAACTCTAGTCTAGATCAAACCCTGAGTTGACAGATTGGATTAGTTTTGTCCACTCTAAACCTACTCTGAAACTTTGTGTAACATGCCACAGCAACGCATATCAGCTTAGACAGGAAGGCCTTCCTCATATTGTCTTGGCCAATGGGGGGCTTGGAAGCAAAAAGGTTGAGACTGCTTTATATGCTCTTCTATAAGCTTTCCAGATTTAAAAATAAAATGAAGCAACATTAAAGTCTCTTAAAAGTGGTGCATACATCTTGTGCTCTATTCCCAGTCTTCTAGATCAAGATACAACAAGATACAACAGCTTTGTGTTATGAACAGACCAGAATATAAGTTCGTTATTCAATGAACACTGTGCCATTTTGTAAATCAATCAATTCAATCAGTCGGATGTTTTCAATGAATCAGTCAATCTGATTCACAAAACCTGCTTGAATGATCTAGCTGCAGTGGTTAAGGGTAGGGAATTTCGGATAACAATAAAAAATGGCTCATATGGACCACCACTTTTATTGTTTGAAGCAAAGAGTGATTAAAACAGTTTTTAAAAGCGTACTTATTTGGAACAAAATGAAAGTGTACAAATGATGAAGTGCACAACCTCTTGTATATGAGCTATATTACTAAGCAATGCCAAGGTTGTGAGTTCTTGTCCAATCTGACAAACGCTTATATTCGAATCTGGGACCTTTGCCATTAGCACAAGGGTTATAAATTCAGATCCACTTACTCAGCGACTTAATATGATTGCAATTCTGCCCTATTGCCATTGTGCCCTTGAGCGATGCACTTATCGGCAGTTTGACCCAGGGGGACAGTTCCTGTGGTTTGGATAAAAAGGCTTCAGCTGAATGACAAGTAACCCTAATATCATCCATGGAGTGTTTCCCATTATTACCAGAGCAACAGCACACTGTATTAGACCATCCTTCTGCTGATGAGAAAGAGTAGACCACTAAAGTAGTCGTTGGGATGTCTCTAAACAGCCCAGGCATAATGGCTGACATAAATTTGGATCAAAGCAATATCACTTTTATTAGCAGCAATATATCCTCCTGCATTCCCAAATGCAAAACGAGAGCCACGAGAACAATTTGTGTTGCGCTTTACGACGTGTGCTTATTTGTCATGCGCTTTTACCTCATCCCTAGATGCCAGTGCAAAGACTGGCATTAAAACCATTCAGCTCTCTCTCTGACACGGCCCTTTGACCTTCTGGCACAGGTGAAATTCTGGCATCTGCACAAAAGGCAATTTAGTCTACTAGAAGACACATGTTGTAAGTCGTCAAATGAAGATATTTATGACCCAACTGAATGTAATCGGTATGAATATCTTTCATTATTGTACGACAATAGATGTTAGTGATCTTTAGACAGTGATCTACAAAGGTTTGAAATTGAGTTTGAACGTTTCTTGCCAGGGCTGTGGTCAGTCTAATGTGATCATGTACACAGTAATCCATTTAAACCATTTTATGGATGCTCAGCAGGGAGACGGCTCAGTCTCCTGTCTCAGATGGCCTTGACTTCTCTAATTGATCCATAACAGCAGTGAGACACACCGATCGATGAACGAATCATGTCCGGCACATGGTATTGTACTCCTGCAATTATACCCAAATGATAGTCATGTAAAGATAATTCAGTTTCATAGTTTAGTTCCAGCTAGGAATCTTTGTATACATTAATGGCAAAATGAATTCTCAATTGCTTGAGTAGGGAATCCTTTGTCTGCGATATCACAAAAGATAATCAAACAGAACTATTTTCAGCCTGATAGACTGAGATATCACCATTTGATTCTTAACTGTTGGGCAATACCATTCAAATGTTCAGGGTCGGTAAGATTTGTGAAGATGTTTTGAATAATGCTCACCAAGGCTGCATTTATTTGATCAAAAATACAGTAAAAACAGTAATATTGTGACATATTATTAAAATGTTTTGTTTTATTATATTTAAAAATTGTAATTCTTCCTTTGATGGCAAAGCTGAAATGTCAGCATCATTACTCCAGTCTTCAGTGTCACATGATCCTTCAGAAATCCTTCTAATTTGGTGCTCAATAAATATTTCTTAATATTATCAGTGTTGAAAAGAGTTGTGCAGCATAATATTTTCAATGGAGAATTATCTTTTTTATAAATAGAAATGTTTTGTAACATTATAAATTATGTTACTGTCACTTTCAATCAATTTAATGCACCCTTGCTGAATAAAGGTATTAATTAAATTTTCTTTTTTTTTTTTTTTTTTTTTTTTTTTTTTTTTACTGACCTGAAACGCTTGAATGACAGTGAGTGACGGACAGTTTATTATCATTCAGTTGGGCATGGCTTTTTATAGATTTATTTAACAATGTCAGATTTGTGGTTATTAAGGCATGAAGCTCATTTGATAATAGCTTGTGCTCAAATATAATCTCTGTATGATCTCTGTTTGCAGTCTCACAGGCCACAGAGCAGACAGCCATACTCAGTGTAAATGATTAAAGCAGTTCTGTAAGGGATTTGGCTAGCTCTTGAAAGAGAGTGTTGTTCTAAACAATGGCGTTCTGTACTACCAGGTCATCTTTGGAACGACCACTAATGACAAAATCCAAGGAATCAGCAATCTCCTCAGTGCCTTTGTCCATGCACTGGGTAATCTTCTGATCCAGTGACCTTGCCATGATAGGTGTCCAATCCCTAACATATGCTTCTTTCTACGATTAAAACGCCCACACCCGATCCTAGTTACAGAGACAGATGATATTTATCTGCATACAGCTGCATGCACTTGCATGCTAATGAAAATGAGATCCCATGAAATCTCTGTGACCTCAGCTCTACCTGTCTGAACCTACCTGAAGCAAATTAAATCAAACTAATGATTTAGATAGAAAGAGAATAACAATTAATACTGACACACCATATATATATATATATATATATATATACACACACACTCACCTAAAGGATTCAGGAACTCCAAACTGAATGTCAGAATGGGAAAGAAAGGTGATTTAAGCAATTTTGAGCAATTGCGTGGCGTTGTTGGTGCCAGACAGGCCGGCCTGAGTATTTCACAATCTGCTCAGTTACTGGGATTTTCACGCACAACCATTTCTAGGGTTTACAAAGAATGGTGTGAAAAGGGAAAAACATCCAGTATGCGGCAGTCCTGTGGGCAAAAATGCCTTGATGCTAGAGGTCAGAGGAGAATGGGCCGACTGATTCAAGCTGATAGAAGAGCAACTTTGACTGAAATAACCACTCATTACAACCGAGGTATGCAGCAAAGCATTTGTGCAACCTTGAGGCGGATGGGCTACAACAGCAGAAGACCCCACCGGGTACCACTCATCTCCACTACAAATAGGAAAAAGAGGTTACAATTTGCACGAGCTCACCAAAATTGGACAGTTGAAGACTGGAAAAATGTTGCCTGGTCTGATGAGTCTCGATTTCTGTTGAGACATTCAGACGGTAGAGTCAGAATTTGGCGTAAACAGAATGAGAAGATGGATCCATCATGCCTTGTTACCACTGTGCAGGCTGGTGGTGGTGGTGTAATGGTGTGGGGGATGTTTTCTTGGCACACTTTAGGCCCCTTAGTGCCAACTGGCCATCGTTTAAATGCCACGGCCTACCTGAGCATTGTTTCTGACCATGTCCATCCCTTTATGACCACCATGTACCCATTATCTGATGGATACTTCCAGCAGGATAATGCACCATGTCACAAAGCTCATTTTAAATTGGTTTCTTGAACATGACAATGAGTTCACTGTACTAAAATGGCCCCCACAGTCACCAGATCTCAACCCAATAGAGCATCTTTTGGATGTGGTGGAACGGGAGCTTCGTGCCCTGGATGTGCATCCCACAAATCTCCATCAACTGCAAGATGCTATCCTACCAATATGGGCAAACATTTCTAAAGAATGCTTTCAGCACCTTGTTGAATCAATGCAACATAGTATTAAGGCAGTTCTGAAGGCGAAAGGGGGTCAAACACAGTATTAATATGGTGTTCCTAATAATACTTTAGGTGAGTGTATATATATATATATGTGTATATATATATATATATATATATATATATATATATATATATATATATATATATATATATATATATATATATATATATATATATATCCCCAAATTACAGTGATATGAAACGGCATAGACCTCACCAGAGCTATCAGAGAAGGTCACATTTGAATTATCCATGGCCTGGAACCCCACCTGTGCTTTTTTCCAGTGACTCCCCAGATGAGATGGCCCTGACAGGGCCTCAGTAATGGAGTCGGACCCAGGTGCCCCAGTATCCACTTTCTCTATACAACACGGGCTCCCCTGGATGGACCGCACTGCTCGATTGAATGACTCTTGAAACTTTAATGAGCATGAATGGGCCAGCGCTCCACAGACAAAGAGGGAGTGTTGTTTGCCCAACAGTGCTACTAGGAAGACACTGGGTCAGCCATGGGACATGGATAAAACCTGTTATTTGAAGCCAATCCAGCCTCCATGAAAACAGAGGATAATGGGAAAACCGCTGGCTTATGCCAAAATACAAACAGATTGATTAGGGGTTAACCAAGTTCACCTGTGAAGAATAGGATAATAGCATATTTCCATTCTGTTCCATTTTTCTATATTAGCAGCTGAACTGTAGGGGAGCGCGGGGCACAACCTAACGCGGGGTTAGTTGTAACACACATGGTTTAAAACTTTCCACACACGCCAGCATGATGAAACTTTGTGTATTTACTAGTTGCCAAATCAACATTATTTAGAGAAAAAATTGCGCCAAAATTAAGAAAATCTTTGGAAGATATCACTGAACATTTATTTAACCATAGCAAAAGTAAATTATTTTTCATCTGTGTTTTTTGTGTTTATTTAAATAAGACAGATCTGATATTATTGTAGTCTTATATCTGTTATTTAACAGTTGAGATGGTTCTTTAATGCTGATCTGACAGCAGAAGACGCGAGCCGGGTTGTGCAGGTGGGGTGTTGTAACACAATGAGCCCCTATTAGAACTACGCTATTATATTCTATACTTTTATGAATTCTTTTGAGAAACCATGAGAAAAGGGTGAATAAAGACTGAGAGTCAATGTTCAGAAATGATTCATTATTATTATGTTTTTAACTATGCTGTATAGCTGGATTTAGCGATGTTTGTTGTCAAACTCAAAAATTATTTTATTTTTAATTATTAAAAAAATGACATTATTTTATTTAAAAAAAATTCATAATTGTATTTTATTGACAAAATATTTTAGTTTGTCTTGGATATTTCTTTGATTATATCAGGTAACATTTTAAGCTGTCATTTGGTCATGTTACATCGTGCCCCCTCACACGTTACAATGTTCCCCACCTATGGGGCATGTTGTCACATTTCACTTCCATTCTTTCGGGGTAAATCAAGAAAAAACTATACACTGTATTAATGAAGCAAAACCACATATTTGTACTAGACATGTGCAAAATTAATGTGGGAAAAAATAAATACTCTGAACCCCAAGTGGATTTACACAAAGTCAAAAAGCGTTAGGTTGTGCCCCGCTCTCCCCTGCAACCATTTGAATTACCAAATAAAAAAATTAAACATTAGGTGATACAACTTTGATATACTGAGCCCTTTATGAATGTTTATGAATCTATGTGACATGAATACGCATGGCAGGGCATAGTTACACAAGCCTGTTCAAAACATTAGATAATCCAACTTCAACCCAGACAGAAATTCCTGGCAGAAGACCACGTCTTTACAACAAAGCATTCAAAGTGGAGACGCATTCCTGAGAAACACCAAAGAGACGCACAGCTTCGAAAAACACATTGCAGACACATGGCATTCATAGAAACAACAATGCTGGTAATATTTGTAGTTTGTTAAGTTATAATCCTCTCACAATAAAGTAGTAAAGCTACCCTTTTGAAAAGCTTCAAGCAACAAACAAATAGCAGATTTACACAACAAACACACAAAAACACACTCTGGCACAACATTTGTGTTGTGTATGGTCCCTGTTAAATAAATAAACTAAACTAAAAAGGATCAGGATCTGTACATACCAAATTAATCAATTTACAGTAATATTGCATAAAAATGCAGATATATGTATAACCATTCTATATTGTATGAACATAGAATGTATACAGAATGTATATAGTCTATAATTATGCACCACGTTGAAACTTTGGCTGTCAATGTTTTGAGCAATCACCATCTGGTGGAAAAAAAAATGGGCCTGAAAGTGATCCCGACAATATAATTTCTGTGTGTCGTTATCATTACAGCTGTCGTGTGGACTTCCCTATTCTCACAGATTTAGAATGATTAATACAACTTTATAGTTATCATTATAGTTATCGTCTATGGTGTGAACGGCCCTCAAGGTGTGGTCTAAATTTCGTCAAAATTTAGAGGGCAAAAAAGATTAATTGTCTATAAATAGTGTACCAGTATGGCTCATTGATGCACGTGGGGAGCGGAGGCTGGCCCGTGTGTTCTGATCAAACAGATGAGCAACTGTAGCTCAAATTGCTCAAGAAGTTAATGCTGGTTCTGATAGAAAGGTGTCAGTGCATCACAGTTTGTTGCGTATGGGGCTGCATAGCCACAGACCAGTCACAGTGCCCATGCTGACCCCTGTCCACCGCCGAAAGCACCAACAGAGGGCACGTGAGAATCAGAACTGGACCACGGAGCAATGGAAGAAGGTGGCCGGGTCTGATGAATCATGTTTTCTTGTACATCACATGCATGGCCGGATGAATGTGCGTCGCTTACCTGGGGAACACATGGCACTAAGATGCACTATGTGAAGAAGGCAAGCTGGCGAAGGCAGTGTGATGCTTTGGGCAATGTTCTGCTGGGAAACCTTGGGTCCTGCCATCCATGTGGATGTTACTTTGACACGTCCACCTACCTAAGCATTGTTGCAGACCATGTACACCCTTTCATGGAAATGGTATTCCCTGGGGGCTGTGGCCTCTTTTCAGCTGTTTCAGGATAATGCTCCCTGCCACAAAGCAAAAATGGTTCAGGAATGGTTTGAGGAGCACAACAACGAGTTTGATGTGGTGATTGGCCTCCAAATTCCCCAGATGTCAATCCAATCGATCATCTGTGGGAGATACTGAACAAACAAGTCTGATCCATGGAGGCCACACCTCACAATTTACAGGACTTACAGGACTTACAGGACTTCTGCTGCTAACATCTTGGTGTCAGATACCACAGCACACCTTCAGGGGTCTAGTGGAGTCCATACCTCGACGGGTCGGGCTGTTTTGGCAGCAAAAGGGGGACCAACACAATATTAGGTCATATGTTATGCCTGATGTATGTATGCTTAGCATTAAAAATAATATTTATTCTGATTAATTATTTTTGGAACATTTGTGTCTTTTTTCAGACACTTTTCATTTGTGAACATTTATCATATTGCTATTGCCATTTTAAAAGAGTAATAAACCACTAAAGGCTGTGTGTTGCAGTGATTATACTGCAGTTCAGGGGGTTTTAGGCATCCCACTTCACATTGTTCCTGTGGAAAAAAATAATGTAAATGGCATTTAGTGGCTTATTGCTTTAAATGTGCATTTTGTCGTGCTACACTGCAACTTAATACCTTATTACTGGAAAAGAAAGTATTATGAAAACAGCTGCACTACTGAAAGTAATTAAGTTAGTAACTACTTAGTTTGCTCCTACTCAACACAGATAAATACTGTGAATATTGTATGGAGTATGGAGATGTGAAGGTGAGAAAGTCTGCTCTTTGCATATTTTATCACTTTTTCATCGCTCTCCAAAACTGATGGTCTAGAAGAATGGTTAATCACAGTTAATTAACAGCACATCCGTAACTAAGATACAACTCATCCCCATTATGAAGAGAAAGGAAGGTGGGCTGATTATATAGATGGTAAAGAAGGAGAAAGGAGAAAAGAGGCAAGAATGGGGGAGGGGAGGATGCTCGAGTGAAAGTCTGACATGATTTCCCTTTTCACAAACCCATGCATTAAAAGAACCTCCCACAGTTGAGGGCGAGGAGAACAAGAGACTTTACATCATGAGGGATGGTATAGATTTCAGACATTCCCTCCAAAAGGGAACATGACCACACGCCCTACATAAGCAATCTTCTCCTGGGGATCTTAAGATTTCTGCTGGGATCTACGGTGTGGGATACAAGAGAATAGGATAAGTGGATTAGACATCGACACTGCCTCTGGGTGCCCTCACCTTACATGCCCCGTGTGAGAGAGAGAGTTTCTAACCGTTTGCCACACAACGCTGGTTCTTTCATGCAAGCAGGCTTCTCTGTTAGTGCGTATTTATCCTGTCAGGCTGCAGGGTTCAATACTGTCATTGTGTAATTGACAGGAATGCTACCCCACCAATGGAATTTAATTACAACCCCCAGAGAGTCAGATTCTCTTGACAGGTAATTGAAAAAATGCAGGGGACAGAAAGCCACGCTCAGGCATGATGCCTGGAAACTGCTGTGCAATGAGAAATCCTAAAACACTGAGGACAAATCAAATTACCACTAGGCCAGAATCAGGAAGATAATATTCACTATATCATTCCATGCCTGGACTGTGTAAGAAATTTAGAGAGACACATGCAGGCTAACATACTCTGATCATGACAGATGGAGGATGAATGTCTGCTGGCCATGCATGAAGACTTTGTGACGCACAATTCATGCATAGTTACTTCTCTTCATAAGTTGCTGTCAGATTAGTAAGATGGAAAAAAATACAACACTAGGAATAGTAGAACTATATGATGCAATTTGTTCCTAAATGTCAGGCCCACACGTATCATACTATAAACCGTATGCTCGAAAAACAAAAACATATCCAAGCTGTCTCATTTTGAGATTTAAATTCAATATTTACCTTTATATAAAGTCTAGTTGAGATATAAAGTCATAACTGTGAGAAATAAAGGTACAATGACAATATAGAAAGTTGCATTTGTGAGATATAAAAATACAAGAAATAAAGTTGCAATTAAGTGAAATTATAAGAAATAAAGGTAACACTTAGTAGACAATAAGGTGTCATTGTTACCATTAGATAATGTATTAATTAACATTAACAATATACAATCACTGGCCACTTTATTAGGTACAGCTTTGAACCCCCTTTTGCCTTCAGAACTGTCTTAACTCTTCGTGGCATAGATTCAATAAGGTGCTGGAAACATTCCTCAGAGATTTTAGTCCATATGGACATGATAGCATTACGCAGTTGCTGCAGTTTGTCGGCTGCACATCCATGAAGCAAATCTCCCGTTCCACCACATCCAAAAAGTTCTCTACTGGATTGAGATCAGGTGACTGTGGAGGACATTTGAGTATAGTGAACTCACTGTGGTCATAAACATGGTCAGCAACAATACTCAGGTAGGCTGTGGTGTTTAAATGATGCTCAATTGGTACTAAGGAGCCCAAAGTGAAATGAAAAAGAAAATAGCCCCCACACCATTACACCAGCAGCAGCAGCAGCAGCAGCAGCTTATACCGTTGAAGGAAGGATGGATCCATGCTTCCATGTTGTCTATTCTGACCCTTCCATCTGAATATCACAGCAGAAATCGAGACTCATCAGACCAGGCAACGTTCTTCTATTGTCCAATTTAGGTGAGCCCATACAAATTGTATTGCGTCTTCTGCTGCTGTAGCCCATCTGCTTCCATTTTTGACCATTCCAACCCAGTCTAGCCATTCTCCTCTGACCTCTGGTATCAACAAGGCACTTCCACTCACTGGATATTTTCTCTTTCCGAACCACTTTCTGTAAAACTTAGGGATGGTTGTTTGTGAAAATCCCACTGGATCAGCAATTTCTGAAATACTCAGACCAGCCCGTCTGACACCAACAACCATGCCACATTCAAAGTCACTTAAATTACATTTCTTCCTCTTTCTGATGCTCAGCATCTTCAGCAGTCTGTGCCTAAATGCACTGAGTTGCTGCCATATGATTGGCTGATTAGATGTTTGCATTAACGAGCAGTTAAGGTGTATCTAATAAAGTGGTCGGTGAGTGTATTTTTAATGTTAATGTTGATACAGCTTTTGATTTTAATATTGTATTAGACTAAATGTAGAAATTAGCATTAACAATGATAATAAATGCTGTAGAAGTATTGTTGTTGTTAGCTCATGTTAGCTTGCTAATGTAATTAAATAATGTTAACAAATGAAACCTTATTGTAAAGTGTCACTGAAATAAAGCTGTTGTTGAAGAGTTGTGAAAACTGGCAATTATGAGGAAAAAAAGCTCACCATCACAATAAATTGTCATAATTACAACATGTCTGAGAACTATCAAAAATGTTAGTGACATACATTTAACATCCAATAAAACTCCAGACATATTGGTGTGACCCTTTCAGTGCTATAAAGGACAGCACAGTCATCACACTGAAGACCTCAATTAAAATACACCAGAGAACTCCAACAGTTACTGTCACTTACACAATGTGGTTCTCCTTCCTTTCCATCTAATTAAAATATTACGCTTTGTCAAATGTCTGACATGTATGCGCTTGAAAATTCTCGCGTCTATTTTTATAGCAAGGTGGTTACGTAAATCTTCACACAAAGGAGATCTGAATACCGATCTTTTCTGACTGACTTCTCATCCCAGTCCGGTCTTTCTCCTTCTTCTTCCGGCCTCTTCTCTTTCTTTATGTGCATTCTCAGTGAGATGGTTATTCCAACGGAATAAATATTCAATTATTCACACTGTGATTGTGTAGCTAAGCCCTCAGGTCTGCATCACACTAATGGAGATGGCAGGCTGCTTTTACTAGAGTAGGAGAAACAGATGACCGACGCCCCCTCAGTCTCAAATCCTTCCGGGCTTCCAACGCAATCACTAGATATTCTCATTAAACCTCTGTGTATCGATCCTTGTGTTCTGCTTTCTCCACTTTGGTGAGTGACTTATGTCTGTGAATAAGTGATTGACCCAGAGCTCACAAAAGGCCCAGCTGACACTCTTGAATTACAGTAACTCAAATTTACTCATCTTCAGCAGACTGCTGTGCTTCCTGCCTTTTTAATGCTGTAACTTTTAGGTCAAACTGGTTTCCTAAAGTACACAGAAACGCCATTATTTAGAAAATTAAAAAAACCTTGTTCCAAACCTCTATGACTTTCTTTCTTTGATGGAACACAAAATGATTTTTTTTTTTTATTGTACTGGTCAATCTTGCCAGTGAGTGCAATGAATGTTTGAAACATTAAAGCACCATTAAATAATCATAAAAGTTGTCCATATGACTCATGTGCTATATTTATTAAATTAAATTTAGATAAAACTCTTCAAAAAACCTTGAAATCACCCCTATTTATCCATATCACATTCATAAGAGAAACAATCATGTACAAATATTTTTATGAATTAGATATTTTCAATGAATTAGTTGATTCAGTTTATAAAACCAGTCTGAATGATTAATTAACAAATCAGAAACATTTGGTTCTCAAGTTTGACTCAATCTGTTTGCAGCAACCAACTGGGCGAGAAGATTATCAACGTAAAAAAGTTAACCCAAAAATGAAAATTAGCCCATGATTTACTCACCCTCAAGCCATCTTAGGTGTATATGACATTCTTCTTCCAGACGAATACAATCGGAGTTATATTAAAAAATGTCCTGGCTAATCCAAGCATTATAATGGCAGTGAATGGCAGCCCAAAATTTGAAGACCAAAAAGTGCATCAATCCATTATAAAAGTACTTCACACGGCTCCAGGAGGTTAATAAAGGCCTTCTGAAGCGAATCGATAGGTTTGTTTAAGACAAATATTCATACAAACCCGATTCCAAAAAAGTTGGGACTGTACAAATTGTGAATAAAAAAGGAAAGTAATCATTTACAAATCTCATAAACTTATATTTTATTCACAATAGAATATAGATAACATATCAAATGTTGAAAGTGAGACATTTTGAAATGTCATGCCAAATATTGGCACATTTTGGATTTCTGAGAGCTACACATTCCAAAAAAGTTGGGACAGGTAGCAATAAGAGGCTGGAAAAGTTAAATGTACATATAAGGAACATCTGGAGGACCAATGTGCAACTTATTAGGTCAATTGGCAACATGATTGGGTATAAAAAGAGCCTCTCAGAGTGGCAGTGTCTCTCAGAAGTCAAGATGGGCAGAGGATCATCAATTCCCCCAATGCTGCGGCCAAAAATAGTGGAGCAATATCAGAAAGGAGTTTCTCAGAGAAAAATTGCAAAGAGTTTGAAGTTATCATCATCTACAGTGCATAATATCATCTAAAGATTCAGAGAATCTGGAACAATCTCTGTGCGTAAGGGTCAAGGCTGGAAAACCATACTGGATGCCCGTGATCTTCGGGCCCTTAGACGGCACTGCATCACATACAGGAATGCTACTGTAATGGAAATCACAACATGGGCTCAGGAATACTTCCAGAAAACATTGTTGGTGAACACAATCCACCGTGCCATTCGCCGTTGCGGCTAAAAAAACTCTATAGGTCAAAAAAGAAGCCATACCTAAACATGATCCAGAAGCGCAGGCGTTTTCTCTGGGCCAAGGCTCATTTAAAATGGACTGTGGAAAAGTGGAAAACTGTTCTGTGGTCAGACCAAGTTCTTTTTGGAAAACTGGGACGCCATGTCATCCGGACTAAAGAGGACAAGGACAACCTAAGTTGTTCTCAGCGCTCAGTTCAGAAGCCTGCATCTCTGATGGGATGGGGTTGCATGAGTGCGTGTGGCATGGGCAGCTTACACATCTGGAAAGGCACCATCAATGCTGAAAGGTATATCCAAGTTCTAGAACAACATATGCTCCCATCCAGACGTCGTCTCTTTCAGGGAAGACCTTGCATTTTCCAACATGACAATGCCAGACCACATACTGCATCAATTACAACATCATGGCTGCGTAGGAGGATCCGGGTACTGAAATGGCCAGCCTGCAGTCCAGATCTTTCACCCATAGAAAACATTTGGCGCATCATAAAGAGGAAGATGAGACAAAGAAGACCTAAGACGGTTGAGCAACTAGAAGCCTGTATTAGACAAGAATGGGACAACATTCCTATTCCTAAACTTGAGCAACTTGTCTCCTCAGTCCCCAGACGTTTGCAGACTGTTATAAAAAGAAGAGGGGATGCCACACAGTGGGAAACATGGCCTTGTCCCAACTTTTTTGAGATGTGTTGATGCCGAAATTTAAAATCAACTTATTTTCCCCTTAAAATGATAAATGTTCTCAGTTTAAACATTTGATATGTCATCTATGTTGTATTCTGAATAAAATATTGAAATTTGAAACTTCCACATCATTGCATTCAGTTTTTATTCACAATTTGTACAGTGTCACAACTTTTTGGGAATCGGGTTTGTATTTAAAACTTTATAAAGTAAAATATCTAGTTCTGGCAAACTGGCCTTTATTAACGGAGCCGTGTGAAGTACTTTTATAATGGATGGATTTTTTGGGCTTCAAATTTTGGGCTGCCATTCACTGCCATTATAAAGCTTGGATTAGCCAGGACATTTTCTGTCTGGAAGAAGAATGTCATATACACCTAGGATGGCTTGAGGGTGAGTAAATCAAGGGTAATTTTCACTTTTGGGTGAACTATCCCTTTAACCTCATGTCATTCCAAAATGTACTTTCTTCTGTTTGAACCACAAAGTTTTGGTTACCATTGACTTCCATTGTATGGAAGGGGGAAAAAACACTTAGACATTTCTTATAATTATTTTTATGTTCCACATTAGAAAGTCATTCAAATTTGGAACAACATGAGGGTAAAAGATGAACGGAAGAACTATCCCTTTAAATTCTAAGTTCACAATAAAAAGCTATTGTATGTCTTCAGATGACTTGAAATATAGTTCATCTTTTAGGGTATTTTTTGTAGCTTGAAAACCTCGACCTCCATCGTCGCAATTTCATGGACCAGTCCAATCCTTAAATCTCTTATTTTGTGTTTTGTAAAATAAAGTCCAAAAGGGGGTGAATATTAATAATTAACTTACTTTATAATAACTTTATACCCCTGATATATATTTAACATGCAATTATGATTTTAAATATAGTTCATAGCATAGTATAGTGTACACACACACACACACACACACACACACACACACAATCCTCCTCAGTACTGACAACAACAATGTCCCATAGCAGTGTGTTTTGAGGATCATGATGAAGTATATTTTTGACAGGAAGGTGATCTGTACAGCACACATAGGCACTCTCCCTAATGCCTTTCATGCTTTCCGTTGTCACGTATTTGATTAATATTTTCTTATTACAAAACGCAGAAATTTGTCGCAGATTAATGCTAACAATTCAAGATTTACATTACATTTGTGTGTATTTGGGCCACGGTTGACATTGCATTACAGCAATGATGAGAATTAACTGACCTCATAAGATAAATATTTTGTGTAAGTTGAGTGGTACCAGAAAATAGCAGGTATGTGAACAATTATTACTGCCCTTTCCCTCTGTCTCACACGCACGCACACACAAGCATACGAAAGTATCTGGGTGATGCAACCCACTGAAATAATGAGAACAACATTTGATTTTTCTTGCAACATTTGAGCTGCGAAGCAACAGCCATTTTGAGATTTACATGTATCTTTTTGCTTGATATGTATGCATTACTTAATTACTTAAATTATTACATATTTTATTTTGTGAATGCAAATTGCAGTCTGCAAATAATCTCTGTAACTGCATCCAACCAATCAATTACCAATGAGTTTTTCATTAGATCCGTCCTATTGCAATGTCAACCCTGTCTGACCTTAAACTGAACTCAAAATGGTATCAGACATTAAACTTGCTTCGTCTGTATGAGGACAAAGTGTCGACACCTGTGTGCATGCAAGAACAAAAGCAGGTCAGAAGTGCTTTGACCTCATCTGCACCTACATCCATCTGTCCCTTATCTCATCACACTCCAGCGCTCACTTAATTGGACAAGAGATGACACTCACACTAACCAAAACCCTGGGGGTCACAACCTCACCATGGAGAGAGAGGCGGATCTAGAGAGACAGTGATTACAAACCGTTCATCAGTGTTTACTACATCTAGAGTAAACTGCTGGATTGGTATAACTGGCTAAACTTAACAGGGTTATCCCTAACTGGCTAACAAAACAGATTTTAAAACATTTTTATAGTTTTACAACCCAAATTATGCACCATATACCATAGAATACTTGGGCTGCTTTTACTGCAGAATGTACATAAGACAGGGAACAAAAACAATGTAAGACACTTCCATTGGGACATAACACAGAGTTTGAAATTGAGAAGGAACACTTTTTTTTTTACTTTTTTTTTTAACGCGAGGAGCAAGGCTGAGAACAAACAGGTAGTCGATAAAGACATCAAAGAAAAACATACTAAGAATCTATGGACTTAGGAACTATGATGGGGAAAATGTGTAACATACTAGCAGCTATAGAGGTCGCTTATTAAAAACAAAGGTGTAGCTTGTTGACGCCTGGATTTCGTGGAACTTTTATTATGCTGCAGATGAACGCTTCCGCTTTTTCGGGTCATGCGTATGTGGGGTAACGCAGCACTGTTTTATCATATTAGATAGGCTACATTTGATTGTGTTGAAAGTTATGTTATAATGCTACTCTGTTTGTTTGCTCGGTGGCTACTATGAGACACTTGTTGCACACTGCAGTACATTTACATTTATGCATTTGGTAGACGCTTTTATCCAAAGTGACTTACATTGCATTCAAGTTACACATTTTTTACATTTAGTCAGTTCTTGCTTTCCCTGGGAATCGAACCCATGACCTTGGCATCGCTAGCGCCACACTCTTATTGTTTGAGCTTAAGCTAGCAGTAAGCTAGATCGATATTAGGCGTGGTAAAACAGTAGTCGGGGTAAATCATGAAAACGAGATTTAAACAATGACTAACTGTGTTAAGCTATATAACAATGATTCGTTTTCTGTCGATGAATGTATCCAAACAGGTGCTCACCTATCTAATAAAACACACACACATATATATATATATATATATATATATATATATATATATATATATATATATATATATATATATATATATACACACACACACACTCACCTAAAGGATTATTAGGAACACCTTTCTAAAGTTACATTTCTCATTAATGCAATTATCTAATCAACCAATCACATGGCAGTTGCTTCAAAGCATTTAGGGGTGTGGTCCTGGTCAAGACAATCTCCTGAACTCCAAACTGAATGTCAGAATGGGAAAGAAAGGTGATTTAAGCAATTTTGAGCGTGGCATGGTTGTTGGTGCCAGACAGGCTGGTCTGAGTATTTCACAATCTGCTCAGTTACTGGGATTTTCACGCACAACCATTTCTAGGATTTACAAAGAATGGTGTGAAAAGGGAAAAACATCCAGTATGCGGCAGTCCTTTGGGAGAAAATGCCTTGTTGATGCTAGAGGTCAGAGGAGAATGGGCCGACTGATTCAAGCTGATAGAAGAGCAACTTTGACTGAAATAACCACTCGTTACAACCGAGGTATGCAGCAAAGCATTTGTGAAGCCACAACACGCACAACTTTGAGGCGGATGGGCTACACCCCACCGGGTACCACTCATCTCCACTACAAATAGGAAAAAGAGGTTACAATTTGCACGAGCTCACCAAAATTGGAAGACTGGAAAAATGTTGCCTGGTCTGATGAGTCTCGATTTCTGTTGAGACATTCAGATGGTAGAGTCAGAATTTGGCGTAAACAGAATGAGAACATGGATCCATCATGCCTTGCTACCACTGTGCAGGCTGGTGATGGTGGTGTAATGGTGTGGGGGATGTTTTCTTGGCACACTTTAGGCCCCTTAGTGCCAATTGTGCATTGTTTAAATGCCACGGCCTACCTGAGCATTGTTTCTGACCATGTCCATCCCATTATGACCACCATGTACCCATTCTCTGATGGCTACTTCCAGCAGCATAATGCACCATGTCACAAAGCTCGAATCATTTCAAATTGGTTTCTTGAACATGACAATGAGTTCACTGTACTAAAATGGCCCCCACAGTCACCAGATCTCAACCCAATAGAGCATCTTTTTCCGGTCATGAGTATGTGGGGTAATGTAGCACTGTTTTATCATATTAGATACATTTGATTGTGTTGAAAGTTATGTTATAATGCTACTCTGTTTGTTTATGTGCATTTGTATATGTGCATCCCACAAATTTCCATCAACTGCAAGATGCTATCCTATCAATATGGGCCAACATTTCTAAAGAATGCTTTCAGCACCTTGTTGAATCAATGCCACGTAGAATTAAGGCAGTTCACAGTATTAGTATGGTGTTCCTAATAATCCTTTTTTTATCTACTAGACTTGATTTATTTATAATTCTACAGATATAATCTATATATATATATATATATATATATAGTACTTTTTATTCTATTTCTATTATAATTTCCTCCTTGTGTTTTTAACTGTGAATTTGCGCTGTCCATGGAGCGGACCTGTTTACATTTCACTGCCGGTTGTATATTCTGTATATAACTGTGTATGTGACAAATAAAACTCTTGAATCTCTTTTATCTTGAATCTTTAGGTGAGTGTATATATGGTTTCTACAAAATAGAACCATGTCCTGGATAAAATTGCTTGTTTCTCTGCATTTAAACATTCTTGGAAACTTTTGGAATGTAAGTACACAAATCAACAAAATATATATCATTGTTCTAGTGGTTTTTAAATATTTTAATCCAAAAATCATACATATTGTGCCTTTAATGATAATAAGTAACAATAACACGTGAGCCCTGATGCCCTAATTAGTGCAGAGACCACACGGGCGTTCTTTGGGTGCCTTTGGTGCCTCTCATACCCGTCAGTCTCTAGGAAGTCACTGGGAGTTTGGTTGGATCAACAAATGCCAGTGTCAAAATCACTTGGCAGCATGGAAAGGGCACTGAGAGCTCCCTTTGCCAAAACTTGTTTCATTGAATAATTTGGGTCAGCAGGGCTCAGCATTTTTACACATCTTCGCTGTGAAGCATTGACTCAGCCTGAAACATTATCTCTATGCACAGTGATACATATCCTACTAGACAGCTATTTTGTCTGTTACAAATATTGCTTATTTTTTTGAACAGTCTAACTTCTCTCTCTCTCATTATCCACCTCTTTTTTTTTTTTACTCTCCCTCTCTCTCACTGGAATTAATTAGTTTGGTTGTTAGAGGACTGAAGGCCCATGGCACAGGTTCTGGGTATTTATAAAAAGCATATTTGCACCTTCTAATCAGGTACCCAAAAAAACACAACAGGAAAGAGAAAACACAGAGGGAAAACGCAATAGGAGTCCATGGGAGTGTAAAGAGAGCTCACACCTCGCTATCTGTTCTGTCTTTACCAAAACCAACAAAACAACAACAAATTGCAATAATCCCAACATTTATATTAAAGACAAAGAAGCCAGTGCTATATTATTGAGTTATATTGCACACTCTTATAAGGATCTTTTCAGACTAAAACATTCAGGGAATTATATGGGTCTCCAGAGAATCTTCATTTTACCTCTGTTACTATCTCTTCCCTGGGATGGAAATAAGTGTGTTGGGAGATGGTGTGTTGGATGAAATGGGCTGAAGTGCTCTGATGGAAGAGAAAGAGACAGAATGTGGATTAGCGAGATTCACCGCAGTTTGCTCATTGAAACAGACCTTAATGTGCTCTCATATTTTCAGTACTCTTTCACAGAGAAGAACAGATAAAATACAGTTATTATTGGTGCTTGCTAAGGCAATCTATTGCTCTTTTTATGGCAAGGTATTTCAATAAACCCTTAACCTAAGTATTAAAATTCAGCATATTTCATCCTGCACTGTTTGTACTAAGGACACACTTCAAATCATGCAGCTTGTTGAGAAAAAAAATGTGCTATTGCTTTTCGAAGCATCAGACTTTCAACTCAACAACCACTCAACTGCATTGCAACATATTAAAGACTACTCGTGCTAAACACTCATGCAACATGCTAAAGATCAAGCACACTTCAAAGTCGCGATGAAACAGAAGTATCGACAGATCTTTTCTTCCATATTGTGACGTACAAATAAGTGTAAAGGTGCGATCGCATTTATCAATGCTCTATGAAGTTTTTCCTTTGCATTTTTCACACGCAGACGACAAAGACAACAATCGAAGCGATTCCACGGATACGCGAAAACAACTGTCGTGTAAACGCCCCATTCCGACGGGCAGCCATGCAATCAGGAGTTTCACATGAGGGTAAAAAAGTTCCCCGCGCAGATTTGGCTCGTCTTCAAGTTGGTGACGTTAATTCACCATGTTCACCAACAGAACGCGCGTATGACAGCGGAAATTAGAGATTACAGTTGTAAAGTTTTCTTACACAAACGCATGGCTTCGCTTCAGAAGGACTTCATTAACCTCCTGGAGCCGTGTGGAGTATGTTTATGATGGATAGATGCCCTTTTATGGACTTTTAATGGCCATTCACTGCCACTATAAAGCTTGGAAGAACCAGGAATTTTTTTTATATAACTCCGATTGTATTCATCTGAAAGAAGAATGTCATATACACCTAGGATGACTTGAGTAAATCACGGGCCAATTTTCATTTTTGGGTGAACTAACCCTTTAAGGCCCGTTCACACCAAGGATAACTATGACGATAACGATAAAGATATAGTTCTAAAAATCGTTCTCAGTATTAAAAAATAGAGTTCACACCTATAACAGTTATAACGATGACAGCACAGAGAAACAATATCATTGGAATCTCTTTCAAAAGATTTTATCCAGCTGATGAATGATAAAAACATTGACAGCCTGTCAGAATCCATCCTGCTGTAATGAGCTCAATCATTTAAAGTGGCAGACAAGCACGTGCTTAGAATAAGCAGAACGATATAGATATCTTTATAGTTATCGCTCTTGGTGTGAACGGGCCTTTACGGTTCATTAGTCACTAGGTAAATAACTAGAAGAATAACAAAGTGTAGTAAACCGTAGAACAGCAGCATAACAGACTGTTTTTGTACAGGCAAAATAACTGGAAGAGAATATGTATATGCAAACAGGGATTGGTTATCAAGGCATATGTGATCCATGACCGTTATGCTTTCTCCAGTGGTAGAGCCGCGGAAGTTGGCATCACTCAATAATAAGACCATCTCTGACTAAATAATTGGAAAAGTCCTGCATACATCTCCAGAACTTCAGTTGTTTTCACCTGAAGTCCAGTTATTTTGATTCAAACATATGGATGAATGAATCGTTCACAATAAGACCTATAACATGCATTTAGAGAATAGATAGGGTGAAGTTTCATTTCATGCTGACTTTAATGCTGCCACTGTATCATGACATAGATCCACTTCAGCTTCCTGGAGCGGATTGGGAAAGAGCATGGCAAAAGAGAGAGAGAGAGAGAGAGAGAGAGAGAGAGAGAGAGAGAGAGAGAGAGAGAGAGAGAGAGAGAGAGAGAGAGAGAGAGAGAGAGAGAGAGAGAGAGAGAGAGATGCAGGAACGGGTAATGAGAGGAAGCCATAATCGATGCTCTAGTGCATTACTGATGATTTGCACTCAGCCAGTTAGTGGTTTTTGGACACACATCCATTAATGAGCCATGTCTGTCCTCACCTCAACCACATACAAGCACAATGAGACTGGACATGGCTCTTAGCTTGATAATGCGTACACCCACAAACATATATTACATGCGCGTGCACAAATACATTCAATGCACATACAAGCTCCTAAAAGTGGGCATTGAATAAAAGCATCTTCACATAGAGCTGTTTAGATGCAGAGGGAAGCGGGATAACTTAATTTGATGTGATTCCACCAGAAGAATTACAGAGACAAGCTGGGCAGAAATGAATTGTGTAAGTATTGCTCCCCCTCCTCCCAGCCCCCACCAGCAGGCAGAGCAGTGAGTCACTCTACCCCCTCACTCTGATTTCACTCAGCCTAGCCATGAGCTCCAGCACTCCGCTCTCAGCTGCTGTACCGAACAGACACATGGATGCACGTATAACAGCAGGCGCTTGTTTACCAAAAGAAAGCGAGTGCCTCATGCAAATCAGCTGGGCACATTTTAACACACCTTTTCAGGATGTCTACCATGTCTCATTTCTCATGTTGGGCAGGATGCAAATCCTCCATTTGGATTTACAACATGGAAATCACCTAAGCCTGTGTTTAGTTGGATTGATTCTGCCCAGATTTGAGCACAGCTTGTGCATCGGCCTGTATTTCTGCACTGGGAGAGTGAATCACCACCCACTAGTAATCACCTCCGTTCTACACCCACATCCAGCCTACAGCTGACCATCTCATTATGGAGCTCACACACACGTGTATATGTGGTTTACGATGAGGTATAATGGTTTTTATACTGTACAATCTGTATATTCTATCCCCCTTACACTAACACTACCCATCATAGAAAACTTGGCATTTTTTGAATTTCAACACAGTTTAGTATGTTTTTAAGCCATTTGGTTTATCAGGACACAGGAAGTGTTTACGTTATAATACCCATGTCATTATGAATATTTGTGTTCTCATAAACCATATACAACACACACACACACACTTCCTCCAATAGGGTAAAAACAAACTTTGCTTGATCTCCAATGGACAGTAAACAGACAGAAATTATTAACAGAATTAGGTAAAACTTTATTTTATTTATTTATACATAATTACATGCAACTAACCCTCAAACAAATCCCAATCCTACCCTAACCCTATAGTAAGTACATGTAGTTAATTAATATTACTCGGTACTTAAATATATAATTACACTGTAACAAATTAATGACACCTTAAAATAAAGTGTAACCCAGAATTATTATTATTATTATTATTATTATTATCATTATTATTGAATATGTTCAATATTCTAACTCTCTCTAACACCAATCAATATCTGCTTTACAGGCTTAAATAAATGAATAAATATTTCAATCAATCAATAAATAAGCATAAATCATTAATACATTTTAATTATGCACCAATGCTAATTTATTTTTCTATATACCCAATCATTGCTAACGACCTGTAAACGACCTCAATGACCCAATTGACCCCATTGTTTGAGCCTTAAATTATTACATTGTTTATTAATACATTGTTAGCTAACTGTGTGATTTGTATATGTACTTTTCAGAAATCCATAACTTGGACACAGTCTCCTCTGATAACAAATCACCAAATTGTAATGTAGACGCATGTATTTTCTGCGCAGCTGCTTTGAAACAATATGTACTGTAATAACAAAAATAAATAAAATAAATAGTAACATGCTTTACTGTTGTTATTATTATTATTATTATTATTATTAATCAATGGCTCTATATCTCTAGCACAAGCTTAATAATAATAATATTGGGCATAGGTGAATACTGCGATCACACATATATTAACAATATATTAATTTGTATTATTATAGAATATTGCTGTATTTAACATCAACCAAAAGCTAGTTAATAAATAAATAAATAAAGCAAGCAAGCTTAGGTAAAGACAACAGTCTTACAAATATTTATCAGTATTATTAGTATTAAAGATATACGGCTTTAATACAGCTATATCTCTACCAGTCAAGTAAATAATACTTAATACAAAATAAATAATACTTAATGCTTTAGAGGCTAAAATAAACATAGCCGTATAAATAATATAAATATAAACAATGTAGTCTTTAGTTAAACCTGTAGAGCAGGTCTTGATTGGTTAGAGAAACAAAGCTATATGCTAAAGTACAAAAGTATGCAGTGATCTTGTAAAAGACTTTTGTCATTATGAATCAAAACAGCATTATTTACATAAGATGAGAGCTGATTATGGAATCGCTGTCTTTGGAGAGCAGTATGTTCTCTCTGGTTTGTACCCACAGAGAACAGGGCCTTGATGTGCTACTTAAAGAACTCTCGGCTGACTCATCAGCTTCATTCCGAGTGATGCACAGACAAGTGTGAATATGACTCACTCTGCTTGTAGATCTCACAGTCAAACATTTATCAAAGACCAACATCAAGCAGAAAGCTCTGGCGTAACGAAACACACACCACACACAGTTCCTCTCTACTACAATCTAAGCAGGGAAGAGGGCCAGGTTTAACCCTTAGTCCCAAATATGAATCCTTCTGTACTAACCCCCTCCTTCCTCACTCCAATGCCGCAGACTTTCCTCACATGACCTCTCTTTGCCTGTTGTGTTGGTGAAGAATCTCTTTGAGAGAATACAGAGTGAGCATAGAAGCCCTGTTCTAAAACTTAGTGCACTTCCTACATAGGCTGCTGCCTTCTAAAGCAACATACTACCCATCATTTACAATTTGGAACATACAGTCAAAGAAAAATTTATTCAGACACCTTCAACATTTTCTCACATTATCACAGTTTATTCGCTATAGTTTAGAAAATGGTAATAAAATATATCAAGAACTCAGAGTTACACTGTGTCAGAACAAATTAATCTTGATAATGTCAGGTAACTTTGATAGAAAGGATGTAATGGATTACAATCAACCAATCAGCTGTTACATTTAAGTACACAATTAGATAAGACCAATTTAGGTCAACCAATCACCAAGCAAAGCTTCATTTTGTTCAGACTGTGGTGTAAAAGGTCGCATTAGCAATTAAAGAAAAACACATAAGCAAAACAAGGTCAGGTCAAAGTGTCTTAATAAGTTTAGGTCCCAAATTTTTATCAATTTTACTGGTAGTTCACTGTATGAATAATTTTTTGGGGATATTATGTCAGTTTACTTTATTTTGCTATCCTCACTTGCATAAATTAACCATAGCATCCTGCACCCACTAGTAAACATATCTGGTATAATTTTTGGTTTGACTGTATCTCAATCAAATAGCAAAGCCTCAAGAGACCTGACACTAAGTAGTGACAACTCAGAAAAATTAATACAATTTCTTCATTCATCATTACAACATTTTATCGGTACTTTACAGAATAAACATACATTACAACTCTCTCACCTCGCCTGCCATCTTGGATTAATTTTTTCCCCCCATTGAGCTCGGCACAGTGCATTTCAGAATTCAGAAAAGCTGCTGTAGAATTTGGTCAAAAGAAGGTATCTTAAGAGGCAGCGTAATTAAAATTAGGTTTTGAACAGAGCAAGAGTGTGTGTCCAAAGACCTCACAAGAATCAAACGTTCTCCAGAACTTTCCACACTTCAAAGATCCTCTCTACCACACACCCAGTTCCTTTGGTTGGGTTTGGTTAAATATGGACAAACCCAACCGTTGGTTTACATTTTTTAATTACATTTTTACACCCAATGGTTGGGTTTGTAATATTTGACCCAAACATGGGTAGAAACAACCCAGCATTTTTTAGAGTAAATATAATATAATACATATTGCAGTTATGTAAATATGGCTATATATCACTCTAACAAATCAATTATATAATAATAAAATAATGTGAATAATAATAATAATAATAATAGAAGCAGACCTCTTCCGCAAGCACAACCTTAAACAATGCAATAATGCCTCCCACCCAACCTAAAACAAAATGGCCTTTTTCTTCTCAGCTCTTGTTTTGAGTTTTCTAATAAACCTGCCATTGTATTCTATGAATATTGTTGGCTCCGTGACAAACTGCTTTTGTTAAACTGTCAACTAATGCTATTTCATGCATTCTGACTGTTATAGAGTTGGATTCTCATGCTAAACATGGCCAAAATTTCAAAATAAGAGTTTTCAGTGGCAAATACACTCCTTCAGGATTCAAATAAGTTTCAGAAAGGTTTTTTTTTTTTTTTTTTCAAGTATGGCCCTGTATGACTTCATAAAGGGCGGAATTGCTTGTATGGGGATGAGTGCTTGCGCACACCAACCAGAGCGGGAGCAAGAGCGCGCCCATCAACGAGCTTCATTCGGGTTACAGAAGCCGTCGACAGCGCTGTCATTTTGTTTTTAGACTACGAAATCAACAATGTCACTAAAGAAGTGTGTTTCTGGTTGTGAGGGAAAGATAACCTTGTTCAGCTTCCCAAAAAAAGCCAACGTTAAAGAAACAGTGGATGCAGCAACGGAGTTCTGCAAGTGTGTTAGTTTGTACCCGGTCATGAGTCAAAACCGCAGACGGTGAGCGAAAACTGCATCAAATGTCTTTTTTGTTGGCAATTGGCGCTTAAGTGCATATAATGTAAACAACACAAACTTATAGTGAATCGATAGTTATCCAGGGATAATTCCATGATGTATTTCACGTCAGTGTGTGTGCGCAATCGTGGCTCTTTAGCTCTGCCCCACTGCATGCCTCCAAGAGTTCGGCTGTTTTTGGAAAGAATAGGTACAGCGTATCTGTCTTTTATAAGTATGATCAAACTAAAGACTCTTCAGAGATATGAAGGATCCAATACTACTCTATAGGTACTGTGATGGCCTTATACCCCTCAATGTCCCGTACTTCCCTCATTAGTGTTTGTGTTCAAGGGTCAGAGTGACTGAATCCTGCTGTGCGTGGTGGGGGGTATAAGGGCTAGGGCCATCTTTTGTTTCCTCAGTTCACACTTGGTACAGACACTGACGGTTGTACTGAGTGTGGCTCTTCTTGCAAGAATAAAGCTTTATAAAGACCATTGGTAAGGTTTTGTCTCTTATTCAGTGAAGCAATTGTTTTGCCATCACAATTTGATGTCAGAAGCGGGATTCCTTGGACGAGCCTTCTGGACCTGGAGAGCGCCGGTGACCTGCAATCCTGACTCAAGTCAGCCCTACCCCGTTAGATTCAGGGACAAGGGACCGACGCCACAGGCCCAGGAGAGTCCGACCACTGGAATCAGAGAAAACGAACCCGGAAATGGCAACAAAACGCTTCTGGTAAGAGACAAACTTAAAAATTCGGGGGAAGAATTTTAAATAAGTTTAAAAATTTAAAAATTCATTGTAAAGGATAAAACCATAGGGGAAATCTGAGTTCTGTGGTCAGCGTGATTAAGAGATTCTGGGAGAATTGAGGTCACGCAGGTGGTTAAGAAATTCTGGGAGAATTGAAATCACTTGGGTGGTTAAGATATTCTGGGAGAATTGAGATCACGTGGGTGGTTAAGAAATTCTGGGAGAATTGAGATCACGTGGGTGGTTAGACCACAGAAACAGATTGCCAATATGGGGAAATCCCAAAGCAAGCTAGCAGAATATGATACACCGGTATTTTGTCAAATGAAAAAATTATATGGCCAAAGATGCATGGGGGATATAAAAAAGTTGGTAAAATATCATGATTTCCCAAAAGAGGGAACACTTAGTAGTACAAGGTTGAAAATGGTGAAATTATCAATCCAGGAAGGGAGTGACAAAACAAAGGGTTATGCTAAGAAACATGTGTGTGGGAATTGTGAGAAAACAATTAATTGTTGGGTGGAAGAGGCAGATAAAAGAGAGAGGAGAATGTTGAAAAAAGAAAAGTGAATAATTTAATCAGCCCTATCTAACACCTAAGGCCCGGGAGAGTCTCCAAACTAGGAGTCCCGTGACCCCCTGTTAAGAGTTGTTTTTGTATGGAAGAGACAGACGTTGACTTCTGTGTGAACTCAAACATAAATGATTCATGTTTTCTTTAACAGTACTCAAGATTAACATGAGACTGGCAGAAACTGTGTGTTATGTACCCTTTAATATATAAATAACAATAAGCATAGTTAACTCTTAATAAATATAAATATATATATATATATATATATATATATATTATATATATTATTTATTATTATTATTATTTTTTATTATATATTCAAATAAATATAAGGGGTACTGTAGAGAGAGTAAGCTGTTATGCTGTGTATATTTAATGCTGTGCTGTAGACATAATATAAATAACTAAAATATGCACTTTTACCTGAAAATGTTCTGGTAAATTGTAATATGAAGCAACAACTATTGGTATATTGGCAATGGTTTCATGGAGCAATCAAACCACTCCCATGGATGGGTGAAGAACAGCAGCTGCTCTTCTCCGCTCAGCAGGCCTCACCTGCCCCAGTGACCCAGTAACCAGGAATAGTCCAGCGTGACCATCACAAGGGTGGGTGTTTCTTCCCCTCAAACCACCTCACCATGGAGAGTTTATAAATATACTTTCTGCATTAACAGACAGTTCAAACTAATTTCAGAGCTCCAATAAGGAGTGCGAATGGCATCACGAGTTGCCAACCTCTCTCATGCATACACACAGCTCAACAGATTATCACGAGAAGACCAGATGATGCGTCTCAGTCTGCCATAATTAACGCTTACGGCATCATCTGTATTGTCATTACACTTCTTTATACATAATTACAGACATAAAAGTTAGAATCTCACGTGGAGATTCAGAGACAGGCATACAGTTGCCATCCAATCATGTGTCTTGTTATTTAAAGACAACCTAACAGCGGCTCTCGTTTAGTGCATGCAGCTGGACACAAGCAGTTGTGTCAGATGCAGAGAACATTGCTTAACCAACAGGAACAATGTCTCATATCCATGGCAAGATTTTCACTACTTTTTACACACAGCTAGGGAATTACATAACTGAGTTATTCAGTGCTTGGCAGTACTTCATTTTGGATGCATGACTGTACTTTACTTAAGCACTGCTCCACCTTTACATGATTTACAACACACTTGCAGGGCTCAACAGTAAGGATGACTCAGCAGACCTGTTTGGTTTTCTGTGAGATTTGGTTGTAAATTTTGCTCATCAAAATTGTCATCTAGCTAAAATTATTGGCTAATAATTTTATCTAAAATCTAAAATTATTGGCTAATAATTTTAATTATGGTTTTGTTGAAATTGGAAGAATGTGCATGTAAAATTTACACTACCATTCAAACGTTTTTGAATGAATCTTGAAAGACATTCATACTTTTATTCAGCACATAAATTCATCAAAGTGACAGTAAAGACATTAACATTGTTACAAAAAGATGTATATTTTAAATAGCCTAAATTCTGTTCTTTTAAAATTTCTATTCAACAATGGAAAAATACATATAACAGTTTCCACATAAGCAGCACAACGTTTTCAACATTGATACACTGTAAACTCGAATAAGTTGGCAAATTGGAGGTAATCAATTTCATAACATTTTTTAAGTTAAGAAATTTAAAGTTTAAAGCAACACTATGTAACTTTTGGTGCTCTAGAGGTTAATAAACAAAACTGCATGCGTCTTGCGGAAGAACATTGCAGCCGTTTATGTCAATGACGAGTCATGCAGGTACTGTGCTATACTTCACAGTGGTGCGACCTAAACCAAACTAAAATAGTCCGAACATAAACACTTATTATATGTGTACCGTAGTGATTCAGGATAAGACAAAAATGAATTCATGATGTACTTGCTCATTATATAAATTTAGTACATTTTGAGCACAAGTTACATAGTGCAGCTTTAAGTGAACAGAATGTACTCATGCATTTGACATGCTCTTGACTTGAAATATTTAAGTAAACTAATCCTCACATTTAATTTAAAATGATCACATAATCTCAACTTCAATATTTTTAGTAGTGGAAACTTGGTTAGCCTACACTAGCTAATTCAGTAAATGCTAACTTGCTAATTGGTAACACAATGCCTTCAAATAGTATTAGCATAGCATAGTAATTGCTGAATGTGTATGGCAATATAGAACATTTAACATGTTCTCAAATCAAGCTCATGCTCCATGTCACTATGACGGTAGTCTCAGGCTCAGACGTCACGACCACGGACCAATGGCTGAACGTCTGATGCATATGGCACACTTCAGGAGTTTTGAACTCATCATCTGATTGGTTGAATTCTACAGGATGCCCGTGAGACGTGTGTGTTGCGTTCTTTAACGGTCAGTTAAATTTAAGTTTGTCTAAATTAAAAGAAACTCAAGTTCATAAAACTCAAAACAATGAAACAATTCAGATTACTTATAATGTGTGAGTTTTGTGAACAAAAAAAGAGAAAGTTCTAAATACAAACCTGATTCCAAAAAGTTGGGACACTGTACAAATTGTGAATAAAAAAGGAATGCAATAATTTACAAATTTCATAAACTTATATTTTATTCACAATAGAATATAGATAACATATCAAATGTTGAAAGTGAGACATTTTGAAATGTCATGCCAAATATTGGCTCATTTTGGATTTCATGAGAGCTACACATTCCAAAAAAGTTGGGACAGGTAGCAATAAGAGGCTGGAAAAGTTAAATGTACATATAAGGAACATCTGGAGGACCAATGTGCAACTTATTAGGTCACTTGGCAACATGATTGGGTATAAAAAGAGCCTCTCAGAGTGGCAGTGTCTCTCAGAAGTCAAGATGGGCAGAGGATCACCAATTCCCCCAATGCTGCGGCCAAAAATAGTGGAGCAATATCAGAAAGGAGTTTCTCAGAGAAAAATTGCAAAGAGTTTGAAGTTATCATCATCTACAGTGCATAATATCATCCAAAGATTCAGAGAATCTGGAACAATCTCTGTGCGTAAGGGTCAAGGCTGGAAAACCATACTGGATGCCCGTGATCTTCGGGCCCTTAGACGGCACTGCATCACATACTGGAATGCTACTGTAATGGAAATCACAACATGGGCTCAGGAATACTTCCAGAAAACATTGTCGGTGAACACAATCCACCGTGCCATTCGCCGTTGCTGGATAAAACTCTAAAGGTCAAAAAAGAAGCCATATCTAAACATGATCCAGAAGCACAGGCGTTTTCTCTGGGCCAAGGCTCATTTAAAATGGACTGTGGCAAAGTGGAAAACTGTTCTGTGGTCAGACCAATCAAAATTTGAAGTTCTTTTTGGAAAACTGGGACGCCATGTCATCCGGACTAAAGAGGACAAGAACAACCCAAGTTGTTCTCAGCGCTCAGTTCAGAAGCCTGCATCTCTGATGGGATGGGGTTGCATGAGTGCGTGTGGCATGGGCAGCTTACACATCTGGAAAGGCACCATCAATGCTGAAAGGTATATCCAAGTTCCAGAACAACACATGCTCCCATCCAGATGTCGTCTCTTTCAGGGAAGACCTTGCATTTTCCAACATGACAATGCCAGACCACATACTGCATCAATTACAACATCATGGCTGCGTAGAAGAAAGATCCGGGTACTGAAATGGCCAGCCTGCAGTCCAGATCTTTCACCCATAGAAAACATTTGGAAGATGCGACGAAGAAGACCTAAGACAGTTGAGCAACTAGAAGCCTGTATTAGACAAGAATGGGACAACATTCCTATTCCTAAACTTGAGCAACTTGTCTCCTCAGTCCCCAGACTTCCTCCAGCTGTTCCTTATATGTACATTTAACTTTTCCGGCCTCTTATTGCTACCTGTCCCAACTTTTTTGGAATCGGGTTTGTACTCATAAAAGTTAATTTGATTGAACTAATTTGTTTAATTTAACTTTACCCTACTCAAGCCAATTATTTTGAGCATTAGGGTTTATGAGAAATGTTTCTTGAGCACCAAATCAGCCTAGAATGATTTTTTGGGGGGTTTGAAGGATCATGCAACACTGAAGACTAATGATAATGATAAGAGTAATGATGCTGAAAATTCAGTTGACATCACAGGAGTACACCTTTTAAAATATATTAAAATAGAAAACAGCTGTTTTAAATTGTAATAATATTTCACAATATTACAGTTTTATTGTATTGTTTTTATCAAATAAATGCCCGCATAAGAGACTTAAAAAATCTGGCAAACTTTTGAACAGTTTTGAATAGTTTCTAAATAATCTAAAAATAAATATTAATTGTAAAAATGTAAATTAAAAATGCAATATTATAAGTGTCAATATAAATTTAAATTAATAAAAACACCCTCGCTACAGCCTGTAGCACAATGACATATCTGGATCAGATCCAATACGCACTGGATGGTGGTGCGTTATGGCGACGTCATACCGATCTCTGGGTTATAATGTGCATGCGCTGGTCTTAAGCGACATATATGATCAATATTGTATATAGATGTTCTAACCTGTGTAGTAGTAGTACTGATAAATAGTAATAAAAAATTATTGATGAATAAGTCATCTTTTCATAAATGTGATGCTTAAGTTATCCTAGTTTCTCTCTACATACATGCAAAATTTTTATATATTCTGGTCATATTTGCTGTTGAGTGGAAGCAAAAATTAGTCAAGTAATTGTCTCTGTAATTTTAATCCTTAAGGTACAATATAACAAGATCTGTAAACAACTTAAAATACTAGTACACATTCAAGGGAAAATGCAAAACGTGTGTCCTGATGGCGTGAGCATGTTATTAATAACTGTTTTTGCATGAGTGGTAAACTCTCTACTGCGCATGCGTATATGACGTCATCAAAATGTGAATGAAACCACCGCGCGTGCGCGTCCAGTACGTGTTGGATCTGATCCAGTACATCATCGTGCTACAGGCTGCAGCGAGGACCTCTTGAAAAGCTGGGGCAGTGAAAATAAAAAATAAAACACACTTTTTGCGCACTTGCAGTCGTGCGAATTTCAGATAGCCATCACATGCTTGTATCGGTGACATTTTAGGCTTCAGTACGGTGCTCACAATGGTCTATACAGCATTATTACATTAAAGTGTGGACTGGGTCAACAGTGTCCCGTGTATGTGTCTTTATATCATTTTAATTTGTATTTTTTAATCTCATTTGCATTTTTGCTTCATGCACTAGCTTTGTAATCTGTTTGAGTTGACCCACTTGAGGATTCTGGGAGGAACAGTGAGAATCTGCCTGAAATGAGGCAGTAGAAACTCATGGAGCAAACACAAAACAGCTGTGGCCCACAATCATGTGCTGTTGGCTGTTTACTTGCTTTATAATCAGCCTAGCTTACCAGCACATTTGTACCAATGTTCTGGTGAAGGCTTGAGCGGAAAGAACACCAATAGTAACAAGGCAGCAGAATAAAAGAATTCATCATGAGTCAGTGGTTACAGTGCCAGTACACTTCCACACAAACATAAATTGCCACACGCAATTTGGTTGCATCTTGTGTATTCTGTTAGTTGCGCTTTTGACCCAATTAGAGGATCCTCTCAATCGCTGAACCTATCAGATCCATCCATGAACTAGGAATCCCCGTTACCCTAGCAACTGTGAGGTCACTGAAAAAGAGGGGGTGGGGAGGGGTTGGTCGTAAAGTTGTAAAATGCAGTTTCTCTCCCTTGACAGTACAGCTGCTGTGCATGTGTTTGATGCATGCATGCATTCATTAGCACAGGCATACAGGAAGGAACAGCGGGAGACAGAAATCTATAGAGGCAGATGTGCTTTGAAAAGGAATATTTCCCTGGCTGTTCCACACTGCATCTTATTTCACATCGCAAAGCCAATCCATCGCCATTGATGACAGAAATCAGGGCAGCAGATGTTTCAAAAGGCCAGATTCATTAGCGGCTTTACGATGCCTTTGTCCGAACTTTTCCGTTGTGTTACGTGACTGATAACTGCAGCCTGAACACATCAGAGTAGAGAGGAGAAAAGCAAAGCAAGGTGATGAAACTCCTCCATTCTCTCCTCCAGCGTGACCTATTATTATTCACTGTGAGAATTCGCTCTCATCCATGTTTTAAACTCCCATCTCTCTCCCACAAAGAAAAGCACTCACTCAAGCTGAAATGTTAATGACAACGGCAACAAATGAATTGCAAAAACAGTCCTTGCACGTTTCTTGTGGTCTCTGGCTATCTGAAGCCGGGTGACCAAGTTGAATAAAGGAGGACTGGATTATGGAAGGAGAGCAGATGAAAGGAGAGAGGAAGAAAGCAGAAGAGCGGTGGAGACCAGGGCAGCGGAGTTGAAAAGCGAGGAGAGTGGGGGCGTATAGAGCTGTCATTTCATCTTAGATTTTGCGCTCTCCTTGTCTCCACTTGTCTTGCTTGGTGAAATGTTAATCTGGCATGGAGTGGAAAACAGCACAGAAGATCAAAAATAGGTCAGAGGGAAAGAAAAGAGAGGGTGAAGAAGAACGCTCCGTCCTGTGATTTGAAATGCACACTGAGAGAAATGAGAGAGAAAGAGATTCAGATGATGTTCGAGGTATGTTGAACACAGGCTGCATCTTGGTACTATGGTACAAAAAAACAAACAAACATGAATATAGACACATTTCAGATATTTTCTGGATTTAAATTGTATCTTTTAACTGCTGTAAACCATGCTAGATCAGTAGTTTTGGTGGGCCGTGACTCAAAAATGGGCTGCAGTTGTGCTCTGAACAGTTGAATGCAAATAATAAACTGCAACTAAACATATATCAACTTTTAAGGGGAAATGCTTCCATGTGTGTCAAACTACAAATTAGGCAGATGGTTGCCTGGCATGCCCTTATCCTCAAAAACCATGAATGAAACAATGCAAGCTTTGAGAAAATGTCTCATGCTACATTAAATATGGGTTACGCTCTGCACTGTGCTGCGTCACTAATGTAAAAACGGTCTCTTAAACAAAATGATGTAGTTCAAAATAACTTTTAAACACACATGTAAATATATTCTCATTATTCTGCTATAAGATGGTGTGGCTCCATATGGATACTCCAAATACTTGCTTCCCTTTCCCTCTCGCTTTGTTCCAACAGTATCTTAGATGTGCTGTATGCGGATCATAATTCCCTCTTTCTCAGAGTCTTTTCCTGACTGCGGAGCTAGTAGGGCAGCGGGCAAAAAAAGATTAAAGTTATTAAGGAGGTTGAAGATAATAAGGAGGCACTTTGAACAACAAACCTGCTGAGACAGGAAGTGTGCGAACACATGCACACACTCATCACACATGCAGAAACATCTCACAGCTCACACTACTTCCCTCAAGAGTTCTGAGTTCTGTCACAGAGCTCTTTAGTTCCCTCTGCTGTTTGAGACGCAAAAAGCATCATTACTCAAAGATCTAAACCTGCCATTATTGAGAGACTGGTAAACATCAGATTTCATGAAATGACACCAAAACCGCTCAGCTAATAATGGCTAATGTGAAGCAGAGAGTTTTATATATGTACCTGTAGTAAGGTGAGGGAAATTGTTTGTTTGTTTTAATGGGATAGTCCAACCAAAAATTTAAAATGAAATTTTATTCTATGGAACATAACACTTTGAAGAATGTTTCAGTTCCCACTGACTTCCATTGTAGTGACTTCCATGTTTTTTTGTCCATAGAAGTCAATGGGAAGTCAATGGGAACCGAAACTCTTATTTTGAGGAATAGTAACCAAACTGTTTCGGTTCCATACAATAGGCCTACAAAATCCACCCTACAGTTTGAGAAGTCATTTTAGACTAGTCATTAGGTTAGTTAGCATGGCCCTATTAGCCCCTGCTGATACATGTCATCTGGCTTGAAAAAGCATCTTTCTCCACTGACAATCATTCAAAACATAAGTATTCTGGCTAAACAAATACTTTTACAAGCCCCAACATGAACATCCCATATTTCAAATATCTTTAGTGTAAAGTATGGAATCATGCATTTTAATTTCATAACACCTGAGCTTCAATACCCCCCATTCTACATCCTTCCATCAACACGCTATTGTATTAAAATGAACACTAATACTCAAGAGGAACATCAGATGTGCCCAAATGTTTTGCTCCCCTGTGACCTCATAATCATAAGTTGAACCATTTTATTATCTGAAAGCTATTTGCTGTTCATCTATTTTTAAATTGTATTGCTCGCATGTAATGTGCATGTGTGCTGCAAAAGCTTGGCTCACAATACTGCGCTAATGTAATCCACCTCTACTGCACTCACTGACCCCCCATTATGACTAAAAATGTATGAAGAGAAGTGCTTTCTTCAAAGGAGGCCAGTCTGCTCTAAGCTTCTTGTCCATCCAGCTTTATCTCAATCTCCTTCCACAGCTTCCTTCTCCTGATCACCAGCTGTGCACGCAATCCTCGGCTCTGTAGCCCCACTCGGAGGGGTCATAATCTTCTTAAATCACACCCATCCATCGCAACCTCCTGCAGAGGGAGAGATGGATATGTATTTTACGGTCATTCCGCTGTGAGCAGCCTCGGCTCTCTTGCCCTTCCCGAAGTTCAAGACAAAGTGACACGTCCAAGGCCACCTTTTCTCCCTCAACACTCACTCACTCACACATACACCTCTCTCTGGTTTTAGCTCTAATTATACTGAGAAGTAGGCTGCTGTTCTAGTTCAGAGCACCCAAGTGGGTGGCCTGATTCACCATCACTGGGCGTGGAGAGGAGAAGAAAGGAGAGAGAGAGAGAAAGGGAGAGCTCACAGCAGAATGTGATGAGGGAGATGATGAGCATGGTCCTGCAGGCTGTCCACAGAGCAGCAGGATGTGCTGGAAGCTGTTCTGTCTACTCACTGCAGTGATCTTCTGAAAGATGGAGAACTAAGACACATTCATCTCAAAGTAGAATTCAGAAAATTCTTTACAGACTATTTGTTTGTGTTTACTGCAGTTTAGTGTTTACCAGCATTTATAACTGGTGTTTGCTAAGGCTGACATTATTTTTATTGTTCATAAAAATAAGGTGCGTGTACAAATTTCGGTAACACTTTATTTTACAGTGCCCTTGGAACATATGTTACTATAGTAATAACAGTAAATTGTGCACAATTACATTCAACTTACCCTAAACTAACTCCTAATCCTACCCTAACCTAGTAAGTACAAGTTAATTAATATTACTCAGTACTTATAATTATACTGTAACAATGACAGCTTAAAGTGTCCCTATTATGCTATTTAAAATGCTCCTAATTTTGTTTTGGAGGTCTCCTACAACAGGTTTACATGCATCAAAGGTCAAAATTTAATTTTCTCATAATATACACTACATTGCCAAAAGTATTGGGACACCCCTTCAAATCACTGAATTCAGGTGTTCCAATCACTTCCATGGTCAACGGTGTATAAAATCAAGCACCTAGGCATGCAGACTGCTTCTACAAACATTTGTGAAAGAATGGGTCGCTCTCAGGAGCTCAGTGAATTCAAGCATGGTACCATGATAGGTTGCCACCTGTGCAATAAGACCATTCATGAAATTTCCTCACTACTAAATATTCCACGGTCAACTGGTGGTATTATAACAAAGTGGAAGCAATTGGGAACAACAACAACTCAGCCACGAAGTGGTAGGCCACGTAAAACCACAGAGCGGGGTCAGCGCATGCTGAAGCGCATAGTGAGCAGAAGTCGCCAACTTTCTGCAGAGTCAATAGCTACAGACATTAGCTCAAGAACAGTGTGAGAGCTTCATGGAATGGGTTTCCATGGCCGAGCAGCTGCATCACCAAGTGCAATGCAAAGGGTCCCTGGACTCGGAGAAGTGGAGAAGTGGAGAAGTGTTCTCTGGAGTGACCAATCACACTTCTCTGTCTGGCAATCCGATGGACGAGTCTGGGTTTGGCAGTTGCCAGAAGAACGGTATTTGCATGACTGCATTGTGCAAGTGTAAAGTTTGGTGTGGGGTTGTTTTTCAGGGGTTGGGCTTGACCCCTTAGTTCCAGTGAAAGGAACTCTTAATGCTTCAGCATAGCAAGACATTTTGGACAATTTCATGCTCCCAACTTTGTGGGAACAGTTTGGGCATGGCCCCTTTCTGTTCCATCATGACTGCGCAACAGTGCACAAAGCAAGGTCCATAAAGACATGGAGGAGCGTGTTTGTGGAGGAACTTGTGGAGGAATTGTCTCCTGACCTAAACCCGAAAGAACACCTTTGGGATGAATTAGAGCAGAGACTGTGAGGCAGGCCTTCTTGTCCAACATCAGTGCCTGATCTCACAAATGTGCTCCTAGAAGAATGGTCAAAAATTCCCCTAAACCTTGTGGAAAGTCTTCCCAGAAGAGTTGAAGCCGTTATAGCTGTAAATGGTGGGTCAACTCCATATTAAACCCTACGGATTAAGAATGGGATGTCATTAAAGTTCACATGCACGTAATAGCAGGCTTCCCAAAACTTTTGGCAATATAGTGTTGATTGCACATCACCACATTTTTCAATGATTCTCAAACTAGTCAACAGATCATTCTCTCTAAATCATCCTTTCCGCGAGCTACTCTGCTCTTATTGGCCAGATGGCCCAGTCTTTTACGACTGGTCTACCGTGTACAGCGTGTGTTTCGGAAGCTAAACGTCCATTACCATAACTATACTTCAGCTCCGTCCGGAGGCTTCCTAAAGCTCAGCTATTGTAAACATTGTAAAGACAGTAACGATGACGTTGATTTTACCATATCAATCCAAGTGCGAGTCCGATGATGAAACCAACCTCCATCGCAAGAACGACTTGAGCAGGGCGTTTCTCAGTAATACGCTATTCAGTATGAGGTACATTATGAGATGTTGCAACTGTAATTCCTCAATATCCGCATTAACAAGTGTGCGTCCATCAACATAAAGATGTGTATATTTCTAATTTATTGCAGTGCACATGTGGGAACTGTATCAATAACAGCACATACTATAGACGAGCATAACGTGAAAGACTGATGTAACATCAATAATTATTCATACTTACAGGTTGTGATTCTGAGGAGCAAGCTGGTCCAAATAATGGGTACTGACCCATATTTCAAGAGCAAGCGTTTTGCAAATCCCACGTTGAACTCTGAGATTTGAGAAGCAGTCATCAGTAAAATGACGTTTAAGGGCTGGTCAAGTTGTTCGCAGGGCAGACAATGTACAACATAGGCGGACATTATGTAAATGTGTGTAGTGTAGTTGTAGTAGAAAAGTCACGCAGTAGGTTTCAAATACAAATGACTCGTATAGGTGGTTCAGACTCGATCCTTTCTTTTGGGAGACAGTAACTTTATCTATAAAGCACTTTTGACTTTACAACTTTGCATAAAGTTTACATTCACAAACAGCTGTATTACACACTACATGAAAGGGAATATTCGAAAAAACAATAAAATTTCTAAACTTGCATCTAAATTGTATCTAGACACTAGAATGTCACACGCTTGGGTGTGACGCATTAGTAGCCACCCTGAAAACCGTAGAAACCATTCAAATCACCTAGAAACCACCCAGAACCATACATATGTATATGCCACATTATACTGCTCCAGACACATCACAGCGCCCGCCATCTTGGAATGGTCAACAATTTAGATACTGTCGTCACTCAAAATAAAAATCAATTAGTTTTCCAAGGCCCTGTTTACACCTGGTATTAAGATGCGTTTTGATTGATCAGATCACAAGTGGACGACACTAAATACAGGTGTAAATGGGGTCTAAAACGTTTTGAGCTTGTCCACTTTCGACCACTTCCAGAGGTACCAGAGGAGTCGAAAACAACCAAATTGCTTTCGTAGAGTAAACGCTTATGTGGTCTTGATAACTCTGTCCAGTCATCATAAGTCAAAAAATCCCTCTCTACGAATGCGTTGGTTGGTTATTTCCCCGCTCTAGCTAGAACATGACTGTTACACAAATGGATTTTTAAACGGCAATAGCATTTTTAGTAGGGGGAGATCGGGGATGGTTGTAACAGGTTAATTGTAACACTTCAAATTTCTCCAATCAGGAACACACTACAAATCACCTGATTCACTTCACACATGCGGTTTAGTCCTTATTTCACATGTGAGAAAGTAAAGCCCTGTGGCAGACACAGCAGATTTTAGAGCAGAAAAACTCATTTTGATGTAAGAAAGTTTTTTAATGACAATTCCTGCTTTGTAGTTAAACTAATCAAAGTTAAATTATGTTTATTGTGTGTATGTGTATACACACTCACCTAAAGGATTATTAGGAACACCATACTAATACTGTGTTTGACCCCCTTTCGCCTTCAGAACTCTCTTAATTCTACGTGGCATTGATTCAACAAGGTGCTGAAAGCATTCTTTAGAAGTATTGGCCCATATTGATAGGATAGCATCTTGCAGTTGATGGAGATTTGTGGGATGCACATTCAGGGCACGAAGCTCCCGTTCCACCACATCCCAAAGATGCTCTATTGGGTTGAGATCTGGTGACTGTGGGGGCCATTTTAGTACAGTGAACTCATTGTCATGTTCAAGAAACCAATTTGAAATGATTCGAGCTCTTTGACATGGTGCATTATCCTGCTGGAAGTAGCCATCAGAGAATGGGTACATGGTGGTCATAAAGGGATGGACATGGTCAGAAACAATGCTCAGGTAGGCCGTGGCATTTAAACGATGCCCAATTGGCACTAAGAGGCCTAAAGTGTGTCAAAAAAACATCCCCCACACCATTACACCACCACCACCAGCCTGCACAGTGGTAACAAGGGATGATGGATCCATGTTCTCATTCTGTTAATGCCAAATTCTGACTCTACCATCTGAATGTCTCAGCAGAAATCGAGACTCAGACCAGGCAACATTTTTCCAGTCTTCAACTGTACAATTTTGGTGAGCTCGTGCAAATTGTAGCCTCTTTTTTCTATTTGTAGTGGAGATGAGTGGTACCCGGTGGGGTCTTCTGCTGTTGTAGCCCATCCGCCTCAAGGTTGTGTGTGTTGTGGCTTCACAAATGCTTTGCTGCATACCTCGGTTGTAACGAGTGGTTATTTCAGTCAAAGTTGCTCTTCTATCAGCTTGAATCAGTCGGCCCATTCTCCTCTGACCTCTAGCATCAACAAGGCATTTTCGCCCAAAGGACTGCCACATACTGAATGTTTTTCCCTTTTCACACCGTTCTTTGTAAACCCTAGAAATGGTTGTGCGTGAAAATCCCAGTAACTGAGCAGATTGTGAAATACTCAGACCGGCCCGTCTGGCACCAACAACCATGCCACGCTCAAAATTGCTTAAATCACCTTTCTTTCCCATTCTGACATTCAGTTTGGAGTTCAGGAGTTTGTCTTGACCAGGACCACACCCCTAAATGCATTGAAGCAACTGCCATGTGATTGGTTGATTAGATAATTGCATAAATGAGAAATTGAACAGGTGTTCTTAATAATCCTTTAGGTGAGTGTATTTTTCATGCAAGTTGTTAGTGCTAATGTTTTGGCTGTTAGCTGTAAGGTGGGGTAGTTCATGGCTACAAGACTCTGGGTTAGTTGTAACATCAATGGCGCATGTTACAACCTACCAAGTAAATTTTTGAATTTCAATATGCCCCTGGCCTAGGTCTTGGAAGAGAAAGACAAACTGAGGGGTGTCTCTCAGCATTTTGAAGAGAGCATCATACATCACACATACACTTATACATCATGTATAAGAGCTGGGAAAGTCTGTAAGATCGATGGCAAATTTGTATGGCATTTTACTACAGAGAATTACTATGACTGACAGTAACAAACATGCTTACACACACACACACACACACACACACACACACACACACACACACACACACACACACACACACACACACACACACACACACACACACACACACACACACACACACACACACACACACACGAGACTCTAAAATGTTAAAAAGTCACAACACGCTGGATTAAAAGAACTCAAAGATACAAACAAAAATGTTAGAACCATCCCTGGTCTCCCCCCATTATATTTCTTATTGTGGTATTGTAATTTCAGGGAAGAAAAAAAAAGGAATACAGACATAATTGAAATGTGGGACGCTGCTTACATCTTGTTGGACGTGGGACAAAGGTTGGGTTTATCCATATTTGACCCAAACATGGGTAAGAACCCAGCATTTTTTAGAGTATATATACACTCTAGCGTTGACCTAGCAAAGTACTATTATAGGACAACATAGCAATGACCTAGCAACCACCCAGAACAGTGTCGGCGACACAAACACGATTTCAAAGGGGGAATACTGCATCCCCTCTATCCTACTATGTGAAAATCTAGTTATTACTATTTGACTATTGTCTATATGACATCTCTTTATCTGATTGTTTGTTCAGTTTTACAAGAGACAGACATGAATCCATCATGAGTGGTTGCTCAGCAACAAGGAGTCAATCAGGACACCTGTAGTCTGATCTGATAAAGAGGTCTAAAGTCCATAGCCAACATTTCCAGGCTCAAACAGACACCCACAACAGAATTAAAAATGAAATATTCCCTATTCAGACATTTACTCCCACAACTTGCATCCAATCCACCATGAGTCCATGAGTTTGTGATGTACCTGGGCAAACTTTATGTCAGACTGACAACTGTTAAAACTCTGTACAGGGCAGATCTGTAAAAAAAAGACCCTAATGAAGAAAGCCCAGAGGTGAGACAAATGAAGATGAATCAAGAGAGACAGACGGAAAGAGAGAAGGGACTTGCATAACCATGAACAGCTTCTGGTGATGCGCTGGTTGCTAAGCAACAGCATCCGTGCAGCAGCTGCATTGCGACATTGAGTTGAGAACACTTAGTCTATAGTTGACCACTCTCTCACAATTTGACGTGTGGCTTTCTACAAAGCCGTGTCTCTGAACTGATCCCAGGTCTTAGAAAAGGCATAAAAATATTGTATTCCTACAATAATTATGCAAAACAACTGACTCAGGCACACACATATAGCAAGATCATGGACTAGTATGAGTATGAGCTGTTATGCTGAGTCATACTGTGCCAATGAGGAAAGAGTTAAACTAATCATATATGGAGGAGTGTATGAGAGAGAGGGAGAAAGGATAACGTAGAGGAGAGGGTGGGAATGATATAACCAGGGCAGGAGAGACAGAGTGAAAGATCCTAGTCATTTTTTTAAATAGGCTATTGTGTAAGCTTCTCATCCAAGAAAATTCCAGCATACTAACACTCCAAATGGTTTGGTGCACATCAACCTATCACATATAGGCAATCAATAACCAACAGAAGGTAAGACAGCAGATGGGACAAGGGTCAAAGAGTTTACTTGAATAGTAAAGATATGGCATCAGAGCAACATGCAGCCCTTACCTCCTCATTGCGACGGAGAAGTGGTGTCTCTGTCTTTTCCTATTACTGTACCGACACCTGCTGGACACATAAGGAAACACACAAATAATGAAGACTTCGAAACACTCTGATGCAAGTGATGCTCACTGCAGAGTCAAATGTAGTCCAGCTCCACCCCTCTGGACGTCTAATAGAGCGGCGGGATAGATGGGTAGGGTTATGCTGCCTTCACGTGCTATCGGAAATTTCACACTTCTGAAGTCGTGATTACGAGCTCATCGTATTCAAATTTTGACTTGAGAGCGTATTACTAACCAAGCATTAGTAGCGTTAGAGCCCAAATTACATTCAAAAGGGTGGAGCTTACGTGTAGCTCCTCCTCGCGGGACTAAACTAACTCACGTCGTTCCAAACCCGTACGACTGGAAAGGCTTCGAAATGGACACAAAAAAACCCTTAAATGTATCATGAAAGTGGTTCATATGACACTATATGGTACATATGGCGCCTCGTGCACTATATTCCTCTGATATAGGTCATTTTGAGTTAAGAACAGACAAATATCAAATACAAGTTTCATTTAAATTATTCGATGTAACTGGACAAACGGTTTAATAAAATGATCTGGATCAAAATTATTTGTTCGTTATACCTGCCAAGCGAATAACGGCATACATTTCTGTAAGATACTGAATGCCTTCAGAAAACATACACCGATCAGGCATAACATTATCCTAATATTGTTTTGGTTCCCCTTTTGCTGCCAAAACAGCCCTGAACCAGCCACTAGACCCCTGAAGGTGTGCTGTGATATCTGGCTCCAAGATGTTAGCAGCAGATCCATTAAGTCCTGTAAGTTGTGAAGTGGGGCTTCCATGGATCAGACTTGTCTGTTCAGCATATCCCACAGATGCTTGATTGGATTGAGAGGAATTCTGGGGAATTTGGAGGCCAAGTCAACACCTCAAACTCATTGTTGTGCTCCTCAAACCATTCCTGAACCATTTTTTGCTTTGTGGCAGGGCACATTATCCTGCTGAAAGAGGCCACAGCCACCAGGGAATACCGTTTCCATGAAAGGGTGTACATGTTCTGCAACAATGCTTAGGTAGGTGGACGTGTCAAAGTAACATCCACATGGATGGCAGGACCCAAGGTTTCCCAGCAGAACATTGCCCAAAACATCACACTGCCTCCGCCGGCTTGCCTTCTTCCCATAGTGCATCCTGGTGCCATGTGTTCCCCAGGTAAGCAATGCATACGCACCCGGCCATCCACATGAGGTAAAAGAAAACGTGATTCATCAGACCAGGCTACCTTCTTCCAGTGCTCCGTGGTCCAGTTCTGATGCTCACGTGCCCACTGTTGGCACTTTTAGGCAGTGGACAGGGGTCAGCATGGGCACCCTGACTGGTCTATGGCTATGCAGCGCCATACGCAACAAACTGCGATGCACTGTGTATTCTGACACCTTACTATCAGAACCAGCATTAACTTCTTGAGCAATTTGAGCTACAGTAGCTCGTCTGTTTGATCAGAACACACGGGCCAGTCTTCGCTCCCCACGTGCATCAATGAGCCTTGGCTGCCCATGACCCTGTCGCCGGTTAACCACTGTTCCTTCCTTGGACCACTTTTGATAGATACTGACCACTGCAGACCGGGAACACCCCACAAGAGCTGCAGTTTTGGAGATGCTCTGACCCAGTCGTCTAGCCATCATAATTTGGCCCTTGTCAAACTAGCTCAAATCCTTATGATTGCCCATTTTTTCCTGCTTGTAACACATCAACTTTGAGGACAAAATGTTCACTTGCTGCACTATATCCCACTAACAGGTGCCATGATGAAGAGATAATCAGTGTTATTCACTTCACCTGTCAGTGGTCTTAATGTTATGCCTGATCGGTGACACTCGTGTGTTTCAGTCATTTTTGAAGCGTGAAATCAGTCCCTACTCATTGTAATTTTATGGTATGCTGGTTCCAAAAATGTGCCTGTGAGTAAGTTCAGACAACTCAGAGTATGTTCCCGGTTAACACACAAGACATTCTCAATAGGAATGAATCGATGATTCACCATGGAAACAGACGCTAACAAAAAAGTGCTTACTGTAGCAGAGTATTGTGTGAGAGAGAAATGAAGTGAGCGAGTGTATTATCTACATAGCATTTTCCTTCAGGTCAGTCCCATGTTCATAATAAAAATGCATTTGAATATCTGCTGAAATCTTGACCTTTTAACAGTTAAGGGGTTTGCCCGTGTCCTGACACTGACAGCTAGTCAAGGCATTTTGTCAAAGCACGTCAGTTGCATCTTGCACAACAGTTTTCAGTCCTTTCGATATAAAAGTCTTTGCTACTGAGTGACTCACTCTAGTCTTTGCCGCCATCTAATAGCGTAATGATGTAACTTCAGTTGCAGTTCACGGCCAGGGACTATTTTTTCGGAGTGTCTATTCACACCAAGTGCAAAAAGCGTGCCTTGTTGGCAAGTACTATTTGCATTAGTGCCGCCTAACAATGCCTGGCTGTGCCAAACAACATAAAAAAACAAAAAAACATTTTATTTAATGTCTTCAGAGGTGCAATCAGTAAATCATATAGCTAAATGGATCGTTATTTTGATGTGATCAACACGGGTTCGAATCCGCCTTTTGCAGAGCTTGCTCTTCTCTTCTCATCACAAATCACATCGGAAAGGCTTTTACTTTCAATAAAAATTAAGAATATGTTCTAAATGTGGAAATAAAGTGCCAAATTTTTTTTTTAATAATAATAAGAAAAGCATTTATTGGGTAGGGTTAGGGGTAGGTGTAGGGAGGGCTTTTATTGTTCCTTTAAGGCGGCATCCATTTATTTACACTATATTATTATTGCATCCTGTTAATGTACAGCAATACTGAGGTGCAAATAGTATGTATCTGTCAAAATAAAGTATAAATGACATGTAATTACTATTTACACATATTGCAAAAAGAATTTATTTTTTTATGGTGTGAATAGAATATATCACTATTTTCACTTAGTAAATAGCATCTATCGCTAAGAAAATGTTATTTTCACAGTGTAAATAGAATCTAGTTGCTATTAACACGGTGTAAATCCAGCGGAAGGAAGGCTTTTAGTGATTTTACTTCATGGAAGTTGCATTGATACATATTTTTGGCTTTAATATTTGTATTGTGTGGTAACTATTTTGTAAAAACAAAAAAAAAAAAAACAATAAGGTACACAAGACTAGCGCTCTATCATGAAGTCACAGCTGAAGTAGGGGTTGCATGTAGCTACTCCGCTTCACGATACAGCAGCATCTCAAATGCCTTATTGCTTATATAAAATATTACTTTTTGGTTAACTAACTTTAACATACATATACACATATATATATATATATATATATATATATATATATATATATATATATATATATATATATATATATATACACTCACCCTAAAGGATTATTAGGAACACCATACTAATACTGTGTTTGACCCCTTTCGCTTTCAGAACTCCTTTAATTCTACGTGGCATTGATTCAACAAGGTGCTGAAAGCATTCTTTAGAAATATTGGCCCATATTGATAGGATAGCATTTTGCAGTTGATGGAGATTTGTGGGATGCACATCCAGGGCACGGCTCTCCTGTTCCACCACATGCCAAAGATGCTCTATTGGGTTGAGATCTGGTGACTGTGGGGGCCATTTTAGTACAGTGAACTCATTGTCATGTTCAAGAAACCAATTTGAAATGATTCAAGCTTTTTGACATGGTGTATTATCCTGCTGGAAGTAGCCATCAGAGAATGGGTACATGGTGGTCATAAAGGGATGGACATGGTCAGAAACAATGCTCAGGTAGGCCGGGGCATTTAAACGATGCCCGATTGGCACTAAGGGGCCTAAAGTGTGCCAAGAAAACATCCCCCACACCATTACACCACCACCACCAGCCTGCACAGTGGTAACAAGGCATGATGGATCCATGTTCTCATTCTGTTTACGCCAAATTCTGACTCTACCATCTGAATGTCTCAACAGAAATCGAGACTCATCAGACCAGGCAACATTTTTCCAGTCTTCAACTGTCCAATTTTGGTGAGCTCGTACAAATTGTAGCCTCTTTTTCCTATTAGTAGTGGAGATGAGTGGTACCCGGTGGGGTCTTCTGCTGTTGTAGCCCATCCGCCTCAAGGTTGTGCGTGTTGTGGCTTCACAAATGCTTTGCTGCATACCTCGGTTGTAACGAGTGGTTATTTCAGTCAAAGTTGCTCTTCTATCAGCTTGAATCGGCCCATTCTCCTCTGACCTCTAGCATCAACAAGGCATTTTCGCCCACAGGACTGCCGCATACTGGATGTTTTTCCCTTTTCACACCATTCTTTGTAAACCCTAGAAATGGTTGTGCGTAAAAATCCCAGTAACTGAGCAGATTGTGAAATACTCAGACTGGCTCGTCTGGCACCAACAACCATGCCACGCTCAAAATTGCTTAAATCACCTTTCTTTCCCATTCTGACATTCAGTTTGGAGTTCAGGAGATTGTCTTGACCACAACCACACCCCTAAATGCATTGAAGCAACTGCCATGTGATTGGTTGATTAGATAATTGCATTAATGAGAAATTGAACAGGTGTTCCTAATAATCCTTTAGGTGAGTATTATATATATATATATATATATATATATATATATATATATATATATATATATATATATATATATATATATATATATATATATATATATATATATATATATATATATATATTTATTTATTTTTTCGACAGAAAATTTTCATATGCATCCAGGAAAATTGGTTAGTATTTTAACAAGATTACAGTGCAGCATTTTGCACAGAGGTGACCTGCTTCTATCAATGCTTGTGTGTGTGAACAGATGCACTACATCTTTGTGTTGGCCTGATTGAATTCCTAGAACTCTTAATCAATAGTAAATCATAAACTTCTTGGAAGTTACTATATCAAGCTCAGTCCAGCTGCCTATTAGATATTTAGAAAACATAGCCTACTTATATTTCTAGAGGACAACTTTGATGTTGAATGTTTGATGAATTGGTCTACTACGTGTTGTTACTGTGTGTCTGGTTCACTAATTCACTGCTCACTACATAGATGTCTCACAAAATCCAGACAGACATGGCGTGCACTGCAGAGAGAATGCAACCCGACCCTTGCCCACCCCGTGTCTGTAAAAGAGACAGAGCCTGAATGATGAACTGACAACATATTATAGCATCACAGCCGAGGACGGAATCTCAACATTGGGCCCAGCAATAAGAGGCGAGTGACCTAGAACCTTTCCAATGAACTTACACAAGGGGGGTAGAACTTAGCATTAGAGATGCCTTGAAGGTAAATTAATACGATTTCAAAAGCCTCTAGAAGACAGGAAGAATCTTTAAAATAACTAAATGTTTGGGTGACTTGGCTGCTAAATAAAGTTGACTTTCTTTTCTTACCTTGTTTAAGCTGGATGGCAAGATCAGATGTCACTTGAACAGTTATTCATTTGTGGCTAACGCAAGACCATGAGGTGTACTTCAAACTGTTGTGAAGCCCAGATGTCTGGGTATATTTATAGTTCAGTACAGTGTCTTTAAGGAAGGCTCCAACCACACTGAACTCTTGCAGGTCCCTACACATTTACCCACTGACCTTAAGTGTCCCAAACAGAGGGCTGAAAACACATAGAACATAGGTTTAATGCAGAATTGGAAAGTGCATTACATAATACTGGTTTGAAGTGACTGGTGCATTAGATTCAGGAGATTATATAATTCCCCCTCCCCTCACACCTACATCCTATCTTCCTCAATCAATGGACATCTAAAAGGACTGCAGAGGTCTGCTGCAGATAAACTGCACCCATTACTAATATATATATATATATATATATATATATATATATATATATATATATATATATATATATATATATATATATACCTATACTTCAACAGAAAAAAACACTGCAGAGACGAAAGACAACCTGACTCTTCCTTCAGGTCCAGCCATGCAAGATCCATGTTCTCAATATCTGATGATAAATGTAGCACATCATCATAGTATCTTAATCGTTCTAGCTAATCAAAATTGCCTTTTTAATCTGTTAGCACGATGCTAAGCTTGTAGGCTAAGGTAATAGCCTGCTAAGCAAAGGGCAACTAATAACACAAAATGTTAATAATTTTTTAAAGTTAGCCTAACAACATTTTCAGAATTTATTTAGCAAATCCACCCCTTGAAAAAATTCTCAAAACACAGATTTCATGGGGGTGATGTTTAAACTTAAAGTTTCAATAGATTTAGTGGAACTAATCTGGTGTCGGTGTGCTAAATGAAAAAGAAAAACAAACAGATTACACATACAACACTTTTATTTTTGAATATTAAGACAATGAAGCATAAGCCAAGAGCACCAAGAGTGACAGCTACTGGTGAAAGAGGGGCATGTGAAACCCCCAAAAACAGCAAACTGTAACCCAAAGTCAAACAAAATAATACAACAGAGCAACTTAGTAACAGCCTGGGAGTAGGGACCATTAACTGTACATAAGAGAGAATGAAGGAAAGATAAGAGAGAGGACACTGAGTGTGAGTAATTACATTGTACAGCACAAACCTTGGGCAGTGTATATATATAAAAAAAAAAAAAGATTAAAACGTATAGGATGGTGACAGACTGTGATATCCATGTCACTCCAGAGAACCCATGGTGCATGTTTCAGCAAGTGTTTTGAGGGGGCTAGTCCCAAGGGTCCAATCAGAAATACGGAGGCAGGTCATGGGTGGCGCAAGAGTCATCTTTAAGTGTAATCATTGTCAAGTGTTGTCACCCTGGCACCCAGTCCTAAACCTCACCTTCAGCCCATTCGAACTTTAAGGTAACACAGTTACCACCATGGTGATGCTTGTGACTTATTGAATCTGAAACAGATCCAGCAGAATTTAATACAAGTCAGCCAGTCTTATAATTCTGTCTAAACATGGCTGAACACAACCTCCCTGTAGTTTGTACACAGAAACATTTCAAATAATATTGAACAGAAAACGTTTCCTGTTGGTAATGTGCAAGGCTCTGCACACAAAATGGCTTACAACATTCTCTCTAACATTTTAACAGTATTATTTTCTTGAAATTCTCCAGCAAGGCTACTGACAGGTGTATAACGTGTGAGGCCACACACTGCCAATCTGAGCCTTAGAATCATGACCTTCCATCTTGCTTTGTGGCGATCTGTGATAAAGTCTCCATCTATGCACATATTCATGTGCTGACCAATCACTTGAGTCAATCATACATCTAATGGTCTATAAACATTTCATAAAATCACATTGAACTGTACTGTTCTGGCAAACAGATAAACGGCAAATCCAGACCTTAACAACATGGGATACTAAAATAAGGGGGAATAAAAGCTTTTTGTTCATAAATTCTTTGTGATAGTTTGAACTCTCTTTCAGCACACAAAAACACACTTGTATAAAAACTCAAAACGAATGCATATGTTTATGTCGCATTTTGCTTTCATTTGCTGCAAGACGCAAACTAAGCAGACTGGGGACCACTAAAGTTGGGTTACTTGAGAAAAGGGTGAAGTATTTAAGAAAAGGCACTTTTGAAAGTTAATAAATCCATACAGTGAGCCAATTAGCACCTTTTAGGTCTAAAACTAGGCCTTTTTTACTTTGAAATGTTAATCTTGGAACATTTTAGCAATAATGTGAGAAAGCCATCACATTGACAATTTTTCATCAAACTTAAACCTTTGGTCACATTTATCTAGTTTCTCTCACACACCTTTATGCACAAACATCCTATGTTGTCATGATGTGAATAGAATGATTCTAACCTGAAGACAATTTCAGAGGAGACTTATTTCTCAGACAATTCACCATTATAGCTAAGCCCAAGAACATTATTGCATTTCTTTACAGTTACTAGTATTAAAAAATATTTCATTTAAAAATCTGTCACATATATATATATATATATATATATATATATATATATATATATATATATATATATATATATATATATATATATATATATATATATATATATATATATATATATATATATATATTTTTAATCCATTATGCCTTTATTAAAACTAGGGGAGAGAAGAGGCACCATGATCCTCTTTCTCTGACCCCATCTGACTGAGCAAATGCTCCACCCCTGATTAAAATTGGTACACACGGGTATAGGTAGGTACACGTCAAGTTTCATGGGTTAGTGCAGTGAGGAGTGTCTGGAGCAAAGCCAAGCATGACACTTTTACAGGTGAGCAGTAAGCAGGACAGCTGGCCCCTTCAAATGCCATGTCAACCTGAAACCTGCTTCACAACCATCATACAAGCCGAGGCTCTGTCTAAATTGCACTAATGTCACCCACACCCTACAGAGATAGATGGTGTGGTGAGGGCGATCAAACCACGCAGTGGTTGCAGTGATGTCACCTCAAAGTTCTCTCCTCAAGTCTTTGAATTCTTCCCAGGATGATCCTGACATCCTTTCTTGTGCAAGAAAAAAAAAAAAAAAAAAAAAAAGACTCAACAGGATAACGTGCAGGAAGACGACTTTAAATGCATCAGGATAGACTGTGGATTAGTGCTGCCTGGGAGGAGCGTATAACAAAACTTTTCATGTCAGCAGAAGTCTCTTACGGTTGACTGAGGTCAGGGTCAGTGCAACACACATCCACACACACAAGCACACAAAGCTGGTTATAGTTGCACTGTACTACCCTGCTGTTTAGGTGTTGCGAGCCTGAGCTTAGCATTTGGCAGTTCTACCTGATCTCATCAATTGAAAACAAGTCAGAAAAATGTGGGAATCAATAGTCATATCCCTAGCAGTATTCAAAATACATCGCACATCAGCCATCAGGATGTCTCACTGATACCCAGTGCAGGAACGGCCATTGGAAAACATGTCTTTTCCAATTGGACCACTATTGGTAACAAATCCAATGAATGCACCATATGATGAACTAAATGCTTTAGATGCAAGCACACTGCTTAAATCAGTGGTTCCCAATCTAGGACTCGGAGTGGGAATCACTGGCTTAACTGATCTAATCTTTTTTCAAATGGGGCCAACAGCACAAGAGTTCTAAATATGTCCTTTTATCTTTACTTACTATTTGAAATCCCTCATTGTATTAAAAGAAATTCAAGTGTGGATCTGGCCGATTCTAAAGCGATCAATAAGCTGGTCTTGGCCTAGGGGGCCAACAATGTGATTATACTCCATTTATTTAAATTCCGAACCTTCCTCCTTGTCGCTTAAAAAAAGAATCTGCTTAACCTAAATGTACTAAAGATTAATCAATTATTAAAATCATTTAAATTAAGCAGGTCTCACAAAACAAGCCAGCTTGACCCAAACCCAATGGCACTGATAGGGTCAACTCAAAACTTACTGTCACGTCTAGAGCAATGTGGGTTAGACAAAGTGAGTGTAGAGTGTTTATTCCTGTATATAGGAGGGTGTTTATGCCTAACAATGGTCCCAGTGTAGCAGGTTTATTTATCGCCTCTGCTGCACCCACTAACATAAGCACAGTTAAGTTAAAGTGCTCTTACTCAGTGCCCAACTTCAAGGGCACTGATAGACCAGTCACAACAATACAAAAAAAGACGATACAGAATTAGAATCCCCCCTGTGCAATTAGTGGTAGGAATTAATGATTACAAAACATATTGACAGCAACAGAACGCAGAGTGTGAGTAACAATATTTTTTGAAAACCAAGCGTTCTCACATCACACAGCATCATGTTGTGCACCGTCGTCCTTATCGCTTCCCGGAAGCATAAGGAAGCAGAACAGAGCCCTTCTCCCCACTGCAACGCATTCCCAAAAGTAGATACATAGTTTACGGTCAATCCATCTTTCATGGATCTCTCTGCCTCATTCTTCATGAGCAGGGTGAAAGCCTTTCTATTTCCTGCTCCAGAATGCCTCCTCTAACCACGGAATGAGCACAGAATGTTACCATGGGAACCACTGACAGAGCACCATAAAAGCTAAAGATGATGAAAGAAATATTTGAACATCACCTTTCATATCCCCTCCCCTCAGAATTTGTCCACAATATTACTGTTAATGTTTAATCAAAATGCAATTTTAATGCAAGGAAATCAAGGGCAGGCAGGGAAGGCGATTGGAAATGGCTATAACAGTCAAGTTTTGTCATACTGAAAGAGTTGAGGGGCACGGAAATCTGCAGATCCCCCTTAGAGCAAGGAACTGAGAGAGAAGGGAAAAGGTGACTTAGACCTCTGCTGTGTCATCCTAGTCCATAAGCTGTAGTGAAATGTGCACACTGGGGAGCCACTGTATTTGTAATTTCTTTGTTTGTTAGAGTGATAACAAAAACAATGATAGAAGCTTATATATTGTGTTCAGTTCCAGGTCCCTCCTTTCATACCTCCACCCCCGAACAAACAAGCCCTCCCCCCCCACAAAAAAAGAAATAAAGTAATTCCTCCACTTCTGCAAAGTGCTGAATGGACTACTCCTGTTGGAGAGCTGAGAAGTATTTGCCCTGCCTCACTTGGCCTTGACTGGCTCCCTCTCAAGCCAGCGCACACGCACCCTCTGCTTATAGTGATACTCCTTGAGGTAGTCCTGCAGAGCAGGGGGCAGTGGCAGTGCCCCGATGCCATCGTAGGTGATCCCATGGCAAATGGCAGCTCGAGCCAGGCTTTGCAAGCCAAATGGGAAGGTCCGGTGCAGAGGCACAGTGAGTAACGGCTCAAAGAACATGCAAGCACTAGGGTCCTTGTAGTGCTCCAAGAGTGCTGTGACGGTGGCTGCGTGGAACACACAGGGGTCGTGCGCGTCAAAGCTGAAGTTGTGATTCCACTGCTCGATGCGTGCGTGCAGCGAACGGCCGTAGCGGCGGAAGCTAACGGAGAACAGATAATCTTCTTGGGCTGAGTCTCGCAGCAGAAAGGTGCCCTCGGGCCGACCATCCAGCAGCGCTTCGGCCTCATAGCGGTCCATCACACCCCAGTAGCAGGGAAGTGCTGTGATGTGCAGCAGATCCGGAACCAAGCAGTGAATGTAGTCGATCTGGGTGTGCACTTTCCAAGGACCTGGTTGCTTGCTGCTCAGGTGGCCCTCAGCTGAAGTGTGCCGCTGCTTGGGCCTGCGAGCTTGCAAGCAAAGAGTGGTGGCGTCGTCGTCCTCAGAGTCACAGTTAGCTGCTGTTGCCCCCTGGCTGTCGCCGAGGGTCTCACCCATTCCAGGGGCCAGCTTAGGTCCCAGCTTATAAAGGGAAGCTAGGGGGGCTGGGATGGCCTCCACTGTGTGGATCTGGGCATCTGGAGGTGGGTCCACACCCTCCTCGATGCTGAGTCGCCTTCTTTCTCGCAAGCGCTCCTCCTCATCTTCTGGTGATGCACAGGCAGCCCCACTGGCATCTGAGGAAGAATCCACTGCTGTCACCGTCACCGGTGCCGTGTGCTGTTTAATGAGGTGCCATTTTCGGGCCAGGTCTGATCCTGGTGCAAAGGGGCACGTCTCCAGCATCAGCTCTGTAATTTGTATCTTACGTTTGGGTGGTGGAAGGTGAGGGTTTCGAGAGGATGAGCGCAATGGGAGGCATAGGCCCACTGTATCATGGATCTGTTGGCGTAGTGAGCGTCCTGCTCCCAACTCCAGCTCCTCACGGCTACTACCAGTCCCATGTCTGCGCCGAGAGCGGCCCGATCGCCTATCTGTGGTCTCCAGAGAACTCTGAGCCTTAGTAGAACACGAGTGTCTCTTCTTTCCACTCCAAGGTGCATGACGTGAATAAGAGTCTCTGCGGGCACCCAGGGGAGCACGAGCATCTTCAGTATCCTGCTCAACTGTGATCTCTAGAATCTGGGGTACATCCGCTACACAGTTATGGCCCCGTCGTGACACACTCCCACTGGTCCTCCATGCCACTAGTGGGAGTGCTGCCACACTGCTAGAGGGACTGGCGGCCTCAAGTGTGCTGTCACCCTGGGCCTTGTCCACAACGTTGGATACCATGTCTGTTTGCAGTTGAAGCTGTGGTGTTGTTTCAACGTGAGAACCCCCATCTGTGTGGAGCAGAGATTGACATCCCCTCTTCAGGTTGCTCCACACCTTGCCAACCTTCTCCATGAGGTGGGGGCACCTGGACCTGGAACAAAAAGTCAGACCTCCATTAGCATTTATAGCGTTTATAAACAAAAAACAACAAAAAAAAAAGACAGACACAAGAGTTGACAAGAGCTGGAAAGGGTTCAAATATGCAAAACAGGTTGGAAAACCAAATACTTTGTGGGACCTGGAAGATTATTCTGAAGAACATTGGGCAGTTTAACTGCTCAGGACAAACAAGGGACTCATGATCACCCATCACAAAACAAAAACATAAGTGTATGTACATTTATTTTATTTATTAATCTTATTTTACATTTACATGCAATTATATGCAAAAAGGACAAAAAGTGTAACTGTAATTGACCATATTTTTAACAGCAAATTCTCCAACGTAAATATTTATTACATTTAAATGTGTCCAAATTATATATATAAAAAAACAAATAAACAAAAAAACGAATGTCCTAAAATAATAGTATATAATAGCTATACTGCTCGTTAATTAGCGTGAACACACATATACAACTATACACAAGGATGGCAATGATATCACTTTTTGGTCTCATCTTTGATAGAATTAAAAATCTGTTTGATCAACAAAATTTGAAAAGCCTATGCATATACAATCACAATCATGCAGTTATGGAGATCATATGAAACATGCATAACTGAATATCAGTTAATACAGAAATAAGCTATTAGTATACTCAAATAGCAACAAGCAGTGATTATGTGAATCTTTTACTTATTACAACAAATGTTTATATTTGATGTGCCATCAACATGCAGTGACATTCACTGAATAAGAGATGCAATCACAACTGCCCACAGCAGACATGTTAATTCCAGGTGTATACAGCAATTTTACTTAGTTAAATGACCACTTGGAATCAGATCACCCAAGACGGATGTTAATACCAGGTGTAAAGAGGGCCTAAGTGATTAAAGTGTTGCCAGGCAGAGTCACTAAGACTCAAGGCCAGCGCTAAAAATGAACTCATGGAACTGCTCCCAGTCAACATGCTGCCGTGGGCTGAGTTACATTGCTGGTCTGGGCCTGTCTTTTTCTGACCCGACCATAGCGGAGCACTCAACAGTTAATGAACTGAGGTTTTGCATGAGCTGTGTAAATCCTATCTTCCTTAAATCATTATGTAGCCACTAAAGAACTTTTGATTTGGCTTTGGCTTTAAAAGTCTTTAAAAAACAAAAACACACTCTTTCCCAACACAAGCATGAATTTGTATTTGGGCTAATTCATTAACTATTCATCCAATACTAGAAATAAAAATAACATGTAAAAAATAACACCATGTTAGACCAGACCAAATGTAAGAACAGGCCAAATTTGAGTCAACAAAAAGTAGTAGTGAATCACTTCCAGGTGAAGCATGAGCTCAAGGACTACTTGTGCTCAGAAAAAAAAACTAGCTTTCTATTGAGCACATGTACTCTGGCTAACCTGTCTTTCACAGGATGATCTTTCCACCAATGAACAGTGTGTGTGTGTGTGTGTGTGTGTGTGTGTGTGTATATATATATATATATATATATATATAACATGAAAAAAACACACAAAAAAAAACATGTTATTGCATCAATTTTGCACACAATCAAAAACAAGACCTTAAATTATTTAACGCAAAATATGTCACAAGAGAAAACTGAATGAGAGAGAACAACTTCCATATATAATTCATGAAAGTTCATCAAGTCTCCTGATAAAAACAACAAAATGTAGGTCATGTGGGAGAAAGCTACAGTGTATTTATTCACCTTCTCTCAAATGGTGGAGAGGAAGAAGAGGGGTGTCAATTTTTAGAGGCTGCTGGGTGTAAAAGCACTACAAATTTGAGTTGGACAAAATTATGACTAATGCTTATTGTATAATTTATTATTTACCAGTAATTGATCTTCTGTCAGCATGGATTCTGATATTGATCAGAGTTGGAAAGTGCAAAATTTAGAATTGAATTTGAATTGAAGCTAACATGAAGCAGAATGCTGGCAAAATTTAATTCTTGGAATACATTTATATATTTTTATTTATTAATAAATAAATAAATTCAGTAATATTTTTTACTTTTTTTTTTCTTTTTTTTTTTCAAGAAGTTTGAAGTGTTGTAGCACTCCAGTGGTACTCCACTGGACTCACACCGAGTCGAATCCAAATGCTACTAAAATATGGTCTTTTGTCTAAATTGCACATAATAGTCTTTATCGGACTTGGACACAAGTCTATCTCAAGTTCCAGTCAGAGACTAAATTTATGACCAGTATGAGACCAGTATTTATGCATGAGACCTCATGCATAAAACTTTACGTCGATTTCATCCTAAAAGTCTGTGTATACACTAAAGCCACAATCTGCGCAAAACTCCCTTTATAAAACCCAGTCAGCGGAAGATTCAATAAAACAGCTTGTAGGCTATACAGTGTCACTTAACATTACATTTAACTAAAGAAAGCTATTCAAATGTCCATAAACTCATTTGTCAGCAAGAAAAAAAATAACTCTAGAGAAAAGCATTTTGCTAAATACAAACCCGATTCCCAAAAAGTTGGGACACTGTACAAATTGTGAATAAAAAAGGAACGCAATAATTTACAAATCTCATCAACTTATATTTTATTCACAATAGAATATAGATAACATATCAAATGTTGAAATTGAGACATTTTGAAATGTCATGCCAAATATTGGCTCATTTTGGATTTCATGAGAGCTACACATTCCAAAAAAGTTGGGACAGGTAGCAATAAGAGGCCGGAAAAGTTAAATGTACATATAAGGAACAGCTGGAGGACCAATGTGCAACTTATTAGGTCAATTGGCAACATGATTGGGTATAAAAGAGCCTCTCAGAGTGGCAGTGTCTCTCAGAAGTCAAGATGGGCAGAGGATCACCAATTCCCCCAATGCTGCGGCCAAAAATACTGGAGCAATATCAGAAAGAGTTACTCAGAGAAAAATTGCAAAGAGTTTGAAGTTATCATCATCTACAGTGCATAATATCACCCAAAGATTCAGAGAATCTGGAACAATCTCTGTGCGTAAGGGTCAAGGCCGGAAAACCATACTGGATGCCCGTGATCTTCGGGCCCTTAGACGGCACTGCATCACATACAGGAATGCTACTGTAATGGAAATCACAACATGGGCTCAGGAATACTTCCAGAAAACACAATCCACCATGCCATTCTTGAGGGTCTCAAAATTCTATAGGTCAAAAGAGAAGCCATATCTAAACATGATCCAGAAGCACAGGCGTTTTCTCTGGGCCAAGGCTCATTTAAAATGGACTGTGGCAAAGTGGAAAACTGTTCTGTGGTCAGACCAATCAAAATTTGAAGTTCTTTTTGGAAAATTGGGACGCCATGTCATCCGGACTAAAGAGGACAAGGACAACCCAAGTTGTTCTCAGCGCTCAGTTCAGAAGCCTGCATCTCTGATGGTGTGGGGTTGCATGAGTGCATGTGGCATGGGCAGCTTACACATCTGGAAAGGCACCATCAATGCTGAAAGGTATATCCAAGTTCTAGAACAACATGTGCTCCCATCCAGACGTCGTCTCTTTCAGGGAAGACCTTGCATTTTCCAACATGACAATGCCAGACCAAATACTGCATCAATTACAACATCATGGCTGCGTAGAAGAAGGATCCGGGTACTGAAATGGTCTGCCTGCAGTCCAGATCTTTCACCCATAGAAAACATTTGGTGCATCATAAAGAGGAAGATGCGACAAAGAAGACCTAAGACAGTTGAGCAACTAGAAGCCTGTATTAGACAAGAATGGGACAACATTCCTATTCCTAAACTTGAGCAACTTGTCTCCTCAGTCCCCAGACGTTTGCAGACTGTTATAAAAAGAAGAGGGGATGCCACACAGTGGGAAACATGGCCTTGTCCCAACTTTTTTGAGATGTGTTGATGCCATGAAATTTATAAATCAACTTATTTTTCCCTTAAAATTATAAATTTTCTCAGTTTAAACATTTGATACGTCATCTGTGTTGTATTCTGAATAAAATATTGAAATTTGAAACTTCCACATCATTGCATTCTGTTTTTATTCACAATTTGTACAGTGTCCCAAATTTTTTGGAATCGGGTTTGTACATGTACTGTATTGATTATTCATTACATTTTACTTAATTACATTTTCTTTATTATTTCATGTATGTTTGAATAAAATTGTCATTGAAAAAGTTATTAGTCCATTGTCTTTTAAATGTTTATAATAATAATATAATAATAATAATAATAATAATAATAATAATAATTCACAAACTAGAGTAGAAACAATTCTGTTATTAAAAGTTTATATAAAAACTGCCTAGTTTATTATAAAAAAAAAAAAAGTGCAATTTGAATGTTTGTACTACTCAGCTTTAGCTATTTGAGCGTTGATTATTCAATAAGTTTTTGATTATTCAGAATTTTCATTTTTGGGTGAACTAACCCTTTAAGAGAGGGAAGCAAGTCAATATACACCTGCACTTTTAAACCCTCACCCTGATTCATGTTTCCAAATACTGGACATGGTGACATTTTGGCTCAAACAGCATCTGCAAAAACACGTCAGTACAGCAAATTAGTTTAAAGTACAGCAAAAGCCTATTAACTCTCAGCATCTTCATTTTGTCTTTTCTGCCCCTCGTCCCTCTTATTTTCTCTTTCAAAGCCAGTCTGAGAACATAAAGGATGACCATAAATCAAAGTTCAGATCTGTCAGCGCAGCTATGGCGACAATATACAGAGGCCAACAAGCCTGACCTTTCCCCCAAACTCAGGAACCTTGCTCCACTTCCAGAATGAGCTTGCACTGCATAAACAACATTTGTAAAATTGTGGCGCAGGGTTGTCAGAAGAGTTCATGAAAAGGGTTCACAGGGTTCATTCGGCTGTATTCAGTGAAACTGTCCTAAATATGAAGACAAGGGTCAAGTTTTTTTTTTTTTTTTTACTAGATTTAAGTTGCATACATATTGAAACAACTAAATTGCACAAAAAGCGTCACATGACCAAAGTTAGCACTAGTGATTAGAACTGTGGTAAATCGATATTATATAACCTTGCCTTGGCAAACCAGGTTGGGAGCCACACCAGACTGAATGTAGATTAATTGGTCTCAAAGGCCAAATCCATCAGCTTAAGTCAAGCACTTACCAAAACACACCAGCTGTGGAGATCTTCAACACACTGCCTTCTGAAACCCAACAGGAAAAAGAACTACAATTCTCAATCATGCCAAGTTCATATACTTCTCCATCCATAATGTTATCTTTCACTCTACATGTGACACAGGGGAGGCTCACGTTTGGCGATGGGGCTCCCTTGTGTGGCTAAGAGACAGAACCGCAAACTCAAGAGCAAACAAACAAAACTATTTTAAAATATTTGGCTCAAAAACAGGTTGAGACAGCATATTGGCAAACGAAGAGCCTCTTCCTCCTCAACTAAGTGGAAGTCCTACCTAAAGTTCACCATGGTGCGTTTCAGATGTTTAGACACTACAAATCTCAGCATTGAATGAGATGCTGAGAATGAATATAAATATATTCTTGTGCACAATTTACATTCATGCTACAGAACTACTTACTATTTGGAATGAGATATAGACCAATTGCCGAAGAGAGCAAAAGTTCAGAAGAGATGCCTAGATTATACAGGAGATATTCAGGGGAGACTATATTGAAAATGCTTAAGTAAATACAAAAGTTGCCATACTTATTGGATTAACTGCTTAATAATTAGAGCATTTAAAAATGTCTCCGTATTTGGTTTGTACCCCTTTTACTTCAATGAGAGGAGTACTCAAGCTGGATGAACTCCACAAGTCTGCATCAAAGCTGATGATCACGCTCCCCAGCATGATTTTAGAATGAGCCAAAAGTATCTTGTGCTTCAGTGGAAGAACATCTGACCATCTCTACACAACTTGTTACATTTTCAATCTGTCATAAATTTGATTACTTAAGCATTACTCCAGAAATCTTAAAATAATTCACTTTATGTAGCCTATCCTGAAACTTTGCTTCCAGGTCTAAATAGGATAACTTTTGGATCCCACTGTAAATAAAACGTAACATTTTCTTTTATTTTTAATGACATTTAACTATTTCTATATTTCCATCTAAAAATATCTGAAGTGTTATATAAATAATGTTCTTAATGGAAGTCTAGCTTTTAGGCCATCAAAATTAGTTTTCTGTATCTTCCATTTTTGTATTTAATTAAAATACAAGCATCAAAAAAATAAACAAACAAAAACCACTAACAATTGAGTCCACTCTTCCTAACCATAAACTGAACTAGTGATCTAGATCTTAACCATTAATTACAATATTCGCAAACAATTAAGCCAGCACCACTGTTAGTTGTAGTAATTTTGCCTATACATTTACATAGCACATTTTCAAATTTAGCATTTACACACAGTAATGCAGAGCAATGGAAGCTTGTGAGAAAATGCAGAAATACTAAGAATTGCTTTTTTTTTTTTTTTAAGTTTACATTTAGCTCCTCAATTCTACTTTTTCAAATACTTTTCAATTCAAACTGCATATTAAAAAGTCGAATTATATACAAGTGTTTCCCATTAATTACCTAGACTCTGGAGGGCCGCCACAGTCTAATCTGTCCACAGTTTTATAATGAACCAAAAATAGTTTTACATCATATCATAAAATAAAAGTTCTCTAACCTTGTGTTTCGCGCCATTGAGTTTAACATGCATTTGGGAGCATAACGCCACCATTATTATCACATTCACATAATTTCCAATATTTTTGTGGAGATTTGTGAAAGATGCTTTTGCAAACCTTGCTTTTTCACAGAGACTGCAGTTTTTCCCCAAAATTAAAGCTCAAGGCTGTATCTCTTGCAAGTGAAGAAATTAGGACATTTCCTTCTGCAAAGTAAAATAATATCCTTGTGAAATATTCATTTTCCATTTACATTTATTTTACACGGCATTTGTTTTACAATATAGATTACTGCATTAGGGATAATAATAATAATAATAAAAAAGTATTATTATTATTAATAATTATTTGGTTTCCTAAAACACCAGAGAGAATAATGTATATATAGACTAAGGTACTATATCACAACTAAAAAGAGGTTTGAGCACACTTTAAAGTCCAAGTACAAGTCAATGCAGACTTTTACTGTTCAAGTGGACACTGAACATAGGTTGAACCTCTTCATTTTGATCTCTCAAAAAGCACCAGAATTATGCATTTAACATTAAAATGTTAACAGCATAAATTCATTAACATTTCTTAGTATCTCTGTCCCTATACCCGTTTAAATCCTCGTTACTCTGCAGCTTACAGGACACCTTGCAACTAAACTTTTTACTTTAACCAGTTAGATCGTATTAGTGGATCTGCTCCCCTTGTTCTACCATTGACTAGATGCAACAGGATCGTCTGCGGATGAATCCTGGCACCAGATCACAAAACACCAGCCCATTAAATACTATGCTATTCTCTGCTCAGCTTGGGTTTCTGCTACCAAGAACGCTAACAAGCCTTGCCCAGAGCTTCTGCTTCCTGGTAGAGTGGGCCCAGCCCCCTCTGTCCCCCAGGTCTCGCCCCCCTTCACCTGATACTGCAGCCAAATTCTACACCAGACATCTCTAGCACCCAAGCGCCAGAAGAGGAAGCAGTCCAGAGCAGCCCGCTTCGTGCTCATGCCGGACAGACACTCTACACAGTCACTTGGAAAAAATATCCACACTAAAATTCAGCTTCTGTTCACAGACAGATCTTGCCTGTATACATGCCTGAGCTCTTCTGATAAAAGTCTGAGCACCACATGAGATTGAGAAAGAGCCCCTATCAACCACATGCACCTTCAGTAACTGTGGAAACTACTTGATGTAAAGTATGGCCTTCTCTGACGATATAAGAAAACACATGAAAAACGCATTTATTATGTGAAATAAAATAAGAGTACACTAAGTGGTGAAGTCCTACTGAGAGTTTATGATAACATCCATGCCCTGGAAGGCAGACAGAGTGCATTATTCCTTATGTACAATAGATAAGATAGATATAGAGCCACTGCACTGGCACCTCGGTTCAACTCTACACCAGTCCCTCATCCTTCCCTCGGGTCATTTTGACCCGAAACTCATTTTAAAATCGAGTGATCATCGGAGTGGTCCAAGACACTAGGACTTTTGTCATACTTGAACTATGAATACACACAAAAAAAGACTGGATTCAAGGAGTTTTGTGGTTGAAATATAGGGTTGGGAATCGTTTGGGTTTTTTACGATACCAGTGCCAAACCGCTACTGGTGCCTAAACCGATACTTTTAATAAAATAAAGAGCGACAAAACGATGGTGGATGACAATAAAGTGTACTTAAATATATAAATAAATACAAAACTCATAAATTCACAGTAAAACCTAACCCAACTACAATAGGCCTAATTTAACACTAAATAACAGTAACAGTAGCTACTAATAACAGCAAAGTATTCTTGGTATGCTACAAACCATCTTCAAATCTGATATTCTGATTTTCAAATGTGTGTAAGTGATTGTGTGTTACTTGATCTATAATGCGCGATGGGCGCCGGCATGTTAGTTTGCGCCTCAGAGAATCGGATCTGTCGGATTTACATCACGTCTCACAAAATACATGAAAGTCAGTGACCGGTGAACTGGGAGAAGAACAGAGTAAACCATATAGTTAACTATATAATGTGTATTTGATATAAATAAGACACGTAGTCAAATTATAACTGTCTGAAATTATTATTATTGTCGCTTCCATAGACATCAGTGTGTGTTTTTGCTAGTACATATGTGCATTTAAATGTCTGAAAACTAAAATAAACATTTTATAGTTGTGATATGTGACGAGCACTGAGCGGGTCTGTCTCTGGCTCGGCGTCAGTCAAAGCACGAAAGTATGTTTGAATTTAAGTGGCACCGAAATCTGCGTTCTGATTCAGTCCGGTACATACCGGTCACATAGGTACCGGTGCCATATTGGAACCTGGGTTTCGGTACCCAACCCTATTGAAATATAACAAATCCTTCCCTCATGGGTCAATTTGACCCTTCATAGGAATGAATGGAATGCTTCGGGACACATAGAAAAAACTAAAAATGCTCAATTCAAAATAAAACTGCCAAAACTACCAAACAATTTATTTTATGAATGTGTACATGTGTATCTGAATGCATACTGAAGAGAAACTTAGGACCCAGCAGAACAGCTCATTTGCTCCATATAGAGCTATAAGGCCATCTAGTGGCAAGCGTCACTTCATGTCATGTTTTTTTTTTTTTTTCACAAGAGGTAATAAAGACACCGAATGTAAGATATTTTGGGCTGAATTCAAAGGGTTATGCATGAAATTGTGAGTTATTTTGAATTTAAGTTGAAAGGATGTGAAGAATGTGCTTCAATTATTATTTATTTACTGATAAAATCTAGTAATTTAAAAGGTAAATATTAAAAGATAAAAATTGCATTAAAAATTAAAAAAATAAAATAAATAAAACATAAGTATAATTTTAGGACTTTGGGTCATTTTGACCCGCAAGGGAAGAATTTGTTACAAAGTGCGAGGGAGGGATGAGGGTTAAACCGCTAGGAACCACACAAGATAAAAGCTATAAATAATATTGATCATGATCCATGTGATACAAGGAAAACCATGTATTTTTGTATCAATATCAAACTTAACAGCATTATGTACACAACTGTTTAGAAGTTTCGGGACTTTAATTTTTGAAATTCCTTGATGCTTTTATTCAGCAAGGACGCATTAAATTGATCAAAAGACATTTTTAATGTTACAAAAGACTTCTATTTCAAACAAAAGCTGTTCTTTTGAACTTTCTATTCATCCAACAACCCTGAAAAAATGTGGCATGGTCTCCACAAAAATATTAAGCATCACAACAACAGTTTTCAACACTGAAAATAATAAGAACTGTTTCTCGAGCCTCAAATCAGCATGATTTCTGAAGAATCGTGTGACACTGAAGACTGTTATGGCTTCTGAATATTTTGCCTTGCAATCACAGGAATAAATTACATTTTAGATTTTTTTTTTTTTTTTTTACATTTATTGTAATAATATTTCACAATTTTTTTTTCAAATAAATGCAGACTTGAGACTTTAAAATGTTTTTAAAAAAAAAAATCTTATAGACCCCAAACTTAACAGTTAAAATACATTTTAAAATCATAAATAATAATAAAACAAATAAATATATTGGCATTGATATTTGAGACTAGTATGAGCCATATAACTTAGCCATCTGGAAGTTACCTACATATAAACTTTACAGTTCATTAGCTAGTTAACTACATTAGTTACTGCACTTATTTATCTTGTTCATTTCAACATTTACCAAAAATATTTCTAAAATCAAAAGATAATTCACTATGAACTAACATGAACAAATGTATTTTTAACTAAGAGGATTATATAAATGGTGAAAAAATATATATTGCTCATTGTTAGTTCATGTTAGCGAACGCATAACCATTAAAAATAAAAATGAGACTATTTGCAGGACTACAGCCATGCAGGACTGATGTACTTAGTGTAGTGAAGCGGCTTTCTAGGAAACGTCTGTTGCAATGTCTAAGCCCTGCTCAAGACAACTAAAATATCTGGGCAGGCCTTAACCTCTGCACACGGAAATATGCCAATAGGAGTTTGCGGTCTCTCACTCTCGACTAATTGTCTTGCCTGTCAAGAGAATGTATCTGTGATACCCTGAGCTAGCAGATAATATTTCAAAAGCTTGTTTTCAGAATGAACCCACAATTTTTAGCACCGTGTCAGGAAGTCTGCAGAAATAGAAAATGTTCTCAGGCATCCTCCATCTCCACAAACCACACTTTTTGGGAAGCAGACCTCTGAAGCCCAGACCTCTGTAAAGCTGTAGTTTTAAGGAGGTTTTATGGGCCTGCTGAGGTTACACCACCGTATATCTTATGCAACAATGGTCCACAACTCCCTTTTTTGGATAGATAGGCATTAAGCTTATATTGAGTAACATTTCCTACTTGATAACATTTGGATCAATGCAATTTTTTTTTGCTCATTTGAACATACATGCTGACCAGCATCAGAAATGAACCAGGGCTCAGGGCAAATTGCCATAAATATCCCAGATATTTAAAATGTGGGGGGTATAATAAATGTATCGGTTATCTAACATTTGAGACATATTTAATAATACATATTCTAGGGGTTTCTATTATTACATTCAGTATGGGTTTTGTTCCTCTGCAGATACTGTAGTGACCTGCAGCTGTCAAAAGCATATTCTAGTGGTCAGTGTCTTTTATGGATAATTGATATATTTTAATATTTAATTTCATGACTTGATTCACACGTAATAGACAAAAAGATTCAACTGAAGTTTCTGACATGAAATTAAGAAAATATTTTTTTACATTGTTAGAAATAAAATTTTCCCCCATAAAGGTAATATATTGCCATTAAACAAAGGTAATTTCTGACAAATGGTCATGATGGTAAATAAATGCATGCTCTCTGCTCAAAATTCATAGTTTGAAAATTGCGACTATATCCATTCTGGTGTATTGGTGTCCAAATTACATGTAAGAAATGTGTTAAATTATCTCATACCACAGAACTGAATTCAGGTTGGTCTACTCAATGGCCAAGCATTTCTATTGTTTGACATGTCATGTAATTTCAGGAGATGTCATGGGGATACACCTCAGATATATGCCATGTGTTTAAAATTAGGCCATGTAAATAATTAGAGGCCACATTTTATTCACTGATATGCATTAAACCTTCGTGATAAATATTATAGGCTTTGCAATAACATTGCATTGAGTCTAAGTAGGTATAGTAGTCAATCCAGGCATGTTCCTCTCCACACTTCACCCGACATTAAAACTAATGCATATTAGGAATTATATGAATTTAAGTCTGTGCTGAATAACTCGATGTACGTCATTTTAAGTGTATCTATACAGGTCTCCTGGTTGTTTTAGTTCAACCGGCTTCGGACATTAGGAAAGGGGGCCGACTGGGGGAAAAAAATTAGTTAAAAAGCCATCGAACATGAGCGATAACATAAAATAATCGATGGGCATTCACAACACACGGAGAGATAAACTCACCGATCCTTCTGTCGTGCTCTTTTATTGCTTTTTCGGGTGTCTTCTTTTGTTTGCGAAAAAAATGCTATCAAGAATAGTCGGGTACATTTTCCCGAGGCTAGAGACGGTGGTGGATAAAACACACGGACGGGAGACGACTGGGACCATAACTGCGATATTCGAAAAGCAAACAGTACATCGATGTGTCGACGTAATCGCAAACATCTTATATTTTGTATTTACATGGCCTACGATCCCCTCATCCCGTTGGCATTTCTTTCCCTGACGGCCGATATGGTCGCCAAGTGCAGCAGAGAAGAGAATCAGGAGAGGTGGTGGCAAAGCTGCTGCTGACTGACATCAAGGGACTCCAATTGCGCGAAGTTCTGTGTTCCGGCGGATACGGATGGGGAAAGACTTTGGAAGAAGCGTCACTTCCCCGCTTGAAGTCCAGCTAGTGATGCGATGTCCGATTCAATTCCGTAAATCGGTTCCTTTGAACAGTTGGTTTCAAAGAATCGGTTCAAAATGAGTCAGACGTCCTTTTACGTAATTATTACGCCAATACGTGGCACGTTTTTGCAGTTTAATAGTGTTTCTTGATTACGTTTTATTATTAAATGCATAAGAAAACAATAAATAATTAAATAGCCTACTTTTATCTTTGAATTACTATTGAATATTGTATTTCATTTCGGTTTATTGCATCCACGATTTAGCTAATTTTATCATAATTTGCATTTACTTTACGCCTGCTACTACTAAAAAGTTTTTTTTTTTCTTATGTTTTTTTCTTATGTTGATAAAACTACAATTAAGCTTTAGTTTGTTTTATTTATAACATTCCTGCAATTCGGTTATTAAACTATCTTTTCGTCTCATCAAATCCGCGGTTCAATTTGAATAATTCTTATTATCTGCTCAATCTGATTAGTTCTCGGTTTATCTCGCGAATCAAGCATATCTATGACGTTAACGATAAACGAATCGTGGAGACAGCTGTGAACCGGTTCAACAGATGCATAAAAGTGATCCGATTCAAAAGAGTGACTCGTTTAGGATTCAGACGTCACCAAATCCAGCCCAGGCACCGTAGTTAGTGATGGACGACAGCCTCGGGATGTAGACTAGCAGGTTGTTTGAGTGGAAATTATAAACACAAATTAACTGTCTGTGCTGACAACATAAAAGCTAACGCACGCGATCGGATCGTAACTTGCATAACGTGTCTGGTCTAATGTAGGCCTAATATAGAGCGATTATGCAACTAGAGACACGAACGACCACGGTGTTACACCATATGTAATTGCACAAAAATCCGAACAAAAACTTAATTTAATCTAAGATTATGCCTTTTTTTTAAAAAAATCTTTCTACTGGTTCTACGTAGTGAAATAAGCCTTGTCAAACACTTGATTTGATTACTGGATTGTGTTTAGGATTTGTCTATATGTGCGCTAAGGGATTTGAAATGTACTCTGTAGGCTAAACTTAAATAGAAAAACTGAAATTATACTTCTAAAAAACACATAATGAAAAATGTTGACCGTCTTTGACTGCTCTGCTGAGAGAAAACTGTCTTGACTATCATGAAGTCCCTTTATCCCTGGTCCCCTTCATGCAGTCATGTGACATGGGTTCATGTTGTGTGACAAAGGCAGGCTGTTCTTTAAAATCCTCCTGTAAGCCAGTGTAAACTGCTGCCCTTTACAGCTACAAAGTTCATGTGTGCTTGGGATCTAAAAAAACAACCTTTCAGCTCACTTTACTTTACAGTACTTGTATATACTCAGCATGTGAGGCTTTGATATTCATATGGCTCTCTGGATTACAGAAGCATGCGATTTTAGAAAGTCCATGTCAGCAATACTCACATGAGCAAGATTAGGCATAAAAAAAACGTTCTCCCACTTTATTACTTGTAGCTGTGATATAACAGTGCTCAGTATTTCTGTTCACTGCCAGATCTTCGGAAACATTAGGAAAGTACTGACAAAATATCTTTTAAAGGTCACACTAAGCTTTATTATCCCAACCTAATGAATAGAGGTATATATAGAAACATGCATGTGAATGTCATGCAGTTTTCATGCTTTCAGTTTAGTGCATTTAAAGCCCCCACCTCCCATGCAAAGTTGTTTAAATTGACCTTTATGGAATAATTCCATAAAGATCAATTTAAAAAGTGATATACTGCCCTCTACTGATTTAATCTGCTTAGAACATAAAAAACATGCCCGTTTTAACCACAACACACAAATAATTGCTGTTTCTGTACATTGCAGCATTTGTTGTTGTTGTTTTAGTGTGCAATTAATGATTGGTATTTTAATTCATTTTAATCTGATTAGTTGCACTGTAATAATAGTGTTTTGTAAACCTTCATCTTCAATGACTACAGTCTATCAAAGGTAGGACTTTTAAAACAGCAAGTGAGTTGTTTTAATAACATTTTCTATTGATATTTTAGATCAATGGCTTAACAGTCGTTGCATATGCTTTGATAATTCATGTGAATGAACTGAGAAATCATCTTTGGCTGAAATACAAATTCCACTGAATCAAGTCACTATATCAAATGCAACATTAAAATAAGGAGATACAGTAATAGTATTTAATAATATTTTCATAATATTTACAATATGCTCTCTGCCAAGAGGAAACAGAGTCTGTATTTTACAAATATTTTGCAATGAAACTCTAGTCTACAAACCCAATTCCAAAAAAGTTGGGAAAATTGTACAAATTGTGAATAAAAAAGGAATGCGATAATTTACAAATCTCATCAACTTATATTTTATTCACAATAGAATATAGATAACATATCAAATGTTGAAAGTGAGACATTTTGAAATGTCATGCCAAATATTGGCTCATTTTGGATTTCATGAGAGCTACACATTCCAAAAAAGTTGGGACAGGTAGCAATAAGAGGCCGGAAAAGTTAAATGTACATATAAGGAACAGCTGGAGGACCAATGTGCAACTTATTAGGTCAATTGGCAACATGATTGGGTATAAAAAGAGCCTCTCAGAGTGGCAGTGTCTCTCAGAAGTCAAGATGGGCAGAGGATCACCAATTCCCCCAATGCTGCGGCCAAAAATAGTGGAGCAATATCAGAAAGGAGTTTCTCAGAGAAAAATTGCAAAGAGTTTGAAGTTATCATCATCTACAGTGCATAATATCATCCAAAGATTCAGAGAATCTGGAACAATCTCTGTGCGTAAGGGTCAAGGCCGGAAAACCATACTGGATGCCTGTGATCTTCGGGCCCTTAGACGGCACTGCATCACATACAGGAATGCTACTGTAATGGAAATCACAACATGGGCTCAGGAATACTTCCAGAAAACATTGTCGGTGAACACAATCCACCGTGCCATTCGCCGTTGCCGGCTAAAATTCTATAGGTCAAAAGAGAAGCCATATCTAAACATGATCCAGAAGCGCAGGCGTTTTCTCTGGGCCAAGGCTCATTTAAAATGGACTGTGGCAAAGTGGAAAACTGTTCTGTGGTCAGACGAATCAAAATTTGAAATTCTTAAATTCCTAAACTTGAGCAACTTGTCTCCTCAGTCCCCAGACGTTTGCAGACTGTTATAAAAAGAAGAGGGGATGCCACACAGTGGGAAACATGGCCTTGTCCCAACATTTTTGAGATGTGTTGACGCCATGAAATTTAAAATCCACTTATTTTTCCCTTAAAATGATAAATGTTCTCAATTTAAACATTTGATATGCCATCTATGTTGTATTCTGAATAGAATATAGAAATTTTAAACTTCCAAATCATTGCATTCTGCTTTTATTCACAATGGTGTGTTTAAACAGCTTTTTCTTATCCTCTCGAATCCGTCTTTGGATCTTGTGTCTCTGTTTGTTACGGTCTGCAAAAAACCCCCCCAAAAAAACAGCTCACATCACGTTGCAATTAAAAATGCAATTGTAGAATATTTTAAGTACAATACTACATCTCTGGTCATTAAACCATAATTAATAACCTGGAATGTGGCCAATGTTCAAGTAATGCAGGGAGCTGTGTGATGGTAACGTTGGACATATAGGAAGGTAGGACTGTTCACTCAATGTACAAAGGTTATGCAGTGGTTTAAGTGCACAGTGTTGACTGAAGACTTTGTTAAGTGTTAAAATGTGATCATTTAAATTACTTAGTTATAGCCATAGATATCACATTTTTAAATTAATTCCACAAGTACATGAAGGCTTGGAGGCTACTTACCAGTTACTCGATACAGATCCCTCTTTTTCTGCTGGATGCCCAAGAATAAGCCTTCAATCAGATGTTGCAACGCCACTGGATCATCTGTTCTGAGGTCACCTGGAGCTGTAAAAAAAAGGTATGATCAGTATCATGCATATTCTGTGCTATCAAAAATAGAACAATTGTACCATTTCTATAAAAACCTTATACATACATATTTCAGGCTAAGGGGTTGACAATAGGAGACAGCAACAAGTACATACTTACTGTCAACTGCCCACTGCCTCAAATCAGTGACCCACTGTTGCAGTTCCTCTTCAGACCTTTGCATGCTCTTCTTTATAGCCTCAACGTCGTCTTTGACTTCCTTTGTCTTTCGGATAGTCTTAAAAGTATAATTAAATGGAAAGTCTCACAAACCTTCGGCAATACTGAAAGTGTATACAATCAGTGGACTTCAGTCAGTTTAAATTTAACCTTCATTGATGAAATATTTATTTTTTACTTATTTTCAAGTAACGTGTAGACAAGTACTTTTTTTTTTTTTATTCCTCACATTCCATCCTCTGGCATGCAATGTGATCATATCTACTCGTGCTGTAATGATGAAAGAGTTAAATGTTTTTTTTTATTTATTTATTTTTTTACAAATAATGTTACCAAAGCACAATACATGAGAACTTTAAAAAAAGAGCACTTACCAGCCTTATATTTTGTTGTTAGAGCCACATGGGACAAAAAGCTGTTTACTTGTTCAACTACTAGTTGTTCAACTACAGCTAACCCAGTTTGGTTTTTGCCACCCCACTGCACCTACAGCATACACATCAATGTCCAAACTAACATTTTGACGTCCCTGAACTTTGTTTTTCTCTAACAATAAGGCAAGTTCTTTAAAAATATCACTTACCTCACATTTTGTAGAGAGCCCCTTTGCATGCATAACTGAGAGCAATGGCTTCATCGGAGTCAAATTTTGCATTTCTGGGAATGCTTGAGCCACCTTTTGCAGATAGGGCCAATATCGACACATGATGTCAGTGCAGAAGAACCTGCAGTCTGTTTTTGTTGCCAGTTCGTTTAGCAAAAACAGAGGGTATGCAAATATCTCTCCCCTAAACATGTTCAGACCTCTAAGCAATATGCAGTGTCTGCAAACTGCCACCTCTAGGCCTTCTTCATCACATTTGGTGTTTGTCTTCTTAGACTTCTGGCTGCAGCCCATGTTGATGTTCCACAGATGCCTTTTCCATGTACCTTTAACACAGTGTCATCTCAAATAAATACACAAACTAAATTCTGATTCACTGTGTACAATTCCAAGTATTTTGGCAAATATCTTACTGGATTGGTCTTCTCATGAACACAAATCAACAAATGTTGCTACATGTCATTGGCAAAAAAAACTCCATCAAAAAAATGGTTGTTCCTCTGCCCTACACAAAGAAAATATGGTAATGTTGAAATGTTGACAGTGTAAAGTTATCAATAATAATATTGTTTTGCTCAATCTATATAGTTTATAGTTTCTGTATCTGAGGTGCAAGCTGGGCAAGAGAAGTGGTCAATGCCGCAGAGTTTCTCTCTTTTATGACGACATCATTCAAGGAAAGCGTCGCCACAAATGTTACCACTCTGGAATTATGAAAATTTAAATACAATGACATGCCAGTTAGACTTCCATAAATGCAGAAGAAAAAATTCCAAGTCTTACCCTTCCAAATTGTTGTGAGCGCTGTTGTAACATTTTCACAAATGCTTGTCTTGAAAGCCCAGGTGCAGTGATCTTCAGGTCCTCAAAAGATGTGAAAAGGTCTACCTGGTATATGGTTTGAAACCCAACAGTACCTGGCCAGTAAACACTAAACTGCAGGTCCACCACCTCAGGTGTCCATTATGCAAGACATGTTCTGCAATTCATAACTGGCAGGAAGATGTCATAGCGACCTGCAAAGATTTCCAAAAAAAAAAAAAAAAAAAGTAAACACATTGATACTCTTCAGTCATCTCTCAGCAGGTTAGGCCAAAAGACAAATACAATACAAAACACTGCAAGTCATACCATTTATACAGATGAGTACTCGCCCAGGGACAACACACAAGTTTTGAGGGTCACAATCACAAATTTTGTCAGGTTGTGTAATGGGCAGCAAACACACTAGATGAAAAGAAAAATTACATTTAATATTGAAAAAGGAAATAAGTTGTTTTTAAGCTCTGAAGTACTTCTTTCCTTGTTCATATATGACATTTTCGCCACTGAGGTCTTGAACAGCAGTTGAGGGAGGGAGAGGTTTATAGAACCCATCTATAATAGTCTCTCTGCTGTGAAAAAACAGATGTCGATGCATAGAAACATCACACTGCCCACAGTAACAGGGTTTTGGCAAACAGTCTTTGCATCTGATGACAGCTTCTTTCAAGTTGCAGTGATCACAAGGACCATGACGCACACCGTCTGAAGCAAGCAAACTGTCAAGAAGTTTTGGCCTTGCTTCCTGCCAGCGTTCTTCAGACAAGGTTTGCCACAATGCCCAATCATGAGATGCTGCTGATCTGGGTTCACAGTCCATTGCATTTTGGAGTAGCTGTAGTTGTAAATCTTGCAATAAAAAATTAAAATTACATTACAATTCCTTACATGTTACAAGCTTATAAACCAAGAGCACAAACTCAGTTTATGTTGTTTAAAAAGACAAGTAATCTCCTGCAAATTTGTACATTTAACAAAAAAATTTACTTTATGAAGACAGTGATAGAGTTCTGCTGATAGGTCTAAACATTTAAGGTAAACTTACCAATAATCTGTTGTGCATCGAAAATGTTGTTTGGTAGTAGAGGCTTCAGATGTGCTTGCAGTTCCTAGAATTATACAATTTTAAATGCAGTATCATGCATGCAAAGAACAGAACAGATGCAAATCAACATGAAATGGGATTACTTCTAGGAATAGAGAAGGAACTGTTTGTTAGTATAGACAGACTTCAGGCTATACATGTCTAAAATATGTCAAATAAATACAGTATACGGTTAAATAAAAGCACCTGCCAAATGCATAAACATTAAAATGTTAAAACATGATGGTACATGGAATCAACAAAAACAACATCTTAGCAAGATCCACTTCTTGAGGGTTACTTGAAGAGGCCATTGGTCTTCCAGATCGGTCTAGAGTAAAACAAACAAACAAAAAAATTTGATTTACACAAACCTTAGTGAAAATCAAAGGATCTAAAACATCAAAACATACCTGTCCTCTTTTTTATGCTTCTCATAGACCAAGAATCCTTCTTGGTCTCTCCTTTTCCACTGCAGTTTTAGGTCAAACTTCTTTTTTTTTTTCATGTTTCATGTGTTGTTTTGACTCCTTCCTCAGTCTGTATTACTCAAACATAAGAGGTAGAACAATAACTTCCGAATATAAGAGGTAGAACAATAACACGATTCAGAATATCATTTATGGAAGTTGCAAAAGTACTAACAGTGGTAGTACCAAATTCTAATGATTAATTTTATTGTGTGTGTGAGTGTGTATATATATATATATTGTTTATAGTGAATTGATTGAGGATTACTAAGTTGATGTCTAACTTTAAAAAATGAGCGAGGAGGATGGTAGTGAATGACGTCACTAAAGACCAGAGGTATGCGTTTAAAGGTTAATGGCAAAAGGAATGTTTAGAAATGTAAACTGATATTTCCTACTGACACACTACAGCAAAATAAATAAATAATATTTTTTGGTGAAAACAACATGCCTAAGACTAAGACTGCACAGTATTGCATTTTAAAATGTTATTTATTCCTGATGACAAATCAGGATTCTTTGATGAATTCAATCATCATGCATTGAATCATCAATTTTAAACGATAGTGTACATTCCTGTAAAAATGACCATTCAAAATTCCTCTTTAAGTTCAACAGAAGAAATAGTCATGCAGGTTTGAAATGACACGGTTTCATTAATTTTTTTCACTTATTAAACTCATATAGTTTTACTCTTGATGTGCTGAACGTAGCTGGTGCTGTATACAATACATGTTCTTGTGAAGGGAAGCTTCTGTTTCAGAACACATGGTTTCTCATATGGCCTGTGTCTCAAGTGTGATCGACACAGCTTTCGTTCCTCTCGTCATCAGCAAATGAAAGTCCTGTGCGTGAAGAAATTCTCCACGCTGATTTGCACAGATATCTTTTGCCACTCTAGCATCTCCTGTATGGCCTTACATGTGTCTAAATAAGAGTTCATTTGTACATCACAAACATGTTTCATAGAGTTAAAATTTAAATAGCCTGTCATACTGAATAAGAAAGATCTATAATTGCCCTGCGATGGACCTGCTATCCATCCAGGGTGTCGCTGCAGGTTGTAGCATCCCTGTGACACTACATACGGCTAGCATTTTGGTAAATGGATGGATGAAGACCTACAGGTGAAACTTGAAAAATTAGAATATCGTGCAAAAAGTTAATTTATTTCAGTAATTCAACTTAAAAGGTGAAACTAATATGTTATATAGACTCATTACAAGTAAAGTGAGATATTTCAAGCCTATTTGTTATAATTTTGATGATTATGGCTTACAGCTTATGAAAACCCCAAATTCAAAATCTCAGAAAATTAGAATATTGTGAAAAGGTTCAGTATTGTAGGCTCAAAGTGTCACACTCTAATCAGCTGATTAATCCAAACCACCTGCAAAGGGTTCATGAGCCTTTAAACGGTCTCAGTCTGGTTCAGCACAATTCACAATCATGGGGAAGACTGCTGACCTGATATTGTGCAGAAAACCATCACTGACACCCTCCACAAGGAGGGGAAGCCTCAAAAGGTAATTGCAAAAGAAGTTGAATGTTCTCAAAGTGCTGTATCAAAGTACATTAATAGAAAGTTAAGTGGAAGAAAAATGTGCTCAAGCAGCAGGGATGACCGCAGCCTGGAGAGGATTGTCAGGAAAAGGCCATTCAAATGTGTGGGGGAGCTTCACAAGGAGTGGACTGAGGCTGGAGTTACTGCATCAAGAGACAACCTGGACATGGGCTTCACATGTCGTATTCCTCTCGTCAAGCCGCTCCTGAACAACAAACAACGTCAGAAGCATCTTACCTGGGCTAAAGAAAAAAGGAACTGGTCTGTTGCTCAGTGGTCCAAAGTCCTCTTTTCTGATGAGAGCAAATTTTGCATCTCATTTGGAAACCAAGATCCCAGAGTCTGGAGGAAGAATGGAGAGGCACACAGTCCAAGATGCTTGAAGTCCAGTGTGAAGTTTCCACAGTCTGTGTTGATTTGGGGAGCTATGTCACCGGCTGGTGTTGGTCCACTGTGCTTTATTACGTCCAGAGTCAATGTAGCCATATACCAGGACATTTTAGAGCACTTCATGCTTCCGTCAGCATACAAGCTTTATGGAGATGCTGACTTCGTTTTCCAGCAGGACTTGGCACCTGCCCACACTGCCAAAAGTACCAAAACCTGGTTCAATGACCATGGGATTACTGTTCTTGATTGGCCAACAAACTCGCCTGACCTGAACCCCACAGAGAATCTATGGAGCATTTCCAAGAGCAAGATGAGAGACATGAGACCGAACAATGCAGAAGAGCTGAAGGCCGTTATTGTGGCATCCTGGTCTTCCACAACACCTGCAGCAGTGCCACAGGCTGATAGCATCCATGCCACGCCGCACTGAGGCAGTAATTCAGGCAAAAGGGTCCCAAACCAAGTACTGAGTATATGCATGATTATACTTTTCAGAGGGCCGGCATTTCTGTATTTAAAATCCTTTTTTAATTTATTTAATGTAATATTCTAATTTTCTGAGATTTTGAATTTGGGGTTTTCATAAGCTATAAGCCATAATCATCAAAATTATAACAAATAAAGTCTTGAACTGTCTCACTTTGAGTCTATATAATATATTAGTTTTACTTTTTAAGTTGAATTACTGAAATAAATGAACTTTTGCACGATATTCAAATTTTTCGAGTTTCACCTGTATAATTGTAATACTTTTTACTCCATAAACAAATTCTCATGCAGGGTAGATCTTGGTTTCAAAAAGCTTTTGAACATTTCCACCATTATGGCCCACAAAACAGATATGGTTCAATGAGGACACATTCATGACATGAAAATATCATTATATATAGTTGACGCTTGTCAGTCTAGCTATTGTTAACAAAAACTATTCAAATCCTTTTCGTATATTGAAGTAAAGCTGAAATAAAATAAAACACAAATATTGGATAGAAAACTTGAATTTGGAAACTATCTGAAATAAGATGAAGTAAAATAAAATACACTCACCTAAAGGATTATTAGGAACACCATACTAATACTGTGTTTGACCCCCTTTTGCCTTCAGAACTGCCTTAATTCTACGTGGCATTGATTCAACAAGGTGCTGAAAGCATTCTTTAGAAATGTTGGCGCATATTGATAGGATAGCATCTTGCAGTTGATGGAGATTTGCACGAAGCTCCCGTTCTACCACATCCCAAAGATGCTCTATTGGATTGAGATCTGGTGACTGTGGGGGCCATTTTAGTACAGTGAACTCATTGTCATGTTCAAGAAACCAATTTAAAATGATTCAAGCTTTGTGACATGGTGCATTATCCTGCTGGAAGTAGCCATCAGAGAATGGGTACATGGTGGTCATAAAGGGATGGACATGGACAGAAACAATGCTCAGGTAGGCCGTGGCTTTTAAACGATGCCCAATTGGCACTAAGGGGCCTAAAATGTGCCAAGAAAACATCCCCCACACCATTACACCACCACCACCAGCCTGCACAGTGGTAACAAGGCATGATGGATCCATGTTCTCATACGCCAAATTCTGACTCTACCATCTGAATGTCTCAACAGAAATCGAGACTCATCAGACCAGGCAACATTTTTCCAGTCTTCAACTGTCCAATTTTGGTGAGCTCGTGCAAACTGTAGCCTCTTTTTCCTATTTGTAGTGGAGATGAGTGGTACCCAGTGGGGTCTTCTGCTGTTGTAGCCCATCCGCCTCAAGGTTGTGCGTGTTGTGGCTTCACAAATGCTTTGCTGCATACCTTGGTTGTAACGAGTGGTTATTTCAGTCAAAGTTGCTCTTCTATCAGCTTGAATCAGTCGGCCCATTCTCCTCTGACCTCTAGCATCAACAAGGCATTTTCGCCCACAGGACTGCCGCATACTGGATGTTTTTCCCTTTTCACACCATTCTTTGTAAACCCTAGAAATGGTTGTGCATGAAAATCCCAGTAACTGAGCAGATTGTGAAATACTCAGACCGGCCCGTCTGGTACCAACAACCATCCCCACGCTCAAAATTGCTGAAATCACCTTTCTTTCCCATTCTGACATTCAGTTTGGAGTTCAGGAGATTGTCTTGACCAGGACCACACCCCTAAATGCATTGAAGCAACTGCCATGTCATTGGTTGATTAGATAATTGCATTAATGAGAAATTGAACAAGTGTTCCTAATAATCCTTTAGGTGAGTGTATGTACATGACCTCAATAATTTTTTGTGATGCAATATATCGCTCATTATGTTTACATGATAAAGTGCTGTCATCTTGTATGTTTTCTGTGACGGAGGCGAAAGTGGTTCTCGGGCAGTTCCTTCATACACAGAGTGGTTATCAACAGGTGAAAAAAGGCGCCATATGAGGCATTTTATGTATCTGTTAAATTATTAATTTGGCAAAATCTTACCGTACATATATCAACCCAACAAATGCATGCTTGTACTTTCCAGGATTTTTTTTAACAATTGGTTGGAAACTCTTCCTCTGTTCATGCACATGGATCATGAACAGCCCACAACGCCTGAGGGGCAAGCATTTTGTTCACCTGGTCTCCACAGTAACATGGCTTATTTGATCTACTTGCATTGATGCTGTGATTCATGCCATGCTCTGATATCTTGATCTTGTCATACACTGATGACGTCAGGCTTGTTAAAATCAGAACGGCATAACCCTTGTACCATGTCAAAGCAGGTCTACATTAAGCAGAGCACGCAGCAGGCCTTGCCACTTGTGATGGGAATCCTGCTTCTTTTTAGTGAGCCATGCAGATCTTTCTTTTCAGCTCATCTAATGAGAGCCGACTCTTTTGACTCTCAAATGGATCCGCACTTCAATCAGAAAAATATGGAAATGGTTAGAAATTTTAAATGTAAGTACTAAACCACGTAATTTCCAGAATAACATAAATTATAAATTATTACTGAACATTTTATTTAAATGTAACTATCCAAAACACACGCCATTGCAAACAAATCACAGTAAAGTGTGCCATATAACAAATAAAACATAATTATCCAAAACAGCTGAATTAGTATTTATTATAATAATGTAATAACTGCACATAATGTAATAAGTATTGCATTATTAATGTAATAAAATGCTCGTAATGTAATAATTTTCTCTAAATTTAATAAAAACATAATATAATAAAAATTACATTATGTGAAATGTTTTACATTATAAGGTTGTCATATTGTCATAATTGTAATAGCTTTCTTAAACATAAAAACATTTGTGTTCCTGTACAGTACATTTTATAAATCAAGTCTTAATGTGTCAGGATTATGTTTTGTTTAGTTGTCATTTCGTTCCTATATTTGTTTCTTGTGCTTCAGTTTAGCCTTGATTGTTTCCAAGTTTGTCTCCTTGGTTACTGTTTACATTCAGCTGTGATACCCTTGTTAAAGTGTATTAGTACTCCCTGTTTTGTTCTTTTCCTTGTCAGTTAATGTCATTGCTTAAGTGTGGTATGTGTTTATTCTCCTGAGATTTGCCTCTATTATATATATATATATATATATATATATATATAATAAGTCTATTTGAGTGAATTCTAAAAGTCATAAAAGAACATAAAAGTCATTGGTATTCCTTTACAGTACATTTTTAAAATGTAAATCATAACCCACCTACTAAATGTACCAGATTTAAATATCCATGCAATTATTTTTCTTAATAGTTTTATTACCACTACTACTACTACTATTATTAATGTTGATATTATTATTATTACTGTACATTATTTCTTATATTTATATAAGCCAAAGACACTAGGCTTTAGTTAAAGAGAACATTAAATGTACTGTAAAATGAAAAACAGTTTACAATACTAACATTATTACATTATGTGCAGTTATTACATAATGCTTTGTTATGACATGAGTTGCTACAATTGTCTTGTATGATCACACCGGGCCTTTTTCAGGTTTCACCTATCAAAGGCCAGACTTACCAGAGCCCTATGTCATCATCACAAGGGGAAAAAAGCGGTCAGTTGACGCAACATATTAATGCAATGCAATAAAGCTGCTGGGTTATTTTCGTACCTTACATAAAAGAGTAATCTCCTTTTGTTTCGATTTTGGATTCTGTGTTATTTTGTACTTTCTGAGCAAATTCATTTGAGTATACTGGAACATTGTATGTAACAATTGCATAATTCCAAAATATTTATATAATTCAGTCATTGTTCATGCATTCAGTAATTCATGCATTCATTTTTTTAAATTTTTTATATGAAATAAAAAGTCTAGCTGCATACAGTCATGATATTGACTGTAAACTATCCTAAGTTTAAGTTTTTTTTTTTTTTTTTTTTTTTTTTTTAAAGCACCTCACCAGCCCACGCCTGACGTTCACATGATTGAATTTTTAAGAAAAAAACCCCAAGAAAACTGACCTTTTTTGGGAAAACGAGCTTTGTCACAGAGATCAGTCTTGGATATGAGGAATTATCCTATTTTTTTTTTTTTATATTTTTCAGTCATATGATTTGATATGCTGTTTGATATGATTGTATAAATACAACCTTAAAAACGTTCTTCAATGGATGAACGCTTTGATCAGGTTTTGCATTATGGGAACCAAATTATATTAGGTATAGTAGAAATACTATGAGGAAATTTTGACTTAATAAACATGCAAATTAATGATTAAATGCTTTAATATGCAAAAAGATTTGTGGTACCACTGAAAATGATTTTCACAACAGCAAAGACAACGCTATTCCAACAACAATATTAGTCTACTATTATTAGGCTATTATTTAAAACTTTAAAAGAATTTGATGTCTAATGCAGCTTATGGGGTCTTATGTATGAGCACGTGAGGTCATATGCTTGCTCACACGTGTGACGCTCATTTGTGTCTCTAGATTCAGACTAGCAAATCACGAATCATTTCCGCTGTTTGCATGACTGTAACACATTATTCAATTACGCCCCATAAAAAGGGCGTGACGTGCTCAATTGGACACAGCGATAGTGAAGGGCTCCTATAAATATTACGCTGAGTGGGAGAGACTTCAGACTGCAACTGCATCTCAACTCAGAGCACCACGACGACTGTTGTACCTGAGAACCGGCTGCAAGTCTGAAAGAATAGACGTCTGGTTGCATTTACGACTATACTTTTCTTTTATATTAAATATTTTTAGTAATAATTTATTCTCTTTTAAATAATAATTTAAAGTACATTCAATGGAATACCAAAAGGCGGCAGAATTGAACGGTTTGTGCAATGGCAAAATTGTCACAGAGTATCTCTGCCGTAATGGCTTTAGCGAGCTGACGGTCGACACGAAAAAAGTCGCTGTCCAGCACAAAAACGAGACATCCCGGAAAGAGGCGGAGGATGAGTCGCGGTTACCTGCTCTGGAGGCGGCGTACACAACCATACTGAGGGGGCTGGGAGAGAACACTGACCGGCAGGGGCTCCTCAAAACCCCACTGCGTGCAGCTAAAGCCATGCAGTTCCTGACCAAAGGCTACCACGAGACCATCTACGGTAAGCAGAATATTATTTTTATTATTTTTATTCGGAGAATAATAGCATTATACAACTTAACTCGATTTCTACGATTTAATTTAGCATTACAAGGATTACAAATAGCGTTTTAGTTTTAGTAATCATAAATGATTACAAGTTAGTCAGCAGACACCGACTCACTTTTACCGGAGGTTACTATAGCAACAGCAGCTATGCTGCCTAAACCATAGGTATATATACATAGATTCCTCAACGTCCGTTTCTATGGAATGTACGTATACATATCTATGGAATCTACGTATACAAGTCTACAGCTTGAACACTTCCTTCTAGGATAGGCTACTCTAATTATTTTTCTTCATTATAGATTTACGCTTCACAAATACACCACAAAACATGAAATTTGTTTAAAATGTCTTTGAAGTAATCATGAAATCACAATGGACAATTCTTATTTTTATGAATGTTATTTGACTCTGCAGTGAGTAGCCTACCACTTGCTCCCTCTTGCAATGACATCTCTTCTCTGATGATGTATTTACTGGTGTGAGGGCGGGACAACCTGTCACTCACATGACATCACATCAATAGCCAACCACAACGATACAACAATCCGGTCAATTCCTGATCGGAAAAATCAAGTCCCGCCTTACAATTTTCTTGTTAGAGAAAAGGTGTGTTCGACTTGAAGTGTCGTTATGCAGACCGATGCATATGACAAAGTACCACGAGAGCGATTAGACAGCAGCACAGCTTCAAGTCGAACATACCGAAACTGTTTCACTCAGATATACGTACCAATAGGGAAGAAACAACTTTAACATAATGCAAGTTAGCTCATCAGCAATTGGGTTTTTGTTGCTTACGTTTATGTACATGAATGTAACCAAAAAATATTGATAACATGAATTCAATAAAATGTTAATTTTAAAGTCTTTTTACCCATTGGTGTGTCTGACAATTCATTGATGAGGGGGTTGTATAATTTACTTATACGTCTTTCTGGAATTGCTCAATTAGTCAACAACAGATGCTAAAGCGCCGGCTTTCCCGCTGGTGTTAAGGGCTACTTAAACTAATCACACTTTAGTTCCTGAGTATTTGCCTCTCTCCTGAATTGACCTGATTTATGAGCGGGTTTTAATCTGGAAATTATGTGTGTCTGGTTGCAAAACTCCATCAAAGTTATGTGTTAAGCAATAAACTTTTGTATATATGTTTTCATGTTCTGCAGACATATTGAATGATGCCATCTTTGATGAGGACCACGAGGAGCTAGTTATTGTCAAAGATATTGACATGTTTTCACTTTGTGAACATCATCTAGTACCATTTTTTGGCAAGGTATGTCTCAATATCCGTTAGTAACTGTAATGCTTTTAGCCTCTCAGTTCTTCATGTTAAAGTTATGCTTGATGTTGCAGTGCTAGGCAAGGTGGTTTCATGGGTTGTGAGGGGATCATTGATGCATACATTTGAGTGTTTAGTGCTGGCAGGTCAATGGGTTCTTCAGTGAGTTGCATTGCATGAGAAATAAACTGAGTAAATTATTTTATGTTAATTAATCTGTAGGTTCACATAGGATATCTGCCGAGTAAAAAGGTTGTTGGCCTCAGTAAGCTTGCAAGGTGAGTATATAACACACAAACACACACACACACACACACACACACACACACACACACACACACACACACACACACACACACACACACACACATACACACACACACACACACATACACATATACACACACACACACACACATTCAGTGTGCCAGTCTCAGACGGATGATAAAGGGCCTTGTTCTCACATCAGAGTGGGACCGAAAAAGTGAACATATTAGTTACAAGTGGCTGAGTTCTTCTGTTATCACAGCCCATTCACTTGAAGCTTAGATCCAAAGCCTGGCACAGTATCCTGTCCCATCTGAAAAACGCCAGACTAGCTGACCTCTGGCGCTGAGGAAATCCCCCTCAACTCCCACCTCCACTGTTCGGTGGTTGTGGGAACCATTAACATTGCTGCCCTCACAAAATATCATGTGCAGCTTACTGTTTACTTTGCCTGAGTAAAATACACCCAGACTTCATGAGCCACATCAGCTGCATTTTTATCTATTACTAATCTCATCACTAAATTCTCAAGAACATTTACCTATCTATTACACTATAGTTATACGTAAAATACATACAATATTTTCATTCCTTGCTCTTAAGGAAATATCTACCTATTAAAATGACTGTTTGTTGTTTTTTTTTTAAAACTTCTGCACTATGATTTTTGTCCCTCTTTAGGATTGTTGAAATCTACAGTCGCAGACTTCAAGGTAACGATCATATCTAGATACTTACCAAAAGGAGATATACCTACACTACCATTCAAAGGTTTGGGTTGCTAAGATTTCTATTTAGAAATTAATACTTTTATTCAGCAAGTATGCATAAAATTGATCAAAAGTGACATTTGTAATAGTACAAAAGTTTTCCACTTCAAATAAATCTTGTGCTTTTTAACCTTCTATTCATCAAAAGAATCCTGGGGAAAAAAGCATCATAGTCTCAACAAAAATATCAATCAGTTTTCAACATTGATAATAATAAAAATGTTTCTTGATCTCCAAATCAGCATATTAGAATGATTTCTGTGACACTAAAGGCTGGAGTAATGGCTGCCGTCCTAGGAATAATTTGCCATTTTAAAATATATTAAAATAGTAATAATAACTTGTATATCAAAAATAATAATAATATCAAAAATATATCACAAATCTTACCAACCTATAACTGAGTAACATCACTTAAAAAATGTTGTACATAGTCCATTTTCAGTGCTAGCATCTCTCAATCTCAGACTTTACTATTGAATCCATTCTGCCTTTCATCTGTGTTGCTTCCTCGGTGTTTTACTGTTAATTCTGCTTATTGTAGTCCAAGAGCGCCTGACAAAGCAAATAGCAATGGCAATTTCTGAGGCCTTGCAGCCTGTCGGCGTGGCAGTCGTCATTGAGGCAGCGTAAGTATTTGAAACACAAAACACTTACAAAACATTCGATTAGATTATGTACAATTATCTATAAGCAAACACACCTAATACTATACCTATACCTATCCTTCTTGCTTATAAACCTTAATACAGATTAATGCAATTAGATTCATGTAACTTCAAAGCTTAGAATACAGTACTTTCATTCAGCTTCTGCTTACAGTGACCGTCATGGTTGATGAACTCTTCATAAAATAAACTGGGCATGAAAATGTGTATTTCAAATGTTATTTGTGACCTGAATGGATATTTGTTGTTGTAGTCACATGTGCATGGTCATGCGTGGAGTGCAGAAGATGAACAGCCGCACTGTGACCAGTGCCATGCTGGGTGTGTTCAGGGAGGACCCGAAGGCCCGAGAGGAGTTCCTCGCCCTGACAAAAAGTGCACACTGATCACACTTACCTGCACCAACTCCATCAGTGTGTTTACAGTCAAACAGGGCAATGATTATTCTCTACGTCTGAAACCCTCCATGGTGCTAAGAGAATCTCACTGAGCCAGAACTCTAGATCTGTCCACCAGCTACTATGCACAGCTGCTTTGCCAACAGCTGAAACTCACTTTTTGCATATATTGAAATATAAAATGTGAATATTGAAGGATCAGTGTTCCTACATGAACTACTTCTTTTGATAAAAAGACCTGCAACTGAATCATTTACACAGCTGCCTTAAAACTAACACTACGTGTCATTTATATGATCTTACTTCTGTTATTAACAATTACTAAATTAACATATTGCCTCTTACTTGTCTAACCTATTCATTTTTTTTTGTTTTTTTTGCAAAATTAAGATACTAGAACTAATTTGTATATAACTTTTAAAAAACCCAAATACATTTGTCACATTTTTGTCATATACTCTGATTAGATAATATTCAAAGGGTCATAAGCCAACGTCACAAATAATGTATAGTTATAAGTCAATGAAAGGTTCTTTGTGATGTATCTGGGGAACCATTTGTATGTGGTTAAAGTAAGCAACATTGCCACTGGGATATTGCCTTTTTTTATATACATAATATATAGGTCTGAATTTCATAAAACAAAACAGATGTTAACTTCGCCAACTAAAACATTAAAGCACCATTATGAAATGCATTAGTCTCTGAGTTCTTATGCAAAAGACTGATTTCTGCAAGATGTTGTCACAATTTTATTTTGTAACAAGTATTTACAGAGGTAAAACAGTCTCAGATTGGTACAGGTGTCAATTATTAATTCAGTTGTTATTAAGGGAATGATATTATACAATATCTATAAGTATTGCTATGTTGTGCCTTCTTGCACTTAAAATATGGCAAAACAAACAGACTGTAAGAGTATCCGCAATAGTTACCGTCTACAAATCCTATTATCATACAAGTATGTGGGTTCAAGAGACGTCTAAAGGAAATCCAAAACCAAATGATCACTGAAAAAGGAACAAACAACAGATTTCCAGAAAACATCTGCAACAGTGTTCACAAAAATAACCAATGGCAGGACAATAAGTGGAAATAAACATCACTGCACACTGAGCTTGTAGCAGTCTTATATTGGCATGTCACGGTCTACTTGTGGTTTCATCTTTACATTAGATTCTGCAGTAGTGACACTGCCTTGAAAACAGAAAAGAAACAGCACTTCAAACTAAATAGATATCTATATCTTTTCATAATTGGGGGGCATTTAAAAGTCAAAGTCTAGAGTTTGGTAAGGTCCAATGACTAAGTAAGCCTAAAAAAGGGCAATAAATTGCCATGAAGAGAACTGATTTTGTTTTGTAAATATTAAAAAAGATAAATTATTTACTAAAAAAAAGAAAAGAATAAGAACATTTACAAAACACGTTCTCCAGCAAATATACTTAAAGAAGGCATCTACATTGTCCAAACAGTGCAAGCCAATATATTGCTCTAAGGTTAAGTGAGAGAAAAATACCACTGACACACCCCTTTCACAGCACTTTGCCACAAAACACTGCACATTAAACTCTTTTGTGAACTTCAACCTTAACACACGGAGACTCAACATAATCATCCACAAACATCCCATTCTCAGCTAAACATGAAATCTCCAGCAACAGTAAATCAAACTGAGGTCTGTTTGTAGTTCTTGGTGTCAATAACCTTCTTCCCACACATGGCACAAATTCCTGCAAAGTAGAAAGAGAAGGGAGGTGAGAACATATAGCTGTGTGGCGGAAACTAAAGAGCATCTGACCGCTAGCCGTCTCACCTTTCTTGTAAGCACATCCCTGGCAGTAGTGTGAACCAGACTGATGGACAGAGCTTTTGCATATTCTGCAAGTGGCAAATCCAGATTTCCCATAAGGATCAAACCTGTCAAAATGGCATACATATTTTCACTATGTTTATCATAACTCGCATTTAAAATCGACATGAATGGAAGCTGCGATAGTCTTTTCCTCCCTATTGTAAAGTATATCTGAGTGGAACAGCTTCTCAAACAAGACATTTTTTTAAGGGCGGGGCTTGATTTTGACCACTGAGAATTGATTGGATCACTGGTTTGCCATTTCTGCGACCTGATGATGACACGAGAACTATTAAAGGGATAGTTCACCCAAAAATGAAAATTAGCCAATGATTTACTTACCCTCAAGTCATCCTAGGTGTATATGACATTCTTCTTTCAGACGAATACAATCGGAGTTATATAAAAAAATGTCCTGGCTCTTCCATGCTTTATAATGGCAGTGAATGGGAGCCCAAAAAAGTGCATATAAAATTAATTAAGTTATGTTAAGTGTTGTCAACTTATGTTTACCACAGACCTTATTTTACTCATCAATTGAAAAATCCCATTATAAAACCCCATAGGAAAATCTTGAGGGACCCAGTGGCGAATTTGTCTTCTGGGTTCTGATGTCATTTTTGCACCACTTTGTGATGTAAATAAGAGTGAAATATTGCAGTGTTTGTGATTTAAATTATACTAACAGTTAATTCTCAGTTAACAGTTAAAGGGGTAGTTCACTTTAAAATGAAAATTAGCCCCTGATTTACTTACCTTCAAGCCATCCTTGGTGTGTATGACATTCTTCTTTCAGACGAATACAATCGGAGTTATATTATACATGTCCTGGCTAATCCAAGCATTATAATGGCAGTGAATGGGAGCCTAAAAATTGAAGTCCATAAAAGTGCATCCATCCATTATAAAACCGCCTTCCGTATTCAACTTAGGAAAAACCCAATTGGCGCGACGATGACGTAGGACGTTACACTTTTTTTCCTAAGTTGAATACGGAAGGCGGTCTGGCAGAAGCTAGATTTTTTACCTTATAAAGTTTTTAAAAAAAGGATATTTTACTTACACAAACGCATCGCTTTGCTTTAGAAGGCCTTTATTAACCCCCTGAAGCTGTGTGGATTACTTTTATAATGGATGGATGCACTTTTATGGACTTCAATTTTTAGGCTCCCATTCACTGCCATTATAATGCTTGGATTAGCCAGGACATGTATAATATAACTCCGATTGTATTCGTCTGAAAGAAGAATGTCATACACACCAAGGATGGCTTGAAGGTAAGTAAATCAGGGGCTAATTTTCATTTTAAAGTGAACTACCCCTTTAACTGTTAACTGAGAATTAACTGTTAGTATAATTTAAAATCACAAACACTGCAATATTCCATTAAAAAAGGGAAAAAAGAAGTCTATTTTGATTTTATGGTGACTTTAAATGCATTACAATACTATAATGTTTAAACATGACACATTTCAAGCAACACACCTGGCTTTCTTTGATGTCAGCATTTTATTTTCATTAAGCTTTCGACCACCACTCTCTGTAATATAATAGTTATGTTAGTATCCAGTGTTGACGAGGCATAAATACGAATAGACAAATGAGTAACATGGCTTTAGTCAAGCTTTAAACCAACTTACCTGTGGTGTTTCTAGCCCCATCTTTCCAGGTATCAGGCGTGATGACTCGCCCCAGTTTCTTCTCACCTGGGAGGAACATCAAAACATTATTAATTTAGTCCAAAACCCCACATAATTCATTGACGGCACGTAAGTATGCACACAGTAATTGCTATCTTCGTCGAGAAACAGGCGAACCACGGGCGACGTTCATTACAGTAACGCTAGATTGTTTTGTTTCTGAGAGCTCTCTCGCTACTGTGATCTTGCTAGCGACCCAAAGCTACTGAATATACGAATTACAATATTAATGACTTATACATATTACTATAAAATAAATGTTCGTTTGATTTGCAATGTAACTAAGTTACTTACACTTCTCGCAAACCATCTTCAAATGTGTCACAAAATCGTAGCTATCACGTCAAGATACTTCTCAGTTGTAAAAATGAAGTTCGACACACTGCTTAGCTCCAGTGACGTATTTTGATGTATTGTCAAAATAAAAGTCCAAACAAACGCTACTCAATCTAGTTGTCTTTAGTAGCAAGAAGCAAGTAAAATAGTGTAAAACACTGAGAAGCAATAATAATAATAACATTAACAATATTAATAAATTATTATTGGTTAAATTATTTTTATTAGTACAATATTTTATTATGTTTTGGAGTGGTATGTTTTTGTTTGTTGGTGACTTCATTTTCCCGGAAGTACACGGCAGTCCTGTTTTGTAAATAGACTGTTCCACTGTTTCCATTTATTTGCAGCCTTATGCATTCGGTTTGGAAAGGTACAACTTGAATTTGTTCCAGTTGTTCAGGTGCTGGAGGAATCTGGTGATCCGTTAGTTTAGAAATTAATTTATTGGATATAAACTAACCAGGCACTACACTCCACTGGTCAATCTTTACTTCAAAATAAGTTGAGTTAATCATTGAATTAACCGCTCGTTTTAGTTGTGTGCAAAAGTGTCCTTGCTTTTCTAACATTTCCTGGAACCTCATTACGTTGGACTCTTATCTGTCTTTTGTGTCCTTTCTATGACCTTATGAAATATTTTGAAAGACCATTTCTTTTGCAATTATTCCTTCCTTCCACTAATGTACTCTTTTTATTCTTTAACAGGTACCTCCATTTAACTTCCATAATGTGGGATGTTGAGATCAGGGGCATGGCATCCTCTCATGCCATTATTGTCTCCTCCATCTTCATGGCAACTGTGATGCCTGCTGTGTTTTTGGAAAACTTCTCTGTTTATGGGACCCATATGATTTGGCTGTATTGTGTGGCTGGATCTGTTGCTGTGGTGAACATTGCAGTGTTTTGGCTTCTTGGCATCAGCCCACCAACAAAGAAGAACACATTAAGCTACAAGGTAGAGATGGGCAGAACATTCTTCAGTGATATGCAAACATAATTGATGACTAAATAGAATGAACATTAAAGTCAGCATGAAACAGAAGTTACGATAGTCTTTTCTTCCCTATAGAGTGGTGCAGGGAAGACTAATTCACCACTGGTTCCCTCATGATTTTCCTATGGGTTTTATAATGGGGTATAAAATTACACACATTCACACTCCAAATGTTCTTATCTAGGTACTTAATAGAAACATAATTTTAAAAAAAATAATTAAAAAAAAATCAACACAACAGCTTCAAAATTTGCAATATGGGTGTATGTTATTTATGTTAAGTGTTGTCAACTTATGTTTACCACAGACCTTATTTTACTCATCAATTGAAAAATCCCATTATAAAACCCCATAGGAAAATCTTGAGGGACCCAATGGCGAATTTGTCTTCTGGGTTCTGATGTCATTTTTGCACCACTTTATTGTGATGTAAATAAGAGTGAAATGACTTCTTGAACAAGAAAAAAATGTAGGGCAGGACTTAATTGTGTCCATTGGGAATTGATTGGATTGTTGTAGTTTGCTTTTGCTCATGTGAGTGACAGTTTGTCCCACCCTCACCCCAGTAAATGTGTCATCAGAGAAGAGATGAGATGTCGCTGCAAGAGAAGTTGCAAAAAATGATGTGCACGGACAAATCATTTATAATAATTACTGCAATATTCCATAAAATCAAGAGTTGTCCATTTTGATTTCATGGTGACTTAAAGGTGTCATGAACTGGCTTTTTCAATTTTGTTTATAGTTTCTGAGGTCAACTTATGACGTTCGTGTGGTTTTTACATTCAAAAACATCATAATGAATAAGTAATAGGCTATTTTCTACCCTGGTTTTCAGGCTCTCTCCTGCACGCTCAAAATGTTATGGGCATGCCGCACTGAAGACTTCTGTAAACGTCCACGGCTAGGATTGGATAAGATTGCATATTTAATGAGCTTCGGCTCCCCCGCGAGCACATGTGAGGGATTGTTTTGAAGCAAGTGGGGAAATAATCATTCGTCCCACAGGGCTCGCAAAATATCTTTATCAGACAAACACAATAATTTATCTCATCCACCCGCGATTGATTGGAATGTTATTTTTTTATTACCTTGCCTATCCGATCGGTGGATATAAGCGTAAACCGTGCATCACACACACACACACACACACACACCAGGTACGTTGCAGACCGCGTGATCAAAAGTTCTGCAATTGTATTTTTCCTTCAAATATCAAGTCAAGAGAGTGAACAATGCACATCAAGAACCACAAATAAAGGATTCTCCAGCACTGTGACAGCGTGCTAAGTTATGTTCTGTTAGACACGTACACATAATAAATAGATCTATATCAAATTATCTGTAACAATGCAATACTATCACATATAAAAAAAAAACAAGTGTGTTGCTTCATTCAGTCATGAAATCTCATCCTGTCTGCAAATCCAGTCTTGCTTGCAGTCTTGTTTACAAATTAATCTGTAAACAGAAAGGAAGGAACAAACGCGCAATGTCTTCCCCACGTGAGCTGGATATTCATTAAAAATAAAGTTCATCCATGCATTCATGATATTGGAATCTGAATGAAGCTTATCTGGCATGTTTATTGCTTGGAAGTTTGATCCGGTTTAGCTCCAGCTAGGCCTATGTCAAGTCAGGCACGAGTCGGTGGGCGGGGCTACAGAATCAGGTGTTCTTCTTCTGCTGAGGCGGTGTTTCACCACACTATGATGTCACAGATTGGCATATTCTGAGATTGATCGTTTGCTGGGCCTGGTGTCAATAAAAGCTTTTCTTTGACTAACAAGGACGTTTTCAGCTACGTACAGGATATTCTTATATTACCATGACCTTTTATATATCAAAAGCTCAAGGGAAAGTTGATTTCTCAATTCATGACCCTTTTAAAAAAGTTTCATTTGTTACTTAATTCACAGATCAACAGATTGTCCAGATCCTGTCTGTACTTTCTACTGTCATGCCTCTTTTTTCATACTGTGGTGGTAATGTATGGCGCACCTCTGCTCGAGTAAGTATTGCCTGTTTATTTGTTTGTTGTGTGTCCGAAAATGTGAAACACCAGATATAAGTCACATGTTATGTTGCAGGTCTGCCCTGGAGACGTTTTCTCTGGCCGTGCTGCTGTCCACACTCACTACATTGAGATGTCTCTGCATACTGGGCCCTAATGTACAGGCGTGGATCCGGGTTTTCAGCAGAGATGGGTAAATGCTGGACAAACTGTCTTGAATCATTGATTGCTCCGTTTACGTTGTGGAAGAGCCTGTGCTGAGCATGAGCAGTTTGTGTTATTGTTCCTTCAGTGGCTGTAATCCACTAGATGGAGACCTTGACCAACTTTGACAAATGGGTGCAGCAGGTCTCATTGAGTTTCACAGACAAGAGATTATTGTAGAATGAACACCGTCAATATAAATTAAATGACGCAAAATCATTTTGCAATGGCAATCGCAATGCCCCAATACCCATTTATGAGCATCTAGAGTTGAGTGTGGCTTAATTCTCTCAGAGAAATCCTTTTTTCTTCCCTGCAGGGTGAGGCATGAGCTGGGTCTGGTTCTTTCCCATTTTCTAATTGTATATATTAGCGTTTAATTAAAGGGATAGTTCACCCAAAAACGTCATTAATTACTCACCTTCATGTCGTTCCAAACCCACAAGACCTTCGCTCATCTTCGGGACACGACTGAAGATCTTTTTGATGAAATCTGAGAGCTTTCTGTCCCTTCATTGGCAGCGACGCATCTACCACTTTGACGAGTCCAAAATGTTCTGAGGAGACTCGATCGCTTTATGCGATGAACAGATTCAATTTATGCTATTATTCACAGAAACATTCATGAACTCGCACATCAGTTGTGGTAAACCAATGAAAGCTCAAGCATGTTTGCTTGACGTGCGAGAACCAATGAGGTTCATTCTTGTGATACGCATCGCGTTTGAACTTCCGCAAGAGATTTGTTCTTGCGTGTCAAGCAGGTTCAGTTGAGCTTCTGTATATGTTCGCTGATCAATGTTTACATGTGAATAAAAGCCTAAATTCAATCTGTTCATCATATAAAGCGATCAAGTCTCTTCAGAAAATCTGGACTGAACCGCTCGATTCATATGGATTAGTTTTACGATCTCTTTATGAACTTTGAAGCTTCAAAGTGGTAGTTGCATAGACTGTCAATGGAGGGACAGAAATCTCTCATTTTAATAAAAGAGATCTTCATTTGTGTTCCAAAGATGAACGAAAGCCTTACGGGTTTGGAACGACGTGAGGGTGAGTAAATGATGACAGAATGTTCATTTTAGGGTGAACTAACCCTTTAATGAAATCATTAAATTAACTATAGCTGCACATTGACTGAAGTGTTTTGAAACAAGACCACAAAATACTTGTACTATCATTTAGTGATGGTTCCAATGGTATGAAAGTCAGAGAGACTGTGTGTTTATACAGCTGCAGTATCTCTGCTTAAGCACTGCAGGAAATATATCTCTCAGATGTAAATACGCAGTTGTGCACTGAACATCTGTTTTCATTGAACATTCACCGTCTTGTGTATCCTACATCACTACACTGTATACCAGACAAAGAGCCTCATATTTTAAGAATACATAGATCTGTCAATTTCACTTTTTACCATTCAGAAGTTTAGGTTTGGTAAGACGTAATGTTTTTTGAAGTCTCTTATGCTTACCAAGGCTGCATTTATTTGATCAAAAATACAGTAAAACTGTACTATTCTGAAATACTATTACAATTTAAAACTAGATTGAAAAGTTTGCAGACAAAGCTTAGCCAGAAAGTTTGAAGAAAGATAGATAGATAGATAGATAGATAGATAGATAGATAGATAGATAGATAGATAGATAGATAGATAGATAGATAGATAGATAGATAGATAGATGGATGATCAATTTAAAAACACTAACTGATGTAGTGTATATTCATATGAAAACTGCTTCTTTTGATATATGGTTAGTTTTCTGTGTTCACGAATAACATTTGTGCTTTATTCATGTTAATTTGTTAGCAATAGCAGCAACGTAATGATTGTTATGAATGTCATTTTCAGGGCGATGTCAGTGTGGGACACCTCTCTTCAGATTACTACTGGCTGTAGTGTGATTGGGGCCTGGCTGGGAGCTTTCCCCATTCCTCTCGACTGGGACAGACCATGGCAGGTTAGTTGTGATGAGACTATTGCACCTGGTCTCAGAAATGAGCAATTAACGCACATGGTTCTGGTTCATTGAGACATCGTGCTCAAGTGGGTGATGCAGGCCAGACTCAAACCTGCAACACATTGCAGATGCATCCCAATGCATCTCTCTTCCTGTGACTCCCCATTATATCTGTCTAGTAAAGCAAAAGCCACTGATGTCGTTTAATGAATGCTATAATACATAGTTATGCTCAGCGAAGAGAACAGATTTCTGCCGTGGCAGCAGAATCGCAGTACAGGGTTCCTTGTTTCAGAGCTTCTGCTCTTATGCTGCATCAAATTCCAGAAAGGAGGAAATCATTTTGGTTTGTATAAATATTTTGGTTTTGCTTTTCTTATGTTTATACTGTCTATCTTCAAATTTATATTTCTCTGTATGCAAAAAAATAATCTATTCTTGTCCAACATGCCTTAAAGGGATAGTTCACCCAAAAAGTAAAATTGTGTCATCATTTAGGGCCGGTTCACACAGAACGTGTTTTTGCCATTCTAGGTCTAGAGATGTGTTTTTTAATATCTTTTAACTTAAGCGACACATTTTTAGAATGCCGGGTCATGCACAAGACGCTGAAAAAGACCATCTAATGCGTTTACATTGAAAAAAGTAGTGCAGTGGGATGAACAAGCTTCTGCAGAACACAAAAGGAGACACTTTCATGAACTATTTTTGTCTATATAATGAAATGTTGCTTTGGACCCCATTTGTTTTGATTAAATGGGCAAAAACCATAAAGACATAATTCAATTTCTTTGATTTAGACACATGAAACTTGCTTTCTTTTATACCACAATCACATCTATATCAAAGGACATTTATCTCAGTATTGCATTATCTGTCAAATAGAAATCAAATTATGTGTTGTTAACACTCGAGAGCCTTTTTAGACAACATAGACATTCCTCAACCAATCGTGCAGGACAGCCATAGACAGGTTTTGTTGGGAATGAACCAATCTTCATGAAAAATGTAATGTTCTCAAAGCATAGAAGGACTGCGCTGGTACTTCAATTATTCATGTGTTGTACAGACATTGATCAGAGGCCAGTGTTTGCCCTCGTTTTGCCCTCAAAATGTCACACTGAAGTCTCCCATGTGTGCTTTCTGACACTCTACACACAGATGTCTAGACGAGGCCAGAGAGATGAGACTGACTCATTGGCATGAGGAAGCTGTAGGGAGGGGAGTGAGGTTGGCGTAGACTCAGTGTTGATTCCTAAGCACATGACGAAGGGATTGTGAGCTAATGAGAAACTCTGTGGTGGTTGAATCTAGATGAGAAAGGAAGAGCAGTCCGTTACATCCGACTCGCTGCTCCTCATTACTATGGCGCTATATATTGCAACCCATATCATCAGATAATTGAATAATCAATCTTGCTGACATTTTTTAATTCTGAGCCACTCTGCATATCTTCAGTCATTTAGAGACCATGTATGAAGGGAAGAAATCTATTTCTCTTTAAAAAGACAGAAGAGGACAAGAAAAGGATGGATAGTGTTTATCAAATATTTTGTTGCTATTTTTCATATATTCAGTACTGGGGTCCGTTCTTCGTACGTCGCTAACTCAGTTAGCTGGATTTGATTGTTGAAGATTTGGCATGATCTTGAACGCTCATCCTGAACTTGCAGTCATAGCAACAGCTCCGGAAGCTTAAACCTGCGCGGGAGCAGGCTTATTTCATGTAAACAGGATTAGATTGCATCTTGAGGTGATACTTAAAATCTGTCCTAGCCACTGCTACTTTATTACAAGAGTTCCTTACTGAACCAGGGGCAATAATACTTTTTAATAATAATAATAATACGAAAAATGTATTTGAAAATAATAGTATAATGTTGTGTATAATACTATAGACAGCCACTTGATTGAGAGATGATGGAATAATTACGTTATCATTTTACTGGAGTTTTACACATTAATTTGTGCATTAATTTGAGTGATGACGGATATTATGGGACGGCTTGATGCAGCGCAGAAGATGAAGATAACTTGATCTTGACCCTTAAGACACTTTAATTAATGCTGTCACATAACAAATCTGCTTCAAACTGAATTAAAGTAAATTAATTGCTATTTTGAACATTGAAATAAAAATGTAAAGGGTGTACAAATACCATAAAATCATGAATATAAATAATTGGGAATCATGTTTAAAAACAAAACAACATTTGCACATTTCATTGATCTATTATAACTTTTATGTTGTTTTGGTCGTTTCTCTTACAAGGTCCAGAAATTCTTTTTTTTTTATTATTTGTCAAGTTTTTTGCCAGGTGGCTTTTTTAATTATATGATGTCATTACGCTGCTGTCTTGACGGCAGCATAATCGCTGCATTACTGATCGTGGTTTCACGTATCAATGCATCTGCCCTCTTCAGTGAACAAGAACACGCAGTAATCTTAGATAACTTCATCCAGATATTTTAATCCAATCTGCAAATTCATTTGAAGAACCAAATTAGCCAGAGATCAGTTATCAAATCATCTCAGATGTATTAAGTGAGGTACGAAGAACGGACCCCGGGTCAAAAGTTGTGAAATATTACCATTTTTAATGTTTTTGAAAGTCTCTTATGCTCATCAAGCATACATTTATTTGATCAAAAATACTGAAGAAAAAAAAAAACAGTAATATTGTGAAATATTATTACAATTTAAAATAATGGTTTTCTGTTTTAATATACCAATTAAAATATAAAATTTATTTCTGTGATGGCAAAGCTGAATTTTCAGCACGCCAGTCTTTAGTGTCACATGATCCTTCAGAAATCATTCTAATATGCTGATGCTGATTTATTGTCAATGTTGGAAACCGTTGTGCTGCTTATTTTTTAATAACCTGTGATACTTTTTCCAGGATTCTTTGATGAATAAAAAGTAAAAAAACAAAACAACAGCATTTATTTAAAATTGATTAAAAAATATAGTAAAGATTTCTATTGTTAGAAACAAATTACATTTTAACTTTTATTCATTAACGATTCCTGAAAAAGTATCACAGGTTATAAAAAAAAAAATATATTAAGCAGCACATCTGTTTCCAACATTGATAGTAAAGCGTATTAGAATGATTTCTGAAGGATCATGTGACCGAAGACTGGAGTAATGATTCAGCTTTGCATCACAGGAATAAGTTACATTTTAAAATAGAAACAGGTCGTTTTAAATCCTAAAATTTTACCATATTTTTGATTAAATAAATGCAGCCTTGGTGAGCATAAGAGACTTCTTTTAAAATATATATTTGAATGGTAGTGTATATATGTTTCTGTCTGTCACTTAATTAGTATAATAGTTATTTTTCTAGTAGTTAAATAGTTAATTGCATATTTTAAAATATGTTTTGTGCAAGACTGAAATAAGGTATTAATCTGTAAGAAGCAAGACAAAATATTAGAAAAACATTTTTATAGTCAGTAAGCATTTTGAGGCAAGTCATTAAATTTACATTTTGTATATCCACTGCACAATGGGCATCAACAGCAAGTTTTTAATCTTGAATTAGTTTTGCTCATAAAACCATTGTGCCTTTTGATTTTTAGATTTGCATTCCGTACATCTACTGTTTATAAACGCTTTTTTTTGTTGCTCACAATGTGCTGGAAGCTTTAAAGACCACTCCACATATTTGCATGGACTGCAAGAAATTCATTAAAAAGAAGATCCAGTAACATTTGAAATCACCTTGATCATATGAAGCAAAAATTCAAAATGCAAAGCAGTCGGCACACACCTGAGAGGCAAGGCCACCAATATGTAATGCTCAAAACTCTATGTTAAAAAAAGAAAGAGGAAGAAAGCAGTCTCAAATACAAAATTTGGTTGGTAAAACACCACAGTGATTCTGTAGATTTTGCAGTCAGTCACTTGTGCTCCTGCAATATAACACATTCTTGATCTTTTCATATCATGGCTCCTCTGTGCAGGTTTGGCCCATTTCCTGTACCCTCGGGGCAACAGCTGGATTTCTGACTGGCCTTGTCGCTGCCCCTGTCTGGATCCACTGGCATCGCAAACAGCTCACCTACAAGCTTAAGTGAGGAAACGAACGACACGGTCACAAGCCACCAGAAAAAGAGAAAAAGATCCAGGCTTGAGTCAAAAACGGCTGTCCATCCCAACGCGTGCTCCAAATCAAAGAAATGACTCTGAGCTCACATTTACAACAATAAAAATCTTCTTTTTTTTTTTTTTTAGAATAGATATTTAATTTGTTGTATGCTCATAATGGCAGTATATTTATTTGATAATTCCTTTCTTCCTTCTTGTAAATAAAACCAGTCATGACATTTTGTAAAAAGCAACTGTTTTGCAACCCAAATAGAGATGCTGAGTTTCCCTTTTTGAAGTTAAATAAAGTCTTACTTCTGTAAATGACCGATGGGTTTGGTTGTGCTGTTTAGGCTTGTCTGGGTTTTGTACTCGTGCTCGCTGAGCCAGACACAGAAATACAGTTCGATTGTTCGAAGTCATTAGAAAGGGGGTCTCAGAAATCTTTACATCTCTTTCATTGTCTTTTCTCTGTGCTTGTATGTTCAGTAAATCATTTTGTTGTTTTCCTTGTATTCCTTCTCAAAGATTAGTGTTCTTGTGTCAGTTCTCCCTGAAGAATGTGTCTTTTTGTCAGTTCTTGTCATTTGCCCATAACTTGGACAGCACCATTGTTCATATTTCACTTCATTGGTTCTCCTTCCTTTAGTTCAGAATTCAGATTGTAATCTGGTTTGTTGTCAATTGGTTACCATCAGTCCTTGCTTTCTTTCACCTGGACGCCCCTGAGCTGGTGTATCATGTGATGAGGCAGCAGTTGATGCAGCGTGGGCCAAGTCTTCGCTTGAGCGCGCCTTTCTTAGGAGCCAGAATGGCTATAATGGCCTCGTCGAACACAGTTTTCAGACCTTTCTGTGTCAGTGCTGAGCATTCGACATAACAGCAGGCACCAATCTGGAAAGGCATTGAAAAATGTTTTATACAGTCACAGGTCAAATCACAACAATATGCTTTTCTTTTTCACTTTCCCTTTGACCCAAGTTTTCTCTCGATACTAAAAGTTTCAGTATTATTTTAAACTTGAGAAATGGGAAGTATCTTTTTCCCCTCACCTCCTTTGCTAGCTTCTGGCCCTGTTCTGTCACAATGGGCTTCTCCTTCACGTCGTTCAGTTTGGCAATAGTCTTGGGGTCATCCCGCAGGTCAATCTACAGCCAAAAAAGGAGACGGAGAGAGAGAAAGCCACGGTTAAGCAGGCCCAACGTGAGGGGTTAACTGTAGAAGGACTGTGGATGAGATTCCATACGATAGAGTTTGTTTTTTAGAGCAGAAGGCTCCAGGAAATTCAACCCAAGACCAGATGGTGGCATGCGTCTGCAGACTCCCCTTTCACCTAAAAAGTACCACCGCAGTTGTCTAGGAGGGTCTCCGCCTTCCCTGTTTCTAATTAAAATTCCACTTCATCCAAGTTTGAGTTTTTGCCAGCTACTCTCCACACACACAAAACTGCTCTCCATACATCCACTGATTTATTACCAAAAACACTACACAGAGTTGTGCTTCATTCACATCTTCCAATTAGACACATGGAACACAAATTTAATGGTTTCCTTTAAATGTGTCAATGCTCATGGGCTGGTTATCAGCAGAAGTGAAGCTTTGTCAGGCTCATGGTAGGGCTGCATGATTTAGAAAAAAAAAAATATATATATATATATATATATATATATATATATATATATATATATATATATATATATTATATTATATATATTATATATATATATATATATATATATATATATATATATATATATATATATATATATATATATATATATATATATATATATATATATATATATATATATATATAAAAACCATGTACAAATTCCTAAGTCAACACCATTGTGAAAAAAAACCAAAAAAAAAAACGGTTTGAAGTCACCGGTGTTTCTTGCGCCACAAACTACCTTGTAACCAATCACATCAATGTGCGGGGCAGACCGTTTTTCTGTTGATATTACAAATCTGAAATCTGGTACATTTAGCAATATTGCGGGTGAATTATGATGAATATTACAATGTTATGATGAACTATAGCCACTGACGTTCTTAGTTGTTCAAAGTATTTATAGGGATGCTGATTTTTAGAAGGCTCTGAGATAGGAAACGGGAACATTGTGTAACATTAATAACACACTATTAGCAGTTTGATAACCTAGACAAGCAAAAGGCTAATCATATTAATTACCATTATGTGTCCGACATTGTAGAGAGCGACGCATAAACGCATTACCGTTGTGATATGTCAACTTTGTAGACGACCCTGCATGAGTGAGTGGGAGCGGGGCACATTTGCATATTCATGGTTCCACGTATACTAAATGAAGCAAGGGTGAAGAGTTACATTCAAGCAATTTTCAAGCATGAATTAATTTTTTCCAAAGGAAAATATATTTAAATATGCCATTTTGATGATCAAAGATGAAACAAAGATTTTAAGGGATAAAATTGACTACAGGGTGACTTTAAGATTATTTAAGAAAAATAATATAATAATTGAATGTCTTAATTTCTTAATTTTCAAACATTAAACCCATCAAACTTTATTTTGACGGAAAACTCTTAAAAGCTTCCCTTTTATTAATAAGCGCTTCTCAAGAGAAGATGGTTGGTGCATGTTGCATAATGAACTGCCCATGTGCCCACTCTGAAACATGCAGCGCATGTATTTATTCATTCAAATCACAGCCTTAGTGATTTGATACATCTCACTAAATCGTATTACGATTTCAGATTTATTTCAATTACTCGTGTGGCCCTAGTTCAGGGTCCTTGTTCCCGTGACTCTTTCTGGCCCCGTTTCTTATCGATTGTGCTTTATCTGTATTCATCTCACTTCTGCGGTCCGATTAAGACCGGAACCAACACACACACACACACACACACACACACACACACACACACACACACACACACACACACACACACACACACACACACACACACACACACACACACACACACACACACACACACACACACACACACACACACACACACACACACACACACACACCACCTGACAGGACTAGTGCTGATGACAAACCCTCACTCTTAACACACATACATTGGTTATAGTAATTACCAAACCATAATCATAAGCCGTTTGAATAATTTCATTGACCATATTCCATGAACACTTGATAAATTGAACCTTTTACAACAGCACACAATTCAAAATGTTTAGTCCATAATATTACCACAAATATAACCACACATCAGTTACAACTACAATGCATTCTCACAGATCATAAATATCTGTAGCATCAGTTATTCTGACAGCCAACACAAAATGAACAAAACCAGGTAATTAATGTGTTTGTGCTATATTTGGATTAGTACACAATATATCATAAATAATGAACATTTAATTTTGCATGCTTGTTTAGATTATCTTTTACCATCCATTTTAACACTCAACTAAAGTTAATCTTTGAAAACACAAATAATCTAATAACATTGTTAAAATGTCATCTTCAGCAACTCTATAGTTAATTTACTTGTAGCATTTAAAATGATCGAGTTTCATGCATTTAGACAAAATACCTTAGAATAAAGAATTCTAATAAGAAGGCTTATCGGTATCAGATAAGAGTTTCAATTATCAGTGCATCTTCTAATATCTTACCAAGCCAAGTCAATTTATATAGCTCTTTTCACAATACAGAAAATCATGCTGTTAATGTTTATAATACATTTATGCCTTTGGATTTAGCAGATTATAGCTGGGCGATGATATGGTTTACATTTTACAACGATACAAGCAATCAATCAGATTTATGTGAATAAAGTTGGACATGTATCCAAATTTATATAATGAGTCGGGTGATAATATAGTATAACACTTGCGACAAAATAAAAATGCCACTTAAGACTTGCTATATAGTATATCGCTTTACATGTACAGCAAGTATGCAAATAAAGTTCTTTATCATATCATTAGACTGCCAAAAATTAAGAATTTTTTATTATAAATTAGACATTTATGGCCAAGATGATAACAGGACACCAATATAGCAGTGTTTTTGTTACCAATTTGTGCACGGTTTCACAAACAATTACAAAAAGGCAGTATGCAGAATAATATTGTGCTCTACGTGTAGCAAAGTGTGTGAACCTGAGTGCCGATGAGCAGGTAAGGGACGTTGGGCGCGTACTCCTGCAGCTCAGGGACCCACTCCTCTCTTACGTTCTGGAAGCTGGCCGGATTCACCACGGAGAAGCAAATGAGGAAGACATCTGTCATGGGGTAGGACAGGGGTCGCAGGCGATCATAGTCCTCCTGTCAGACCAGAAAACACTAGGTTAAAAACAAGTACAGAGCCTTCTACTGTTCATAAGTCAACAATGGTTTGAAAGAAACCATCAGGAATGCACTAAAAATTTCACAAACATTTACTTTAGTAAAGTACCCTTATATGAATTCACTTTGAATACAAAAGGTGTAATTTCCTTCTCCACAAATCTTAACTAATAGCATCCACCACTATTAGAGTCCACAAATGCTCTGCAATGAACATTATCAGCAATCACTTACACAGCAACCACTGACCCTAATGATCAAGCAGAGATTAATATGATTTAGATTATGACTCGTGACCCAAAAATCCATATTTCACTCAATAGCATTTCCTCCATCTCCTCATTCGTGCTCTCAAACAGCACAGAGGCATCGACGTCCTCTGGAAACCAGAAACCCCAGACACTACAACAGATAAGCCTGGATTTACAGGGGACATGTGACTGATATTTTTGGGACCTTGTTTTTTCCAACGTGTGTGTGTGTGTGTGTGTGTGTGTGTGTGTGTGTGTGTGTGTGTGTGTGTGTGTGTGTGTGTGTGTGTGTGCACACGCACACACACAATCATCCATGGTTATTCTTTCTAATGAGAGTGTCTAAACTATAACAGCATGTGCCGCTGGCCATGCGTTGCAGACAGTACAAACATTTCATTTGCAACAGGCACCACTCAGGAACAGTCCTGGGCTTCCAGAAATGAAACCTCAGAAATGTGGAGCCGGAGTTTCTGAGCTTCAGAGTTTAAATTACCGTGACATCTCTCATCTAGGAGCACCTTTGCATCTGAACCATGAGGGATGTTACTAACGACTGAAGACTGCGAGTGAAAAGTACTTCTGCAAATTTCTGTAACTTGCCCACGGTTTCACAGACAAGGCTTCAGCCTAAAATGTATATTTATGTATATCATGTTTAACTGAACACAACTTGCACTGACATTATCCTAAAATATAGCATTTTTTTTCCCTAAGGCACGTTTATAAAAGCTACTTAAATGCCCTATTGAACAAAGGCCTAATCCTGGCTTAATCTAAGCCCTGTCTGTGAAACTGGGCCTTGGAGTCCTGATATTCTTCAGGGTTGCATAAGCCTTTGTGCAGTCACATTAGAGACATTTCAGTGAAATTCTATTGTGAATAGAGTAGAGATGAAGCACAACTTAGAAGACCCCTTCAAACGAAGCAGCTTTCTGTTGGTCAATGTGGTGAATTCAAGGGGCGATAGGGCAAAGCATCACCAAAGTTCGAAAGGAACGTATTTTTCAAATACATTCAACCACAGAGTTAGGCTAGCTGTCATTATTCTAGACTGTTCTGCCTCTGGATATATAGTCCAATCAGCGTCAAGCCACATTCTGAGTACCACCACCTCTTTTTGGGCAATTTCACTCTGGCTGAGAATCACCCAGACGTTTTTCATAGACCTCCATACAAATTTTTATATATTATATATATTATATATTATAGCATTTCATAATATAATATATATAATATAATATATATAAAATATAATATAAATAATATATATATAATATAAATAATATATATATAATATAAATAATATATATATAATATAAATAATATATATATAATATAAATAATATATATATAATATAAATAATATATATATAATATAAATAATATATATATCATATAAATAATATATATATCATATAAATAATATAATATATCATATTTATAATATAATATATCATATTTATAATATAATATATCATATTTATAATATAATATATCATATTTATAATATAATATATCATATTTATAATATAATATATCATATTTATAATATAATATTTATTTATATATATATACACTTTTTTTTTTTTTTTTTTTTTTTTTTTTTTTTTTCTTCAAACTGCAGGCACTGCAATGCATTCTCTATGGGTTCCAGGAGGACTAGCACTAATGTGCTTCTGTCATCAAACGTAACCTTAACTTGTGCAGCGATTGGTGGGAACAAACATAACTCCATTAATAATCTTTAAACTGAAGTGACAATTTCCTCAGTGCAAAATTGACATTTCACAGACATATTCTCCATCTGTAAATGTTTGCTGTCAGGAGTGGACAAGCCCTTTCAAGCATAAACTCCAGAGACCGAGCTCCACCGTGAGCATGCGGGCCAAACAGACGGAGTGCAATAGAACAGGAGAGCAATAATTCGGACTAAATATACATTTTGCTAAAAGATTTGTTGGTGAACATAAATGTGCCATATGTAGAAATTCAAACCTTCAAGTACGTGTATTTTTATGGGAGCAATAACTGTAAAAGAGACTATTGTAGGGTAATCAAAAGCCTAATAATTAGTCTGTGCTTTTTTTATTTATTTTCATTATTAGTTTAGTGAATTTAACTTCTGCTTTAAAGCATGATTTTTATGTGATGTTACAATGTTAGAATGTAATGTGATTTGACCCTTTTTTGCACATAATGTCCATCACAGACTACAATGTTACATTCACTATGCTCGTTTTCATAGCCTTCAATATGAACATTGTTCGTAGGACAATATTTGGCAGGATGCGAAATAAAAATGGTTTCAATTAAATACAGATTTTTTCAAAATTCAAATAGAAAAATGTAGAAAATACAGAGATTATACCGTACATCACTATACAGAGGTATGATTTTTTTTTTTTGGCCATATAATCGCCCAGCCCTACCCTATATCAGTTGTTAAATGGCTATTTAAAAATGAGTACATTCAGTCCTGCATTACTAATTCGGAACGTTTCACACAAAACTCCAGATCACATGGATTCCTATTAGAATTACTGGATTTTGCCTGCAAATTTTCGCTGAGCAAATTCACTGGTAAATTTGACCTCACCTTTAGGGTCGGTCATAGGACACTGGGAAAAACTCACCACTAGTGACATCAAATACCCAAACACTCAGTACACACAGCCAGACAGTCGCTCATCCATCAAGAAGATTGGTGAGAAAAACCTTCTGTTTTTACTTGCAACTGTCAATGTTTCAAGGCCAAATGTGCCGTTCTGTGGCTGAGATAAGAACCTGAGATATATAACCTTAAGAATTACAGCCGAAACCGTTTGCTTCTGCTGTCAGGAGATCGTCCTGTCCCTGTCACATGACAAATCAAGATTTGTTGCAACATAACCTGACAAAACAAAGTTGAGCAGGTGCATCTGTGGTGTAAGTGAGACTGTTGTGTGAGTGTGTGTTACCCCGTGGGCTGACTGCGTTATAAATACACTCGCTGCCCATCCTCTGGCCTGTTCAAACATTCTGCAGGGGGCAGGGTGGGAGGGATGGTGTTATTTACAGCTGGCCTTTGCCAAAACTGAATGTAGAATAAGCCAACACATCATCCACCCACATCTCCTGCTACCACCAGAGAACACACATTTAACAAGTTTATGTCCGTGTTGGGAGTCGCGAATGAAATGTAGAGATTGCTACTAACTTAAAAGGTGAAATGTGTAATTTCCAAGCCACTAGCAGCACCAAACAGAATCACAATCTTTTTGTTCAAAAGGCACAATCTGGTTGAAGGCAACACTGAATCAAACAATGGTGTGAGGTTGGCCTGGTACTACCTGCTGTCCAAACAATGGCAGATGGATGGAAATTCATTATTTTTTACAATTACAAAGCATGTTGCCACTGGAGAGAACTGGCAGTAGTAAGGAAGGATGAAACTATGTTAGTTTGTCATTTGCACAAGGGGTACATGCTTATGACAACACAGAATAATAAATGCACTGTTTAACAATAAATTCACTCCTAATTACAAAACAGTACTTGTAAATCAGTGTCATAGAATGGCATACCATCCATTAAAATTAGGTGTATAAATACAGTACGGTCTACTAAATGTAGCTAGCTAACGACAATAACTGCAATTAATTTGAGGTAAATTCAAGTCTCTAAAAGCCACTTTGGTCAAAAATAAGATAACGATACTGAGTGAATGCTCGCCGCATACAGTATACACTCACCTAAAGGATTATTAGGAACACCTGTTCAATTTCTCATTGATGCAGTTATCTAAATCAACCAATCACATGGCAGTTGCTTCAATGCATTTAGGGTTGATGTCATTTTCCGTCTAGCGTCGTTGCTATAGCGACTTACACGTGAGGCTGCGCGCTGCACAGTGCGGGACACTCTTAAACAGATTTAAAACAGACAACAAAACGGTATGTTATACAGTACAGTACATGTTTTCCTATCACTATAAAGTAATTAATCTGTTGACTAGATGCTGTATTAATGCCAGAGGCTGAGAGGATGCTAACATTAGTATCGCAAGCGGTTAAAACAATGTGACAAAACACACGCAAGTCTGATCCAAATGATTAATGTCATGTTTGTTACAATCTATTTGCGTTATTTTATATGCATCTGGACGCGTTTATGCAGTCGTTATGCAGTGAAGTGGCGTATTTGAAGCTAGTGACATGAGAAAATCAAACTGTATCCTCACAGAAACATAGCAACAAATCATAAACCCATTCGATTTCAATTTATCATTACTGTTAACGTACATATTTTGATTAGATAACCATCAAGTGTTCTAAAGTAGAAGCAAATAAAGTGTGAAATATACACTCACCTAAAGGATTATTAGGAACACCATACTAATACTGTGTTTGACCCCCTTTCGCCTTCAGAACTGCCTTAATATTACATGGCATTGATTCAACAAGGTGCTGAAAGCATTCTTTAGAAATGTTGGCCCATATTGATAGGATAGCATCTTGCAGTTGATGGACATTTGTGGGATGCACATCCAAGGCATGAAGCCCCCCTTCCACCACATCCCAAAGATGCTCTATTGGGTTGAGATCTGGTGACTCTGGGGGCCATTTTAGTACAGTGAACTCATTGTCATGTTCAAGAAATCAATTTGAAATGATTCGAGCTTTGTGACATGGTGCATTATCCTGCTGGAAGTAGCCATCAGAGAATGGTTACATGGTGGTCATAAAGGGATGGACATGGTCAGAAACAATGCTCAGGTAGGCCGTGGCATTTAAACGATGCCCAATTGGCACTAAGGGGCCTAAAGTGTGCCAAGAAAACATCCCCCACACCATTACACCACCACCACCAGCCTGCACAGTGGTAACAAGGCATGATGGATCCATGTTCTCATTCTGTTTACGCCAAATTCTGACTCTACCATCTGAATGTCTCAACAGAAATCGAGACTCAGACCAGGCAACATTTTTCCAGTCTTCAACTGTCCAATTTTGGTGAGCTTGTGCAAATTGTAGCCTCTTTTTCCTATTTGTAGTGGAGATGAGTGGTACCCGGTGGGGTCTTCTGCTGTTGTAGCCCATCCGCCTCAAGGTTGTGCGTGTTGTGGCTTCACAAATGCTTTGCTGCATACCTCGGTTGTAACGAGTGGTTATTTCAGTCAAAGTTGCTCTTCTATCATCTTGAATCAGTCGGCCCATTCTCCTCTGACCTCTAGCATCAACAAGGCATTTTCGCCCACAGGACTGCCGCATACTGGATGTTTTTCCCTTTTCACACCATTCTTTGTAAACCCTAGAAATGGTTGTGCGTGAAAATCCCAGTAACTGAGCAGATTGTGAAATACTCAGACGGGCCCGTCTGGCACCAACAACCATGCCACGCTCAAAATTGCTTAAAATTGTGATTGTGGACTTCAGGAAGAGACAGCAACGGACATACTCCCCCCTCATGATCAGCGGGTCACCAGTAGAGAGAGTGAGCAGCTTCAAGTACCTGGGAGTAAACATCTCCGAGGACCTGACCTGGACTGCTCACATTCAGACACAGGTGAAAAAAGCCAGGCAAAGACTGTACCACCTGCGCCAGCTGAGGAAATTCAGGGTTTCACCAGCTATCCTGAAAACTTTCTATTTAGGGGCGATAGAAAGTGTTTTAACTCAGTGCATCACAGCGTGGTATGGGAACAGCACCAGTCATGACCGCAAAGCCCTGCAAAGAGTAGTGCGCTTATCCGAGCGTATCTCAGGGTCAGCTCTCCGTCTCTGCAGGACGTCTACACCAAACGCTGCAAACCCTCATTTCAATCGCTGCTGCAACCCTCATGGTACCATCTGCGCTTCCAGAAGCCTGATGGCCAAAACTGAGAGACTCAGGAGGAGCTTCTTCCCCAGGCCATCAGACTCCTGAACTCAGTCACTTAACATCACGTGACTTCACGTCAGGATAAACATCGATACACTGACATTGCACTGCACTTTCTGTTCTCGTTGTTACTGTGTAACAACCTGTCATAAACCTGTTTGCACATTATACTCTTTATACATTTGTTAACCACATATTTATAAGTCTACAGTTTACTCACTGCAAAGTCTACTTCAATTATTTTATTCCACTTTATCCTTATTTGTTACCTTTTTTTCTCTTGACTTGATTACTTGATTATTTATAATTCTACAGATATATATATATATATATATATATATATATATATATATATAGAGATAGTACTTTTTTTATATCCTATTTCTATTATAATTTCCTCCTTGTGTTTTTAACTGTGAATTTGCACTGTCCATGGAGCGGACCTGTTTACATTTCACTGCCGGTTGTATATTCTGTATATAACTGTGTATGTGACAAATAAAACTCTTGAATCTTGAATCTTGAAATCACCTTTCCCATTCTGACATTCATTTTGGAGTTCAGGAGATTGTCTTGACCACACCCCTAAATGCATTGAAGCAACTGCCATGTGATTGGTTGATTATTAATGAGAAATTGAACAGGTGTTCCTAATAATCCTTTAGGTGAGTGTACATATATACATATACTGTGTCCAATTTCAATGCTATGACTATGTGTGAAGATGGCCATCTTTAAGCATGACTGTTTAGATTTATATGAAATAGTAACCTTTTACAATAAGAGTCCATTTTTAACATTAAGGCTGATTAAAACATTTTAAAGTCATCTCTTACATTAGTTACTGTACTATGAATTAACATGAAATGATCAAGGTATAATTCATATATTAATATTTTTTATATTTAAAACTTACAATAAACAGTTTGCCATTTTTTATTAAAAGAAAACAAAATGGAAGAAACAGAGTTAAAATTGAACAATTAAAAAAAAAAAAATTGATCCTTTTGTATTTTGCATTTACTTGTACTTTTACTTTCAATACTTAAGTATAAAAAGTATTTTTTTCATAAGTAAATGTACTTAAGTACAATAAATATCACATACCTGAAAACTTTTACTCAAGTAATATTCTAAACACTGACTTTAACTTTTACCAAAGTAATTTTCTGGCAAGATGTCTATACTTTTACTCAAGTATGGCTTTTAAATACTTTATACATCACTGACTGAGATGCTTGATAACTAGCTTTGAGCCAAGAATTTTTTTACTTCCAAGTCAATTCTTAGCAGTGTTGTTGTGAGTAATTCTCAGGAGGCTTGATAAATAGGCATAGCATAGCTTGGCAAACTATAAGCTACTCATAATTGTGAGTAGTTTTCACTACATTGGTTTCTACTGTAGCATCAAAAGTCAGTTGAGCTGAAACAGGCTGCTGGCTTTTAATGAAGCTAAAATACATTGATTGTTATCTGTAAAAACCAGTTGATTAAATAGGTTTTTATATTAGCGTTTCGTTCCCTTGAAAACGCCCTGTGACAGCTTATGATCCAGAGCTTGTTAATAATGAAATATGTGACATTTCTGGGGAAACCGTATGCGCGTAGTTGTGTGTACACCTGTGTATTGCGAGCACCCTGCTCTTTTGAGAGCTGAGGGAAATGGATTGAAAATAAAGCGAGACAGCGGTCTAATGCAGTGAACCTGGAAACACCCTTCTCTGCTGCCTGCTGCCGTCATTACCATAAAGCTCTCCCTCCAGCTGATACCACTGACAACAGACAGCCTCTGAATGCAAGCATTTCTCCTGGAGTATGAACGCAGTGACAATACAGTCAATTGTGCACAGCTTCTCCTCCACACATACTGTATATGACAATGGCTTCTGTCCCTTTTCTATTTGTTGCTTCTTACAAAAGCAAATATCTGGTATAGGATGGAGGAGGACTATCAGGTGTTTGTAATCTGTACTTAGATGCCTAGTCACTGTCCTTTACTTGCTACAGACATCAGCCCCCCCACCCCTGTACACTGTAAAACATGCTGGGTTAAAAACAACCCAAGTTGGGTTGAAAATGGACTAACCTGCTTAAAACAACCCAATCGCTGGGTTAGTCCATTTTCAACCCAATTTGGGTTGTTTTTAATCCAGCAGGATTAAAAATTTTAGTGTACTGTATAATATTTGTTTTATATCAGCATCTATAGTAATATATTCTACACTGTTTTGTGTTCTAACCGTACAGTGTTGACTGTGTCTGGTTTTATTGCAATACAATTTACAACATTGGGTTAATAAAGCAAGCATTTGTTCATCCATCATTCAGAGTGCAATTGCCTTGCCCTTTCCTCTTCCCTTAGCCCTCGTCTTTCTTGTCTGTCTGTACGGTGCTGCTGTAAGATTCCCAGTCATTGAGATGAGTTGAGAGTGAGACCAATATGGTAGAGAGAGAAAGAAAGTGTTTTTACACTACTGTTCCTATGAAACATTTATCTCCAGAGCCCCTCTGCTCTCCATTTACTGCATGTATGCATGTCTTCCTGTACTCGGATCAGATTTAAACTCTGTGTGTACGCGCGTGAGTGACAAACCATACATTCTGAGGTTCATCCTCATCTGTCAATCTTCTGTATAATAAGTATGTGAATGTGTGTCATGTTTATCTGTATGGATTTGCTGTGGTGAAATAAGTGGGTCAATCTGCAGTTGATAGTCTCTTTGCTGTTAGCACCTCATTCCTTACATAAGACAACAGGAATCAGAGAGAGAGAATGGAAAATCTGCAAGCTAAAATTACCCACAAGGCCCACTTATGCAAGTTGAAGAATAGAAGAGGAAATGTAATGGTCGGTTGATTTTCTACAGAAAGTTTTATATTCAGAATATATTCAGCAGGAAGGGGACTTGAAGGGAAGGAGATGAAGAAAGAGGCTCCTGTGCAGTTATCCAAAGAGAATAATTCATGGCTGTGTTTACTCAGACGATGCAGATTAATTGAAGCTTGCTGTGTGGTACAGCGAATAAACACAGGCGGATTACTCAGCCCAAATGAAGCTCAGTGAGGTCTTTCCTTTCAGGAGTTGAATAAGACTCTGGGCAGATGCTTTAGAGGTGGCTTCCTGCACAAGGGACAACCAACCAAGTTGATTATAAAAACACACGACTATGACACCTGAGGTGGGAGAAAATGTGGTCTGTGGGGATACACAAAATATCAGTGATCTATATTGGTACGATCCAGAATGTGGCGGAAGGAACGCTACCTCTCAATCCATTGGCTCCCTGTAACTGCCAACATCAAATTCAAGGCACTGATCTGGCATTAATAGCCGCTTTTCCACTGTCAGGCCAGTGTGAGCCAGGGTTAACAGCGTGCCGGGTAGGGCCAATAGCCTTGGACTGAGCGTTGAAGGCCAAAATAAAAAATAAATAAAAATCAAGCTGCATTTCCGCTAACACGCCTCCATAGATCAGCGTCACAATCCCAACAATTCACCAGCACAGGAAGCTAAAGCAGACTGAAAACAAACTAGATCGGGAGTGCACATCAAACTGCATATATCGTTATTTCGCAAAAAAAAAAAAAAAAAAGAACACGCATACTTATTCAGTTGTGCCTGCTTCCATTTATTTGTGATCACAGCAATGCACAATACAACTCCATTACACAACTCCAGGCACACATTTTAGAAAAATACCATTACGATATCATATTTTACATTTGATTTGTAATTAGCATTTCTTTTAATTTTCCAAAAATTCCAATACCACAATAGGTTCACGTTCATCAGTTTCGAATAAAATTGAACTTGCTTTTAGAGCCATACTGGACGTTTCTTTTTGAAAACATGCAGGAAGCAACTTATTTATACCGAAATGTTGCCTCACTTCCAATAAGCATGGGTTGTGAAATTCGGTATTCAGTGTTGTTATTGTTAACTAATACAGCCGACCTTCAAAGACCACACTGCTTCAGAAGCACAATCATGCAGGTATGTATTGTACAACATTAGGAAGATCAGGCCCTTCTATCGGAGCATGCAATACCACTTCTCATTCAGGCCCTTGTAATTTCAGGGCTGGACTATTACAATGCCCTTTTGACTGGACTTCCAGCATGTGCAACCAAACCTCTTCAAATGATTCAGAATACAGCAGCTCAACTGGTCTTCACACGTCACACCCGTTTATCTCTCTGCACTGGCTTCCGGTTACGACTCGAACCAAGACTTTGGTGCTTGCCTACAGGACACCCATGGGATCCACACTTTCCTACATCAAATCTCTCTCATGAGTCTACAAATCCTCCAGGACGGGAAGTGAGTGACGGCTCGTAGTACCACCACAGAGAGGCATAAAAAAATTGAAAAAATAAAATAAAATAAAATAAAAAATAAAAAAACAATTGTTTCTTTGATGCATCGCTATGCAGAGGAGGACGATTTGGTATCGGTTCAGTAATAGACCATAACCCATTATATAATGTAGTCCTACTGATTATTTTCTGATGTCATTTGTCACGTACATGCTTTGTCGTGGTAGCATACAATGGCAGAGAGAGGCGAGACACGAGTGCGAGTAATTAAAATGCTCCAACTACTATAAAAGCCGACATCTGGGCACATTTCGGCTTTTATTAACAACCTGGTAAGCACGACCTGGAGAACACATGCGCTGTGTGTAAATCAAAGCTATCAAAACGATTTCATTTACACGTGGGCACATAAAATGTATCTCTGCAAAACGGATATAAATCCGATCTTCAATTCCAGCACTTAAATCTGCATTTATGGAGCTCACCTCACTGAAAACAAATATGAGCTGCATTTTATTGATCATCAGCTAATTTCAAAATTAAAGACCGCAATATGAGCGAGCGCGGACAAAGCACTGGTAAGATCATTCAGTTTCTTTACTATTAATGAATAGGATTGTGTGTTGAGCATCTGTGACTTTACTGGCTTGATGAAGAGATACGCAGCTGCTCATATGCGGAGATGTGTGCTTCAGTAGCACTGTCATATCTGGGTATTAATGTCATTAAGCCCATAACTTTAGCATTGTTGCGAGGAGTAAAATCTACATATGTGGTTTCAACAACCAGATGCATTTAGACTTTAGTTTTGACTGTAATGCGGCCCAGACCACCTCCTGAAGTGGCTTTTAGCATTTACTTTTGTGTATTTATTCTAAATGCTCCCTGTTGTCTTCTGTGCCCAGACTTGAGTTTGTTTGATGTTTGATACATTTAAGAAGAGTTTTCTTTGAGCAGGTAATATTAAAAGGTTCAGTTCATATATCTGACTATTTATTGACAAAACTGTATACATGAGGATGCAGTGCATCTTCAATGCATTGTGATATCGAATCGATGACATGATAATTGTCATCGAATACTACAAACCCGATTCCAAAAAAGTTGGGACACTGTACAAATTGTGAATAAAAACAGAATGCAATGATGTAGAAGTTGTCTAAATTTTATTCAGAATACAACATAGATGGCATATCAAATGTTTAAACTGAGAAAATGTATAATTTTAAGGGAAAAATGCGTTGATTTTAAATTTCATGGCGTCAACATCTCACAAAAAGTTGGGACAAGGCCATGTTTCCCACTGTGTGGCATCCCCTCTTCTTTTTATAATAGTCTGCAAACGTCTGGGGACTGAGGAGACAAGTTGCTCAAGTTTAGGAATAGGAATGTTGTCCCATTCTTGTCTAATACAGGCTTCTAGTTGATCAACTGTCTTAGGTCTTCTTTGTCACATCTTCCTCTTTATGATGCACCAAATGTTTTCTATGGGTGAAAGATCTGGACTGCAGGCTGGACATTTCAGTACCCGGATCCTTCTTCTACGCAGCCATGATGTTGTAATTGATGCAGTATGTGGTCTGGCATTGTCATGTTGGAAAATGCAAGGTCTTCCCTGAAAGAGACGACATCTGGATGGGAGCATATGTTGTTCTAGAACTTGGATATACCTTTCAGCATTGATGGTGCCTTTCCAGATGTGTAAGCTGCCCATGCCACATGCACTCATGCAACCCCACACCATCAGAGATGCAGGCTTCTGAACGGAGCACTGAGAACAACTTGGGTTGTCCTTGTCCTCTTTAGTCCGGATGACATGGCGTCCCAGTTTTCCAAAAAGAACTTCAAATTTTGATTCATCTGACCACAGAACAGTTTTCCACTTTGCCACAGTCCATTTTAAATGAGCCTTGGCCCAGAGAAAACGCCTGTGCTTCTGGATCATGTTTAGATATGGCTTCTTTTTTGACCTATAGAGTTTTAGCCAGCAACAGTCCCAACTTTTTTGGAATGTGTAGCTCTCATGAAATCCAAAGTGAGCCAATATTTGGCATGACATTTCGAAATGTCTCACTTTCAACGTTTGATATGTTATCTATATTCTATTGTGAATAAAATATAAGTTGATGAGATTTGTAAATTATTGCATTCCTTTATTCACAATTTGTACAGTGTCCCAACTTTTTTGGAATCGGGTTTGTAAAATAACACTACTGCTAATATTGCTGTATAATAAACTGCTTGTGTATTGCCTATTCCTTGTGTGGATAGACGTGTCTGCTGAATGATAGTCAGTTATCAGTCCCAACATAAAAGTAATTATCATAAGCCATCATATTTAATTTAGGGTATGTTTACACAACACCGTTTTGAACAGAAAATGGAAAACTTTATTGGTTTTGGCCATTGACAGTTTTGACACGACCGATCATTTGGCAATGTTGTCATCTGTTTTTAGTACACTGCTGTTGTGTAAACATATCCTCAATCTGTGATTTGTGCGCTTTTTCAGTCCTGTCTCCACTAAAAGACATAAATATGTGTGTGTTTGTGTGTGGCTCAAACTCAATGTCCTTCTTTCATTCCAGAAATAGACTCCAGTAAGAATTCAAAGCAGTTGCGAATAAAAGGAACATATTATGTGAGCACTTCAAAAATATTTAAAGTCTTATGGTTTAAAATCCCTTCTAGGTATCTGGCTGGTCATGAGGTAGACTGAGCCCCAGAAAGGGCAAAAGGCAGTCGGGTACACTGGGGTGGAAAGGGTTTCCTGGATTGAAAAAGCAATGCAAACGGCAGCTGTGCTTCACATCTGGGGCCCAGTTCCCTTTCTGAGGCTTATTAAGAACCTGTCAACTTAAAGCCCTGTTAAAACCTCACCATAGTGAATAAAGAAAAAGGTGAAGGACTGAGAGCAGAGGACGAAAGGTCAAGATTAGATGGTAGATATGGAGCTGTGAGACAGATGTCAACATCTGAGAGTTTGCCCCTTTACTGACACTAGCCATCTTACTCTCTGACTCTTCCTGAGGCAATTAGCATGTCAGGACCAATCAGACAGAGGGCCTGTGAAGACATCAAACTGACATGTATCTGCTTATGAACCAAGCGACACCCTCTTTCTTAGTAAATCACAGGCTTGCCTTAACCATTTTTAACAGCTAAAATAGAATTAACACCTGCCTATTCTTCCAATATTGAGACCATTTATACACTGCATAAAGTGTGCCAGAAAACTCTCTCCTTCCAGTGAGGTTTAAAAATCACATGGCTATGGAGCACACACTCATTAACACACGTCTGTGAAGGGCAAGTCACCCTTTGTCATACAAAGGGAATTCTGATGAGGTCTTTTATCTAGTCAGTGCAGAAGGGAATGTTTATGGAATATATAAATTGGAATATTGCAATAAAATGCACAATACTGATGGAAAAACACAATTATAGATTTGAGATGTCTAAAGGCCAATTCACACTGCCCAGACAGACACTGACAGTCACCAGATTACAGTACGTCACTTCTCAGACATTCCAAGACCCGACAAATGGTGACTGAACATGTTTAATTGTCGAAAACGAAAGCTGACCAAAGGCAATTGTTGCCACAGGAGGTGTTGGGGTCTGTTGGTGCAGTGTGAATTGGTCTTAAAAGTACAAACAGTAGCCCATATTACTCATGCTCTATAAAGCCATGATAGGGTTGTGTGAGGGACAGAGTGAAATTTAAGTTATTAACTCAAAATCCTGCAACCATTCGGTTTCATTGTATGCAGAAATTCAGCTTGGCTGTGGTACCATAAACATTTTCTTTTGCGTTTGACGGAAAGGTATCGAAAGACATGAGTGTGATTAAAGGGATACTTCAGAGATTAGCATTAAGCTTTGTATCAGTAGAAATCCAGTAGTATATTTGAATGATCGTGCTTCACCCTTTAAATGATTTTCATTTTTGGGTGAACTGCTTCTTTAAATCGGTCCTACCACACTGAACATCAGCTTTACATTTAACCCTCTTTCCCGTTCTTCAGCTAAATGAATCCTCTTGATCAAGTGATCGGTCATGGTTTAGATGGTACTAACTGGTGCCAGCTGTGGAGAGAGAGGGAGGGTTTTCTGTGTTTGAACTCGAACTTCAAAACTAAACCCCACCACTTGGCCCTCAGTGACATTTCTACACATCTGGCCCACCACTCACATTTTGTCTTTTTAAAGGACGACGCTCAATGAAGAAAAAAAAAAAAAAAAAAAAAAAAAAAAAAAATATTCCAACTGTGTCAGATGCACTACTCCACTAGGTTCAAGAACTAAGAGCTTCAAAGAGGATTTTATCTCATGGAATTGGTATGTCCTGAAGTTCTGGCAATAATTTTGTCTGTTTCACCATTAAAACAGCATGAAAAATTAGGATTTCGTTTTCTATATCACAGATCACTGCAACCATACTAACACGACGCACACTAATCGTACATGGAAAAAAAAAAAAAAAAAAAAAAAAAAAAAAAAAAAAAAAAACTGATGTCTTTATTGTAACCACATGGCATGTTAATTGAAATCAGCCATCTTCAACTGTTCAAACGAAATAGTCCGAAGCTTATTTGGTTGTAGAGGAGCAAAGAATGTTTCACTAGACATGGAATCCATAGGATAAATAAATCATTCAGAGATCAAAGACGGTGAACGCTGATAGATATTCAGGTTTCAGACTTTAACTGAATTCTGAATTATTGGCCCTGGGCAAAAAGGCATCAGGCTCAGAGTTCAATCTACATTTACAGCTACGTGCTTGGTAGATTCATGCAAAACGACATATAGTGCACTGCTGTGGAAACAACCTTAAAGGTTACAATCTAAATGTGGACACTGGCTGCATTCAAATATGGCTACTTCTCTACTAGTAAAAGTGTAGCATGTCAGAATTATTCATAAAATAGTAGTCAAAAAGTACCCGGGTGGCCTACTACTTCTGGCGAGATTCTGAAGTGTGCATCCAATGGAAACTGAGGCCCATGAGGCCACAGAAGAGGCTTTGTGAATGGCAGTGAAGTGATGCAACTGATGCAGTTGGTCACATGACAATGACAACATGATGCATGTAATACGCCAGACACACATTCACACTATATTAAAAAAACATACCTTTTATGAAGTTATTGCTTATTCAAAAGAAGTGCCTACACAGAGTATGATACCATTTATACTGCTAAATCTCCAGCCACTTATTTCGCCAGACTAGACCACCTTGGAGGACAATGTAAAAAGGCCATATGGCAACTTAAAGGGATAGTTACCCCCTTGATTTACTCACCCTCAAGCCATCCTAGGTGTATATGACTTTCTTCTTTCAGATCGAAAAAATGTCCTGGCTCTTCCAAGCGTTATAATGGCAGTGAATGGCAACAATTTGAACTTACGAAAAAAAGCGCAATTGGCGTGACGATGACGTTGGACGCATCGTAAGCGTTTTGAACTGCGAGAGGAACTACACTTTCTTCGTAAGTTAAATACGGAAGGCGGTCTGCCGGAAGCTAGATATTTTACTTCATAATGTGTTAAATATGGGTTTTTGTAAGAAAAATATCCATCGATTCACTTCAGAAGTTCTTTAGCTCCCCCCCGGATTACTTTTATAATGGATGGATGCACTTTTTTGGTCTTCAAAATTTGTCAAAATTTTGCCATTCACTGCCATTATAAAGCTTGGAAGAGAATGTCATATACACATAGGATGGCTTGAGGGTGAGTAAATCATGGGATCATTTTCATTTTTGGGTGAACTAAGACCTTCTTTCATGATCACTTTCAACATCTTGTTTAAAACACTGTGGAAGTAAATATTTCAGATTGCTGTTGCATTCCCACTGCTTCACATGTTGGTCTTTCCTCTTGAGAGCTGCAGTGTGTACTCACCTGTTCAGTTTGGCAGAGGCTGATTAAATGGAAAGTTCCCTCAAATTCAAATTCTGTAATCCAACCCACACACTCATGTTGTTCCAAAACCATATGACTTTCTTCTGTGGCACACGAAAGGAGACGCAGACAGAATTTTAGGAACCGACAGCCTTTCATTGCATCCTTTTCCATATAACGAAAGTGAACGGTGACTGGGATTGTCAACCTGCCTGACATCATCGTTTTTGTGCCATAAAAGAAATTAAGTCATACCAGTTTGGAATGACATGAGGGTGAGTAAATGATGACAGAACTTTCATTTCTGGATGAATGATCCCTTTAAATCAGATGCATATGATGCCAAAAAGACTCTGAATGGATCTGAACAGGCCACCATGTACTTTGCCTGTATTGATCGAGGTACTATTGCTAATGAAAAAGCCTCAGGCCAAAGAGAGAAGAATGGTTTAACCCTACCTGACCTGCAGTGTCATACAGCCCCAGCAGGTACTGTTTTCCCCCAACGGTCACACTCACTGAAAACAAAAATCACAAATTATTATTTTAAATATTATTTATCATCATTTTAAATAGGATGACACTGAAAAAAAAAACACTTTCATTTTGATTAAGAAAATGGCTGTCGTCATGTTTTTGGTTATTTTTGAACAAGTAAAAAAAAAAAAAGAAAAAGCAAATTGATGTTGATTTCTATTAAGGTGAAAGAGGGATGCAAATTTGGTTTATATCTGTTCAAGTGAAAGAGGGAAGCGAATTTGATTTCTAATCAAGTGAAAGAGGCACTCGTTTTTGTTATTTAAAGAAGATTAACATATTAAAGAAGAAAGTAAATCGGTTTTATTTCTGCTCGAGGGAAAATGTGATGAATCGTGCCATAGGGATGCTGATGTGCACCAGTTGCATCCTCAGCCCACAGGTGGTTTCCATTATAGAAACACAAGCGCAACACAATGCACGTGACTTCGAGGTCTCGTAAATACCACTAAATAAATGTACATACATCATATACACTGACATACTGATTAATGTTCATCATGTCGCAGTAACACGCTGGTATATTTACCTGCATAATGATCAAAGACAGTGGGCACATATTCCTCTGGAAAGGCGTCGTTGGCATAGCTCATCAACAGACAAGTTTTTCCAACGGCGCCGTCGCCGACAACCACGCATTTCAACATGATGCTGCCGGTTCCGTTTGACATGACGATAATAAAACGCTTGAATTCACCATCTTCATCGGCTCGAGATATATCCCGCTTTATTAGAGCTCCCTTCAGGCGTCACCAGCAGCAGCAGCAGCGCCGCACTCGGTCTGCAAAAACAGCTGAAATGCCATTTCCTCCACCCCGTTTCACAAATTTGGCATTGACTGAGGTGTTCCCCCTCTAAATACTGGCACACGCCAAACGCGTGCCGCTTCCGCGAGATGGAAGCAAGCGGTAAACTTCGCGTTGGAAAGACATCAACCTGAAAAGCGAGTGCACAGCACTGTACGCCCTCTCCGCTGTCCCACTTTCCCTACTTTCCAACCCCAGTATCACCTCCTCTGACTCTTAAGCCCAACGCGGATTGACTTGCGACATAGGCGGGGTAATAACTCTGCATCAAGGGATCAACTATAAAGATTGGTTATAACGTCTGAATCAGCCACCCATGATTAAAGAAATAGCCTGCACCTTGTGATCTGAGACTGAGACTAATTCACCATTAAAAGTTCAGGAACATAAAAGCACTTCAGAAAGTACCTCAGAAAATGATGATGTATTGCTATTTTCCAAACATATGTGGGCTCAAATACATTTACAGTATTTGTAGGGATTCACTTAATATCGTTTAGGCCAACTGACTCTGTCTCAGTTGTATGTAGCCTGTCTCTCATGATCAATGATTTAAGGGTTAATTATTGTTATATAAGCTAAACATTAAATAAACTGCTTTTATTAGCCGCTGTAATAACCATCACAGCTGTTTGCAGTGTAATGTTCTAACACTGGATTCATACTGACAGCAGTTTATAGGCTAATCTTTGATGAAACATGGACTTCGCTTGATAAAACGGCTTTCGTTAGCTAGCAGTTGGTATTCTTATTTTATAAGTTTAGCTATAAGTTGTTGCTATCACGAGTCATATTTTTCGTTTCTGCACTTTCTCGATGATCCCTAACACCTGATCGCAGTCCAATCAGCTGGAAGCGGGCAGGCTGGTCAAGGATGCGCTGCTGTATCACTTTTGACAGCTACTGCAGGAGTCACGTGACCAAACAATTACCTCATACCTTGTGAGCGAGACGAGTGTGTGCGTCTCTGCGTGTGTGGATTTGTGTGGGCGCGCACTAATAAAACGGTGTGGTGCAGACGCGCCCATTCGCTTTGACATCACAGTGTCTGTGCAGATTCTCTTGTCAGAACAATTATACTTGGCATTATGTTGAAGATGTCTTGGGGGTAAAATGAAGAGAAAAAAATACGATTGCACCCATCGTGTTAAGCTATATGTTGCGCGCCGTTCAAAGAGTTTCCTGACTCATGCAGTAATTGAGTAGTTCATACTTTTAAACGACGTTTTCAGGAAGGACATTTAGGTAGGCCTATTTAGATTTAATGATAAAATCATATTCCTAACTGTAAATATTCAGATGCAATGGTGCTGTAATGACTGAATGGCGTTTTATACAGAAATGTCAATCTTTCTGAACCACTAGAATGTCCTTCTGCTTCTTACTGGACTAATAAGAAGGTTTTAGGTTTATCATGATTATATTTTAACTGACTGGGTCAATGTGTCATTCCTTAAACACTATTTTTCAGCATTAAGAAGTTTTGCACTGTATTTTTTAAAAATAGCAGTTTATTTACAATTATATTTAAGTTTACAATTATATATTCCACATGATTCTGACCAGTGATTTTGAGAGCTTAGGTTCACAACACCTGTTCCCGAGGAGAAGTCTGATTTTGGGCGTGTATGTAATAAAGTTTCATCAGGCTTGCTGGTTGCTGCACACTGCCTGCTTTTTGGATTACTTAAAATAGCGCAGAAATGATCTAGCATTGCAGAGGAAAAAATAACTCGAAAATGATTTAACTGATTTTCTTTTTATCTGGAGGTTTTGGAGATCCTCCACTAGATCTCATGCACAATGATCTGCAGAGCGAGAGACAGTATGACATAAAAATTGTATTATATCTCCCTCTTGTGGATAGTTCAAGTACTTCAGTGCAGATGACAGGGGGTCCCAGGGGGCCGTAAGGAACTTTATATAAAGCTTAGACAAAAACAATTTATTTATTTATTTTTTAATTTTAAAAATTAGATTAATAACATACAAATGAGTAAAATAAATACATACTTGATTATAATAAATAAATAATCAGTTAGACTGTACAATTGGAACAGAGAGAAACAGTTGAAACATCAAATAAATACATTAAGTAATTTGTGTTTGCATCACACCACAGCAGTTCCACAGCAGTCTTTTGTTTTCTTACAGTTCTCTTATCAGAATATACCAAACAAAGTCTACACTCACCTAAAGGATTATTAGGAACACCATACTAATACTGTGTTTGACCCCCTTTCGCCTTCAGAACTGCCTTAATTCTACGTGGCATTGATTCAACAAGGTGCTGAAAGCATTCTTTTGAAATGTTGGCCCATATTGATAGGATAGCATCTTGCAGTTGATGGAGATTTGTGGGATGCACATCCAGGGCACGAAGCTCCCGTTCCACCACATCCCAAAGATGCTCTATTGGGTTGAGATCTGGTGACTCTGGGGGCCATTTTAGTACAGTGAACTCATTGTCATGTTCAAGAAACCAATTTGAAATGATTCGAGCTTTGTGACATGGTGCATTATCCTGCTGGAAGTAGCCATCAGAGAATGGGTACATGGTGGTCATAAAGGGATGGACATGGTCAGAAACAATGCTCAGGTAGGCCGTGGCATTTAAACGATGCCCAATTGGCACTAAGGGGCCTAAAGTGTGTCAAGAAAACATCCCCCACACCATTACACCACCACCACCAGCCTGCACAGTGGTAACAAGGCATGATGGATCCATGTTCTCATTCTGTTGACACCAAATTCTGACTCTACCTTCTGAATGTCTCAACAGAAATCGAGACTCATCAGACCAGGCAACATTTTTCCAGTCTTCAACTGTCCAATTTTGGTGAGCTTGTGCAAATTCAAGATTCAAGAGTTTTATTTGTCACACACACGGTTATATACAGAATATACAACCGGCAGTGAAATGTAAACAGGTCCGCTCCATGGGCAGTGCAAATTCACAGTTAAAAAACACAAGGAGGAAATTATAATAGAAATAGAATAAAAAAGTACTATATACATATATCTGTAGAATTATAAATAAATCAAGTAGAAAAAAATAAAAAATAAAAATAAAGAAGTGGAATAAAATAAGTGAAGTAAACTGTGCAGTGAGTAAACTGTAGACTTATAAATATGTGGTTAACAAATGTACAAGGAAGTATAATGTGCAAACAGGTTTATAACAGGTTGTTACACAGTAACAACGAGAACAGAAAGTGCAGTGCAATGTCAGTGTATCGATGTTTATCCTGACGTGAAGTCACGTGATGTTAAGTGACTGAGTTCAGGAGTCTGATGGCCTGGGGGAAGAAACTCTTCCTGAGTCTCTCAGTTTTGGCCATCAGGCTTCGGAAGCGCTTACCAGATGGTAGCAGCGTGAAATGAGGGTTTGCAGGGTGATTAGAGTCCTTGATGATTTTAGTAGCTCTACCTTTGCAGCGTTTGGTGTAGACGTCCTGCAGAGACGGGAGAGCTGACCCTGAGATATGCTCGGATAAGCGCACGACTCTTTGCAGGGCTTTGCAGTCATGACTGGTGCTGTTCCCATACCACGCTGTGATGCAGGTAATACACTTTCTATCGCCCCTAAATAGAAAGTTTTCAGGATAGCTGGTGAAACCCTGAATTTCCTCAGCTGGCGCAGGTGGTACAGTCTTTGCCTGGCTTTTTTCACCTGTGTCTGAATGTGAGCAGTCCAGGTCAGGTCCTCTGAGATGTTTACACCCAGGTACTTGAAGCTGCTCACTCTCTCTACTGGTGACCCGCAGAGACAGTTGTTCTGGCACCATGATGTTAGTTGCTCCACCTCGTCCAAGTATGCCGTCTCATTGTTGTTGGAAATGAGGCCCAGGACAACAGTATCATCAGCAAATTTGATGATAGAGGTGGAGCTGTGTGTGGACAAACAGTCATGTGTGTAGAGAGAGTAGAGCAGGGGACTCAGGACACAGCCCTGTGGAGCTCCCACACTCAGGGTGATGGAGGTGGAGGTGAACTGGCCTACTCTCACCACCACCTACTCTCACCACCACCACCTCTCAATTGTAGCCTCTTTTTCCTATTTGTAGTGGAGATGAGTGGTACCCGGTGGGGTCTTCTGCTGTTGTAGCCCATCCACCTCAAAGTTGTGCGTGTTGTGGCTTCACAAATGCTTTGCTGCATACCTCGGTTGTAACGAGTGGTTATTTTAGTCAAAGTTGCTCTTCTATTAGGTTGAATCAGTCGGCCCATTGTCCTCTGACCTCTAGCATCAACAAGGCATTTTCGCCCACAGGACTGCCGCATACTGGATGTTTTTCCCTTAAACGTTTTGATGTTTTTAGGTAAACCCTAGAAATGGAAATACTCAGACTGGCCCGTCTGGCACCAACAACCATGCCACGCTCAAAATTGCTTAAATCACCTTTCTTTCCCATTCTGACATTCAGTTTGGAGTTCAGGACATTGTCTTGACCAGGACCACACCCCTAAATGCATTGAAGCAACTGTCATGTGATTGGTTGATTAGATAATTGCATTAATGAGAAATTGAACAGGTGTTCCTAATAATCCTTTAGGTGAGTGTATTTTTATGGGTACGATTTTCATTTCACTGTGCACATCCCTTCAACGTCAAATAGCTTCTTGTACTTGTGATTTTCAGCCTATCCTCTAAAAATTGGCATAGCCTTTCATAACTTGAATCACTTTAGTGTTGTTATAGTACAGTTGAAACACACTATATCAAATCCTATTGTCTCAGATGCTCGGATGCAAGACATTTGAGATGAAATGATGTGCATAGACACCACAATTAGTACCTGCGTAATAATAAGTTGATTAATGTTACACTTAAGGCTAAAATTTTACTCTGAGCGGCTTTATACACATGGCCCCAGGGGAATGTCAAAATTCTAAGAATGAAGTAATTTTACTCTTATTCCTAGACTTAAGAATAAGTGTGATTCATAAAGGTTCCTAAGTGTTAATAAAATGATTTAAGAGAGCTGAAGAGAGGATACCACACACTTTCCAGCTAAAATATAGGCCTAATGTACTGGAGTAAATGATGACAGGGAGTTGATAAAACGACAAAAGCTTGATCATCAGGGTATTCTTTTGTAACTGACCTAGTAAGAAATGTAATAACTTCTCCCACTCTACAAATCAATGCTCTAACTGCAGAAATGAAAGTAATAATTTTTTTTCTTCATGACAGGAAAAATTCAGCAGTGCACTGGTGATGATTTGGACCTGTCAGTGCACAGTGAGCAGGCTCTTAAATAGCACTATTGTGGCAGAAAGTGATATGCAGGGAATTTTTTTTTTTAAATGACCCTACAAGTTAGGACAAAACTACAAGATATGAAGACAATATTTTTATATTTATATATTTTTTTAGCATTTTAAAATATGAGGGAAGAACAAAACACCACACTTAGTGAAGGTATTTATCTGACAAAATTAGTTGGCAAAAAAGGCAAACTACAGCTACAGGTTTTAGAAAAACAAAAAAGCTCATAAAAAGCATACATTGACTGCATCATAATCAGTTATTAATATCTCATTGGTCCTCTCTTGTTTTTGCATGTGTTCATCATTTCTTTGTATGACAGCCTGGAAAATTATGTCCGTACACCTTGGCATGTTTCACTGTGTTATAAATAAAACAACTACGCAACATTCTTACAAAATCGTTAACACATTTTTAGTAATATTTGAATAAAGGGTGAATTTCCCTGTAGGCCGGGCATCACTTTTGACCACTACTTTATGGCAGTTCATTCAAGCCATGTGGCAAAATGTGGCAAGCCACTTTTATGAGGATTGCAAGCATCCCTGGAGTTGTTGGGGCAATTGAGAGAACTCATGTTCGCATCATTGTCTCAAATGTAAATGAGGAGACATACATCAATGGAAATGGATTCCACAACATCAATGTTAATTCATGATCATTTTGCACATTGCTAAGCAATTTTTTAAAATAAGTTTAAGTATTAAAGTTTCCGTGTCTTAATTAAACATTGCATGATTGATGTCATGCTGCTGTGACCCTTGCAGGCTGACTATACACTCTAAAAAATACTGGGTTAAAAACAACCCAAGTTGGGTTGAAAATGGACTAACCCAGCGTTTGGGTTGTTTTAAGCAAAAATTTAACCCAACCGCTGGGTTAAAACAACCCAGTCGCTGGGTTAGTCCATTTTCAACCCAACTTGGGTTGTTTTTAACCCAGCATTTTTTAGAGTGTAGGATTTTGCTAAATCAATTTTGCAACTTAACTCAGTTGTAAGTCGCTTTGGCTAAAAGTGTCTGCTAAATGAATAAATGTAAATGTAAAATGTAAAATCGATATTGAATAATGCATGATAACCATTAGTGCATGTATAAACACCATATTGTCAACAATAAACAAAATTATAAATTCGCTAAAAGATTGCTACAATGTTTTAAAAAATATTTTCTTGTGATTAAAAGCTATTACAATTGAATTATTTGTTCAACCAGGCTGAATTTATTTGATCAAAAATGCAGCAAAAACAGTAATATTGTGAAATATTACAATTTAAAATAACTGTTTTTAATATATTTTCAATTGCAGTTTATTCCTGTGATCATTACTTTACATCATTACATATTTTCAGAGTATGATCCTTCAGAAATCATTCTGATTTTGTGCGAAGTTCTTATTATATTATCAATGTTTAAAATATTTTTGTGGTACATTTTTGTTTAGGATTCTTTTATCAGCATTAATTTGCAATATAAATATTTTGTATACATTATAAATGTATTTACTATAATGTATTTATAAATGTAAATTCTTGTTTAATAAAAGTATTAATAAAAAAATAAAAAAATGTATATCTTATTTACCCCAAACTTTTAAATGGTGTATCAAAATATTAAGCAGCACAACTGTGTTCAGCATTGATAATAATAAAAAAATTATTTATTAATTTTTTTTTTTTTTGAGCACCAAATCAGCATATTAGAATGATTTCTGAAAGATCATGTGAAACTAAAGAATGGAGTAATGAAATGCTGAAAATTCAGCTTTGCCATCACATGAATATATTATATTTTTTGATCAAATAAATGCAGCCTTGGTGAGCATAAGAGAAGTCTTTAAAAAACAATTATTCCAAACTTCTGACTGCCAGTGTATATAATATACACTATATTACCTAAAGTTTTGGGACGTCTGCCTTTACATGCACATGAGCTTTAATGACATCACATTCTTAATCCGTAGGGTTTAATATGGATTCAAGATTCAAGATTCAAGTTGACCCACCCTTTGCAGCTATAACAGCTTCAATTCTTCTCGGAAGGCTTTCCACAAGGTTTAGGAGTGTGTTTATGGGAATTTTTGACCATTCTTCTAGAAGCGCATTTATGAGGTCAGGCACTGATGTTGGACGAGAAGGCATAGCTCGCAGTCTCCCCTCTAATTCATGAAGGTGTTCTATCGGGTGTTCTGTCGGGTTGAGGTCAGGACTCTGTGCAGGCCAGTCAAGTTCCTCCACAAACTTGCTCATCCATGTCTTTAATGTGCTTTGTGCACTGGTGTGCAGTCATGTTGGAACAGGAAGGGGCCATTCCCTAACTGTTCCCTCAAAGTTGGGAGCATGAAATTGTCTAAAATATCTTGGTATGTTGAAGGATTAAGAGTTCCTTTCCCTGGAACTAAGGGGCCAAGCCCAAGCCCTGAAAAACAACCCCACACCATAATCCCCCCTCCACCAAACTTTACAATTGGCACCGTTCTCCTGGCAACTGCCAAACCCAGATTTGTCCATCGGATTGCCAGACAGAGAAGTGTGATTGGTCACTCCAGAGAACATGTCTCTACTGCTCTAGAGTCCAGTGGCAGCGTGCTTTACACCACAGCATCCAACGCTTTGCATTGCACTTGGTGATGTAAGGCTTGGATGCAGCTGCTCGACTATGGAAACCCATTCCATGAAGCTCTCTACACATTGTTCTTGAGCTGAAGGCCACATGAAGCCATGCTATTGGTTCTGCAGAAAGTTGACTTCTGCACACTGTGTGCCTCAGCATGTGCTGACCCCGCTCTGTGATTTAATGTGGCCTACCACTTCGTGGCTGAGTTGTTGTTGTTCCCAATTGCTTCCACTTTGTTATAATACCACTAACAGTTGACCGTGGAACATTTAGTAGTGAAGAAATTTCATGAATGGACTTATTGCACAGGTGGCAACCTATCACGGTGCCACGCTTGAATTCACTGAGCTCCTGAGAGCGACCCATTCTTTCACAAATGTTTGTAGAAGCAGTCTGCATGCCTAGGTGCTTGATTTTATACACCTGTGGCCATGGAAGTGATTGGAGCACCTGAATTTAATGATTTGGAGGGGTGTATTTTTTTTTTTTTTAAGATATGGGCATAATTACGCACAAACTCAAAGCAGTTCCAATGGCAACCAATAGATGGTGCAAATGGCTTATTGTAATATCCAGTCCAGCTTATATTGTAATATCCAGTCCAACAATGAGTCAAAATGTCAGTGAATCAGAATGATGTTTTGTTAAAATAAAATTATTTTTCACTTTTGGAGTACTACGATAAAGAATTCATATTCACTGTGAATTAACAGTTAAATATCTGAAGATCATAAATTTTTAATCACAGCACGGATTTAAACTACTCAAGACACCAGTCTTGAGAACCTATTCTGTTGTAAAAGAGGATTTCGAGTGATTCAACAGCACTAAAAGGTAGAGAAAGAAAGAAATGCAGTGCTGTGGCTCACATGAAAAAGGTGCAGTGAGTATTAGGACTAATAAATAATGTATGGCTCCATGAAACATTGCCTTTCTAGCAATGTGGAATGTAATTGGTCGCTGCAGGCTAGTAGTTCGATGTCAGGCCAAACTAATATCGAATACACGAATCCTTAGATCTATTAATCTCAGCCCTCTTCATACGTCTGTCGTTGACTCTCTAGTCATTTCCCCCCTGCACGTGGCCTGAGTTTGTTTTATTTCCCTCCCTCCTCTTCAGTTTCTTGTTTTTCAGACACTTGTTGAGATCTCAGAGAACAACAACTGAGGAGAATGGAAAGGTGGGAGGGAGAATTTTGCATTAATGCTTTTGCATTGCCTGTCTAAGTGCCACTTACTCTTTAAACAAGATATGAAGCAGCTCTATCTGTTTATCAATTCATTTCTCCCAGTGCAGTCGTCGAGGGCAAGCCTACAATTTTCACTCTCATGGGTATTGATGAGAATGAGATGGATGGTAAGAGAAAGAAAGACAAACAGTATGAGACAAGAGAGGAGGTATTATCTGACTGTTGGCCTATAATATATTTCTTTGTGTTATAAAGCTCCATCAGTACCAAATTATGTGAGCGTTATGATATACAACTACTTGTTATGCTGAATCAAACCCACAGGCGTCTGCATTAATATATCAGGTTGACTGATGAGCATTTTGGGGAGCCACGTTTGAGAAGTTCCCCTACAGCTGCGAGAATGATAAAGAAACAAGAGCCATTTTAATATTAAAGCAGCTCGACACATTTGACAGATCTTATGAAGGAATAGACATGAATTTTTAATTTCATTCTGAAATATGAAGTTATATTTTATTGAGGGCATTAAGTTTAGCCTGAGAACATTGTTCACATCCTGGGAGAAGTAAGAACTACTTGATGTTTCAATCAACTAAGGGAAGGAAATTACAGTAGACTATGTTGTGACCTGCCAGGTTGCTAGAGAAGCTATAAGAAGAGTGTAAATATTTGCCTCGCCTTTCCTTTCTTTTAACTAGAACAGTTGTAAATATTTTATAACTTAGCTAATAATTTCCTCTTTAGAGAGCAGGGTGCAATTAGAATGATTTTGTTTCTAATTATGACTTCTAAAAAACAAATTATCACAGTATTTGTGTCACCATCATGTTCCACAGTACGCTGCGATTTTTCATTTTGTCAGAGCGACTGGCCCCTTGAGATGGGTTTGTGGGTTCATGGGCCATTACAGGACCATTTAGTCTTTCCTGTGCTCTGGTTTCTAGTAATCTGCTTGATTGAACTCACTTTCTGTTACACTGTAATCATTTTCTGTAGGGCCTGTTTCAGAGTAGGGGAAATGACTCTTGTGTTGCCTTACGTCAATATAAATAATGCTTTGGTTTATCTGGATGTCTGATGCTTGGAGAACATAACTTTTCAGGGTTGGCTGAAACTGAAAACGTTACATTTAATGTTATAGCAATTCAAGTTGAACCGGAGCATGCGATAGGTTATTGATTTTTGTCAGAAATCTAAGTGGGCAGTTTATTAGTGATTAGTAGCCTTAGATTGCTTCATTGAGCAAAGGTGTTAAGTCAGTTTTGTGAGAAAGATGAATCCACTCACAGCAGACATCCTGCATTCTACCAGTACACCATGTGTATTTTCTGCTTGAGATCTGAAGAATGCTATGTTCCACCTGACAACATCGATATAAACAATAATATTGCATTAAACTGTCATGAATCCATTCCTTTTGCCTGAAGACACCTGTTGTAGGCTATAACACATTGAGCATCTATCAAATGTCTGGCACTACTGATGTAAGACATAGTCTTCCCACATCAAGGATAACCTGGGTAGGGACAAGTCAAATTTGGAAATAGATGAGGACAGATCCTACTCTTGCTTTAATAGTAGGGAGTAACTCTTTCTGCAGGTTACATTGTTACACCAGTAGGTGGCGACATGAGTGTCTTTATCGCAGGTCCTGATTTTGCAGAGTTAGACTTGTTCATATTTTATTGATCCTGGGACAACATTCCTGTCCGAAAATTTAGTCCTAACCATATCCCTACCCCTAACCTTAACCCTAACCATAAGTTTTCCCTAAAATCAGAGAGAAATTATATGTGAATGACACTGAAGCACCACACCAGTTGTAAGCCTAAACTTCACATAAACTTTACTGTAAACTTGTCCATCAGATCTGATTGGTTGATTGAAATGTTGTTCCAGGATCAACAAAGATGTTCTTCTTAATCAAATCAGGTTCTGCACCTTTTTCTACGAGTGACTCGATAGGTGTGTTCGACATCGGGTGCGGCTGGATATCCCAATTCGAAGGCTCCTTCAAATGCAGCCTCGAAATATGTCCATCGTTTCCCGGCCAATGAAGGATACAACAGATGGATCCTTCTCTGCATATCCTACCCCAGAATTCATTGCATGCTGGTGATGACATGATTTTTTTTTTTTTAGATACTCTAAATAATAAAATAAATAAAACTTCAGTACGTTCGCTATATGTATTGCTCGGAATACAAAAGGAACCATTAATTCTGTTTTGTTTTGGACCTATTTTAGCTGGTAAAGTATAAGTATACGTTTAAGTGTAACGGTAGTAAACTTTAAGTGCACAACTAGTTCGTTTCTCAATTGTACTGCATCTGCAAGTGAACTTATAAGTATACTAGTAGTTTTAATAGATGTAGCGTTTTTTAGTTTTTATGAAAGTAGGAGAGAGCGTTTGTGTAAATCTCAGTTTGTGTAAATTGGGGTTCCGAGCATTTATTTTTTCCACATTAATTTCCCATGTCTAGTACAATTATGTGGTTTTGTTTCATTAATACAGTGTATACTTTTTTCTTGATTTACCCCGAAAGAATGGAAGTGAAATGTGACAACATGCCCCATAGATGGGGTACATTGTAACATGTGAGGGGGCACGATGTAACATGACCAAATGACAGCTTAAAATGTTACCTGATATAATCAAAATTTATCCAAGATAAATATCCAGCTATACAGCATAGTTAAAAACATAATAATAATGAATCATTTCTGAACATTGACTCTCAGTCTTTATTCACCCTTTTCTCATGGTTTCTCAAAAGAATTCATAAAAGTATAGAATATAATAGCGTAGTTCTAATAGGGGCTCATTGTGTTACAACACCCCACCTGCACAACCCGGCTCGCGTCTTCTGCTGTCAGATCAGCATTAAAGAACCATCTCAACTGTTAAATAACAGATATAAGACTACAATAATATCAGATCTGTCTTATTTAAATAAACACAAAAAACACAGATGAAAAATAATTTACTTTTGCTATGGTTAAATAAATGTTCAGTGATATCTTCCAAAGATTTCTTAATTTTGGCGCAATTTTTTCTCTAAATAATGTTGATATGGCAACTAGTAAATACACAAAGTTTCATCATGCTGGCGTGTGTGGAAAGTTTTAAACCATGCGTGTTACAACTAACCCCGCGTTAGGTTGTGCCCCGCGCTCCCCTACACTTAGTAAACTACTAGTTTAGTAGTTTTATACTTGTAAGTTAGTTAAGTAAACATAACATTATACTTACATACCAGTCAGGCATAACATTATGACCCCTGACAGGTGAAGTGAATAACACTGATTATCTCTTCATCACGGCACCTGTTAATGGGTGGGATATATTAGGCAGCAAGTGAACATTTTGGCTGCGTCCGGAACCTGGAAAATGCTGCCTTTGGAGGACACATTTCAAGGTAGGAAGGCATCAAGGCACGTCCGAATCTAATGTTAGCTTCACTTCCTGTCTCCTGAGAAACCTTCATCTGATTGATTTTTGAAGGCAACATAGATAGTAAATTTAAAGTAAAGATTTAAAGTAAATTTATATGTACACAACCAGTGGACTAGCCTACACAAAAAAATCTGAGAAACATTATTTCTGAGAAGTACATAAAAAGTAGACAGAATGTATACTTTCTTATTTTTAGTTTAAAAGAAGTATACTAATACCACACTTGAATAAACTTTTTCCTAAGGGTAGGCCTATATATACAAATTTGCCACCACATAAAACAGTTTTGTTCACCCGTGAGATCACTCCACTATATTTGTATAAGTGTGAAGACAGATATAGCATATAGCAGATATAGCAACAGCATATAGTCAAATCATTAGTCAAATCTATTATTCTGTTATTGTATGGTCCAAAGGACTGCTGCTCTTCGGAGCTACAGGACTTGATTGCATCCAGCTGCAGTTATTTTCAGCAGGGCTTGTACTGCATTTTACACTGTGGGGCTCAACTAAGACCAGGTCACGTAGGAAACATGAAGCAGCAGAGCTAATCAGAGCTTGCGATCACGGCACTCCTGCTTCTCTCTCAGCTCTAATGACCATATTCACTCCCTTTGGTAAGTTACAAAAGCCCTCGTTCCATCTCCAAGACTGCCTTTCTTCTTCAGAATAAGCAAGTGTCATGGTAAGAGCCCTTAGAAGTAGTTTCCTGAATGTATTCTATGAGCAAATCAGCTGATAACCCAGCTAACAAAAATGCAGGAATGGAAAATACAAACAAAGAGAAAGCATATAGAAGTGTCATTCATACTCAGGGTCATTTTGGCGAGGCAGACCACATATCCATTATCCATGCGATAAAAGGCCAGGAGAAGGGTTTCTTTTGAAGGGTTTCGAAAACTTTCTTGTGGTTCATTTCTGCTTCAGAACAACCAAAGGCTTTTTGGCACCAGCTATCCACAATGATGAACACAAACAGCAGCACTATAAAGCATGAGAGGAATACTAATGAAATAAGTACAAGCATATCACGAAATCATTTCAGTGCAATCTGAAAATTGTTCTCTCTTCATTCTTCATTACACTTCCACAACCTCTAAAGCTACAGCATCGATTACACATCCTTCGCTCGAGGAATTCCGCCTGGGCTGTGGCTATAATACTTCATCAAGTTGTAAAGAAAAGGCAGCACTGGGAATAATGTATAGTGACCTTCCCCCATGGCCAAGTTGATTAACAATAAGGCTGTTTTTTGTGTGTGATGTATAATCATTCTGTTCCAGCTTAGTTGACATATGATGGCGGCAGAGCCCCATTATAGAACCCATGCTGAAAGCTGGAGAGCTACAATTATAGTCTAAACACCCTAAAGAGCCTGCAGACTCAGGGACAATCAGAGCATAGTGCAATCTGTATGGCTCTGCAGAGGAAACACATGCTCTCACTGAAGATCACAGAGAAGGAAGATGACTGTGGCCAACATGAAGAGATATAAGGATGATCAGATTACCTAGGGGGGACATAAGGCTAATGTTAAGTAAAGTTCACAGAGTCTTCAAGAACAGACGTTATTGGTCTGCAATGCATTTCTGTGACTGCTATGAATTAGTGAGAGTGAGTTGGTGAGTGATTTGATATAGTGAAATCTGAGATAGAGGATACAGTTGATGATACATACACTATATTGCCAAAAGTATTGGGACACCCCTCCAAATCACCGAATTCAGGTGTTCCAATCACTTCCATGGCCACAGTTGTAAAAAAATCAAGCACCTAGGCATGCAGACTGTTTCTATGGCCCTGTCCCAAATGGCACCCTAAACCCTCACAGTCGTCATTTGAGTCCGCACTTTCACGACATAATGCCGCAGAGGTAGAAGTCCTCTGTGTAGCTCGCGAACTTGCAGGCTCGGCTGAAGTGCACATCGAGGGCACATAGCAGCCACAAAGGGGGCGCTCACGAGCACCCTTCTTTAAGCTTAAATGATGAATGGGACACCCTACGGTCTTGTGGTGACACGTGCACTCAGCGGCCATTGTAAGTCCACAAGACTGAAAGTGCACATGAAGTGTGCCATTCGGGACAGGGCCTAACAACATTTGTGAAAGAAAGGGCCACTCTAAGGAGCTCAGTGAATTCAAGCGTGGTACCGTGATAGGTTGCCACCTGTGCAATAAGTCCATTCGTGAAATTTCCTCACTACTAAATATTCCACGGTCAACTGTTAGTGGTTTTATAACAAAGTGGAAGCAATTGGGAACAACAGCAATTGCAGTGGTGTCACTGGACTCTAGAGCAGTGGAGAAGTGTTCTCTGGAGTGACGAATCACGCTTCTCTGTCTGGCAATCCGATGGACGAGTCTGGGTTTGGTGGTTGCCAGGAGAACAGTACTTGCCATTGTGCCAAAGGGTAAAGTTTGGTGGAGGAGGGATTATGGTGTGGGGTTGTTTTTCAGGGGTTGGGCTTGGCACATTATTCCAGTGAAAGGAACTCATGCTTCAGCACACCAAGACATTTTGGACAATTTTATGCTAACAACTTTGTGGGAACAGTTTGGGGATGGCCCCTTCCTATTCCAACATGATTTCAGTGCACAAAGCAAGATCCATAAAGACATGGATGAGTGAGTTTGGTGTGGAGGAACTTGACTGGCCTGCACAGAGTCCTGACCTCAACCCGATATAACATCTTTTGGATGAATTAGAGTGGAGACTGCAACCCGTTCTAGCTTCTACTATTCTGAACAATGTAGTACTAGTAGCCTACTTCTCGTGTTTCACGAGTTAGCCAGCCCATTCAGTCTTAATAGGTAATGGTAAACAAACTTGGGTTGCTGTCCTCGAACCCTATAACAGTACTGTTCAGAGGAAGAATAAGAGCTGGGGAGGTGGAGGGATGCCGGAAGAATTGTTGCTGGGATGGTACAGTGACTGCTGCTTACACTCATAATGGTGATAGACAGGACTGAATATTTAGACTCCTCCCCCCAAAAAAGGTTCCTCCCGAACCTATATTTGGAACTATGCATTTATTGGCTCTGAATCGCTTGCTGTATTCATCATTTGTCACTTTGCATGAAAACAACTGTTAAATGAATAAATGTAGGCTAAATGTAGACAGCGACATTATACAAAAACAATGGTAAATATTTTTTACATCCAAAGATTATTTTACCAAAATGTGAAACGCTAACCCCAAATCCATTTAATAGCTCAAATGCATACTTAACATTTAAGTATCAGGTTGATTCTTTTCGGCCTTTTCTAATCTAATGAGAATTAATTATAAACAAAATGTCAACTTGATATCATGCTTCTACGCCCTGCATGAAAAATGCTACATTACTAATGCTTGGGGTCTCAGAAACCCCATAAAATATTAATGAATGAAATAAATATAGAAATAAATTTGTACAAAGTTTTAATTTTTTTTTTTTTTTTTTTTTCTGTAGTCAAATTGATCATTTGAAAAACTGATATAAAAATATTTCTGAAAAGCGCATACATGCCTAATTTGATATGACAGACTGCATATCCGCCTAAAGGGCTTTGATTAAATCAGAGGAAAACTATTATAGGGTACCACAGGGTGAAATATAAAAAAATAATACAAATAAAAATAAAATAAAAACTATTATTTTATAAGTATATAAAGTGTATAAAGAGTGCTTTGGGACCCTTAAAAGTGTTTATGTTTGTGTGTTTAAAAAGACTATTTAATTTCAAACTGTGAACCTGCAGAGATCCTCTTACTATCCACCACAGATGACAGATCACTGATTACACTGAAGAGAATAAGAACAGACTGTTATCTTCTTTTCATTGTTGCATATGATTACTCATTATCTGCCAAAGCCAGACACAAATAATTTCATAGTTTTAATTCAATGTGAGATGGAAAGTGATTTATATTGTGTATTCTATTTATTATGAATCATGAAAGAGGCCATTTATTTTTTTCCTCAATAGCCATGGAGGAGAGGCTAGCTATTTCAGTAGCTATTATCTGCTGTTCTTGCACGTTCCTGACAGAGATGTGAAAAGCATGATGTATTAAGAAGATCAATAGCAGTGCTTTAGTTTACCTTCAAGCACCTTTTCTGACAGATTCATGCTTTACACAATGCAACATAGCACGGTGTGCTGTAGAGAAAATGGTTTTAAAAATGTATTTTACTATAGGTGATTGGAGATGAACTCTTCTTGTTACTTCGTAATATGAAAAGAAAGCCTGTGAGCAGTACAGCGCCAATCATCGCCCCGGAGCCGAAGCCCAACGGTGAGTCTGACTAGGGGTGTGAGCCAGCAACATCTGTGCCTGTGGGAGTCTTGGTGGAGCTTGACACTGAGGACTGGCTGACCGATTGGGACACCAAGTTATTGCCTTCCTACCCTACCTGCTTCCTTCCTGCCTCATCCTGTATCTGTATCTTCATCACCACTGGTCCTGCACAACATAACTGCTTTATCACCCTATATTGAGACTGTGTCATCACCGCTGGTTTTACCCAGCATGTTTTATCACCGCTGATCCTCCCTCTCCTACCTCCACTGCAAGATTCGGCCAGTCCTTCAGTCATGCCTCAGCTGGTTCCCTTCAGTCCCTCGTTTTCTCTTCAAATGCCTTGCTGTGTGGAGAAGCCTCAGGCCCTTTGGTCGCCAGCTTCACCCAAGTGAGTGGATCCCCAGCTCAGCAGATCCCTTTACTCCACCTCTGCCCATTGACCTGTTGGCTCCACCAGAGAGCCTCGCCTTGCGGCTCTACCGGGTTCCCTCATCCCTCCGGCTACACCGTGGTCAGTTGTCACCCCACCTGTGCCACGGACTTGCAAGCCTTCCACTGCGCTCCATCTCTCCACCCCTTCTGCTCCATCTCTACTACATGGTCTCTCTCTTCCTCCGAGCCCTTCGCATACTCCTCGTCCGCCTCCTAAGCCACTTCCTTTTTCACTCTAGTTACTAATTAATCATATTAATCTGTTACTATGGACACCCATTTAAGGATCACACCTGCTTGACATTTAGTTTGCTATCTTGTGTATAAATGCTCTCGGTTTTCAGTTGTTGTTTTGTGGAGTTTGTTTGTTCTTTGGATTACCTGTACTGAATTATTTAATAAACCTTGTTTTATTTTTATCCTTTTGGCATTCCTCTTCTTCTTCTTCATCTGGACCAATGACCGTTATAGTCACTGATGAAAACGCAGAAATAAAGGCAAGGTCTGTGGGCGCTCTAGGACAGGTGAGAATGCAAACATGGTGTTCTTTTTATCTATAAAAAACAAAAAAACAAATCAAAGACAAACACAACACATACTACAAAATGTTGTCCAGCAAATGTATTATTTTGAAATATGATGAAAAAATCCAATAATTTTGAAAGAGTTTATTTAAAGCTTATTGAACAAGTTTATTTGTTTTATTTATTGCACCTGTAAGCACTTCAAAGCTTTGGCAATATTTCAGCCCTTTACAGTCATTCCAATAAAGCTCTATTGACTTTCAGAGAATGAGAGAGAAAAACATAATCAGACTGAAAAATGCAAGCAGACAAGGGAAGGTCAGAGTGGCAGCTGAATAGAACAGCACAAAATGTTTTATCAGAATCCAGTTGTTTAGGATATTTAGACTGTTTCCCAGAAATGTACGGTATTTACAGTATCTCTTCAAACCATATTTCAGTTGCTATCTTTGTGCAGTGACCACAGGGAATATGTTCTAGGTGATCTAGATAACATTGTTCTCTTAAATCCAACAACAGGAACAGTTGTGAATCCAACTAAAATAAGGCTTGAATACAATACCAAAAATGTCCAAAGGCAGTAAGATAGAACAGCTTGTGGCTATAAAGGATTATAAAGGTTTTAAATGTAAACTACCATTCAAAAGTTAATATTTTATTCTTAAAATAAAATATCTTTACAATGTAGAACTTTCTGTTTTAATATATTTTAAAATGTATTTTATTCCTGTGATGGCCATGCTGAATACAATTTTGCTGCTTAATATTTGCTGAAACTGATTTTTTTTTTTTTGTCTTTCTTTGATTATTGAAAGTTCAAAGAACAGTATTTATTTAAAAAAAAAATGTAATAATGTAAAAGTCCTTATACTGTCACCTTTGACACCTTTGATCAATTTATGCATCCTTGCTGAATAAAAGCATGAATTTATTTTTTAAAATTGTACTGACCCCAAATGTTTAAATGGGTAGTGTTGGCTATTAAATTTATATAATGCTGAAATATATATATACTTGTACTAAGCTAACCCAGGTCAGTCCACTTGGCACCCATACTGGTTTTGTTACCACATATTTGATTATGATTTTTTTATTTTATGATTATGAACACTTTTTCCAGCAAAAAGTTACCAATGGCCTTTGACCTTTTATTGGCTTTATCCATGATGTTAGCGAAGGTAAAGTTTGTGCTCAGCTTAAAGTCCCATTGATTTCTCTCTATATGAGAGCAAACAACTCCATGTGCAGCGATGTGATATTTCAGAGGATTATGGCATGAGATTACTGATCCTGTACAGGTTTATTTTGCCACTGTCGTCTTATGCCTGATGTGAATTGTACAGTTTCGACTGTGCAATTGTCTCCTGAATAGACTCTTTAGGCTTTGGCTTGTTGTAGGGTTGTGGGTGTTTGTCCTACGAACAGTTGGCGTGGCTCAAAGCCAGCACAAATGCTGTAGCCTGCCATCCCATCCTCCAAGAACACTGTCAGAATGAGTTAATGGATTCTAGTAGTCAATGTGTCGCAATTGTTCTCCACATTTTGGTGTGAATTAAGAAAATAACCAATATCCATCAAGAGACCAGAACAAGTTTATATATGACTTTTCAAAACCTCCAATAAGTTTAACCATAGGCATGCACACCAAATTCATAAACTGTAGATGTAAAAACTGTTTATTTTAAATTTTAATTTTAAAGTTGAAGTTTAATTTGCATATATGGTGATTTAGTACTCTCAAATACAGTATAAAAAAATAAAAAAAGATTTAATTGAAAATAACCATTTTTATTTTAACATTGTACAATGTAATTTGTTCATTTTGTAGTAGCCATTATTGTGGTCTTCAGTGTCACATGATCCTTCAGAAATTATTATATATGTAGAAACAAAAATTTAGGAAACATTTCAGGATTCATGACACTATATTCCATCCCCTAAAAGCAGGGGTCTCCAATCTTAGTCCAGGAGGGCTACCACCCTGCAAATTTTAGCTCCAACTCCAAACAGACCTGAACCAGCTAATCATAGTGTTCAGGGCTGCTTAACTACAGACAGTTGTGTTGGAACTGAAATCTGCATGACGGTAGTCCACCAGGACTAAGATTGACACCTCTGCGTTAGAGCCATGATAGTCATGGTAAACAAACATTGACTAATGATGGGCAAACTATTCTGTCATTCTTCAGCAATAGCTGCAAAATATTGCAGTCAATTTCCTGTCAGTCTTCAACGAAATGAAACCAGGAAGAATTACTCTTTACAGTGCAAGATTTGTTGGGCAAATCCCGACCACCTTTTACCCAGATGTTAAGTCACTACAAACTAACCCAAGTGGGGTTAACAAAAACCAACCCAAGCAACACATTCAAAAAGATAAAATGTTATTTTGTTACAGAATCTTGGATTGTGTTAACAGTTAAAGAGAAAGGGCCAAAACAGAACCGGAGCCCTCAGCATTATCCTGGCTGAATGTGGCATTGACAGAACCGGAGCCCTCAGCATCATCCTGGCTGAATGTGGCAGATACAGAACCAGATCCCTCAGCATAATCCTGGCTGAAGGTGGCATTGACAGAACCAGATCCCTCAGCATCATCCTGGCTGAAGGTGGCATTGACAGAACCAGACCCCTCAGCATCATCCTGGCTGAAGGTTGCGTTGACAGAACCAGACCCCTCAGCATCATCCTGGCTGAAGGTGGCGTTGACAGAACCAGACCCCCCAGCATCATCCTTTCTGAAGGTGGCAGTTACAGAACCAGACCCCTCAGCATCATCCTGGCTGAAGGTGGCGTGGACAGAACCAGACCCCTCAGCATCATCCTTTCTAAAGGTGGCAGTTACAGAACCAGACCCCTCAGCATCATCCTGGCTGAAGGTGGCATTGACAGAACCAGATCCCTCAGCATCATCTTGGCTGAACTCATTGACAGAACCGGATCCCTCAGCATCATCCTGGCTGAAAGTGGCAGTTACAGAACCAGATCCCTCAGCATAGTCCTGGCTGAAGGTGGCAGCTATAGAACCAGATCCCTCAGCATAGTCCTGGCTGAAGGTGGTATTGACAGAACCGGATCCCTCAGCATAGTCCTAGCTGAAGATGGCAGCTACAGAACCGGATCCCTCATCATAGTCCTGGCTGAAGATGGCAGCTATAGAACCAGATCCCTCAGCATAGTCCTGGCTGAAGGTGGTATTGACAGAACCGGATCCCTCAGCATAGTCCTGGCTGAAGATGGCAGCTACAGAACCAGATCCCTCAGCATAATCCTGGCTGAAGGTGGCAGCTACAGAACCAGACCCCTCAGCATCATCCTGGCTGAAGGTGGCGTTGACAGAACCAGACCCCTCAGCATCATCCTTTCTAAAGGTGGCAGTTACAGAACCAGACCCCTCAGCATCATCCTGGCTGAAGGTGGCATTGACAGAACCAGATCCCTCAGCATCATCTTGGCTGAACTCATTGACAGAACCGGATCCCTCAGCATAGTCCTGGCTGAAGATGGCAGCTACAGAACCAGATCCCTCAGCATAATCCTGGCTGAAGGTGGCAGCTACAGAACCAGATCCCTCAGCATAGTCCTGGCTGAAGGTGGTATTGTCAGAACCAGATCCCTCAGCATAGTCCTGGCTGAAGGTGGCAGCTATAGAACCAGATCCCTCAGCATCATCCTGGCTGAAGGTGGCAGTTACAGAACCAGACCCCTCAGCATCGTCCTGGCTGAAGGTGGCAGTTACAGAACCAGACCCCTCAGCATCGTCCTGGCTGAAGGTGGCAGTTACAGAACCAGACCCCTCAGCATCGTCCTGGATGAAGGTGGCAGTTACAGAACCAGACCCCTCAGCATCGTCCTGGATGAAGGTGGCAGTTACAGAACCAGACCCCTCAGCATCGTCCTGGATGAAGGTGGCAGTTACAGAACCAGACCCCTCAGCATAGTCCTGGCTGAAAGTGACAGCTACAGAACCAGATCCCTCAGCATAGTCCTGGCTGAAGGTGGTATTGACAGAACCGGATCCCTCAGTTAATCCCAAAAGTAATAGTAGGAAACACAAAAGGCAAGGAAAGTTTATTTATAAATCACATTTCATACATTTCATACAGTGTTGTACACAGAAAAAAGGAATTAAAAGATTAAAAGAGATAAAACATCAGATTAAAAGATAAACATCTCATCTGGCAAAACACTGGTGTATCATTTTTCAAAGCTGCTTGAGTATACAAGGCCTACAAACCTTTTTCTTCAACACCCTCCCAACATCACTGCAGGAGAGATCTAAGGATCCATCTTTAACTGGGGAGCGGAGTACTGAGAAACAGACATTAAACAAAAACAATTAAATTTAATATTAAACTTCCCTTGTCCACTTCACGAAGTGGAACGCACTTCAAAATGGCGGCAGGGATTCCCCGAGAGGAAGTGCTTAGGGAAGTTCACAAGTGCGTGTCTAAAAGCGGAGTGGAACTCAGCACTAATCAGACACTGTGGCCTTGTGCCAAATGGCACACTTCATGTGCACTTTCGGTCTTGCGGACTTACAATGGCCGCTGCGCGTGTCCGTTAAGTCCACAAGACCGTCATTTAAGCTTAAAGAAGTGTGCTTGTGAGCATTCCTACACATCCCAGCATAAATTCTGCAGACAAATTATTTATTAAAGCGGCTATGTTTGCAAACCACTATTATTTGAACAGAAAAGCAAACATACTGCATACATATACGTGCTTTAGCATGGCAATCGCTGGGTTAGTCCATTTCAACCCAACTTGTGTTGGAGCAGGGTTGGAACTGAAATCTGCAGGACGGTAGCCCTCCAGGACTATGGTTGGACACCCCTGCCCTAAACCTACCTATCACAGAAAACTTTCTGCATTTTTACATTTTCAAAAAACATGGATTTTGGATATCTTTGTGTGGACATTTAACCCCATAACGTAGGGTTTACCAGGATAGGATAGGATTCCCCATTACATTAATGCAATGTACTTACTTGACTGGGCAGCTCTGCAGTTTTTAGGGAAAATTAAATAACCAAAATGTCAATAATGTATAAGGGCTATTAAGGAAACCACCTTCTTCTGAACTCCAATGCCACATGTGAGAGATAACTAACATGCTGTTCCTAGAGAAGAAAGAGAGCTTTGCTTATAGCCAAGTGAGCAGCAGGGCTACAGATGGAGATTATCAACTGCTCACTCGTTCTCTCTCACTTTCGGCTCCACAGACTGTATGGGGTCTTACACCAATCACACCCCCAAATAAACTCACTCCCAACATTGCACACACCATGATGTCTGGTTTACCCTTGCTAATTTCTCCCTAAGGATTTCAAGAAGAACTGTTTCATTTAATCTCTGATTAGTTGAACTCAGCAGTGTTTGAGCAGCATGCATCTCTGATCGATTGAACAAACCGGTAAAGAGTTCAAATTTCAATTGAAATTCAGGAGTTTTGCCATAAAAGATCTTGAGGTGAATTTTATTTCATGATGGTTTGTTTACTATATAATTAGCTTAACTGTCAGCTAACTTGATAACATTTCATAAAGATCAGTTGGCCCATGATCAAGATCATTGAACATAAAATTATTAAAGGCACGATATGTAATTTTCGTTGCTTGAGATCACCTGTTCAAAACAAAGCTTGATGACGCCTTGATTTCGCAGAATCATTGGGAGCTGTTGTCTTCACCTCTAGAGCAGGAGGAAAAGAATCCGACGGGACTCAGGCAGAAATCATATTCTTAAATGAGCTAATGTATTAAAGATTTATTAACGTTACTGTATATGAAGCATGGTGGGGCTGAAAGCTAATTTTTTGTCTAATATGATATCATTGAAATGTGACACATGGACACGTCCTGGTTAAAATTTCTTATTTCTCTGGATTTAAACGTTCTTGGAAACATTTGGGATATTGTAAGTACACAAGTCAACAAAATATATAACATTGTTCTAGTGGTTTATGGATATTTTAATCCAAAAATCATACATATTGTACCTTTAAACAAAAAAAATATACAAAACTGAGTCAAATCAACCTGGCCAAAATGGTGGGGGAAAAAATTAATAAAACAAACAAAAAATGAATAACAAGTAGCTATTATTCTAATATTCAGCGCCATGTGATCCTCCAGAATTCAGTTTAATTTTTTTTTTTTTTTGGAAACCCGATACATTTTTCCAGGATTCTTTAACTTTATATTAAAAGTTGGCCCAGCCCTTGTTAGTAAACATAAAAGTATGAAACATAAAACTGCAGCTAATGCAATAGTCAAACCAACCTGGCAAAAATGTAAAAAATAAATATTAATAACATGTGACCACCTGGAACACTGTTTTAGACATCTGGCTCACTTTACATAATTTAAAGAAAAAAATCTGAATTTTGAAATTCAAAATAGAGGCACAAAACAAACACTGCAGAGGATCAAATCCATTGTTCGTTCATCCATCCAGGATAAATTAGGCAAACAATTGAGATCAAGAGAAGGGGAAGCAAGTGAATTAAAGAAGAACCGTGGGTTGTGACTCCATTACAGGTAATGGGCCCAAATCAGTCGCTGCTCTCAACATGCTCAAGCGGTCACGTCTACACTCAGACCTATTCATTCATATATGAAATGCAGGTCACGGAGAGATGAATAATGTAAACAGAATTAACCACATCCTACCTGGAAAGAGTCTCGTGGTTGCCATGGCTACGTGGTTTTCCCACCACAGGTTCATAAAAGAAAAAATTAATATTGATCGTCTTGGAAAAACTTACCTGTGAGGCTATTACTAGAACAGCCGCACTTGGTAGAGATTATTGACCTCTTTAAAATGCTCCGTGTGGCCAAACAATTTAGTTGCCAGAGTCTTCAGTAGTAAGCAGAGTGGCGGGTGAATCACAGCCTCTCATTGTCATAGATTGTCTCACTTTGCTTTGTGCTCTGACAGCCTATCAAGTGCCAGTGTGCAGTTAGACAGTCAGTCAGCCGCATGTTGTGTTATTACCTCTGACTATAAAGAAATGTGGAAAAATAGGATTTTGCAACAATAGGAATCCTTTCTTTGCAATTCTACAGTGTTTTGGCCATAAAAGAGACAGATTCAAAGGGATTTTTGGAAGCCCTTTTGTGTACAACATCTCCTATAGCCTTGTTGCCATGTGAACAGCCCGAGCAGAAAATTCTGATCTTGTCAAGAGGGATCTTATATACTGTACAATACATATTCAGACTGATATCTGACAACATGAAAGAAAGGAAAAATAAACATGTTATCAATTTAACCTTAATACATTGATATTTTTCTTATCTTCAACAAGATGAAATAATAATAATACTAAAATAAAAACAAAGAGAAAGAGAGGATCTCAGAAGGTCACTGTTTTTAATTCTGGTTCTATATTCTTTAATATTAAACATGTAGATCTCAGAGAGCCAAAGCTTAAAGGAAAGAAAGTCCATTGCACAGTTTTTACTTCACTTTACACATACTATGCTTGGAGAAGGTGTGCATATGAGAGTCACAGCAGCATGGCAAGTCCTTGTATGCTTTAAATATGACCTTATAGTATGATAGTATGAAATGTGCATTTCAACAAATGCATTCACCTCATCTATAATTCTTTTTAATATGGCTCCACATTTCTGGAATACTCTGTACATCTTGTACAAATGTTAAAACACTTCCTATAGATTTCTCATTTTTAATTGGGCTTCACCATGAGACTTAACATGTCCAAGTGGGCAACAACAAACACATTAAACCAATCAACACTACTGAAAAGTGTGAGGTCTCACCCTAATTTTTCCTTCCTTACCCTCTACTTGAAGACACAACCTTCTTCAATTACCAAAACATGAATCTGTCAGCCATCACACATCTGATATAAACAGTCCTGTGCTGATGAGGTATAAATGTGGAGATAAGGGGCCATTTACAAGAAACCATTTTTATGCGTTTTGACTGTTAATTTACACGACAACTGCTTTTGGGGGCCTAAAATGGGTTTCAAAGTGGAAGTTTTGGGAAACTACACAGTTATCGTCTCTGTGTAAACCACAAAAACACAAATTTGTTAAAATGGTGATGTCATTGTATTTATGCCGCCTTCATGTGCTATCAGAAACGTCCTACTTCTGAAGTCGCGATTACAAGCTCATCGCATTCAAATTTGAACTTGAGATGGCATTCATGTCCAATTTTTTACCTAGGAAACGTAGCATTTACAATAATTCCGATAGCACGTGAAGGCATGATAACCGTTTAGTCTATACACAAAGCGTTTATTTATAAAGTGACATCGCCAACTACTGGCCTGGAGGCACAATGCAGTGTTTTAGTCGTTTTCACAGATCTGTGTGAATGAAAATCGTTTTGACAATGGACGCATGTACGTGAAAATTTTCAAAAATGCAAAGGAAAAAACGTTTCAGGTTTTAGTAGATCATTGTCGTGTAAACGTACTCTAAAGGCCAAAGAATATTTTAATACGTACGCGAGCGAACAGCCCAAAGTATACTACTTTTGACTTGTATGCGTACACAGGCTTTCGATGCTCAAAACTGTGCATGCAGTCTCTCACCACGAATTATAACCCATGTAAATACTGCAACAACAAAAAAAAAATTCAATGTGCATGTGCGACCTTGGGAGTACAAAGTACGTGCGGTTACAAAAATCCTCTTTTGATGACGAAATTCATGTCACGCACACTGTACGCTAACCCTCGCGTACACTTAAAAGTGAAGTATACTTTGGGCTTAAGAGTGAAGGGTTTACTCTCAGCTAGGACTATATAGGTCTCGGACTCTACAGTGGTTCTCAACCAGAAAGCTCCAAAAGGGGGACGCAAAATTTAAATATCCTGTTGTCTTAAAATAAATTGCTATAATTCAACAAGAAATTATACAGGACACACCATTGTTTAGTAGAAGCTTTGTTCAGGGCAGAGTGTCTGTTCATGGTGATTGATACTGGGAGGCATATTGCTTATAAAGTTACATATCACAAATGTTATTTAATCGCTGATGATGTGAGTCGATGAAAAGAGGCTGGGTACAGTTCACTTGTTTTTGGGCTGTGCTGCTATATAAAGAGCCACAAGACAGTAGAGAGCTCCCCCGACTGTGAGAGCCATGGTGGTCCTGTACAAGAGCCTGTCTGGAACACCTCGCTTTAGATGGACCGGAATCTCTTCTGAGGCCTTGGGGGGAAAAATGGGAAGAATTGTGATGTATGCTGCTTTTTCCTGTTTAATTATGAGATAGTCGACTCAAATTAATAGTCATCATTTACTATTCCAAACCTGTATGAACACAAAAGATGATATTTTGTAGAATGTGGGTAACTAAGAGTTTCTGTTCTCATTGACAGCCATTGTATTTTTAGTCAATAGGAAACGAATAAGTTTGGTCACCAACATTCTTCAAAGTATCTTCTTTTATGTTAGGAAGTCATACATGAGGCATGATGATGAATAAATGACAGAATTTTCATATCCCTTTAACTCAACTACATAGCTTAATATATCACATACACACCTGAAATATTCTCTGGAGGTCTGGAACCTTGTTGGCACCCATATACTCCACTGCAGCACCTGACTCAGATGCCAGTTTAGTTGGGGTGGCAAAGATGATGGTAGGGGATTCAGAAGGTATATTTGGCCTCAAGCCCTAAAGGAAGTTTACAAACAGTTTAAGCTGATAATTTTTTCCCCGACTAGGACTACATAACGTTTTTACTCAAAGCACCCCATGCACATTATTTAAAAAAATAAAAAATTGTTTTTATACTTTATTTTTTTTACATTTAAAATTTTACTTAAAAGCACGAGGACCCCTTGGACGTTTTCTGAATGTCCCTCTAGTGGGCCTCGGCCACCTTTTGTTGAGAACCACTGATCTATCAGATCTTGCATGGCCTTTTGTTGTGAAATGAGTTTATGACTCTATAACCACCAGTTCTGAAATTGGTAAGTTACTCTGTCAGAAGAAATACTAAAGCACTTCTAAATAATTAAACGTAGCTCAACTAAGTAACATCCAGTAAGTTGATTTTTGTGTGGCTAGTCAGCTCTCAACTCGCTTGTCTTTAATAATAATAATAATAATAATAATAATTAGCCTGTATAATAATTTCGGTTACAATACTACTAGAGAAATGTATTTTACGTCTCTAACGACAGTTTAAGGGTAACTTAGCAGGTAGTAACTTAGGAGATCAAGGTCACTGAATTAACCTCTTAGAAACGGAATAGCGCGCACATACCTGAGGGTTGTAGGCGGAGGTTGACACAGCTCCTGTTAGTCTTTGTGTAAACCCACTAAATTTGTAGTACATTTTGGTAATTAGTGGTAACCAGCGAGGACGAGGTGATAGTGACCGTCAGGATGGCGGAACTCAACCGGCTTTGTCGCACGAATATGACGTCATTGAAGCCGTAAAACGGCTATGAGTCTGCCCTGTTGTTAGATCCTTTAACCCTATAGGGACATTTTTCTGAAATATTTGTTACCCAGAGATTATTTGGGGGAAAAAGTTTGGGTTCCTTTTCGGTTTTGTATATTTAACAAACTTCGAGAAAAAAATAAATAAATAAAAAAACCTTTGAAAGTTCTTCATAATATTTATGTTAGTAGGTAATTTATCAAAAATTATCAAAAATTGCTAATTTTGTTCAGATCAGCCAGAAACAAATTCAAAATTTTGTTCAGATCAGCCAGAAATCTGGTTATATGAAATGTATCAAATAAAATCATAAGATTTATTATAAAATTAACAGATGGATTTTTTGATTCAAAATATATATAATAACATCTTTGGATGTTATTTCACAATTATAACCAGATTTCTGTTGAACATGCATAGATAAATCTTCCCAGAACTTTTTAGAATGGTTACACACACACACACAAAGAAAAAAAAGATAAAAAGTAGAATTTGTTTCTGGCTGATCTGAACAAAATTAGCAATTTTGATAATTTTTGATAAATTACCTACTAACATAAATATTATGAAGAACTTTCAAAGGTTTTTTTTTTTTTTTTTCTCGAAGTTTGTTAAATATACAAAACCGAAAAGGAACCCAAACTTTTTTCCCCCCAAATAATCTCTGGGTAACAAATATTTCAGAAAAATGTTGTAATATATATTTTGTAAACCCAATTAATTTTAAATGTGTTATATTTTTGGATGTCTTGTTATAGTTGTACATGTACATGTGTCTTTAATGTCTAATAAAAAAGCTGCCCTGTTAAAATATTATATCTTTTTGGTAATACCACTGATGCATGATGTTTTTTTCTGTATGTGTTTGTAATGTTATCTTTGTGTGTGTGTGTGTGTGTGTGTGTGTGTGTGTGTGTGTGTGTGTGTGTGTGTGTGTGAAACTTTACATCAAGATTTGATGTAATTTCATTCCTGTAGTAGAGATTCAATCTGTTCTGTCTTTTCTATCTGTTATTGTTTAATGCATAATAATAATAATAATAATAATAATAATAATAATAATAATAATAATAATAAAAAGCTGCCCTGTTAAACCAACTACTGTAATACAAATAGAAAAAGCTGCCCTGTAAAGTTAAAAGCCAAAATAGAAATGCTGGGATTTTGTTTGATTTCATTGATGAATATAATTTATTATAATATTGTTAAATCATCACTCATTGATATAGCTGCTTTTGTTTTTAGAAGGTTATTATTTATTATTCTGAGCCTGTGCTGTCAATCGATTAAAAAACTTGACTAATTAATCCCGTTTTTTCTGCAGGCTAATTAATCATGATTAATCGCACCTAACATTACAATTTGTAATATATATTTTATTTTGTAATAGGCCAACATAACTGCACACTGAATCTCCAAATTGATGTAGAAGCAACATTAAGATTGTATAGGCTATTTTTTTTCTTCTTACTAACAGTGAAGGCCCACCAATATGGATCTATTAAATGGATTTTCTCAATTTCTGGGGAAGAAATGAGAAATTATAGCCTTTCAACATTACAGTATAATTGAAATCCATCATTTTTATCACTTAGTAGAAAAAATCCTTAGTGTTGGGCCCTGCTATATTAAAGGCACAGCTGTAAAATGTGTTATATGGGTTTATGTGGCGAGTGTTACAAGTTAACTTAAATTAAAAGATGTTATATTTTTAAAAAGACATAATTATCCTATTTTATTAATCCCATCTTGTAATATTTTCTTAAAAAATGCTAAGAGACCCCTGCCCACACTTTTTACTTCAGTGAATATTTCTCATGGTATGTTTTGTTCAGTTATGAAATCCAAACATTATGAAATATAAAAATGCATAGGCTATAAACATCAGTTTGTTGTTTTGACCAGCAGAAATTATATAAAATAGTGACATATAAAACAAATGATAACATGTTGCTAAATATATATTCTCGGCCTGAGAAAAAAAATCTTATCTTAAGAAGAGAGAAAATTCAATGGCAGATTCCCATTGTATAACTCCATATAATATGATAGCATGCACTGCAATTGTCACAAAAGGTCAACATGTGTTCAGCGAACTGTATCTTTTCTCCTGTATTGGGCAATCATGGTGGAAATGTGCAAGAATGTCTTTTATAGATGAAACTTTAAGATATTACTCTGTCTGGTTGCAGCAGGATGAAATAATAAAAGCGAAATAAGGGTACATTTACACGACAAGGATGTACGAGTTTTTCCTTTGTTTTTTTTTCCGAGTACAGACGACACAATTGTCAAAACTATTCTCATTCACACGGATCTGAAAACGACTAAAAACTCTGTATTCTGCTGCCAGGACAGTAGTTGGCAATGTCACTTTACATTTATGCATTTGGCAGACGCTTTTATCCAAAGCGACTTACATTGCATTCAAGGTACACATTTTTATATTTTTGTCAGTTCTTGCTTTCCCTGGGAATCGAACCCATGACTTTGGCATTGCTAGCGCCACGCTCTTATTGTTTGAGCTACAGGAAAGCAACTTTGTAAGGGAACACTGCGTGCCTATAGACTGAAAACGTATACGCATGCGTCACCGTTTTCACAAATTCGCGTTTTAGTTTACATGGAGACCATAAACTTGCACTTTGAAACCCTTTTTCAAAAGGTTGCGTTTTCAGGCCCTCAAAACACCAATGTCGTGTAAATGAACGGCCAAAATGCATAAAAGGTTTTACGTTTTAACTGAACAAAACACAGGAGAGATCAAACTAATTAATAAAATGAGACACAGCTGACATAACTAAACCTGTATAACCTGTACAGGATCCCGTTTAGAATTTCTAGCATATTTTGGAACCGTTCCTATAGGATTCCGTTAGGAATTGTCTTATAGGATATTTATGTCTTGTCCTATAAGATTCTTATCTGATTCCTATAGGATTCTGTGGGAATTGTCTTATAAGATTACAGCAAGATTTCTCTCTCTCTCTCTGTCACACACACACACACACACACACACACACACACACACACACACACACACACACACACACACACACACACACACATTACTCTAAAAAGTAATTAATTAATTAGTAAATTAGTAATTTATTTATTATAATAAAAATTTATAATAAAAAATATCACAGGACAAAGTGAAATTCCATTAAATAATAACACAATGTCCAGTAAGATTCTAAGAATCCAATAAGATCCTAAGTTAAATTTATTAAAATAAATCACAATGACCAATAGGATTCTAAGAATGGGAAAAGGAAAACTCAACACATAAACAAGACATAACCCTGCAAGTATATGTGCCTGTACAGAAATTGCCATTCAAAAATAAAGCCACCCTGAAAAATATTCACTGGAGTAAAAACTGACACCTAGTCATCCATATTTGAAATATTCAGAAGTAGCTACTGCCATTGCTTAATATATTTCCCATTATATTTGTGCCACATTCCTTTATGATAGTCAAATAATCAGGCTTGACTCAATAAACATTTCTTTATTTTCTTCATACACATAAATAACCTTGTCTTTACCAATTAGAATACATTTTAGGTTACAGAATAGAGCTACATAAGATTTCATTTCCATCATTATAACCCTTTTAAATAGCCACAAATACAGCTACAAAATGATACAGCTACAGCCGTACAGATGCAAACAATAAACACTGTTGTGGTGTGACATCAACCAAGCAATGTTTCTGCAATTATTCAAATAACATCCCAACACTGACATGACAATTTAAGCTAAAGACAAATTATGTCATTAGAGGATAACCTGAATTAAACAATGCACTCTATCTTGATTTTGACATTATCATCAATTTAGCTAAAAAAATCTGTATATAACCTTTAGTCAATATATTCTTGATGCTTTTATATAAAATGTTACTGTATTTCCCTCAACAAATCATGTGCAGCATATCTTTTTAAATACAACCCAAAATCCATCTTTTTATTCCGCGAGACACAAACTCATAAAGTCCCTTGAATGAGGAAAAGAGGTTTTGATTTTGTGCTTGTATTCAAAGAGGAAGAAGGAAGCGAGTGACAGCCCTCCTACTGGTGAGCGTGTGGGTGAGGTGTTTGCTAATCAATTTAGTTAACGCCTCTTGATTCACACAGTCGTGCATGGACAGGTTGCAGACTTGTCGCTGTCTGGATGAACAGCTGATGTTTGTTTTTTTGTGGCTTAGTAATGTTAACTACCATTCTATGAGTAAGACCTTTAACTTTATTTGCACATTGATTTTAATGTCAAAACAATCACAGTATTTGCTTCCGTATCATACTCAAACACTTCTATATCGCCACTCTAAAACCTTTTACTTTGGTTTGCCACTTTATTGGGAGCTGAATGAATGATTTAGCAAGTCGGTGGGACCTCTCCATGGAAACATGAGAATTTGAGTAAGGCTGGAGCGCTGTTAGGACACAAGGTCCCGCCAGATGCCCGTTCCAGGCAGCCTAGCCATCTGTAGTCGTCAAATGCCACAGTTGTCCATTTCATACACTGAAAAATGCTGTTGGATCGGTTTTGTTCGTTCACACAGGAAGGGGGTTACAACACAAACATTGGCTAATGTATTTCCTTTGGATCGTAATGCTTTATTGTGCACTTTCCAGCTTTAAGCTGGGGATTTGTCTCTTTTGTCCTGTTCTGTTAGTCCCAGGATGGACAGAAAATGTTCCAGATGCCTGTATTGTCAACATCAATGAATTCCAGAATGTGTCCTTGAGTACAGAGGTACTTGTGTTATTATTTGGATATAATAGAGAGTCTAAACGCTGATTTTCCCCAAACAGAATAGCGCTAGATTTCAGATCTTGGTACAAAATAAAGGCACAGAAGAGCAGGAGATGTTGCTAAGCTGAAGACCAGCAGGTTCGGAGGATCTCAGGACGAGCTGTGCTACAGTCAGTTGAGAAACTCAGAGGAGAGACTTCGCACGCAGCGTGCTGAGCGGAATTTGAGTTCGTGGTAGCACTGCACGAAGCTGTGGTAGATAAAGGTAATGGGCAGAGCCAGTAGCACAATGCCACTCACAACGCACACACCACCCAGCACGCGTCCCGGAATGGTGATGGGATACATGTCTCCATAGCCGACGGTGGTCATGGAGATAATAACCCACCAGCAGGCTGCCGGGATGCTGGCGTAGTCCTCATTGCTAGTCTCCAGGTCAAGGCCGTGCTCCAACAGCTGTGCCAGGGCACTGAATATCGCCATGGCGACGCAGACAAACACCATCAGCATGACCATCTCGCGGTAGCACCTGCGCAGCGTTAGCCCGAGCGTCTGCAGCCCGAGGAAGTGACGCGCCAGCTTGATTAGCCAAAAGATGCGCATCATTCGTAATACACGCAGGGTGACTCCTGCTCGCTGTAGCTGAGGGTTTTCTCCTGTCAGCGCTGTCATAGCGACAGACACATAGTAAGGAGTGATCGCCAGCAGGTCAATAATATTAAGGGGGCGGCGCACAAACTCACATTTGTCCCGTGAGACAATGAAGCGCACTATGCATTCGGCAGTGAACCAGCCAATGCAAACTGCCTCGATAATCCTGTGTGAGATGGGGAGAACAGAGAGAAAGAGATGTGGAAAGAAAAACACAAGAGAAAGTTAGACGGTATGACAGGGATATGATCACAATTTTATATCTCTGGGTTCAGTACAAGTTAAGCTCAACCGACAGCATTTGTGGCATAATGTTGATTTACCACACAAACATTGATTTTCACTTGTTCCTCCTCTCTCGTCACTCTAAGATAAAAAGGTTCAGTGGGGTTTTATATAGAACCTTAGGCTTCTTGACTTATGCCAAAAAGGTTCTATATACGGAGAAAATGATTGCATAATACTTTCATGTTTAACATGTTTTCATGTTTCAGTTTTAAAAAATGAATTAAAACCAAATCCATAACTAAATCCTTTTGGAATCCTTTTGAAGTGCCTGACAGAACCCTTTAAAGGCATAGTTGACCCAAAAATGAAAATTAGCCCATGTTTTACTCACCCTCAAGTTATCCTAGGACATTCTTCTTTCAGACGAATACAATCGGAGTTATATAAAAAAATGTCCTGGCTCTTCCAAGCTTTATAATGGCAGTGAATGGCTGTTTCTGTTTTGAAGTCCATAAAAGTGCATCTATCCATCATAAAAGTGTTCGGCTCCAGGGGGTTAATAAAGGCCTTCTGAAGCGAAGCAATGCGTTTTTGTAAGAACAATATCCATATTTAAAACTTTACAAACTGTAATCTCTAACTTACGCTAACTGTCGCACGCATTCATGTGGACGCAGGTGTAGTGTAAGTTCCGGTGACGAACGCAGAAGATAGAGCAAAACAAAACTTGGTTCTCGAGAACTAGCATATTCTCACCAAGACCATAGTCTCTCGTGAACGCGTGTACGACAGTTAGAGAATTACAGTTAGAGATTACAGTTTGTAAAGTTTTAAATATGGACATTTTTCTTACACAAACGCATGGCTTTGCTTCAGAAGGTCTTTATTAACCCCCCGGAGCCATGTGGAGTATGTTTATGATGGATAGATGCGCTTTTATGGACTTCAAAACAGAAACAGCCATTCACTGCCATTATAAAGCTTTGAATAGCCAGGACATTTTTTTATAGAACTCCGATTGTATTCATCTGAAAGAAGAATGTCATACACACTAGGATGATTTGAGTGTGAGTAAATCATGGGCTAATTTTCATTTTTGGATGAACTAACCCTTTAAGGTTCTAACCTTTATAGAGTGTGTTTCTTTTTGTTTTCTTCTTCTCTGTGTAAGCACCTTGAAAATATTGCTTTAAAGGCGCTATATGATTATTATTATTTCAAATTTTAAAAATCTAACAGTGTGGCACTATCAATAGAAGTGAATGGGGCCAATCTGTAAACATTAAAATGCTCACTGTTTTAATAGTATAGCCACAAAACGAACAATATGCATTATAACAATTATTTAGTTAAAAACTAACCTTATCTGTGTGAAGTTCGATCCAATTTTACAACCAAATAAACCTTAAGACCCTAAAACGACTATAAAAATTATCATTTACAGCTCTTAAATTAATGTAAGTGCTTTTATAAAATTATACACTTCACATTTCTGCATTTAAATCCTCCAAAAAGTGTGCCTATTCACTTCCATTGTAAGTGTTTCAGTCTAACCTTGATTTTTTCTTTTTAAGAAAATTAGGGATGAACCTAAAAATTGTTTGTGTGATATTAACCTTGCCACAAATGCTGTCGATTCAAATTAATTTGTATCAAACATGAAATATTCCTCTACCGAACACTCTCTTATTACCAGTGAATATGAATACATAAATAATATCCACTAAAAATGTTGCTAAGTAGGCTTCAAATAAGTTTAGTCATGCAAAGTGTTTAGATCAGATTCCATGCAGCCATGCGGTCAATGTGCTTTTCTATGGAAAATGTCCTCTCATTCAGATCGTGTAAACAGCTCCAGTGTGTTGTTGACAGTAGAGTGTGAGTGTCTATGGAAGCTGAAAGGCAGGAAGTTACGCTTGCTCAGTAGTCCTTGAACTCCTGATATCCCCCCACACACACATACACAAAAAACTATTAAATTCATTAGATTTTTTTTTTTATATATGAGTGCACATTCAACTTAATCGCCATTTAATATTTGAACAAAGAAATCAATTTGTGAAAGGCAGTATAAAAAGCTCTTTTTGCTCTTTCACTCTGACTGAATGGTTTTACTGAAATGTTCAAAGCAAATTTATAGAGCTGTGACAGACTTGGAATTACAGTGAGGACCAAGGGCCAAGAATACTGTGAAATAAGAGAACCACAAATGCTGATGAACATAAAAAAATATTTGGACCTTTACAGGCTACGAATGAACAGACATTTAAAGATGAATACAAAGCATGGGAATGATATTCACATTTTTATCAATACTGTAAGACTGCATGCATGAAAAACCTCGCTGGGTTTATTTCCATCTCTTACCAGCTCGACACACACATATGAGAACATACCTGAACCCTGAGACAAACAGTGGCCACTGTGGGAAATGGAATCAAGACTGCACTGGATACATAAAGAAAAAACCTTATGCCCTACTCAAAAATACTTTCAGAGAGAGAGAGAGAGAGAGAGAGAGAGAGAGAGAGAGAGAGAGAGAGAGAGAGAGAGAGAGAGAGAGAGAGAGAGAGAGAGAGAGAGAGACCCAAGGGAATACCCAAAATGACAATATGACCCAATTCAGGGAATATGAAAACATGACGGGAATTTTCAATCTCTGATGGAGAGTACCAGGAAAATGTCATGTTCACATCGGATGATGACAAAATGTATGCATATAGAGATTTAATTTTAATAATTTCTACAGCCGGTCTAAATGCATGCAGGGGAGATGTCAGAACACAAAACGTGTCGTAACACCATCAGTTTAACCAATTATAGGGTAAGGGGTGAAATCACCACCCTTCTGAGGTAACTGTAGAAGTTTTACTGTAAGTCTTGTCGTAAAAATATAATAGATCCAAGGGTCAGAAAATAATTTTCCTCTGGATTATAATTTGATTTGGGATCATGTTAGTGGATGCTAAAGATCAAAATGTGTATGATCAGTAGGTTCTGTTTAATTTAGACATCCACGCAAGCTTTTAATAAAAACGTTTAAGCAGGTCCAGGTTGTAACACTACAAAGACTACACAAAATGAGACAGTATTGAGTGAATGATTCACAAACACGCTGTCTATTAGAGTTGTTTTTGCTTAGTAACTATTTTGTATAAATAAATATGATTTACATAATTGAATGCATGGACAAATATAAAATCTCCATGTTTTCAACTGGTGGTAGCCTACAACTCGCTTCTGTAGACGTGAGGTACTTGGCATTCATTTGCACAGTTGAGGAATACGTAGTGTAATTTAATTTGTAGCCGATAAAATATGAGTTTTGAGTCATGAGTTTTTGAGTACAAAGGCCTGAAACGAAATGCGTTACAACACTCTCCAGTCTGCCCTGCAGAACTCTTGTTGACGTCAGATATTTTTGGCGACGTCTACTGGCCAATCGAAGTACGTCAGTAAGAAAACAAAAATCACCATCGTCGTAATACTTTACAGCCTTTATCTTGCATTATCACCATACGGATAATGTCGTTTTGTATTTCCCCAATGCTAATATTGTTTTTTACTGTAATGCATTTTAAAAGGTAAATAATCGACAAAAATAATTTAAAATAAATTATTATATTAGGCTATATTATTACAGTTGACTGGCTTGATCAAGCCATTTAAGTGTTTTGACAGTCCACATGTCTAATTTTCTGTAAACCGAGAAAATGTGTCAATGCACTTACATTTCAACTTTTACTTCAGTGTTGCTTTCATTTTTAATGGGAAAAAGATGGTCTGAATGGAGCTCGCAAAGCAATTAAATACAAAACAATAAATAATCATACAGGCAGACAATTAATTAAGTTCCCTTCTATTATATGGGGCTATGGAAGGTGGGCATGCTCATAAAGCTGAGCTGTCCTGTGAGAGATGCACCCAATTTTTCATACTGTACCACCACATAAATTGAATTCATGCATATACCTGTGTTCTTCCACTGTATTGTTTTTTGCTGTATCCCAGTCCGGCAGGGTGCTCGCACAGAGGATGACCATAGACATAATGACAAAAACCACTGACACTGACGCCAGGATCTGCGCAGCGAGAGAAGAAGCCGGCTCCTCAAAAGTCCTCCTCATCCTCTCCAGCCACCGCGCGTTCCCACTCTCCGAGGCGAGCCTGGTGACCTGATCCTCCTCACCTCTGGACTCCACCTCAGCCTTGATGTCCTCCTCTGAAACGTACGTGTATGTGTCGGACATCCTATCCTCCAGTCGTCGCTGGCAACAAAACTCCAAATGCGAGCTCTCCAAACCCCAGTAGATCATCTCGTTGTAAAAAGAAAGCTCGCACATCTGCGGGACAAACCTGAGCTTTCCCGATCGGACATAAAGCATAATAAAGACAAACGCCTCAGAGTGCCTGTCGAAGAAAAACTCGTTCCTCTCTTGGTCGTAATCATCACAAACCTCCAAGACCTCCTTTTCAGAGGAGCAGCTGTGGAGTCTGCTCACTCTTCGGAGGGGAAAATCCTTGATAACTTCTCTTGTGAACGCATACTTGGTGCCGCCAACGTTTAGGATGCATATATTCTTCCCAAACTTCATTTTTGGATCAGATTGACATCTCCGATTCGAGCGAAAAAGAGAGAAACGACGTACAATATGGCTTAATGATAGACATAGTTAGAATCCAGTATTTCTGTAAGCTGGAGAAAAAAAACAAACAGCTCCAAACTCGCGAATCCAAATCGGTATGTCAGATTAAAAATGTTTTTTCCCCTAGATTGAGCGCGTGTCACTTCAGGGAACCGTGGAAAAGTGACTTCTTTCTTAGTGCATCATCTAAACTCCAGCCTTTAGTGGGCTGCTTCATACGGTGATGTCACAGATCGACAAGCCTATTGCGCTCGGGTATGGGCTACCGAGGAACGGGCGTTCCCAAACGCAAACGAGATTTCACGACGCATGTCTGGGATTTACAAGTGAATTTGCTACACTGTTGATTTAGCAATGGAGTAGACCTGAGGGGACATGTCACGTTGGGGAACTGATGAATTAAATGTTCAATATTAAAAATAAGCCACACCCTAAAACTAACATTAGACCCTTTAGCAGCGTTGTGCAAACGAGTTAATTTCTTAGAAGCGAGGTAACTGTGATCATTTTTGGTCATGTTCAAGAAAAGAAAATATTTTATTGATTTTTCCCGTGTTTTCGATCGGCTGTTTAGAATCAGAATTGGCTGACGAGTCGCGAATTAAAACTTTTTCAATGAATCATTCCAGCAGGTTACAAAACGAATCGATTCGCTATCGAGTCTGAATGATTCGAACATGCGCTGATCAATTGCAGAAATTAGATATCTTCTATCATCTTAACATCTATTAGTTCGTTTTTGGGGACACTTTACAATAAGCTTTCATTTGTTAACATTAGTTAATATGACAATGAATATACTTCTACAGTAGTAGAATTATTAGATTATTATCAATCCTATTATGTATTATCATTTATTACTCAAAGATCAAATGCTGCCAGTCTGTTAACATTATTAATGTAACATCATTAATAAGTTAATGCACTGTGAAGTAACATGAACGTGGTCATTTTTATTAACTACGGTTAATAGCCTATATGCTGTAAAAAAATATAGCCTATTGCTCATTGTTAGTTCATGTTAATGCATTAATGTTAACTACTGAGACCTTATTGTAAAGTGTTAAAAAGAAAAAAAAAGTTTTATGTAGAGTAGCATCTGTTTCCCACAGTTAAAGCTATTTATTGGCATGATAAAAGCCTTACATCAGCAAAATTATGTTTATTATTTTTAATATTACTTTTTAAAAAGAAATGTAGGCTACATGACCAAGTTTGATTTTATTCTCTGTGCAAAACAACCAAACAAAAAAACAATCATGAGTGAGGGTTCAGGCTGTAGACTTTTCACCCTCCTCCTCCTCCTCCTCCTCCCCTCCCTCCTCTTTTCTCTCCTCCTCTCTCTCATCATCAGGAAGCTGCTGCGCTCGAGCCTTTTCTAGCGCGTGAGTTACTGTATTGTACTGTGAATCTCGGGAGGGGGGCTGCAAAAAATCTCCTATTCTTACAGAGGTCCATCCCCTGTATTTATAACATCTTAAGCCAGTTTGCTTTTTAACAGGTCACTGGACGTAGATGGCTTTTTGATTCACACATTTATTTTGTTTTTATTTTAGTTTATGGTTTGGTTTTTTAACACTCCGGGAGGGCAGAAATGGCGGCCAACATGTACCGGGTCGGAGGTATGTCCGTCTATGTTCTGAATTAACGCAAGTCAAAACACAGGCACCGCCGCAAGACCTGTCTGGGAGGCAGGGATTCATTTCAACGGAATTCCCGCAACCGGCCGCTCACTTTTAAACTCTTAACACGTGCAGTGTCCTTGCAAAAGAAAGCGATAACGTGGATAAAAAATATTTGGGGTTCTGATGTGGGTCAGGCCTCTTAAACTATCATAGCCGCACTAGCAGTTTAGCAAGCAAGCTATGTTGCTAGCTAGCCACATCATAAACAAATAATCACTACTATATGTAAAGCACACGGGAACACTCATATATAGCACGTTTCTCTTGCCTTTGACCATATAGGAGAAAAGCAAGATATGCTTGCCAACTGGCCATGCCGATTTTTGACGCCGATGTTTTTCTTTGTGATCATTTGTCTCATTTTTTGGCACGTATCCATTAGTTACGGGTCCTCATTCGGCATGCAAGGTAGCAAAGTGAGCTAGCATTTAACAGCAACCCCATCACTCGGTTTTCCACAGAGAAACCACATTGAGCTTCTGCCCACTTATTCACTGAAACATCATGAATGTGCACTATTTTGAGGTGTATTTGTTATCATGCGTTTAACCATCAACATGTCTTTAATATAAAACCACCGCGTCGTTTGTTTGTGCAATTAGCCGGCTACATGATAGTCAGTGCCGCGGGATTTGACATTGTTTCAAGGCGCCGTTCATTCAGTGCCATTGTAACAGATTTTGCAGCTTGAGCATACTTTCAGTTAATTCACTGATCTGTGTGATATAAATTATTACTTTGCCCTGTTTTAATGTTACCCGTTTCTTGTGTGCTCGGTTAAGATACATGTATCGGAATGTGACTCGTATGGCCATGAACAGAATTCGGTTGTTTGCATGAATGAAGTGTTTGTTTACGAGCATGCAACTGCATATTCTTCACTGATACTGCTTTCTATGTGTATACCAAACCTAAATTCCAAACCTCATTTTTTTATACTCTGTCAAGGCCAAGTCTAAAGCCTTGTCAGATCTCAAATCCCATTTGGTAAGAGTTTTCTATATGTTGTAGGATATTTTTATTAACACTCCATTTCCATAAAATGTACTAAGAAGTTTGTTCATTATCCAAAAGTATGCATTGGAGGTATTACTTAAATCAAAAGTCGTTTTATCTTTAATACCTTTCACTTTATGAATACTTCATTCATTATCCATTATACCTGTCTGTGAGGAGGTCCGCTCACATAAAAATATGACTACTAGACAACTTTTTGGTGAGGGTTTTCTTATCTTAAATGCCTGGTCATAGCAGAAATAATTTCCCCCTACAGTAAATCTATGGATAACTATGGTAACTGGCCCCAGTATATTGTTTTGAACTGTATCTACACCTATTTTAGGTTTATGTGTTTCTAATCTGCTTTTAGCAAACTGTGCACTTGCAGGAAACGTGGTGTGGTGATAAAGCAAATATTTAGTATATGGAGTTATATGTAATGTGACATTTTAAATGGGAGAATGAGATGCATTTTCCTTTTTTTTTTTTTTTTTTTTTTTTTTTGGTCAGGGCCTGTCTTTTAAATGTCATCCAAGCCCTGATGTGTGGTTTTCATATTGATAACAAAATAATACAGTGCTTTTTATCTTCTTTCACAGATTATGTCTTCTTTGAGAATTCTTCAAGCAACCCCTATCTGATCAGGCGAATAGAGGAACTGAATAAGGTACATTGGCCTCAGGGCTGGGAGGGAGAAGTCTGGGTTGGTGGACGCTGGGTGTACTGGTAGGGTGTCGACGCAACATTGTCACGATATTGACACAACAATCTCAGCCACCTCGCCCGGAGCCAAATTACTTGCATTTCTGTGTGCTTCTCCCTTCAGTCTGTTGTATATTTACTTGTTTCCTGAGAAACTGTATGCGGGATATACGGAAAGCAGGGGTCCAGGGGTCCCTTTGGTGAAGTAGGATGTAAAATGAAGCCTTTTTTGTCTGTACGATGTCTGTATTATGATCAAAGATTATGATTTTTTTTTTTTATATAAGAAGCCCTAATTTTACATTTTCTATAATGCACAATGCAAAATCGTCTCACTCTGCTTTCGTTGTCAGCATGCTCTACTGCACAGTATTCTCATTGGTTAGTCATCACATCTACTGGTGACGTGACCCATCTTTTGACATCTTTGTCAAGTTAGAGGATTCAGTTGTCAGGCAAATTCAGTTCGCTTGCAGGTTGTTGTTCTGCTCTGGCCTTTGCCACAAGGTCTGTCGAGCGTCCAGACAAATAATCACCCTGTGGCCATTGAGATACATTCAGTCTGCATTATCCTTCTCCCACTAGATATTGATACTTATACAATAGTAGAAAGCAAGCTTTGAAGGATTTCATTGAATACGTGGTTAAAAGAGTACAATCAAATGTAAAGAAAGAAGTAACTTTGAACCTTTTTAATAGGAAGTGTTCATGAATGTGCTGTGAATTTTATATTTCAGAGCTGTCATTTCAACAATAATTTAGTGAGATTATTGAATCCTCTTCATATGGGGATTTTCTTAGCAAATATTGATTTTATGTGATTTCAATTATTTCGATTGGATTTAACATGCATATTATCTTGTTTAACTACTCAAGACCACATTTAAATCTTGTTTATCAGGCGTAAATTGTCACATGCCTTTTTTTTTTTTAAATTGCCTGGCGTTTTTTTTTTTGATTGCTCCTCAGAGGAGTGCAAACACAGCAGGTGTTGATAAATTCAACACTGCATTGCTGATTAAACATAATAGACTGCAACCTCAGGTTCAAGCTTATTCTGTATTAATTAATGGAGGTGATTAGGCTCAGTGTCCCCAGATACTGCTTGAAGTTTCCTCAAGGTGACCCTATTTGTCGCCCCTTTCAGACGGCAAGCGGCAATGTGGAGGCAAAGGTGGTCTGTTTCTACAGGAGAAGGGACATCTCACAGAGCCTCATCCAGCTGGCTGACAAGCACGCAAGTGAGTGAACATGAGTGTTTTCCAGGGCCATGTGAATGTATCGTCAAGGAAACCAAGGGTGGTCTGTGACGTGGCATGCATGAGTGGTCATTAGCATGATAATGAGAAGTCATTTGAAATTGCTCTTGTGTATGTGTATGTGTATACGTCTGTGTTCTGGTGCCTGTGTAAGTCGGCAGGGGAGCTGTAATCACTGGAGTACCAGGACCAGATGCCTGTAATTGGGCAGCAGGGCTTCCTAATTTTGCAATGTTTCAGAGGCCCCCCAACAAATTTGTCTTGATCAACTGGTCACAATAGGACCAGTTTTGCTTGACTCAGTGTTTTAAAGCTGACTAAATGAAAGACTGTAGGAAAAGGATAAGTGAAATAAATCTGTGGTCTTGTTGTCTAAGACCCCGCTTGGTGAACATGGTAGTCATCACATGCTTGCATGTAACTATATTGTACCATTTCCAGTGAAGTAAACAAAACCGCCCTGAATAATTTTTGTGTCCTAGTTTCATTTGAGTACTGTTGATTAGACGGCAGAGGCGTGTTTCTAAGCTAAAACAGTCTGGTCAATGCTGGCCTCTCCTCCATTTCACACTGTTTTCAGAGAAATGCTCGGTCAACAAATGGCAAAATCAATTCTTTACTGTTTTAAAACTGCTCTAAAAGCTGATTGGAGGAGACAAGTTCAAAGTTATTATAAAATAGCCGATATAAGCACTCTGTGACCATGTTGCCTGGCAACTATGAACAGCCATACAGTTAAGCTATTAAACTATTTTAACTGGCAGAAGAAGAAGATTTTTTTGTAAATAATATCAGGGCTCGACATTAAGCCTTTTCATGTACTTGTCCTTCGGACAAGTATATCGGTCATTCACTTGTCCAAGTGAAACATTTGCTTGTCCAGAAAAAAATAGGATTTTGTGTGTTGTAAATATAATTTATTTTGAAGCAATATTCTCATCAGTGTTTAGTCAGCTTTGACATATTTATATTTTATTCTTTATAAGGGCATTTTTACCTAATCGTTTTAAATATATTGATAAAATTTTAGAATTTAAAATGAAAGATGAAACATTACATTTATAATAATAAGACTCTATAGGGCTGTTACCAATCAAATTAAATAATTTACACTGAAAAATTACAACTGCATTAAATAATGTTATGAGATTTGTTTAATTTACAAATAAGAAATGTTGGAAAGAATAACACTTTTAAACATGAAACTAAACTGCCAGTAGGTGGCGGCAGGTGACGGTCTTATTGAGTGAGTCATTGAGTTATTCATTCAAACCATGAGGCAGTTGTTTATGAATGGGTCATTGACTCAACCGATTTGTTCAAAACGCTGAATCATTCAGTAATGAAACATGGCTGTGAGATGTGCTACGGTTCTTCTGTGAACTTGGGAAAAAATTTTTTTACTGCTGAAACAGAAAAAAAAAAAAAGTTAATATTGCATCTAAAATGTAAGTGACTTTAATATTAATCACTTATTGAACTGTCATATGAAATCCGTGTCCCATTTTCAGTCTTGATGGTATTCAGCACTCTTGGTCGTGTGATGTTGCTTAACTGTATCGTATGTTATAAATATAAAAACTTCACATTTTTGTGCAGAGGCTGCACAACCTTGTTACCGTCAGTATATTATATTATTATTCACTATCAATCACCACTTACACTAAACGAATGCCGAATCATTCTCGCGTTATGATGATTCCCTATTTACATTTGTTATTGATGTTTTAATGAGGATACTTGTCCGGTCAGGCAAGTAAAATTCTCTTTCACTTGCCCCTTCAAAAAATCCTTGTCCCGGACAAGCGTTAATGTCGAGCCCTAAATGTACTCTACTCTTCAAAAGTTTGGGATCACTAAGATTTTTAAGCAAAGGCTGCAATTATTTGATCAAAATACAGTATTTTAAATATTACAACAATTGAAAGTAATGGTTTTCTGTTTTAATGTTTTAAAATTGTTCTTTTGTATATGTTATAATGTCTGATTTTCAGCAGCCATTACGCCAGTCTTCATTGTCACATGATTCTTTAGTAATTATTCTAATATGCTGATTTTGGTGTTGAGAACAGTTGTACTGCTTAATTTAATCTATGACGTGTGTTTTTCAGGAATCTTTAATGAGTTTAAAAATAATAATGTATATTTTAGATAATATTTTGTAACCTTAGAAATGTCTTTACTTTTGATGAATTTAATGCATCCTTGCTGAATAAAAATATTACTTTATACTTTTGATTGGTTGTGCAGCTGGTAGTTAACAATGTACGACTAACTTGCGTTTGTCAAAGAATCAGGTACTACATTTGAAGTAATATGTTATTGGATTTTTACACAGTATTACTATGATTAATTATCATTGTTAATTTTATTGGTATTTTTCTTAGATTTTATTTATATTGCATCTTTCTAAAATCTAGAAAAAAAGTTGCTTTGCCATAAATGTTCCTTTCAGGGTATGTTTACACAACAGTGAACTAAAAAAGGAATTTTTTTTTCGTTTTTCGCGTAAAGATGACAACGTCAAAATGATCCCTGTTCACACAAATCTGTGAAAACTACTAAAAATGCTGTATTGTGCTGCCAGGCCAGTAGTCCATAGGCGTAATTTGCGGGTGGGACATGTCCCCACCACTTTTTGCCAGGATTGATATTGTCTCCACCACTTTCTGAAACATCTCATCACATGGATGTAGAAAGAAACATCTCTATTTGATTGGCAATTTGTTATTTGTTTCTTTGTGTTTCTATCATGGCGAATGCTTGTTGCCGCTGTTATCTGTTCTCTTGGCATTCGTGCACACTGTGCAGTCTTCAGACAGATGAGCGCTTCCATCTATTGCTTAATGCCATTGTGGAGACGCTATTCGTTCCGCTGAAATCACAAAACAAAATGCACTCAAACGTGTCCCTACTCTTGGTATAGAAACACTGATGAACACCTTTGGTTTTAATGAGAAAAACAACACGCTTAACAAAAGTTCTACCACCAGACCATTAAGGCACACGAGTGTTCTGTGCAAGTCTATCCCTGCGTCCCAATTCGCATACTATCCATACTAAATAGTTTTCGAAAATAGAATTAGTATGTCCCAAATCGTAGTATGTTGAAAAGAGTATTCCAAAGATACCCGGATGGTCTAATATTTCCGGTCAGAATTCGAAGTGTGGATCAACGCACACTCTAATGGCTGATATTGCCCACAAGCCATTGCGAGTTAGACGAGGATTCGATTAGAACTACAAACGTGGATAAAAAGTGTTCAAAAACTACAAACATGACGGATGTGCGAGTCCGACGGTTAAGTAGAGAGGTTTAGATTAAGGGCTTGAGTGATCAATTATCAGTATTTAACCCGACTAAAAGATATGTATTCAATGTTATCCACATTATATTTCACCTGCAGCAGCATTGTACAGCAGCAGCATGAACTTTTGTAATGATACGTTTGGCCATTAACTTTTAAATGCATCATTGTATTTAAAGTCCCAGTGAACCGGAAGTAGCTAGTGAGTTTCCTTCAGTGCTGTGACGTATTTCCAAGTGAAACGGAATATTGAATAGAGGGCAGGGTTTTACTTCAGCACTCCTCCTCTCCATCTCTCGCTCATAGCAGACTAACGGTTGGAGGGGTGGTTACGCATTTTCAAACCTAAGCCACAAACTGACATCATCTGAGAAGGAACGCCGTTTCCAGACCGGAATTACTTTTCAGATTTTGATTAAAGATTACCGCGACAAACAATTTTTTTTCTGTGTATTAACTTGTACGGATTAATTGTTCACCCTAAGACCTTTAATATGTGCTAACAAAGTAAATCGGGTCAATTTTGATTTCATGAGGACTTTAAACTGCAAACACATGAGGAGATTCTCTGCATTAAAGACCCACAAATGGCAAATCGACGTGCTACTACATTTCTCTCTGATACGGTAGGAAATTAAACTGAATGTGGAGGAATTTTACTGTAAGATGATTGACTGAGGGTCGAGAGATGCACATAACTAAGCGACAGAGTCCGTTATAGATGACGAAGTAGTATGTCCCAAAGCTTGCATACTCCTCCTGTTACACATTCAAAAATATGTACTTTTTCTTCACAAAAAGAGTACATACATTGGGACGCAGCATATATTGTTCACTGACGTGAAGAATCTCGGGACTAACAATATTGTATTAGATGTATATGTAGTAGTATAGTAGATGTAAGGATGAAACTATCACGTTAAATGACTTCTGTGTTGATGAATTGAACTCCTTTTACTACTGGGGTCCGTTCTTTGTACCTCACTTAATACATCTGAGATGATTTGATAACTGATCTCTGGCTAATTTGGTTCTTCAAATGAATTTGCAGATTGGATTAAAATATCTGGATGAAGTTATCTAAGATTACTGCGTGTTCTTGTTCACTGAAGAGGGCAGATGCATTGATACGTGAAACCACGATCAGTAATGCAGCGATTATGCTGCCGTCAAGACAGCAGCGTAATGACATCATATAATTAAAAAAGCCACCTGGCAAAAAACTTGACAAATAATAATAAAAAAAAAAAGAATTTCTGGACCTTTGTAAGGAAACGACCAAAACAACATAAAAGTTATAATAGATCAATGAAATGTGCAAATGTTGTTTTGTTTTTTTAAACATGATTCCCAATTATTTATATTCATGATTTTATGGTATTTGTACACCCTTTACATTTTTATTTCAATGTTCAAAATAGCAATTAATTTACTTTAATTCAGTTTGAAGCAGATTTGTTATGTGACAGCATTAATTAAAGTGTCTTAAGGGTCAAGATCAAGTTATCTTCATCTTCTGCGCTGCATCAAGCCGTCCCATAATATCCGTCATCACTCAAATTAATGCACAAATTAATGTGTAAAACTCCAGTAAAATGATAACGTAATTATTCCATCATCTCTCAATCAAGTGGCTGTCTATAGTATTATACACAACATTATACTATTATTTTCAAATACATTTTCGTATTATTATTATTATTAAAAAGTATTATTGCCCCTGGTTCAGTAAGGAACTCTTGTAATAAAGTAGCAGTGGCTAGGACAGATTTTAAGTATCACCTCAAGATGCAATCTAATCCTGTTTACATGAAATAAGCCTGCTCCCGAGATCCTGCCAAACCTTCAACAATCAAATCCAGCTAACTGAGTTAGCGACGTACGAAGAACGGACCCTTGGACAAGCAGACTTGGACAAGCAGCAAGAACGGACCCTTGTATCGAAATGGCCAAAATGGCGCCGCCGTGTTCGGTCGCCGTTCAGGTCGCTCCGTGAAGACTGTGCTTTTATTTACTATTTTACTTTCTTTTGCTCTCGTTTACATTTCACTGCCGGTTGTATATTCTGTATATAACTGTATGTGACAAATAAAACTCTTGAATCTTGAATCTTGGAATTGATTTCTGGAAATTGTAATGTTATTTTTTCACAAAGAAACGCTACACGTCTATAGACTGAACGCATAATATGCATGTGCATGATGGTTTTCATAATTTACATATTTGTAGTTTACATGGAGACGATAAATAATTTTTAAAAACTTGCTCTTTGAAACCCATTTTCAAAAGTTTGTTTTCAGTCCCCCAAAACGCTGTTGTCATGTAAATGAACGGCCAAAATGCATAAAACTTTTCCGTTTTTAGTTAAAAACTGTGTTGTGTAAACGAACCCTCAATCATACGATCAAATATAGACTACAAAACAAATTGTCGCTGTACTCCAAAGACTACAATTTTCAATAAATTATACTTTCAGCCTTTTGGTTGATCACAGCACAGCACAGTAAACACCAAATGACAATAAAGAAGGCCATCATCTTAAACATCTGCTTTGTGTATGCAAAAAGTATTTGCATTTGGCTGATTTGGTCGGTCTCCTTTTAATGTGGCTGCTAATGCAAACTATCTGTAAAGTAAATATGTGTTTATATGTGTGGCCATGCCTTTTGACCCATTTCTAATTCCCTGTGTACAGAGGACCTGGAAGAAGAGAAGGAAAGCCCCGCAGAGCCAGAACTCTCTGAAAAACAGAAACATCAGCTTCGCCACAGAGAGCTTTTCCTTTCCCGCCAGTACGAATCCCTCCCTGCCACACACATCAGGTAAGCCCCACACGTTCAAATGCTTCTAAATATCTGATAGACCAAAACGTGCCATTTAATCCTTAGTTAAAATTTTCGGGGGCATTTGAGGTAAGATAACAGCCCCCAGTTTGTACAGCATAACCCCAGCCCACACCAGGATGTGAGTCACCGTTCTGCATCCATTCTTTAACTGGCCAATGGCACCCCAGGGCTTTTGTAGCACCCGCTGTGATTCAGGTGATAAATGCATTAGCAGCCTGGAGCTGGGTGGCAGTGTTTCTAATCAAAGGGTAGTCTCCTATGAGAAACATTAGTGGTGGTGCCGAGGTTTGGAGAGGCCTGCTGTGCGTACTGAAATTGATATCGGCCTCCCAATAAAGGAAATGTCACTCTCTTTCTTCTTTCTTTGTTTTTTTTTTTCTCCTCCTTTTGGCTTCTGTGATCCATAAATATTGAGCAGCCATTGTAGGAGGCTAGCTGGCCTTTTCAGGGAATAATTAATTTTTTCGAGGAACTGGACACATGTCGAGATTGAGTTAAATTTTATATAAAATGTTTAGCTCCGTCGCCCAATAAAGGAGATACATTAAGTATCATCTTACGTTCTTCATACATAAGTTAATCTTAATTATGATTATGCACTAGCTGGATTTGAGTTACTGATAGGAAATTAGCAATTTTATTTTTGGGGGCGGTTCTATTTGTTTGGGATATTTTAAAGTGTCAATAGCTCAGCTGTTTTCAAAATACAGCAACTTTTTTTCTGTATTGAGCTTGAGCTACTTTGTTCAAGAAGTGTGTTGCTTAAAGTAATATAATGTATTGATTGAGCAGCGTAGTTGATTTATTAATAAAAGTCGTGGGTCAGAGTTGACAAGTTTCTGCGCTCCTGTTTCTGTGTGTGCACAGCACGATCTCCCATCTCTGTGTGTGAGTGACGCCTGTGTGCCCGCTTCAAAGAAAGCACAACATAAATTTAGAACGGTGACCTTCCAGCCAATCAGAATCGAGCATTTAGACAGATCATGGTGTGTGGGTGTATGTGTGTGTGTGTATTAGTGCTGTCAAGAATAGTGTTAACACATGCAATTACATTTTTTTTCAGTTTAACATGCTAAAAATATTTAATGCAGTTAACACAGCATCTGTTTTTTTTTTTAGGTATTCTCATAAGAGCAGTCTTAAATTAGTTAAATAGCATCTTAAATTAACTTGTGAACTAGAATTGTGAGAAAATAAGATGCATGTGACAGTGTGCCAGATCCACGTCATGTGTGGCAGCAGCCTAATAAACCAGTTTCTGTGATGTCTGTCATAATGTTAATCAAAGAACAAAAGTAACAGCTTTACAAATTGTAGCTTTAATAAGGATTGATCTATATTTAATTTATAATTTATGCAGTGCAGACTGCTTGATAACTTTATTCAATTTCTGTACCTGTTAGACAGGAAGGCCACAGGTAAATATGACATTTATTATAATGGTTTTATCTGAAGATTTTTTTAAATTAAGTTATTTTTTAAAGCCTAATAATGTTGAAATTTATATAGTTTTCAATTCTACTGTAATGTTGAATGTCTATCATTTAATGTTTAAAAAAAGAAAAAGAAATCTATTTCATAGACCTCAGTAGCAGTATTAGTATCAGTAATACTGGCCTTCATTCATAAAAAGATGCCTTTACAACAAATATTTAAAATATACTGTCTTTAAGTTGTTTCTACATTACTTTGGAGAGTAACTGTGAAATTATTACAATATAAAAATATTAAAACATTAAAAATATTAATGTTTTTAATCGCGATTAATTACAGAAAAATGCTTTTTTTTTTTTTTTTTTTTTTTTATCGAGTGACAGCACTAGTATGTATACATTTATAAAAAGGTTATTGTCATTGTGTATCTGGTAGTGTAGCTAATATATATTGTGACTACTTAAAAGAATAGTTCACCCAAAAATGTAAATTGTCATCATTTACTCACCCTTATGTCGTTGCAAACCTGCATGACTGACTTTCTCTCTGTGAAACACAAAAGATGATATTTTGAAGAATGTTTGTAAGCTGACAGTTTTGGTTCCCATTGACTTAAACTGTGTGGACAAAAAGAGAGTCATACAGGTTTGGAATGACATGATGGTGAGTAAACATTAAATTTTTTGGTCTATCCCTTTAAATTAGTAGCTTGGGTACAGTTTCAAAGTAGCTTCTTCAACAGTGCAGGGTGTGGATGTAAACGTGGCAGTTTTCATAGTTAAACGCTCATTCAGAGGAGCACAGAGAGATTAGCATCCGTTTTCCACTGTCCAATAGCTCCATAATGATTTTGTTCAGCGCTTTCTCATTGTCTGTGGCTGTCTCTTATCTGTTTCCTCTCTCTGCCCTTTCTCCTTTAATTTCCTGAATTTTATTATAGTCCTCTCACCCATCTGCTCTTTTCTCACCTTTTCATCTTTGCTCATGTCACCATCACACACTCACACATTCTTCTGTAATCTTGCACCTAGTGTCTCCCCCTTCGTCCCCCCTTTTACTGTGCTGTGGATTAGAGGATCTGTGGAGACAGCTGGATGCAGAACATAACACATGGGGCTGCATTTTTAATTATTTATTATCTTTTTTTATCTGGGGTGGTGGAAATAGAGGGAAGTGCAGTGTGGCCCTCCTGAACGAGACAGAAGCTGTGCTCTCCTACCTTGATAAAGAGGTAAAGTTGTCTTTTAAATGCTATTTTGTGTCTTAAGTTGATTGGATGTCCAATTATTGTTTAACTATTACTTTCGTACTCTCTCTCTCTCTCTCTCTCTCTCTCTCTCTCTCTCTCTCTCTCTCTCAGGACACATTTTTTTATTCATTGGTGTACGACCCCACACAGAAGACACTATTGGCCGACAAGGGGGAGATTCGCGTTGGTCCACGCTTTCAGGCTGATGTCCCAGAAATGCTACAGGAAGGTTAGTTTACATTATTTATCATAGGTGTTAGTTTCTTTTAAGTATGAATATTTAGCTTTACTTGTCTCAGTGACAAAGCTCAAACTAGAGTATTTGGTGCAAGTACAAGTCAACAATCAGAGTTAGGTTTGTTTGGCTGGTGGAGCATCTGAGTCTGTTTGAAAAGGTGTTCTGGGGCAGGGTCGGAAATTAATGGGGGCTTGGGGAAAATTTGCCACCAAAATGAACAAAAACAAGGGGACAAAAAAATGCCTTGGGAACAAAATCTATTATGACTGTTGAGGTGAAAGTGAATGAATATTGTTGATTACTAACATTGCATCAAACATTTCTTTTTTGCAAGGTTGAGCAATTATAACCAATCTTGCACGGTTTTGTTGAGAGTTTGAATGTAATGGCCAATCAGAGGCATTTAGAGTCTCTGGTGATTTTAGTCCAGAGTAGAGTTGTTCTGATTCCGATACTAGTATCGGAAATATCACCGATACCACAACACATTCTGGCATCGGTATTGGCGAGTACTTGAAGCCATGTACCGATCCGATACCATTTTCTTAAACAAGATCTAGTTATTATGAACGCTAGCTTTACCTAACCGCTGCACGTTCTTTTTCGAAAATGAAAACGCGTTAGCAGTATGTTTATATTGTAAAACTAAAATACCTTTTTCAGTTTACGGTGTGAGATTTGTGGCTGCATTTGAAGTTCTTTTTCGCTTAAAAAAATAAAAATATTTACTGTCAAATGCATGTCAGATAATAAAAATACTGTAATAAATACAGTAGTTTACTGTATGTATTTGTTCATGTTTTATTAAGGGAGAAGTCTGAAGCACACCATAAAATAATTCTAGCAATTCATACAGGGCTAGTAGTATATACATATACACACACCCTGGTATTGGATCAGTACTCGGTATCGGCCGATACCCTGAGCCCAGGTATCGGTATCGAGAAGGGAAAAAGGATATCGGAACATCTCTAGTCCAGAGCTCGGGAGCCTGTGGCTCTTTGACAAAAATTGTGTGGCTTTCACACTGTATATAAATTTTAGACAACTGTATATATATTTTAGACAACTGTATTAGTGGTATCATTTTTGATTTCATGCTCGCTTTTTACTTTTATTACTATTATTACTTTTTATTATTACTAGTCCGTATTCTGTTATTGCATTTGCCATGAATATCACCTGTAGTTCTACCAGTGACAGTGATTAAAATAAATATCAAAGACATCCATAAAACTGGAAAATATTGTCATTCTCATCACCATCAACACAGTTCAAGTTCATCATTAAAATCTTAAATAACCGATTTCAGCTTTTGTTCCTGAGTGGAGCGTGAAGCATTTGAGTCGCGACCACACAATATGCTGAATCTAAAACCTTCACATGACAGTCATGGTCTCTGTAAAATGCCAAAATGAAAACACGCCCCACACAAAAGAAACCTAGATCAGCTAATGTCATCCGAATCTGCTGTTAAGAATAAATCACCCACCTGCCATTGACCCAAACCTATGATTTCTCTGATTTAGATATTCGCTCCGACCCCCACCCAATCGTCACATTACAATTATTCTGATTCTTTGGGCACACTTACACAAGTCAACAATGTAGAGAGCCATATATATGGTCTGCGGTCCTTTGCTTTTGTAAACTGATTTTGTGGTCACAGTTATGAATATGCAGCTACTGACAAACTCTTGTATTTTATTTTTTAAAGTGAGCAAAATAATTACAACAAAAAGGGAAAAAAATACTGAATAGTGACTTGAGCGATTAATTACTGTTTTATACACATTTTCGTAATAAAATTTAATTTTTTTAATTTTTTTATTATTGTTGATCATTTTTGAAAGGGGCTTGAGCCCCCAAAGTCCTAACATTAATAATCATTGTTCTCTAGATACTGTAATAATTATTATTAATGTTAGGACTTTGGGGCTCAAGTCCCTTTCATTTTTGCCATATTGCAGTTCTGCCCTGTAATGAATGAATTAATGAATTTTATATACATTATGTAGCCTACTTACATTATGCAACATTATGCAATTGCCGTGAAAATAAATGTATGCCATCTGTGAGCAGCATTAAACAGTTTGTGTAAAGAAACATGCCATGGTAGATGCAGCTTCTTTTCCACTTTGCAGAATAAAGATGATTCTTGTTGATGTTGATAGTTTTATTGGTAACGGGGGAATATTGCCCCTTTATTTTTTTCAAGATCAAGCAATCAAACCAAATGTGAAGGCATCCTTAAGGCTGTGACACGTGACCAGTGTTGGACCGTTGTTGGACCGTTGTTGAGTGTCTGTGAACCTTGTTTTTGAGGTGTGATCCACACAGATCCTCATCGGTGGCTCTTTGGTTGATTGAGCATGTTGAACTGGTGGTGAAGCCATCAGTGAGAGAAACCACTCTGATTGGCTGCTCAGCAAATCAATGCGTGAGAAGAAACGCATGTGACGAAAGCAAGCAAACAACGATTGACAACATCACCAGTGCCATTTGCAATTATCAGACATATTTGAAAAAGCTATATAGAGTGTTGCAGGTATGACATCACTTTGTAGGCCTAACGCGGAAGTGAGTTAGCATTTTAGCACTCCGGTTCCCTCATCTCAAAGTCAATGGGTTTTTTGAATGGGGTTTTGGTTAAATGGCTGAAATAAGGTTTGTGGTGAACACAAGCTCAAGATACTTTCACGTTTTATTCTACGACATAAAATACATCAGTATTACCCCCACCCGTAATTTTATTTTTATTTTTTCTGAAGCCGTTACGTGTCTTGAAAAAGGTGCTTGCTAACAAGTGTCTAAATGGGACTACAAAGGCTGTCGAGGAGATTAAAACGTCATCACACCGAAAAGGTGAGCTCAGTCTGCTTTTACAGCCTCATGATGCTCATAATTGTGCTCTTATAAACTATCCTTCTTTTCTGGGAAAATGGTTTGAGATAAAAGCTGAAAGAGTTGTCGGAAGCTTAGTGATGTTAAATTCGCAGGACCATGGTGTAGTCAGTTTATAGCCTACCTTTAACTTTTTACTTCTGGCGACTGCATTTAGGCTTTAAAATTCATAAAAATTGATAATTATCTTGATGGACAAAATGTGTAAGTATCATAAACTTTTGCTGATCACAGAGCTTGTTTTTTGCGATAATCCAAAAGCCAATGGGAAAATCCTATTGTGTTTTTCTCGAGGGAACCAGTGTGATGCTAACTGCGGGTTGGCCTACAGAGTGACGTCATACCTGCACCACTCTATTATGAAAACCATCTCTGGTGAGTGAGATTTGTGCAAAAAAATGGTATGCAAACACTGCTTTGTTTATATTGGCAGTCCTAGCTCTGCCGGTTTCCCTTTTTGAATGTCGAATACAGTATACTGCCACCTGCTGGTATCATAGACCGTTAAAAAATATGGACAACGCAAATTCATTCTCTTCCGCTGAAGTAATTGAAGCCTCGGAGGTCCGAATATGGCGCTGACATCTTTCGCAGATTTGGGACCGAGTCTGCGCAGTTGTGATCTCGGGACCGGAATCTACGCAGTAGAGAGCAGGAAGTAGAGGCACGATATCCAAAGCCCGCCCACACTCTCGCAGATGCAGAACAATTCATTATGTTGGTGTGAAATAAACAGTTATGGAAATGTAGAAATTAAAGCTAAAGCTCCCATCTCCTCCCAAAAATCCAGAAAAAAGTCTGTTAGTGCCTCAGTGACAACGTCACTCAGAGAAGCCGACAATCTCAGCTGTCAATCATGACGTCACACCCCTCATTTTTATAGCTTAAAATAACTAACTAGAACGAACACTTGAAATGAAATCATTGTGATAAAAACTGCCTACAATGACAGAAACCAACTTTGGGAAAAAATTATTCGAAGTGTAATTTGATTTTAGTTTGTCTCGCGTCCATTAGAAAACACGGAGGGTTGGGGGTTATGACCTGTACTGGGACCAACCTCCTGGGGGCGATCCAGGTGCGGAGGCTTCAGTTTCTGAGAGGAGTGCTACAGGCTTGGCTGGTATGGAGAGTTGCCTTTTTTAAGCAAGCCAGAATGTACGTGCTATTGTTCTGTAGTCCTCTGTGTGTTCAAGCACAACTTTTAAAACTGGATGCAGTTGACATGAGGCAAGACCACAGTCCGCTAGTTCTTCAATGCCAGTTTGGTATATCTGGGCCTTTAAACCAGACTAGATTTCAGAATGAGTTACATTAATGTTTTTTTTGTTAGGCATCTTTAGCTGCTTTTCCACCGTCGGGCCAAACCATTCTTGTTGCTTAAACGTACCGATCCAGCCCAGCCGGATATGGTTTCATTTTCCACTGTGGGGCTCTTTGAAATGTACCGTATTGTTCCGAATATAAGACAATGCTTTTTTTCTTTTCTTAGAAATACATTGTGAAAAAAAAAAAAAGTCGCCTCGCTGACGGGACCAAACTTCCACCGTACGTGATTTTAAACCATAAGACGGTACCCAGATTTCAATTACAATAAGATTTCACTTCTACTGTTAATAAAATTTTGGTAGGCTACATGGTTTTTATGAGATGGATGGCCTAATTGTTATATAATTCAAATGGGTTGCAGGTAACACAAGAGTTACGGAGGATGATCAGATATTTCTTTTAATTTTATTCTTCATTTGTGTTTACGTCGCTCAAATAGTGCGCTTAGCCAGTTGGAGAGAAACTGGTAGCCATGCAGCAGACAAATGACCAATCCTGAATGGCGATGTCACTACACGCATTCTACTAGTACAGTTCAGTACGCAAACCGTACTGAGAATTCCGTCCAAGAACGGTTTGTACTCGTGCTGTTCCTTACCAGGCTCAAGTGGAAACATAACTGGAACCACTCCTTACCATTTTTAGCCTTAACCTTTCAGCCCGACAGTGAAAAAGCTTTTATTTGCAGGCAGAGAGGTGATTATTTTGTGTTTGAGCTGTAAAGTTTGTTTCCCCTGGAAATCGTAGTCTCGTTGGGTTGTTCTGTTGCTTATTTGCAGTGTCAAAATGTCACAATGAGTTTGGATCGTGAGCACCGCTGCATCACAAGAAAAACTGCACATTTACAGTATCGCCGTGTTCCACCAGTCAAGTGTGAAATTGCTCTTCTGTCAGTCTGTGACCCCCCACTATGACTCCAACTGTAAGTCTGTGACCTTGCTCCATTCTCACATACTTGCAACAATGTCCAGTCAGCGGCACCTATTATTTTTAATGAAAGGCCAGTCACAGTGTGAGTGAAGCACTTTTCGGTTCTAGATTTAGATGTCTAGATTTTAGAAGATAGTTACAGAGCATCAACTTCTCAGTTAAACTAAGGAAAGAGATTTGATCTGAACCCATGGATTCTGATCTTCTCGTTTAGCATACTTTTTTTTTTTTTTTCTCATCCAAAGCGATTTATAGTTCAGCATTTACACAACAACGCAGGATTAAGTGCCTTGCTCTTCATTCGAATGACGGGCTGGTGGGCTGATGATGATAATACCTGTCATCATCATCGTTCTTCATGATCTTTCTAAGCAGGCTGTCTTCCATCATTGCCTCACGCCAGGTTTGATTTACGTGTTAATTCCCATCGTTGCCACGGGAACAAGTTGCCTGCATTGTCTTGACAGATTTGTCGATGGCAAATTTTACCCACTGGTTTTACACAGCCAGCTCTGATGAAAGAACATTTCTCTTTAGGAGAGCCTGATGACAGAGACCAGTCTAAACTGGAGATGAAGATGTGGGACCCAGAGTGTCCGCTGACCAACAAACAGATCGACCAGTTTCTTGTGGTTGCTCGGTATGTCTTTGGATGATTTCTATATTTAATCTATTTCATATTAATAAATCAATGTGTCAGTGACCTTTAAAACAGTGGTTCTTAAATGTTTTGCTTCAGGGTGAAGATTTTAAATTTGGACAAAATTTTTAAATTTGGACAATTCAGAAGTACACACAAATGTCTATAAAATCAAACACTAAAATTGTATTAATATTACATGAACTATATATTGATGATTTGTTTTTTGTTTTTTAAAAACCATGTGGTTTGTCTCTACAGTTAATTTAGTTTCTAAATGTCTTTTTGAATTTTGATTTTCATGCCAGTAAATCTTTGCACAAAACACATTGTGATTGATGCAAACCATTTTTGTCCATGTATTGTTTTTTTTCATGGTTCTTGAGGAAGAGACGAAACATGCCATTCAACTTATTGGAATCTGCCTAACATGGCGAGTCTCATCAAAGCAACTTTAATTAATAGGGAGGGAATTCATTGTCCGATTAATCTCTATCTTCATTTGAATGATTCCAATATCGATTCTTGGAGGCAAAATTTATATTATAACTGAAATGTACATAAATTGCATTGAGAGCCTGTGAATTGGAATCAAATCTGTATTGATGCACAGCCCTACAGATACATTTACACCAAACAATTGGATCGGTTTTATATCCGACCCGCTTTTGGGTCGTGACCTGCCAGTTGAGAACCACTGCTGTAGAAGATATTGAAACCATATATATATATATATATATATATATATATATATATATATATATATATATATATATTATTATTATTATTTTTTTCTTCATCATTAAATTTGCATAATGAATCTGGTGATCTGTGTGCAGAGCGGTTGGTACTTTTGCTCGAGCTTTGGACTGCAGCAGCTCCGTCAGACAGCCCAGCTTACACATGAGTGCCGCGGCAGCCTCACGAGACATCACACTGGTACCCGTCCCATCAGCACCATCTGTCTTTGTATATCCACTAGAGATGTGAAAAGCCTGATTAATTCTCTCACTATCTCATTCTCTTTAAGTTCCATGCTATGGACACCCTTCATCGGCACGGCTATGACCTGTCCAGCGCTCTGAGTGTGCTCGTTCCTCAAGGAGGGCCCGTGCTGTGCCGGGATGAGATGGAGGAGTGGAGCTCGTCAGAGGCAAACTTGTTCGAGGAGGCGCTGGAGAAATACGGCAAAGACTTCAATGATATCCGGCAAGACTTTGTGAGTATGCACAGAAAGTTGGGGTGGGGGAAGAATTCATACACTGCATTGTTTCTTTTTAAAATGATTCTGAATCAGTCCACAATCTTATTGGAGATTTAGGTTAATTTTCAAACATTGAAAAAAAAATATTACTGTAGGATTTACTTTGAAACAATTTTCACTCTGCATTTGCTAGTAAATTTCACAAATAACTACAAAGGAATGGCAAGTAACACATTGAATTAAAAGTGAAAGTTTGAAGTGGAAAGACTGAAATAGAAAAATCTTCACAGTGCATACACTACTGTTACAAAGTTTGGGGTCAGTAACATTTTTGTATGTTTTTGAAAGAAGTCTCTTAGGCCCCGTACACACAGAGATGCATTTAGCTGTATATATTTTTTTTTTTTAGAAACTGGGTCCCAGAGTGGATCAATCTGAAACCGACACCCTTGTGTTTTCGTGTGTACAGCCAATCCATATATTTTGTGAAATGATGATGTCATCACCCAACGTCTCAACCCTAGTCAGACACCGCATGCACAGTCTTCTCCGTTTTTAGTTTATCTCTGTGGCAGAATTACAGCGCCACGTACTGGTCTGGCATGTATACTACATTTCGTGTGTACACAGATATTTCTTGAGACGAGGGGGAAAAAAAGATTGGATAGGGAAAGCTCTGGCTTCGTGTGGATGTGGCCTTATGATCACCAAGGATTTGTATTTATTTGATCAAAAATACAAAACAAAAAAGTAATGTGAAATATTATAATTTGAAATAAATGTTTTCTATTTTAATTAGTGATTCACTGAAAAAAAATTCTGGGCCAAAACTGAATATTCAGGATGGACTTGGCCGAAAAGCAAAACTTAAAATAAGTAATAAATTAATAATCAATCAATGAATTAATCAAACTTATTAATAATCAACACTCAAATAGCTCAAAATAATTGTTTCTACTCCAGTTTGCTGGTGAAATATAAAAATTTAAAGGACAATAAACTGTAATAACTTGTTTTATTGATGTCTTTCCCCATTTGAAATGCTAATTGAGTGATTACATGAGACAGGACTCATTTCGGTAAGTTGAAATGTATCTTTCAAAATATCTTTTAGTGTTCACCATGTTTCTTTCGTGATGTAACTAGTAGAAAAGAGGTGATCGGTTCACGTGTGCTTGATCTGTGCTGCCGCTTGATATGTCACGTCGTATTAGCAAGCCATAACATTTATTATTTGAATTTCATAATAAAATCCACAGAATTTTAAAGTTGAGACATTCCTTTATATTAAAAGTAAATGAGCATAAAGCTTTTTGCGATTATTGGATGGCCGGCGCGCTACCAATGTTTAGTAATGTTTTATCACGCATCAGTAGAAAACAGCACAGACTAAAATAACTTAGATTTAAGAAGCCATATCATTACTGATTAAAAACGAGAAATTAATATTGTCAGTTCAGAGTGTCCATGTTGTGTGCACGAAATAGACGCAGTCAAAACGTCCCATCAGAGAAGTGCTAATTAAACGTCTGTTTTGGCCTGAAACTGAAAATAGCCGTTTTTGGCCAAAAATGTTCGGTAGCTCAAATTTTAATATGTAATTTATTTTTGCAATGGCAAAGCTGAATTGTATTACTCCAGTTTTCAGCGTCACGTGATCCTTCAGAAATCATTGTAATATGCTAATTTGGTGGTCAAAAAACAATTCTTCTGATCAATGTTGAAAGCAGCTGTTCTGCTTCATATTTTTTTAAGAATAGAAAGTTTAAAAAGAACAGCATTTTTTTATATTTTATTTTTTATAGAAATCTTTTGTAACAACGTAAATGTCTTTTACTGTCACTATTGAAGTATTAAAATCTTACAAACCCCAAACTTTTGAATGGTATAGTGGGAAAAAAACAAGGTGCTGAAAGGTGCTATAGAGCAGTGGTTCCCAAAATTTTTAGAGTGGCGTACCCCCTGAGGCATTTAACATCCTTCTGCGTACCTCCTCTCTTCCACTTGCACTGCAGTCACATCTTTTCCATAAGGGGACCGTATTTACCCCCTTTTAAATTGATTTTCCAATGCAATTTTTTACCTTTATAGATACCTTTTTATATAATGTTTTAAATTTAAAAAAAAAAGACTAGTGGAGAAATTTGCAATGATGTTAAAAACAAAGTGATACTTTTTAAATATTAAACTAAAACGGTGGCGGTAAGTCACTTTTTTAATGAGTGAGTCATTGAGTCATTCATTCAGGAACAAAGCAAGTGGCTGTGTTTATGAATGGGTCATTGAATCATTCATTGTGTTTTACATGCACCCTAATAATGTGATTTTAATGTGATTTTTGGAAATAATGCAATTAAACTTTACCTCATGTAAACGCAATACTTCGATCAAACTAATGCGATTAAGCTCATAATCATAGTAACCATAGTCGTATTAAACTGTGGCGTACAGCGATTTTAACCGCAATAAACAGGCATGTAAACACCTTAATCGCATTATTACCGTACGTTCTCGGACGTACACGGATGCCGTGTGTGTTTCACACAACTTCATGAATGAACTCCGTGACATTTATTCTGAAGTTTTCTCTTCTTCAAATCGCCAAACTCTGTCAATACAACTCGCTGCACAGTCTCTGCTCCATTTCTTCATCCAGACGGCATGAAGAATGTGACGGGTGCGTGGGCAAACCCGGCATTGCAATGTTCATCATGGCGGCGAATAATATCCAGTACCTCCATAAAAATGTATTTTGAATTTATTGTGAGTAGATTAAAACAATGGCCGGTAACATGCATACTGTATTCCGAGTGTGGTATAACCATACTTATTAGTAAATAATCAGAATAATGAAAATCACATGTAAACTGGAGCGAGAAGCTCTGCTCGAAACATCTTACTGCGATTAAGACCTTACTCTAAATATTAGAAATAATCGCATTATTGGTGCACATGTAAATGTAGTCATTGACTCTCACAATTCGTTCAATGCCACAGATTTGTTCATGAAGCACTGCTCTGTGTTGTAATTTTGCTGTGGCTTTCATTGGAACTATTACTTTGTTGCAAAATAAAGCTGACGATACTGTCTAAAATGTACAGCACTTAATATTACCCTTTTGTTTGTTGAACTGTATCAATGTCACTTTTGCAGTCGGGTGGATATTTGGGAAAAATCGCATTCTTGCATGTATAATATGTTTTGTATCGACAAGAGTTTTGAATCTTAAATCGATCTCTATACACAGTTGAGAACGGCAGTCATGTAGCGCGTTTTGCATACTCTGCACGCAACCTATTATATACACACTGCTTGTGTGGGTGCAGTCAGTTTTGACCGCAAAAGATGAGGTAATTTGATTGGATGTCATATATTTGACCTTTTACGGCATTTTGCTTGTTAAAATACATGTTCGGTTTTCATGTTATTTTAAGGGGGGTTGAATTAAATGAATGGCAAAACTCAGCATTTCATTTGCGTACCCCCTCTGTCACCTCATGTACTGCTATAGAGGAAAAGAAGAACGGTTTAAACAGAATTGTTATATGTGGTGATACAAAATGATAAAGCAAAAGCAAATTTTGTTGAATGGCACTTCAAATGATAGGATGGAGGAGTAGCAGCAGAGATGAGGTGAAGTCATGATGTACGGCTGAGCGATGGGAAGATTGGAGCAGCTGAAAGGATTGGATTTGGAGTGTGTTGCTGCTTGATCTAACTGAGAACATTTTGATCTGCTCATTCAGAGACAAGAGTACTTATTTGTATGGGGAATGGAGTGAAAGCTTTGGTGTTAAGGTGTGAACGCAACGAAAAGCTGTTTTCTATTGCTCTGAGAAATGGGATTTTTTACTCTAGGGCTTTACTTAAAATGAAATGGAAAAACAACTGCTCTGAGCCACTTTGTTGCACACAATAAGAACTACTGGTTCACGAACACCAAATACTCCCATAGAGATTGACTTGGTATGGTGGTTTAAATGGTAAACTGGTTTTCACTTATTCTTCGTTTCTGTCTTAAAGCGTTCATCGATAGTGATTGATTTGTGCTGTGATTAATAGATAGAAGTAAATGATGTTGAACATTTATCATCACACCTGAAGGGTTCAGATACCGAATCGAGCTTGTCTTGCTGATTCTGCATTCATTCTCTACATGTGGTTTTAAGGTTTCACAGGGAATATGACATTAAAGTTCAAGTGGTCTAATTGTTGTATAATTCAAGATTCAAGAGTTTTATTTGTTACGTACACAGTTATATACAGAATATACAACCGGCAGTGAAATGTAAACAATAATTGTTATTCATGAAGTTGCGTTAAACTAGTAATAAGCTATTATAATGATGTTACCGTTTTAACACTCTGACAACCTTCCAAAGTGCATGTTGTCACCTCCCCATTTACAGAATGAGAAAAATTACTAAAGATAAAAAGTTACCAGTGATTGTCTCACAATGCATAAAAAGTGGTTACATTTCTTCTTAATTTTTTGATTAAACACATTTGTAATGTCATCTTTTTTGTGAAACATAATTTAAACATAACAGTTAAGACGACTGTAAAACCTGGATTCATAGACATGATTCTCATCCTTATTCCTTACCGGGTTCAAAAACAGTCGGAAGGCAGAAAAACCAGCCACTAAAAATACATAGCAGCACCTCAGGATGTTAATCTAAATGTTCTTCATAACACCAGCTGTCGGCACAGAACACCCCTGTGTTCGTTTTTATGCTCTGCTCACCCTCGCATAGATGTGGGCCAAAAGTGGGGGCTCAGCCAGCTTTAAATTAAGATTTCTTAAATTCTTTGCGACCATTTCATGCACGTTTCCTTGCACTCAGCAGGTGCTCATGAATAATCATGCGCGCCTGCATGTGATTCCAGACATACCACGCTCAGATTAAATATTCCATAAATTCTGGCGATTTAAAGAATTAAGACAAGACGAGCTGTATCTCCAGAATGACCCCTTCTTTCTGACATTTTAAATGACCTGTTTTATTTCAGCTTCCTTGGAAGTCACTGACCAGCATCATTGAGTATTATTACATGTGGAAAACCACAGACAGATACGTTCAGCAGGTGAGCAGCGTTTAATTGCTTGAAAAAGTTATGCTCCATTTTAATAGAAGAAACTCTAATTATCTGGAAATCTCTTTCTCTTTGCTCTGACTGTTCTTGATCTCGCTCAGTGCTGAATGTTTATGACTTTGTACAGAAACGACTGAAGGCAGCTGAAGCAGAGAGCAAGCTGAAGCAAGTCTACATCCCCACATAGTGAGTGTGGACCTCTTTAAAACATCAACATTTAAAACACCTGAACACCATTCGCATGATTTAAATGGTCCAGTCTCAAATGCATCTCCAGTGACCACTTGCTCAGATTACGATTTAGCATGTTTATAAACCTGCTGTAAAAGATTATTGTGTGCAATCTAATTTGCTTTTTGTCTCACAGCAATAAACCCAACCCTAACCAGATCTCCGTCAGTAACGGCAAGATGGCAACTGTGAACGGTGCAGCAGGCACAGGCAGTTTCCACACAGCCGGAGGCGGCCGCGCATGTGAGAGCTGTTTTGGTGAGTAAGGACCCTCTTTGCCTAATTACAGTCAACACAGCCATCCAATCAATTCACTCCTTTTACCGGAGGACATGTTACGCCTTCTGTAATCAATGGGGCTGGATACTGCATTTTCACCCTTTTATCTTCCAATCTGATCAATCAAAGCTGCTGCATCACATGTGATGACCAATGCTTAGTCTGGGTCAATGTTGCTTTTTTAGTAATGTGCTCCCATCGGGGAGCATAAAGGGATTTGAATCCCTCTCAACACCTAATCCTTTCATTGTGTTGTAGGACATAATGTTATATTTCTCTTCAGCTTGCAATTAGGTTTCTATGAAAGCTGAGTGTTCCTTCAGACAGACCTAGTTATATAAGGAAATTGACGATGCAGACACAAGGTGTAACAGCCACTCCGCTATGCGTCATGACCACCTCGGGTGTGCATTATTTTTCGAATAATTCAATGGCCCAGAGTCAATTATTCCACTTATACTACGGTTACCACACCTCAAAATATTGTTCAGATGATTTATTTCAAGACATTTGTCAGGTTTTGTCCTTATAATGCTCTTGTGTGCAGGACTAATTTCTTACGCATCTAAACCCAAGCTCCATTGCTAATTCCAAATCGTCATTTTAGAGCTGGTAACGGAGGCTCGAGCCACTGATAGCAGACTAATGCAGGTATTATCAGTGTTGGGGAAAGTTACTTGCATTACAATATTGCGTTACTCCCTTAAAAAGTAGCTTAGTAACATTACTTAGTTACTTTTTAAGAAAAGTATGTTACATTACTTTTGCGTTACTTTTTCTCACCTGGGCTGGGCTATTTTATTTATTTTTTTTAATAACGAAGTTCTATTTTTGGGCACATGTAAAGTCCCTTTCACACCAAAATTGAAATAATAAGGCTGAAAGAAATGTAAATTCACGCCTGTACAGTAGAGGGCGAAGTTCAAACAAACCTTGAATTGCAGAACAATAGTATGCAGGAGAAGAAAGTTGAACGCTTATTTCACCAATAAAAACAAAATCTAGAGTAATTTTTGCTTTTGTTTTAACTGAATCATCGAAGATCAGCAGCAAGTAGATGAAAGATTAAATGCATATCAAATATTTGTTTTATTTAACATATTTAATTATTGGAGGTTTGCATAGTATTTCACTGATTTTATTCATTTTGAGGAATACTGTGAGTAAATGCATGATCACATTTAGCCTAGAACTACAATACACGTTCACACACAACACCTCTGCACTTTTCTCAACATAGGGACAGGAGAACTGTCAGTCCATACATGGGCAAACAATGTAAATTGCATTACTTATTTGAAAAAGTAACTCAGATATTTTGTTGCAAGTTTAAAAGTAATGCTTTACTGTCTTATGTAACTCAAGTTAATTGTAATGCGTTACCCCCAACACTGGATATTAATGTAGGGAGTTATTAGAGAGAAAGAGAGAGAGAATGTGAATTACCTCAGTCTGTGCATCTCTTTTAACAGTTCAGCAGCAGCGTCTACTAATACAAAACTGTAAGAACAGTGCCTTTATTACCTCGCTACTGCGCGAGTGTTTGCACTGTATGTGTGTGCATTTGAGTGGGAGAGCAGAGAGAGCGGGAGAGAGAGAGTGTGCTTTCCATACATAATAAAATGTAATTTTGTGGCTAAAAACATGGAAATAATTTGTTGTTTTATCCTGTTGTTTACTATATTTATTTGCTTGTTCAGTGTCGCTGTGGGTTTTGGTTCTTTTGCTGTTGTCGGCTGTAATGACATTTGAAATGACTGAAATCATTTGGCGAAGTGATATGGAACTGTAATGCGGTCAAGACCTGCCTGGAACTACTTTAGCCGTGCGTTTCCCTGAAAATAATTGCACACCTTAGAACGTTCGCCAACCAATCAGATTCAAGCATTCAACAGCCCAGTAGTATAAACAGAGTTAATTGAATAGGAAGGAGATTTTCCTGACCCACCAGGCGTAATTAGACCTGCATTTTTCTTTCATTCATTCATTCATTCTTCTCTGTTGATAGGTGTACAGTCTGCTCAGTGGTACTCTTGGGGTCCTCCTAACATGCAGTGTCGCCTGTGTGTATCCTGCTGGATGTACTGGAAAAAGTATGGTGGCCTGAAGATGCCAAGCAGAGCTGAGGGGGCAGAGGAAAAAACGCCTCCAAGCCCTGCACCCAATGTAAGTACTGCTCTCACAGTTTGGATATGCGTTGAGGTGCATGTGTATATATACCGTTCAAATGTTTGAGGTCAGTATGATTTTCTACCCTATTCGGACAGGATTAGATTTACAAGGGTAGATGGAGTAATGTAATTTTACCGCAGGACGTGTGTAATATTAATGGCAAATTCGCACAGGATAAGAAATCTCAGTAAAACTAGCAGAAGTGGGAGGGGTAACCCTGGCATCATGTCAATCATAATAGTTAGGTCCGGTCGAGCGATTTATTCATTAAATTTAATTAAATTCTGATTGGATTCTGTTGGTAATAGGCATTTACCTAAAACTAAAAGAAGTTTTGTGCCTCTGACAAGTGCTTTCGACCTCCTTTTTGATCTGAATGGTAAGCAGAAAACACTTGAGGTTTGCCACCGCCTAGAATGCAATTGAATGCTTTTTCAAGCTCCTCCATACTTGAAAACCCACGGAAAACTACTTTTAAGCAGTAAATGACGGAATATTTACGTACATTTTTACAGCGGGTCTATTCACACGGAATTAGTATTACCTGAGGTAATTTTTCCGGACCTTTTTACAGAAGGTACAAGTCACCATAATCCTTACCGACACTGTCCGTAATGATTACTGAGATGGCGCATTCAGATGGGCCTAAAATCACTGAAAAGCTCTGGTAATAATTACTTTACCCCACCTCTCCATGTTAAATGAATCCCATCCGAATAGGGCTTTACTCAGCAAGGATGCATTAAATTGATTAAAAGCAATGGTTAAGACATTTATATTATCACTAAAGACTTCTAGTTCAAATAAATGCTGAAAACAAAGTATCATGGTTTCCTAAAAAAAAAAAGTGTTTTCAACATTGATGATGAAATCTGCATATTAGGTAGGGGTTGGGAATCTTTAGGCAGCTCATGATCTGATCGCATTTAATAGCATCATTTTGAGAAACAAATACAAATTTGTTTAACCACTTAAACACGCAGTCGCACACAGCCGCGTGCGCTCTTCAGAAAGCCCACGTGAGCATTTGAAAGCAGCCATCTGTCAGTAAGTGAGATTTGTGTTTTGAAAATATAGGCCTAATGCATTCCAAACGACATAAATGATGAGCATTTTTAAGGGAAAACAAGGATATACCGCTGGGCGAGTCTGTACAATTTAAGCATAACATCAAGCAAAGTGTCCGTTTTTTACAGTACATTTCCTATGCGATAAAGCCCGCAATTGCCTTTTGTAATTTGCTTAAGCCCTTTTTAACTTTATGGAAGTTTGTTTGTGTGTGTGTGTGTGTGTGTGTGTGTGTGTGTGTGTGTGTGTGTGTGTGTGTGTGTGTGTGTGTGTGTGTGTGTGTGTGTGTGTGTGTGTGTGTGAAATTGGCAGCAAGCAGAATACGGCTGTTTCCAGGATCAGTTCAGAATCGTTGAAGAGAGAAGCCTGATGAATCGGAGAATTGATTTATTTTCTCCCACCCCTAATTTTATAATGATTTCTGAAGGATCATGTGACACTGAAGAATTAGTGGCTGCTGAAAATTCAGCTTTGCCGTCAATATTTTAAAATATATTCAAATATTATTTTAAATTGAAATATTTCACTAGTTACTTCTAACTTCTTTCAAAACAATAAAAAAAAATCTTACTGACTTTAAACTTTTTGGGTGTGTGTATATAGGGATAATGTACTGTTATTCTCAATTGACAAATCAGAATCATGTATTTCAGCGAGCAGTGTAATACACTTGGCTAATGTTTATTACACAGCTATTCTACTGTTCTTTATATCATGTTTACTCATTAAATTATGTAACTTGAAATGTTAATGTATTTGTAATACAGAAATTTCCTAAATTAATAAATTACCATAGTGTCTTTATCATATTAAATAACTGACATTTCACAGCAAAAAAAATTATGGTTGGCAAACACCATGTTTATCCTGGTTGCAAATGAACCAAGGTCAGATCTGGAGGATTGTCTCATCTCAGAATTTTAAAAGAGCCATTATATTCTCCCTCTCGCTTTCTACTGTTTTCCCACTCTACCTCCTTATTTTGATTATTTTTACATTTGTTTTTCCTTGTCTGTCTCTCTATAGGAGTTGCGTTCTCGTGGCCACGGCGCCCGTCAGTCTTCCCACATGGTTCCGATGAGGAACAGCGGCAGCCCCAAATCCTCCATGAAGACCAAGCAGGCGTTCCTCCTGCAGGCCACGCGCCTCACCAAGCTGGCGCGTCACATGTGCCGCGATCTCATCAGGCTGCGCCGGGCCGCGCGCCGCCCCTTTGTGCCCATTAACTGTGGTGCCATAAAGGCGGAGTGTAAGAGCTCTTTAAATTCCTAACTTCAGCCTCGCGTGCAAACGCGCACACACACACACACACACCCACACTGTCCCACCCGCTCTGTTCCCCGACCACACCTGTCCACATCTCGCTGTCATTCCTCCCCTCCATCTTCCTGTCTTGTACTGTTTTTATTATTATTATAATTATAATTATTGTTATTATATTTTATTTTGGTTTTTGTATTCTCCCCACCCCATTTCCAATAAAGACTGCCTGTCCTCCATATTTTGCGTTTCAATCATCTTTTCAGTTCAAATTCGCTTTTTTTCCCCACCATCTTTGTTGACTTGGTTTAAGGGTTTGGTTTTACGATGAATATAAGCACATTTTTAGCACTTCTCTCAGTTTGTTGAAGAGAGTTTTGTATGCACACATTACACACAAAGACTGACAAGATGCCCTATTATGCTTGCTTCACCTTACATTGTAATTATACTTGAAATGCATATCATAGTCTGAGCCTTATATTTATTAAAAGCTTTAATGAGAGACTTGAAAGACTTGAGACTATAAAAATATGACTAGGGGTACTGGTTTGTTTAAAGGTGGTGGTGGTACTTTTTTTTTTTTTTTTTAAATAAGTGCTTTCTCCTTTTTTCCTCTTAAGGAAGATGAGCTGTTTTGGTTTTGCATCATTTTCCCCCTCAATATCATTCCATGCACTCATGTTAGTGTTTTTAATGCTCTTGGCACTACTATTTGAAGGAAATGGGATCTATTTTTGTTGCTTCTAGGTATATTTTGGGGGATTTTAATATAAATTTGGATTGACACTATGGAATTTTATGAGAATGTAAATACACTTGTAAATAGTCACTATTACACTGGTCAAAAATGCTTTATGACCTTTAAAGTTGAACGTGTTGGGACGTTCTCAGGACAGTTGGTTCTAGCAGAAGGATCTCTTTGCTTTTGTACTGAACAAACACCATCTAATGTCGAACTGGGATCTTTCTCTAATTGTTTAGTTTATTTTCAGAAGATTTTACCCATAACATCATGATCAAACTTTTTGGCCTTTGTTTATCCATTTTAAAATGTGCAATAAGATTATTTTTTTGACTGAGATCAAATGAATTATGATTATTTGTTACATCAACAGAAGAAAGTACAAGAATTCTTAATGGTGCGTGCCAAGATTTGTAGTCGAAATACAGTCCCTGTCAGAATAATCTATGAAGATGTGTACCTCCTCAGTGTGGATATCAGTTCGTGTAAATGCGTTAATGTCTCAGCTTTAATTTTTGCCATTTCTACTCAACTGCCATCACTGATTGTACCGAGAGAATGTTAGTCTCTAAGGGAAGAATATGTCTTTATTTTATTGAAGCAGAATGGTATACAAAACAATATTTATGTACTATGATGTGGAATAGCTAATTGAATTGCTATTATGTGTGCAGCCAACCAATCATTCAGTAGCTAACACTGACAGGCTGTTCAGAGGCATGCATGTATGTAATGAGATGAAGTGTTGGTTAACAAGTAACTCTTCTATTGTGCTTTTCAGTAATGCAAAGATGATGAACTACCAGTCTCATCAATGGTGCAGTTTATGATCTAATTAATTAGATGTTCAATAAGTTGGACAGAGTCATTTACAAAACTCTGAGTCATGCAATTGGAACAAGGGTAGACATGCATTCCTCTATTGGTTTCTGCTCTTCTGATTTTTAAAAGCTGAAGTTTTTCCTCTTTATGAGTGTGCACACTAGTCTGTAATTTATCAAAGAGCCTATTTAAAATGCTGAGGAAGTTGGTTCAATGGCGGCAATTGATTAGGACTGTGTGCCTTGGGAAGTGTTACTTTGGCACAGAAAGGAGAAATGGCACTAGACCAGCAGTTTCAAAGGGAATGGCATGCGGTTTATGCAATAATTCAAGATTTTTGGGGGTCATGAATGGTAACGGATTAATTATGTGTCATAGAGTGCATGCAAGTTGAAGTTAATCAATGATATCATTGAATCTCTTATATTTTTCAAATGCATCACAAGCTAAAAACCCTTTTAAACAAGCCCAAATATGAGTTTACAGATCATGGTTGCCAGCTTTTGCTCTGAGGACAGCTGTGTCCTCTTGACGGGCACTTGTAAATAGGTCAGTTTTACAGGGAGAGCTCATATCAACAGGGAAAGAGAGCCAATCACCTGCTCCACATACGTCCAATCACACGTTCCTCTCAGTTTTGCATTGCCCACCTCCCATCATGCGAAACCTCCATTCTATGCTTCCATTCCACCCCTGTCTCCACCCCAGACATGTCTGTATGTATCCCCAGCCATAAGAAGTTGTTCTGACATCTGTGTCCTGAAGCACGAGGGACCCGGGTGGGGGCATGCTCTTTGGTTTGTCTCCCTTTTATTTTTCTTTGTGTGAATGTCTTGTGGGCAACCAAAACACAAATAAAACCATGGCTGAAACCATCCTATCTGAGTCCTTGTAGTTTCATGTGTCTCGTGTACCTGTCCATCACTCTGTTGCACGCACACCGACAGGCCGAGCGTCGAGCGTGTGAAATATCAGACAGCATGAGCTCCATCGGCTCCTGCCGTGCCTTCATGACTTGTGTTTACATGCACACACTCATAAGAAGCCTCTGTGAATGCAACATCACATTTGTTTTCCTCTTTCCAACCTCATTCAACATGCTGGCTAACCAGGTTATGTTCAACATCTTGCCTGCCCATCAGAGACTGTGCATGAAAATCATGGAATAATCAAGTTTTCTCCATCCAAGTGTGACATACAAATGAAAATATGAATCTTGAGAGTTTAATAAAACATTCGCTGCCATGAGGATTCAAAGGTGAAGAAAACTGTTTGTTACACACATAAAACTAACGGAGAACCACTCTTTCAGCACTTCCCCAAAGGCACGGGTTTCATTCAATTTAAAGAATGGATTTTGTGTCAGTAGATACTGCATCACCCAATTCAGCAATCGATATATTGTTGAAGAGGTAAAAAAAAATGAAGTTATATCGGTACATCTTCAAGTTTCTCTTCAAGACAAGAAGAAGAACTGCCTGAAGAGAACAGCTTTAAACAACTTCCGACTCCCCTGGAGTCTCAGAAGAAAGTTGGAGTGATTTTAATGGGTTCATTGTGGTCAGATCAATGTTCCGGAGTTCAGCGGGAAGAAATTATGTTCACTAGGGCCTAAAGAACGAACAGTGGAGAAAATGAGATTTGACTCTGCTTGCTGCTCCCGTGAAAATGGTTGTCCGGTCAGAAAGATTAGTCACCACGGGGTTGGTGTTTCACCGCAACATCCATAAAGCCAGCCTGTTCAGTATGCCTCATGTTGGTGTCTAAGTGTGAATGTCTCTTTCTTGCTCTTTGACTTGCTTCTATCTCCGTTTGTCTGTTCTGTACTGCCGGTCGATGAATAGATATGATCCGGGTGTCAGAGGGCATGACAGGGCGACCTATGAAGCCCAAATCCTCCCCGAGGAGCACCCTGACCAGCGTCTTGCAGTACCTTGGTGAGCCACGCAACATTAGAGCTGTGTCCATTGAGCTGTAACTCTCAGATCACATTGATTCTGCTGTCATTTCAGAGTCTCGTCCAGCAACTCATGTTCAGCGGCCTCACCGCACCCCTGGCCTACAGGTGCAGCCCCCACGGCGCCTGCTGTCCTCTCTTCCCAGCCATGGCCCACTTGGCATGTTGGGAAAACGGAGCTACCATCACCACAGCCGGGTTGAATCTGCGGAGAGGAGGGCCAGTGCTCCAGGACAAGGTGGGTTTACAGTTAAAATACATGCTTAGATAATATGAAAGATAGATGTCATTATAATATGCTAATACACACCCTTTTTGTTTTCGTCATAGAAAACCCAGCACATATTATGGGACCCATTTTGGTAAGTGTAAATGATTAGATTCACTGATATCACTGGGTTGGAATGAAGCAGAAAGAGCTCTAGATATTATTGGTGTGCTTTCATCAGACTGGAAGACAATAACTTGCTTTTATTTGTGCTGACAAAGCAAATTGTAAAAACATTACATTTCGCCTAGTTTTTATTTATTTGTTTATTTGAAAGTTGGTGAAAAAGTTTATGAAAGTAAAATATAAGATTTGTTTGTAAACGTTTATTACATAAATCCATTTTTCCATTTGTGCTATTTCATGTTTTGTTTTTCTTTGCTTGTGTTTTTTGTTTGTTTGGTTGTTTTTTGTGTGTTTTGTTTGGTCTGGTTTGGTTGTGTTTTGTTTTTTGGTTTTGTGTTGTTTCATTGTTTTTTGTGTTGCGTTTTTTTGTTGGTTGTTTTGTGTTTTGTTTGGTTGTTTGGTTTGGTTGTTTTTGTTTTGGTATGTGTTTTGTTTTGCTTGGATGTTTTTTGTTTTTGCTCGATCGTTTCTTGTTTTGTTTGTTTTTGTTTCATTTCATTGTTTTTTGTGTTGCTTTTTTTGGTTGTTTTTTTGTTTTGTTGTGTTCTTTGTTTTGTTTCATTGTTTTGTTGTGTTGTTTGGTTGTTTTTTGTTTTGTTTCATTGTTTTGTTGTGTTGTTTGTTTTGTTTTTTTGTTTTGTTTCATTGTTTTGTTTGGTTGTTTTTGTGTTTTGGTTGTTTTTTTGTTTTGTTTCATTGTTTTGTTGTGTTGTTTGTTTTGTTTTTTTGTGTTTTGGTTGTTTTTTTGTTTTGTTTCATTGTTTTGTTGTGTTGTTTGTTTTGTTTGGTTGTTTTTTGTGTTTTGGTTGAATGTTTCTTGTGTTTTTTGTTTGGTCTAGTTTGGTTTTGTTTGGTTGTGGGTTTTTTTATTGTTGTTTCTTGTGTTTTGTTTGCAAAATAATCATAAAGATAAGTAGGTATGTCCAAACTTTTGATTGATACTTGTCTCTCTAGACTGAAGCCAAGGACTCTAGGTATTATCGTGTGCTTACATCAGACTGGAAGACAATAATTTACTAGCATTTGTGTTGCTGAGAGTGAGATTCCATCTCATAACATATTCAAATGATACTGTTGATGCTGTGAATTGGTTCAGGTGACAGCTTCAATCTCCAGCCTCTGAGGTTTCTGCGGCTGGGTAAAATGGAAATGAGAAGTGAGAGACGGCAAAACAAACACAAAGGCAGTCACTGTTCATAAATGAGATGAATAGAGTAAATAGAGTGGACGGATCTTCACCTTATTTGTGGCCTGTCATTTCTAAAAGAAGAATATTAGAAGTTGCTTTATTATTTCAGTTGTTTATCACTATAGATATTATTTTAAGTTTATAGATCCCAGGTTGGGTTTGAACCTAAGACACCAATATAAGAACTGATTTGTTATGAATTGTAAGTTCATTAGATGTCTATGTCATATCTAGTATTTGTTGGGGAGTTAATGTTAAAGTTAATGAGAATAAACACCAACAGGGTTATAATAACCTGCATGTCTGTACATTATTCTGCTTATTATATGACTACTTAAAATAAACAAATAAATAAATGCATGGACAGTAAATATTTTAATGTAATTATCTTACTTTTTTATATTTTACAGCTTTCAATAAGAAAAATAGTCAATAACAGAAAACAATCGACCTAGCAACAACACAAACACTAATTTTATATATGTGAAATTTTATGTGTGTAATAAATAAATGTATACATTTTTATTGCTAATGCGCTTCCAACTTATGGTTTTATATTTTTATTTTATTGCTTTAACTGGAGTCTCCTGAGGTTCTAGGCATCAATCAAATGTTTTACTCTCTCTATAAAATGAATACTGATGTCCTTTGAGGGGATATCGACTGCAGTCGGTACCTCTTTCTGAATCACAAGAACAGGGTATTAAGGTTTAAAAGTATTTGGAAGTAGTTTAAGATGCCCATCTCCTTTGCTCTTTTAGCAGCATAATGGAAGCAGCACCGGTGGTTCTAACCTTCGTGCCAGTGGCCTGATGATCCGTAAGAGACGACCCAACTGGATCGATGCTCCCGATGACAGCTTCTTTCTGGTTTCCCGAGAGACGAGGTGTGCAATCCAAACCTTGCTGTCCATTTTGGCACTATTTCCCATGGCATCGCACTCCTCAAACCTAAACTTGTCGTGCCTTGTTCACTAAGGGACACTGAAATACACTGGCCCGTATATAGAGCCTAGAGACAAATTTAATAGAAAACAGCAGGGCAGACACACTCCATGTCAAAAAGGAACCCTTACCTTGTTCTTTCATGATTGGCACCTGCAGAGATTATCCCCTGAGATGGCATGACACATCTGATTACGTTTCCATCATTTTGATTCAACCTTCACCTAAGAGTGACTGATTTTGGTGACAGGATTGGCACATGTGTAATTACTGCATTGGTCATACCCAGTGACAGTGGTGGGTAAGAGGGTCTAAGCCAGAGTTGTCAGTGTAAGAAATGGGCCAGTCAATCTCAGACGTCAGAGTCAATTTTTCACTAACAAAGATCCTATAATTAACAATACCCATGATCCCATTAATCTGTGGTGGCATGGAGAGACAACTGAAAACAAATGACTTTTGATGCAGATTGAGGTTAGTTTTAATCCAGAGAGATGAGACTCCACAGGTAACTTACTTCACAAACACACATGCGCTACCAGTCAAAAGTTTGAGCACACAAGACTGATTCTCGTGATCCTAAAACCTGTTATGCTTAAATGCTTGAAATTAGTTTTCTAGACAAATTGTCAGTTAAATTTTTCAATTTTATAAAGATTACATTTTGCCTAGTATTTATTTGAAATGGACAAGTTGATGAATAAGTTACATATTTTATGAAAATAAAATAAACTTATTGGCTTAACTTTGATTTTAAATTCAATTCAGTTAAATCACATGCTTCTATTTTTGTTATTTCATAGTTATGCTACCTTTTTGCAATCGTTTGCTATCGTTTTTATTTGTTTTGCTATGCTATGCTTTGTTTTGCTTTTGTTTTTTTAAGGTTTGTTTTGAGTTTTGTTTCGTTTTTTTGTTTAGTTAAGTGTGTCCAAACTTTTGATTGCTAGTGTACTTGTCTTATTACCTTGCAGAGATACACAGATTTTTGTGAATTGTCTTTTTATGTTCTTATAACAATGTATAGGCATAGCAAAATATATCAGCAGTGATGTTTAGACTGAAGATGGTCTCCACAGCCATCCTCCATCAATTCTCAGTAATATGGAGTAAACATTAACTTCATATTTGCTGTTAATTCTCAGTCAACTGAAATGAAATATAAAAGGATTAAGAGCCGCAGACATTATTGGCTCACTTTTTACTAACTATGTAAGACTGCATGAATTTTACACATTCACATGCTAATGATTGACATCCCTGTTTGCAGTGAGTTTAAAGTACAGACTGGATGTGAAGTGTGTCTGAAGTTCTAGTTACATTCTACTAAAAATAAACTAGAGTTAATTAATTACAAATAAAGATAATTTGTTTTGAGCAGGGGAAATTGGACACGATTTGCCCTGTTGTATCATGGATCAAAGTGTTTTTTGACTACCTTTTTAGTGACTGTTTGCTTGTCTCGTTTTGTTGCTGCAGCTGTTAGACACCTGATCATGGTAAGATCGCATGCACCGTACACAAAGGCTAAACCACATTACCTGTGGAGTCTTGCAAAATGTATGAAATGTATAACCAAAAGAGACACTCAATTAAAGGAGTAGTTCACTTCAGAATTAAAATTTCCTGATAATTTACCCACCCCCACGTCATGCAAGTTGCTCATGTCTTTCTTTCTTCAGTCGAAAAGAAATTAGAAAAGAAAAAGGAAAACGTTCCAGGATTTTTCTCCATATAGTGGACTTCAGTGGGGTCTAACGGTTTGAAGGTCCAAATTGCAGTTTCAGTGCAGCTTCAAAGGGCTCTACACGATCCCAGATGAGGAGTAAGGGTCTTATCTAGCGAAACCATCGGCCATTTCTAAAAAGTATAAAAATTTAGATACTTCTTAACCACAAATGCTCTTCTTGCTCACACAAGCAAGAAGAGCATTTGTAAGCAGAAGTATCGCGGTAGGGCAAAAAACTCCATCTCATTTTCTCCTCCAACTTCAAAATCGTCCGATATCGTTGCTTTACCTTTTTTTGTGAGGGGCTTTTACTTAATCTTGGCACGTTCTCTTTGTAAACACTTGATCGGTACTTTCGCCTACGTCACGTGTGATCTTTCCAATGTGATGACGCAATGCATTGCAGATCAGAGCAAGAAGAGCATTTGTGGTTAAAAAGGAAGAAAATGGCCGATGGTTTCGCTAGATAAGACCCTTATTCCTCATCTGGGATCGTGTAGAGCCCTTTGAAGCTGCACTGAAACTGCCATTTGGACCTTCAAACCGTTAGACCCCACTGAAGTCCACTATATGGAGAAAAATCCTGGAACGTTTTCCTCAAAAACCTTAATTTCTTTTCAACTGAAGAAAGAAAGACATGATCTTGGATGACGTAGGGGTGAGTAAATTATCAGGAAATTTTAATTCTGAAGTGAACTGCTCCTTTAACCTGTACACTTAATATGAAGTGCCATCTTGGTGGCTTTTGACACCTCAACCTGCAAAATGTGTTTTATGCTTAATCTGGATCAGATAAATAGAAGTCAGATAGTCATCATAGTTCACCCACAGCAGCAAGGGGTTTGGTTTTAATATATTTGGCATTGAGAAGTAGATGTGAGCTGAAGCTCGAAGACAAATGCCTCTCCATTACAGCCACATCCATATGAGCCATGACTTGCACAGCTCCCTATGGCCTCCAGCACTGGAGCGGATGCTAGGCTAAATTTAGTGCCCCTGCTCTGAAAGATTAGCCTTTAACAAGGCAGGAGACCCAGAGACAAATGGGATCTGGTCTGTGCCTGAGCCTGGTTCTCTTGCGGTTTTACGCCATCATCACACTCTGTCAGGAGTCTCTTTCACTCAAATTGCAATCAGTTCTACATTCAGATGTTTGAGTTGATGTTAAAATAGATAGTCAACTGAAACCTTCTTTACATTTGAATGTTTCTCACTGTAGTATCTGTAGCATTTAAGGTTTGTGGTCGCTTTGCAAAAGAACTGATCAGATCCATCAGTGCAAAAGCATGCAGTCTAATCACATTAGGCTGAAAAATAGGTCTTTGTGTTAATTTAGTGTCATTTATGAAGTAAACGGATGCTATAAATGCAAGTACACGTACACGGTACATTCTAGATTGTCATTATATATTTCTTGTTCGAGTTAACGGCGCTTTCATTAAGGGCTGTCCCCTGTGGATGCCTGTAGGCCTCATTCATTTTGCATGAACATTAGAGCCAGGCGACTCTTTCATTTCTCATTTTGTTATATGGACCCGATCATGAGTAGAACCTTATTTATGTCACTAAGCCACGTTGATGTATGTTATTTTGCTTAATAATTACAAGCTCTTATATCTGTAACATGTGCCAAACTGAACACAATTGTAGCCTATTGCACACAGGAAAACCATGATCGGCAAAAAACGCGTTCATTCCCCCTCACATTGCAAAGCTTGCAAAATAAGATAGAGCATGTTCTTCTTGATTTAGACATATCCTGTTTGCACACTAACTATTGCACAACTATTGAGCATTCTAAATTATTGCAGTGATGTGACCCTGGACCACAAAGACATGTTGCACGGGTATATTTGTGGCAATAGCCAACAATACATTGTTTGCTTCAAACTTATCGTTTTTCTTTTATGCCAAAAATCATTAGGATATAAAGTAAACAGCATGTTCCATGAAGATATTTTGCAAATTTCCTACCATAAATAAATAAAATGTATTATTATTAGTAATATGCGTTGTTAAGAACTTCATTTGGACAACTTTAAAGGCAATTTTCTCAATATTTAGATTTGTTTTGCACTCTCAGATTCCAGATTTTCAAATAGTTGCATCTCGGTCAAATATTGTCCTATCCTAACAAACCATACATCAATGATGTAAAAATCTCAATTTCAAAAAATGTACCCTTATGACTGGTTTTGTGGTCCATGGGTCACATTTAGGCTATATATTTAACTTTGATATAAGATTTTTTTAGGCATATTTATACTTATGCTGACTAATGGCCAGTTCATACCAAGAATGATAATTATACAGATAACTATAACGATAACTATATTAGTGTATACGCACAATATCGTTTATTTTAACCACACGCTGCAGTTTTGTCGTCTGCCACTTTAAATGCTCGAGGTCTTTAAAGCAGGAAGGATTCTGATTGGTTGTCAATGTTTTTATCGTTCATCATCTGGAAAAAATCATTCTGAAAGTGCTTCCAACAATATCGTTATAGTTGTCGTGTGGACTACATTTTTTTATATTTAAAATGACTTTTAGAACTACATATTTATGGTTATCATTATAGTTATCGTCCTTGGTGTGAACGAGCCTTAAGGCTGCATTTATTTTATCCGCAATTTATTAATAGCAATTTTACTGTTTTAAAAATACAGTAATACTGTCAAATATTACAATTTAGGATAATTGTTTTCTATTTTATTCATTTTCTATTTTATTTCATTATATATATATCCAGCCAAAAAAAGAAAGAAAAAAAGGAAAAAAACCTACTAAATTTGTTGTTAAATGTACATTTTTCATGACGACATTCCCAAAGACAATGATATGTTATGTTTTATTTTCCCGTTCCTCTCAGGAAAGCCAGGAGGCTGCTCTCCCGTTCACAGTTAAGAAGAGCATGTAGACAACCATGTGAGCAGATCAGCCTGCGCAGGGTCCCCCAGGGGCCAGCGCAGGTACCTGTACTGGCGCCCCCTCACCCCAGTTTACGGATGCGAGGTCCAATCGTCATCCATGACTGACCCTCGTCTGCATTGTTCTCCCCAGTCTGTCAGTTTATCATTTCCTTTTTACGTTTGGAGTTTCATTTGCAGTTTCTGATTTGCTTATTCCTCTTAGTCTATTTCTTCTTGAACTTTTGCTTCCTCCTCTGGACAAAAGGCTCACAATAATAAAGCATTTAGCTAATAACCCACCCACTAAAAAAATAATACTTGTATATTCAGCACCTCCTCAGATGGCAGATTAAGGCTCTCGTTTCAATATCTTTCTAAGTACTGAATGCTCATTAAGTTTCAGTACAAGCTCAACTTAAACACTTTTACCTAGCAGCAAATAATAATGTCGGCTCTGAAAATCAATGGCTGTGGGAACTAAACCTACAGAGTTCCACAAATGTGTATCATGTACAGATCAATGCTGATGCTGAACATTCAACAGACTCTTTTGAGAAGTGTTAGTGTACTCTTTGTAAATTCAGTTAGCTCTGCATTGAATGGTTTCCTTTATTTCTCTGTATCTTCTGTGCGTATCATGACAAGTACAAGTTTGTGAGCTGTTTTTATATTGTATTCATGCGAGGACTGGATTGTATGTTGAGTTTACTGGCTAATTGGTGGTTTTAATTGAGAGCATGTTTCAATAGATTCTTTTAACTGGAGATGTTGTAATGATTTGTGGAAGTCAAAGCAGTCTTTGCAACTTAAATATTCATCCAATGTTCCCCTGGACATTAAAGACTCTTTCAGATGCCAGTAATACCCTTTGGATTTTTGTAAGGGATTTATTTATTGGCTTGGGGGTGCTAAGAAAGCCAATCACCAATTGAAATGACAAACTGACCCTTGACAGAAGTCATAATTAAAATTTGGCTAAGGGAATATTTATTATCCCGGCTGTGTATATAGCATGTGACAGTGAAACAATAAGCTATTTTGTTTTCAAAGCCTCATACATTTATGTTGTATTTCATTGTATGTCACACATTTACTGAAAAAAATGCTAAATAAAAAGCGCAGTACAGATTGTACGTCTGTGTAATAGTGCAAAAAGCAATTGATGATGCATGTTGGTTATAAATACAATCAGAAAATCAAAACAGTATTCAGTATACCATTATAGACATTATATAGAAATTATTGGGTCAAGCTGTTCAAGCCGATCTTAAAGGGATAGTTCACATAAACATTATTATTCTGTCATCATTTTCTTTACCTCATGTCATTCTAAAACTGATGTATAACACAAAAGAAATTTTTGAAAAATACAATGAACACAACAGGGGTCCCAAATTGCTGTTTTGGACTTTGGAACCCTTAAACGCATACCTCGGGTCTTTAGTGACCCGCTACCCTCCTCCTCATTCATTTTTTAAGTTAGACATCAAACTTCTTAATATTCCTCAATCAATTCACTATAAACAATATAAGAAAAAATAATAAAATTGTAAAACAATGCCTGTTTTCCCATTCATGTTTTGTAAATATTGTATAGGGTCACTAACGACCCGAGGTGTGTAAGTATATATTTTTTTCCTGCACAACAATAATAGAATATTTTAATGACTTTAATCCCTTTTTCCACAAGGTGACAATGTCTTTATTTATTTGTACAGGGACCATGTACAATTTTTAACATAAATGTTTCCATTTCATGCATTGTACCGGGTTAGCCAAAGTCCCCTGGCAGGTCAACATAAATAAATAAATAAAAAAAAATAACACACACAATACCAACATACAATGAATCATAAATACACACACATACTATCAGGGCCAAAAAAACAAACCAACAAATCCCCAAGAAATCAATCAAACTGCAACCATGTCAATGTTTGCAGATTTGGTTCGATTTTAAGAAAGAGTTTAGCTTCAATTTAAAAAGACCAATCGATTTACATCCTTTTATATCCTCTGATAAGGCATTCCAGTGAGTAACTTTCGATTTAGAACAAAAATGAAATAAAGTGCAGGAGCCGGACCATTTAAAATTTTATAAACCATACACAAATTTGAATAAAGTATAAAATTGTCAAAACAAAAACAAAATTTTTTTTGAAAATGAAAATGTATTTTATCTAAAAGTCTGTTTATAGGGATTTTAAGGGTTTAATCACAGTTTCACTACCTTGACCCCAACATGTATGACACACTGTCTGATATACAATGATGACGTGACGTTTCACTCATAGTTACTGCAGGCAGAAAACAAAAGAATAGGAAGTAAAACTTAAATTGGCTCAGAGATTTACTGCAGAGCAAGTACTGAACGCAATCAAATATTACTGTCACTTGATGGTGGATCAGGTGAAGAAGCTCTCAGTGATGAAAATATTGATTTTGAAGATGTTGAAAATTATAGTTTTGAGTATGTTTGAGATCGCGAATATGATCCAGATGCTGAATATACTGGGAAATGAGCTCTGATGTGGACAGTGATGATGAATATATAAAACATCTGCTCAAACTGGACCCTTCCAAACTCCAAAAGTTAACAAAATATGCTTTATTTTATTCTTCTGTAATTGTTACTCTAATATCAGGAGAGTTTTATATATAATTATATATAATACTCTAATTATCACGACAGGTAGAGATCCATCCGTGTTAGATATAGATCCGGGTCACTAAAGACCCGAATATGTAATAATGATTGGCGAAACATTCATGCATTTAAGGGTTAAATGGACAAAAACAGTTGAAACATTCTTGAAAATACTGTCTTCGTTTTTCAGGAAAAAAAATTAATACAGGTTCGGATCAAAATGAGGGGTGAGTAATTGATGAATGAATTATAATTTTTAGGTGAACTATCCCTTCAAGACACATTTTATTTTCATCCTCCCAATTGCAATGATTGTAACAAACAACAGTTTCTCAGGTAGATTAAGGTTTTCTTCTGTTCGTCTTCGCACTCATCTGGAACTTCGTCAGCCCCAATGAGTTGGTTTTGCCTTTAAGGGTGTCGCGGAACCAAGCATTAATATGGCAGTAGATGACTGGATCCAGTGCACAGTTCATGTAGGATAAAGCTAAAGAGGCATGAAGACATACTATGAGGGATTTAGAACAGGGAAACACTTGAAGGAAGATGCCAAAAGTGACTGTAGGTAGGAAACACAGAACAAACATGATCACAAGAAACAGGAGCAATCTCACTGCCCGCTTCACCCTGCGGTGTACCCCCTTTGACTGGTGACTGTGGACATGAGAGAAAACACGCACAAAACTGAAGACCACAAGTGTGAATGCTAGCAGGACCTCTATCAGCTGTACTGAATTATATATCCTCATTTGAACCGACGGCCATGTCCATGAGAGATAACTATCGCATGTGAGCTTTGAAGAGTTTTTCTGTGATGGGAGAACCAGATTCAAGGCGGGTGGAAGGCGAAGAAGTAGAACACCCACCCAAACTGTGATAACCAACACTATTGCTTGTCTCACACTAATTCGACAAATGCGATGGTGTGGGTGAAGTATCCTGAAGAAGCGGTCCACAGCTAAAATTGACATGAAAGCCATGCTTGATGAGTAGTTTACAGATATAATATACAGAATGAGGCGGCAAAAGGATTCTCCAAATATCCAGTCTTCACCACGAAAGAGATAATCTATGCGGAAAGGCAGCCCAGTGAGGAGTAGGAGGTCAGATATTACCAAGCAGAAGAGATACACATTGCAAGCTTTCCATGGAGACTTGAAGAACAAAATCCACAGAGCAAACACAATTCCAGGCAACCCAAAGATGAACTCCAAAATGAGAATGTGCTTCAAAATGGAAGAAACAATGGTCTGAGGTTCCACGCAGGAGGTGACATTACTCATGATGAAAAGCAGTGTGACCTTGTAACCTAAAAGGTCATTAATATTGTGTTAATAAGTAAAACACAGAAAAATCTTGATATACACATCAGTGTCGCACATTTATAATTTACTATTAAACTTAAGGGGTGAGCAGGGCACAGCCTAGTTTTCCTCACATGCTAGTATGACAAAACGTGTATTTAGTTCCCAATACAAAACTATATAGAGGGAATACTGCACCAAATTCAAAAACCTTTGGAAGATGTCACTGAACATTTAGTTAACCATAGCAAAAACAAATGACTCACTTAAGTACATTTTTCATCTAAATTTTTAAATCAAGACAAATCTGCTATTATTTTAATCTCCAATCTGTTTCTTGTTTAGATGAGCTAGTTCTTGAATGCTAGCTAACTAGCAGAATACACTATAATAATAAAACAAGACCACATAATTGTACAAGACGTATGAAATGAATGTGTAAAAAGAGAAATACTCTGAAGCCCAAGTGAATTTACACAAAGCATGAAGAATAGACCATATAATCAAAGTCAATTAAAAGCATCTTCAGACTTACCAAACGTTCAGTGTAGGAGTTATCGTTGTTGTGGAGGAGAGAGCAATTTTGTAACTAGTACTAAGTTGCTGTACTATATTGAGAGGAAACGATACCACTGTGGACAGAGACACGGAAGATCAAATTATATTTACGTTTTTAAGGGTTATTTGTTGTTATTATTTTAGATCGCAAAGCAGCAGTCACATATTCTCATATCCGGTGATTTTATGAATTTCTGTCGAAATGTGATGTTACTTCAGGAGAGCGCGTGTAGACATGACGTCAAAACCCGGAAAACTATTTCGCCAGAGGTTCCCTCGAGATTTTCTTATGGGTTTCTTATCTTAATGATGGGGTTTTTATTAACAATTTATTCCTCAATCAGGGACTGTGTCTTCGTATAGATTACCATTTGGTTGTGAAAAGCATCTAAATTGCTTAGAAAGTGCAGACATCCCATTTCTTCCGGAAGGTCCGGGAGTCTCCCGCATATTGATAGCGGCTCCCTGACGCCCACGAATTATATACAATATCCCGGAAACCAGGCCAGCGAAAGAGAAAGCTTTCCATTTGGACGCATCACAGTTACACATGGTAGCTATTATCACGCGTTTTAAATGCGTGTGGACTGTGAGACCTGGCGAAGACCTTTTTTTCTTTTTTACAGTCTATTGGTGGAGACCCTCGCATCTTTTTCGTCACTCACTTTTTCTCTACAAAGTTAAAAATATTTTATGACTCATTAAATGAGATTAGATAGAAGCGATTTATATCTCAATGGGAGTATTTCCAGGTAAAATAAAGGATAAATAAATAAATCCCTTATTCTGAAAAAAAAAAAAACAAAAAGAGTTATTTGTGGAATATAATGTCCTTGAAAACATGTTCATGAAGAAATAGAAAGATCTGCCATAGTAGCCTATGTATCTTCCATGTCTGTTTGATGTTAAATGTTTTCAGTAAAGTTTCTTGAAAGTTAATAAAAAAATGTGATGGGATGTGTGATAAGGATATATTTATCTTATAATTTATTTTAAGACAAAAGTGAATTGTGCTCAATGAATATATTTACACTAAATGTTCGACTCGTTTATTTTATTTTGTATTATTATTGATTGCAGACAGTAGAGATGACATTAATGAAATACAACTTTGTATACAATACACAAAAAGTATCAACAATATGTTCAATGTCATCTGAACATACAGGAGAGAAAAAAAAAAAAAAAAAAAAAAAAAAGACCATGGGAGTAAGATATTATTATAACACCAGTTAGAGTGTACAAATTAAAGTCATTACAAATTGAGGTTGTTTTACTTGCTTTCTTATTTACCGAGGATGAAATAGTGTTAAAGTAGGCCTACATTTTAAATTCTTTCAGAAAACTTTTGCCAAGAAAATAATTTATAACAAAGCAAGCTTTGTTTTTAGTGTGGTGTGAGTCAAAGTATCCAAAAAATATGAATGTGAAAATATTGGATGTCTTCAAACGTTACTGATATATCTTGCTGCAGCTGGATATTATCTTTAAAGAATGTGTCAATATTTTTCCATAGTTGTTCAGTATAGAAACATGACCAAAATAAATGATAAAGAATTTCTGTGTGAACTTGGCAAAATGAGCATCTTGTGTCAATAGTAATTTTTATATTTAATCATAAAATATTTAACGGTAAAATTGTTCGACTCGTTTAGGGAGGCGACAAACAACACCCAGTGACGTGAGATAACACGCCTATCTTATTTGAAAGAGTCCACACAATCGCTCGTGAGCTGTGTTATTGCACTGAGCCGCCGGAGCTCCAGTGGCGCAATCGGTTAGCGCGCGGTACTTATACAGCAGTACAAAGCAGAGCAATGCCGAGGTTGTGAGTTCGAGCCTCACCTGGAGCAGAGTTTTGCACGATGACAATAGGTGGATCTCTGCTCAACGCGTTAAAAACGATGGTTAACAGGCCCAAATTTGTCTCTAAGCATTCATCGAAGACTGATCTAGAACGTCATAACTCACGGTGCTACGTAAGGCTATTATTGAGCAGTAAATGTGTAGACCTTCAAAGGAAGTGCGTTGTGTGTGAACAAACAAGAACAATGTATTTGGCGTTAATTGCGGAAAGTAGCCTCTAAGGGGCAGCATTGACTTGGTAGACATTCGCCACTTCTTTAAAAACATAACGGTCTGAACTTTACTCAGAAGTGTGTCAGTTTGAGAGGTTTTCAGGAATGGCCATTCTATTTTGATTTATTATTTATTTTCCTTTTCCCTTTTATTTGACATCTGGATAGGATATAGCTGTGTGTTTTCTTCACAGTGAAAATGCTTCATGCATTTATATTGACAGTTAAATACAGGGCTTTCATTGCCACCTTTCCTTTTAACTTAATGATTATTTAACTATTTAAAGTCTATTTTTCTTCACAGGATTTAGAGGTGTGTGAGTTGGATGATGGTGCGCAGAACCTGATTTCACCAAGTGCAACATGAACAACATTGCAATCAACCAATCAGATTTGAGGGTTTACAGTTTACCCTCACTGCACTGAAGAAGTTTACAGTTTGTCAAGTTTAGGCTTACTAGGGTGTGGAGCTTCTACATCAGTGTTATTCACAACGTGTCCCTCTGATTTTAGGGACAAGTTATGGGAAGGGTTAGGTTTAGGGATATGGTTAGGAAGGATTCAATTTTTGGACAGGAATGTTGTTCCAGAATCAACAAAACATGTTGTCTGATGCTGCAATATCAAGACGTGCATTTTAGTAATCCATAAACATCTCATCAGTCATCACATCAATGATTTCATATGGTTCTGTTTAAATTTATGTTCTTGGCACACATTTTACATGTAAACATCACATTTACATATAAACAGCACAGCCTTGTCAAATCTTTTGGTCTGATCAGATTTCATCTTAGCTCTATCACTGCCAAAACTGTCATGTCAAAATCCCACAAAACAACTGGATCTTGATTGAGAAACAGTCATAGAGCAGAATTCTGGAATAAATAATTTCACATACTTTTTGATTACAGTCTCTTTTATAACAGGAGTTATAGCATTTACAGCTAACAAGATGCAGACTATCTATCTATCTATCTATCTATCTATCTATCTATCTATCTATCTATCTATCTATCTATCTATCTATCTATCTATCTATCTATCTATCTATCTATCTATCTATCTATCTGCATATCTATCCGCCTATCTATCCATCTATCTATCTATCCATGTCCATCCATCCATCCATCCATCCATCCATCCATCCATCCATCCATCCATCCATCCATCCATCCATCCATCCATCCATCCATCATCCATCCATCCATCCATCCATCCATCTGTCTGTCCGTTCCTCCCTCCCTTCCTCCCTTCCTCCCTTCCTCCCTCCATCCATCCATCCCTCTGTCCGTCCATCTGTCTGTCCGTTCCTCCATCCATCCATCCATCTCTCTTTCTATCTGTCCATCCGTCCGTCCGCCCGCCCGCCCCCGCCCCTCCTTCCACCCTCCCCGTTCATCCGTCTATCTATCTATCTATCTATCTATCTATCTATCTATCTATCTATCTATCTATCTATCTATCTATCTATCTATCTATCTATCTATCTATCTATCTATCTATCTATCTATCTATCCATCCATCTATCCCTCCCCTCCCTCTCCCCTCCTCTATCTGTCTATCCAAAATTATTATAATAATTTCTAATTATTATTTATAAACATATTTAATATCCAAAACAACATACATCTATTTATTTTTAAATGAATGACTTTGTTTCTCAGTATAAATGCTTAGCACTTGAGAAGCCCTGAAATCAAAAAGGAAAAAGGGAGGGGGGGAAATGCCTTTATGTGCGGAATGAATGACCATCTTTAACTTCTCAAGTTTTATTTTATTGCCTTGTCACGGCTCATGGATTACCATTAAAGTGCAATCAGCATGAGTGCCTGTGTATGAGCGTGAACCTGTGCTTGTAAAGTGTGTGAGAGTGTGTTTGAGTGAACACATTGAGTAATCAGTGGTTAAAGAAAGGAGAACTTTGTGGGAACAAAATGTGAAAAATAGGTTTAGCCACATTTTTTTTTTTTTAAGAGAAGGAGAGAAAGAAAGTAGATAGAGGAAGCAAGATAATAAAGAGAAGAACACACGCACACACAATGAAGGAGGCTGAGTGGATTGTCTGGATCAGATTTCTGTGGTAATGGTTGGGTGGGTCAGTGGTTAAACTGCTCTCACAAACACATTCCAGAGTTGAGGCAGAGCGCATCTGGTGTGCAAGTGCAGACAAGCAGAGCCAAGAGCTTCCTTGCAGCACCTCTCTCTCTCTCTCTCTCTCTCTCTCTCTCTCTCTCTCTCTCTCTCTCTCTCTCTCTCTCTCTCTCTCTCTCTCTCTCTCTCTCTTCCTCTTGGGCTCCCTTTCCACATCTTTCTTTTTTTCTTGAATTCTTTAACACCATGGTTAACCCTCATGTTCTGTTTGAGGTCTCAAAGACCCCAGGACCATTTTAATAGCAAAAAAAAAAAAAAAAAAACATGTGACAAGAAGTACAAGGTTGACTTTTTCTAATCTTATCAGAATAGCATGCTTCAAATGTCCTCCATTAAAAATATTACACTACTTATGCTATATTTGGGGGTCTCAAAATGACAACATTACCAGACGGAAAAGTGTGTTCCCACTTTGTAGTAAAACATAGGCATTAAATAATTAATAAAAATAAATATTTAAAAAAATAAATAAAGCAATGATGGTTAACTAAGCTCTTTTGCGCTTTGTTCTGGTTGCCCATCTGTGATTCATGAAAACCTAGTCGTCATAAATCTTCACATGGGATTTAGTGCTAGTTAACCCGTTTACTGCATCTGTTACTCATATGTGTCCTTCAGTGGTATGTCTATAATATACGAGCCATTTACACAACGCATAAAATCAGCTTTAGCTCCTTTACACAAACACACATGTGCCATTACCCATAATGCCCTGTCAACTGGAGCTGCTGGAGTTCCTGTCTGGGAAAATAAGGGTTTAGATGAGGGAATCGATGCTTGGGCCTGAATGTCTGTGCTTTTTGTCCTTACTTTAGCTTAAAACTGAACAGTAATGTATAGTGCAGTTACCAGTTACTCAGTCTTAGTCATATCAGCACACGCAGCAACCTTCTGCACATCAACCGATTTTTCGATATGACTTGTGTCAAGATGTGTTTTATTAGGTAGAGTACTTCCATTAACTGAAGGACATCATAGAGACATTCTCCACTTACTTGTTTACATTGCTTATGTTGTGTTTTCTGTCAGCAACAGTAATGAGACCCTTGGAACATTTCGGTTCTGTTTTCTCTCACTTTGGCGGAGTCTCTAGCAGCTGCTTCGGTGATTTGTGCATACAACATTCTGTTCTTCCCCTCCTCCGCCGAGGCACTCTGTGCTTCTTCTTTTCACGCTTTCTTTAAGCATCCTAGTTTTTGAGTTCAATTTCTTCACTTTCATAGATGAAATCTATATTCAGCCACATAGGGGGGCATCTGGTTTTCATTATAAGTGTGACTCACAGATAAATTGGAGAACTATGCAGTGAAATTCCTGATTAAAACCTTGGCAGGCTTTTTAATTCTCTCAGATTCATGATTCTTGGGAAAAAAATATGCCATTTTCACATTTAACCCTCAATGTTGAGTCTTTTGACCACAGAAGCACATTGTCTTGGATTTCTGCCTTCCAAAAAGGCAGAATTCTTGGCCAAAAAACATGATATGACATTGTCCAAACCACCTTGCGAAAAAGAATGTTAGGAGTAATTTAATATTTACACAAAGTAGTGAAAACCGACACGCCAAGCTGGCCGGATTAAACTTTGAGATGTACCTAACGTTGCTTTCTGCATGATGGAGCTGACATGCTATCATAATCACTCTCTTCTTATCTGTTTTTTTTTTTTTTTTTTTCTCCAGTGACTGAACTTCATTCCCTCTCACCCTTATTTGAGCCAAGACAACCTGCGTCAAACATATCACTGAGGAATGCTTCAGAGAGGACTTTTAATCAAAGCTGCAAATGTTTTTCTAGAAATGCATGATTGAAAGTAATAGGACTCATGGATTCCGATCAAATGGACATTTTGGACATCTATCTCTAAAATCAAGACGTTTGCTTCCTATATGCTTAAAGTGTCAAGACAACATCTCCACGGCGCTGACAGCACGTTGGATAACATCTTGAGCACTGTCCATTGCTCCTCTGATATAACCGTTGTCATACTCGTCATGCCATGTCATCTCATCTCAGTGTCTGACAGGTTTCAGCATGTGCTAAACTGATAAATGCCTCATAGAAATGAAATACATGCTTATGAGGTTTCCAGACAATTATGCTTGCCGTTCTTGTCAATTCCTGTGGATGAGAGTGTGTGAATAAGGATGATGTTCCTGGAGAATGTGGTTTCTGTGGCCAGAGAAAGAGGGTCTGAACTAGCAGTCACTGAGCCATGGTGTTTCCAGACGAGGACATGCAGTTCCTGTCCCTCCAAATGCTTGGGAATAAGTAGTCGCCAAACTGTGGCTCCAACAGACATTATATTCTGCCTTTTTTCACCCTTCAGGCTGCAATTATGACTAATTTTAGATCCGCTGAGTAACAGGCAGAGAGGTCAAATGTCCACAGTTCATATTTTGAGCTCTGAATAAATGTTGGTCATTTGAGAAACCACAGTTGCCTCAATCTCCCTCTCCCTCTCTCTCTCTCTCTCTCTCTCTCTCTCTCTCTCTCTCTCTCTCTCTCTCTCTCTCTCTCTCACTATGCTACCATCTCTCCTCCCTGTACGGGGATTATGAATGGACTGTTTTGTCAGAACACCCATTACATACAGTGCTTGCCAAAGGTAAATGAGGCTATATAAATTTATGTTAACACAATTTTATTCCTTAATGAAATGGCTTTACATGCTTCTGCTTATTTCATCTGAAAACGAAAACCATCTTAGGCTGGATGCTCAGTTGTAAGGGTGATGTTGCCCAACTGCGAACATCTTGGACGCACAAAGATTCCCATGGTTGTTGTTTATTTTTATAGGAAGTTGAATTATTCTGGCAGGATGTTCTTTTCTGTCATTTCCTGTCACTGGGATGTTTTCCATTTGCTGGCATCTATTGTGTCAGTTGAGTCTGGTGCCAATAAGTCAGCATAAGGCACACTGGAGTTCTAGCTCATGCTGCATCACTGCTTTGGGAACACCTCTGCGTGATTGCGTCGTGAAGCACATGTGTAATCAGTCCAATGGAGAGATGGAACGTCATAGGCAGGTGACGTCATAGACCGGAAGGTATAAAGCACGAGGCTCTGCCTCTCAGAGTGCTGCGATCCCACTGAGGCACAGTGGCAGCTTATGTCGTGGGGTTAGCAGATGGACGTCACAGAGGGGTTAGAGACGGGCCCAGCCCTATCTCTGCCCTCACCTGCCAGGTCCGATGTTGCCTCTCTGGGTTCGGGAGCCCGCACTGCGGCTTCTCCTGCCCAGGGGGCAGCCTCGGTGCTGCAGCTGTCCAGTTCTGAGGAGTTGGATGTCTGCAGTATCGATGCAGGTAGATTTGAGGACTCGCCTCGCGAGGAGCTTGTGGCGGTATTGAGCAGAGCAGTGGCCAAGTTAAATATCGGCCACAAGAAAGTCAAGAGCGTGCCTCAGTAAAAAGCAGGCTTGATGAGCGCTTCCTTCCCATTCACTCTGCTCAACCTCCACGGCGGGGCTTGCCATTTTTCATGGATCTCCAAACCAAGGTGTTGAGATCGTGGAAGTGGCCCATGTCTTCCCATATTTTCAATCCCCAAACATCAGGTCACAGTAACATCTAGGGTTTGAAAAAGCATGGTTATGGACCGATGCCAAGGGTGGAGGAGACGCTTGTGAGCCATCTCTCTCCCGAATCAGCATCATCCATTAAAGCCACCTCGGCTTTAGTGGGCAAAGCGTACTCGGCGGCAGGTCAGGCAGCGGCATGTCTGCACACTACGGCAATCATGTAGGCATACCAGGCTGACTGCTTAGGGACCTGGGTGAGAGCCACGAGATCAGAGCTGACGTCGTAAAAGAGCTCCCATCTTCGGCCGATCTAGCTCTCCGGGCTACCAAGGAGACGGCAAGATCTGTGGGCCGTTCTATGGCAGCCCTGGTGGCCACAGAGAGGCATTTGTGGCTCAATCTTACGGAGATAAAGGAGAAAGATAAAACCTTTCTGCGCCGTTGTCTCCTAGTAGCCTGTTCGGTGACGCTGTCTCTACTGTCACCGAGGCAAAAAGCAGTTTCTCCCCCGTAAGCCCCAGGTCCCATCTGCTGCTGGGCGGGAGCAGCAGATGCTGGGTACTAGCTCCTCACACTGGGCACAGCAGAAACAGAGTGTCGCCACCCATACTCCCCTTCAGAAAGGGTGGCAGCCTTCCCTCCGGCGCACCCTTCCAAGGGTAAAACGGATCTGAGGACAGTTATTATCTCGAGGAAGGCTGCGTCTTAGAAGCCCTGACATCTAATGAGCCAGGGCAGTGAGGGTGGTCCCCTCCGGAGGCAGGCGGTGTTCACCTCAGTATACAGTGTCCGTCTCCCTTCAGTGCCCTCACGGGGTCAATCTGCCAGGGCTGAGAGTGTGGAGCTCCTTTGGGAGAAATTTGGCAGGGCCGAGGTGGACCTGTTTGCCACACAAGAGAACACTCATTGTCGACTGTGGTTCTCCCTAACACCTCCAGCTCCTCTTGGACTGGACACCACGGTACAGGAGTGGCCGAGGTTGCCTCTGTATGCTTTTCCCCCGATTGCTCTGCTTCCGCGAATTCTAGAGAGAGTGCACCAGGACGGGGTCCATCTCTTGTTAATAGCCCCGTTCTGGCCGGCCCGAGTATGGCTATTAGACATAGTGTCTCTCCTCGACGGCACTCCCCTGGAGATTCCACTCAGGAGGGACTTACTCTCTCAGGCGGGTGGTGCCATCCTGCACCCTCACACAGAGCTGTGGAAACTGTGGTCTTGGCCTTTGAGGGGGCCCAGCTCATAAGTTCTGGTCTCTCAACTGAGGTTGTGGAGACCATTCTACACTCTAGAGCTCCCTCCACAAGGAAACTGTACGCTCTGAAGTAGAGATTTTTCACCTCATGGTGCAGAGATTGCCTGTGGGATCCAGTTAACTGCCCCGTGAGCGCAGTGCTGGAATTCCTGCAGGAGAGATTCTCCGCTGGGTTAGCTCCCTCCACAATAAAGGTGTATGTGGCGGCCTTAGCAGCTTACCACACTCCTTTGGGTGGTGTTTCTTTGGGGTGACACCCTCTGGTTACTCGTTTCCTCTGTGGTACCTTGAGGTTAAGATCTGCAGTACGCACCAGGGTGCCTGCCTGGGACCTTTCAGTTGTCCTTCAAGGCCTGTCTGAGGCTCCCTTCGAGCCTCTCGAAGAAGTTCCTGAGAAGTTTCTCACTCTAAAGACTATCTTTCTTCTTGCTATATCTTCTTTAAAGAGAATCTGTGATATCCAAGCCCTCTCTGTGGCACCCTTGTGCTTAGAATTTGCCCCAGGCATGGCCAAGGCCTTCCTCTATCTGAGGCCTGGGTATATTCCTAAGGTTCCCACTAATCCCCTGAGACCTATAGTACTTCAGGCCTTCTGTCCTCCTCCGTTTCTGACGTCAGACCAGGAAAGATCTAATCTGCTTTGTCCGGTTCATGCGCTAGATGCCTATGCCCAAAGAGCTGCCCTGTGGAGGAAATCGGAACAGTTATTTGTCTGTTACGGGCCACCCTCGAGGGGGGTCTGGCTTTTAAGCAGAGGATGATCAAGTGGGTAGTCAAGGCTATCTCACTTGCTTATGTGGCCTTCTCCTTTGGCTGTCCATGCCCACTAAACTAGGAGTATGGCTGCCTCGCAGGCACTTTTGGCAGGGGCCTCCCTGCAGGATGTTTGTTATGCGGCAGGATGGTCCTCACCACACACTTTTGTCAGGTTCTATGAGCTCAGCATTAATGCTACTCCAAGGGCTCAGGTGCTTGCCTCCTAAACAATGTCACAGGCGGGCATCTGGCTCCTATGGGGACGTGGGTATTCTTGTTCCCAAAGTGGTGATGCAGTGTGAGTTCCCTTGAAAGGGAACGTCTCGGTTATGCATGTAACCTTAGTTCCCTGATGAGGGAACGAGACGCTGCGTCACCCTGCCATACTCCCTGCATGCCGGCAAGCGTCTTGCTTCAAACTTTTACAGAAGCTAGTGGCGTTTGTTGCCGTTGTGCTTTATACCTTCCGGTCCATGACGTCACCCGCCTATGACGTTCCATCTCTCCATTTCACTGATTACACATGTGCTTCACGACGCAATCACGCAGAGGCGTTCCCAAAGCAGTGACGCAGCGTCTCATTCCCTCTTCAGGGAACTAAGGTTACATGCGTAACCGAGACATTTGCCATCAGGAATAAAATACATTTTCATTTTATTTTACAACTGTATTTTTGATCAAATAAACATAGTCTTGATAAGCACAGAGACACAATTATTCCAAACCTTTGCCCAGTAGTGTGTATATAGCCTATATTTTGAAAAAGGCAGCATTTTCAAGTTTCAGACAGAGCCCATGTGTTTCTTGTATGGGATCTATATCCTCAAAGACATAATCTGTACTGTCAAAACCTCTTCAGTGATTCGTGCCATAGGCTTTATTTAAAGAACATCAAACAACTACATTGAAAGTGTTTTGAAACATGGACTGACTTATGGTAATGCGTTGGTGCAAAGCTTTATACATTACATTGCGTGTCAATCCTAAAAACCATGAACATGTCTTGGGATCAACAGGCTTTTAAGATGAACTCATTTGAGGTTTGAATGTTTTTTTGTACCATCATCTGGTTCAGCTTGTAGCACAGTCTCCCTCTTTCCCACCTCCCCCGGTCCCATATGATACTCCCTTTGCTCTTAGGGTCTACTAATGACATCACAGCACACATCTTGATAGACGTCAAACATTTTTCACCACAACCAGGCTCAGATGGCACAACTAATGATCTCCATATGAAGCATGCATAGAAAATAGGGGGTTGGGGGAAGTGGTATAGGGCCTTGCTGAGCAGAACCAACCATGAGAATCCCAATAAAACCTGTGCGACATGTAACGCATCTCTCCAAGTGTAATCCAATGAGATTGATGTAGCATTTCTGATTGGTAGAATTTGGTAGGCTATTTGTTTATTGTACAAATAGTATTTAGATGAAATCATAAAAGTTAGAAGAAATCAGTGGTGTTACCACAGCCAATTATAGGCCTAATGTTATTATGATTTTACCCTGTCTTTGTTTTTATAACCCTATATGGTTCACACTGACAGTGATTAAACCATTGAAGGCCACTGGATCACTGTGTTGTTGGTTTCTAGTACCCTTACAAAAAAGTTTTATTCAAGTATACTCCTTCCAAACAAAAAAATAAGAAAGTATACTCTCAGTCTACTTTTATATAATTCTCATAAATATACTTTATGTACAAACCCGATTCCAAAAAGTTGAGACACTGTACAAATTGTGAATAAAAAAGGAATGCAATAATTTACAAATCTCATAAACTTATATTTTATTCACAATAGAATATAGATAACATATCAAATGTTGAAAGTGAGACATTTTGAAATGTCATGCCAAATATTGGCTCATTTTGATTTCATGAGAGCTACACATTCCAAAAAAAGTTGGGACAGGTAGCAATAAGAGGCCGGAAAAGTTAAATGTACATATAAGGAACAGCTGGAGGACCAATTTGCAACTTATTAGGTCAATTGGCAACATAATTGGGTATAAAAAAGAGCCTCTCAGAGTGGCAGTGTCTCTTAGAAGTCAAGATGGGCAGAGGATCACCAATTCCCCCAATGCTGTGGCGAAAAATACTGGAGCAATATCAGAAAGGAGTTTCTCAGAGAAAAATGGCAAAGAGTTTGAAGTTATCATCATCTACAGTGCATAATATCACCCAAAGATTCAGAGAATCTGGAACAATCTCTGTGCGTAAGGGTCAAGGCCGGAAAACCATACTGGATGCCCGTGATCTTCGGCCCTTAGACGGCACTGCATCACATACAGGAATGCTACTGTAATGGAAATCACAACATGGGCTCAGGAATACTTCCAGAAAACATTGTCGGTGAACACAATCCACTGTGCCATTTGCCGTTGCCGGCTAAAACTCAAAAAAGGTAAAAAAAGAAGCCATATCTAAACATGATCCAGAAGCGCAGGCGTTTTCTCTGGGCCAAGGCTCATTTAAAATGGACTGTAATGGAAAACTGTTCTGTGGTCAGACAAATCAAAATTTGAAGTTCTTTTTGGAAAACTGGGATGCCATGTCATCCGGACTAAAGAGGACAAGGACAACCCAAGTTGTTCTCAGCGCTCAGTTCAGAAGCCTGCATCTCTGATGGGATGGGGTTGCATGAGTGCGTGTGGCATGGGCAGCTTACACAGCTGGAAAGGCACCATCAATGCTGAAAGGTATATCCAAGTTCTAGAACAACATATGCTCCCATCCAGATGTCGTCTCTTTCAGGGAAGACCTTGCATTTTCCAACATAACAATGCCAGACCACATACTGCATCAATTACAACATCATGGCTGCGTAGAAGAAGGATCCGGGTACTGAAATGGCCAGCCTGCAGTCCAGATCTTTCACCCATAGAAAACATTTGGCGCATCATAAAGAGGAAGATGCCACAAAGAAGACCTAAGACGGTTGAGCAACTAGAAGCCTGTATTAGACAAGAATGGGACAACATTCCTATTCCTAAACTTGAGCAACTTGTCTCCTCAGTCCCCAGACGTTTGCAGACTGTTATAAAAAGAAGAGGGGATGCCACATGGCAGTGGGAAACATGGCCTTGTCCCAACTTTTTTGAGATGTGTTGATGCCATGAAATTTAAAATCAACTTATTTTTCCCTTAAAATGATACATTTTCTCAGTTTAAACATTTGATATGTCATCTGTGTTGTATTCTGAATAAAATATTGAAATGTGAAACTTCCACATCATTGTCCCAACTTTTTTGGAATCGGGTTTGTACTTTAGAAATATACTTCACTTAAAATGTAAAATTTCACTACTATAAGCCTACTTGACTTATACTGACAGAAAAAGTCTAAATATATTTGCCCTATACTTGTTCTCAATCGTTTGATCAAGATATACTTAAAAGTATAACTAAGTACTCTAAGTGTACTTGTCTTGTAGTTGTGTTTACTCTTTTGAGTAGCTTATTCAATTGTTTTACATACTGCCTCAAAAATTTAAATTTTTGAAAATATTGATTTGTAAAGAAAACAGATATGTTCCTAGAGTATCTGAATTTTTGTGTAGGCTAGTCCACTGGTTCTGTACGTGGGAATTTACTTCAAATCTACTTTACTCTTTCCCCACCACTGACTGAATTTTCGAGAAGGGTATAGCTACAGCCTGGAGATCTCCGGAGATGTGAAATCGCACACTTTCTGCTTCCTGTAGTAAATGCAATATTTGTCAAATACACAGATGTTTCAGAGACATTTTCATTTATGTACTGCTTAATACAGCATCTGTTCGTACAAGAATAAAGTTCAACATATAAGCCTACACTATCAAAGTGGGGTCTACATTTTTTATCAGTTTTATTTTGATAAACATGACAATATAACATCACGACTACATGAAAAGAGGTTTTACCGTTATTAAAAAAAACTGATTTGTGAGCATTAGTGGAACTGAATGTTTTAGAATAAACACAAAACACACATGATCACTGTCATGCGGTGAATCCGGCCAATCGTGGAACAGCTGTGTCGTCATCAGAGCTCGTGCAGACTTGTGCAGCCACTCTAGACAACCTGCACCGGCTGTATTAGCCGACTGCTCTCGAATCGCTTGAAATTGACTGCAGGGCGGGTTTTGTGATGAATAGCATGCTAAAGAAAATGGCATTTCAGGAGATAAGCAGTTAATAAGATTATACGACATGAGATCGCCGAGCCGGGCCTTCCGCAACTCCCCAACCGGACCTCACAGGACAATGGAAGCTTTTTAGTTGCACCCACCGTAACTACCCCCTCCTACCCCACGAATCTTGAGCCCTGGGACACTCCTGTTGCTTAGAACACAGGGACAGAGTAAAACGTTCCCACAGACCGTACTGGGACGGCTTTCCACTTTAGTTTAGTTTAGTATTAGTTTTTTTAGTTGAACATTCTATATTCTACATGAGGTTCAAACTCTGGTCTGAAAGACCACTGGCCAAAAATTCAACCAAAAATGGAAATTTTATGTTTATCTGCTTACCCCCAGGGCATCCAAGATGTAGCTGTCTTTGTTTCTTCAGTAGAACACAAATGAAGATTTTTAACTCCAACCGTTGCAGTCTGCCAGTCGTGTAATGAATGTGAATGGTCACAGTTGAGAGTATGAGAGCTATGAGAGTATAAAAAAAACATACACATACAAATTGATATTAAACCCTGCAGCTCGTGACGACACATTGATGTCTTAAGATACAAAACGATCGTTTTGTGCGAGAAACCGAACAGTATTTATGTAACTTTTTTTTTTTTATACCTCGAATGTGATCTATGTACAACAGCCTTGAGCGCACCATCATTTCCGGCGAGTGAGGTCAAATGTACACGATATGGCGTATTTCAATCGATACAAGCGGTGGAAGTGATCTCTCGCACGTATTTCTAAACCATATTGTGTATTTTGACCGCACCTAGTGGAAGTCATCGCGCAGTGAACGCTGATGTACAAGTGCTGGTCATATAATTAGAATATCATCAAAAAGTTGATTTATTTCACTAATTCCATTCAAAAAGTGAAACTTGTATATTATATTCATTCATTACACATAGACTGATATATTTCAAATATTTATTTCTTTTAATTTTGATGATTATAACTGACAACTAAGGAAAATCCCAAATTCAGTATCTCAGAAAATTAGAATATTACTTAAGACCAATACAAAGAGAGGATTTTTAGAAATCTTGGCCAACTGAAAGGTATGAACATGAAAAGTATGAGCATGTACAGCACTCAATACTTAGTTGGGGCTCCTTTTGCCTGAATTACTGCAGCAATGCGGCGTGACATGGAGTCGATCAGTCTGTGGCACTGCTCAGGTGTTATGAGAGCCCAGGTTGCTCTGATAGGGGCCTTCAGCTCTTCTGCATTGTTGGGTCTGGCATATCGCATCTTCCTCTTCACAATACTCCATAGATTTTCTATGGGGTTAAGGTCAGGCGAGTTTGCTGGCCAGTTAAGAACAGGGATACCATGGTCCTTAAACCAGGTACTGGTTGCTTTGGCACTGTGTGCAGGTGCCAAGTCCTGTTGGAAAATGAAATCTGCATCTCCATAAAACTCTAAAACTGCTGAGCTCTAAAACTTCCTGGTATATGGCTGCGTTGACCTTGGACCTCAGAAACCATAGTGGACCAACACCAGCAGATGACATGGCACCCCAAACCATCACTGACTGTGGAAACGTTACACTGGACCTCAAGCAACGTGGATTGAGTGCCTCTCCTCTCTTCCTCCAGACTCTGGGACCCCGATTTCCAGCAGCAGTCCAGTCCTTTTTGTCTTTAGCCTAGGCGAGACACTTCTGACGCTGTCTGTTGTTCAAGAGTGGCTTGACACAAGGAATGCGACAGCTGAAACCCATGTCTTGTGTACGTCTGTGCGTAGTGGTTCTTGAAGCACTGACTCCAGCTGCAGTCCACTCTTTGTGAATCTCCCCCACATTTTTGAATGGGTTTTGTTTCACAATCCTCTCCAGGGTGCGGTTATCCCTGCTGCTTGTACACTTTTTTTCTACCACATCTTTTATTTCCCTTCGCCTCTCTATTAATGTGCTTGGACACAGAGCTCTGTGAACAGCCGGCCTCTTTTGCAATGACCTTTTGTGTCTTGCCCTCCTTGTGCAAGGTGTCAATGGTCATCTTTTGGACAACTGTCAGGTCAGCAGTCTTCCCCATGATTGTGTAGCCTACAGAACTAGACTGAGAGACCATTTAAAGGCCTTTGCAGGAGTTTTGAGTTCATCAGCTGATTAGAGTGTGGCACCAGGTGTCTTCAATATTCAACCTTTTCACAATATTCTAATTTTCTGAGATACTGAATTTGGGATTTTCCTTAGTTGTCAGTTATAATCATCAAAATGAAAAGAAATAAACATTTGAAATATATCAGTCTGTGTGTAATGAATGATGTAATATACAAGTTTCAACTTTTTGATGATATTCTAATTATATGACCAGCACATGTACATAGTGCTGTATTTAAGGTTAAAAAAAATATAAATACTGTCCGGTTTCTCGCACAAACCGATCATTTTGTGTCTTAAGACATCAGTGTGTCTTATTTGTATGTGCATGTTTTTTTTTTACTCTCATAGCTCTCATACTCTCAACTGTGACCATTCACATGCATTATACGACTGACAGACTGCAACGGCTGAAGTTCAAAATCTTCATTTGTGTTCTACTGAAGAAATAAAGACAGCTAAATCTTGGATGCCCTGGGGTAAGCAGATAAACATCAATTTTCCATTTTTAGGTGAACTATCCCTTTAAAAATATACTTGAACTTAATTATACTTAATAAAACAAACTTGAAGTATAGCCTACTTTTCTCCCCTATTCTGCTGCAGTATCCAACTGTATCTGGCTACCGTTGAGTCACTTGGCGCTTGCACATATGCAGGCTTTTCAGGACATAGGATGTTTAATGGTATTTTTCAATCTAGAAGTCATTGTAACAGTTCGTTGTTATGGGAAGAAGGAGGCGGGAACCGGCGAACATTTAAAAGACTTTAATCAATAAAACAAACAAACTGAAAGTAAAGCGGGCAGCCTCTCACGGACGACACACATAAACCATAAACAAAACACACCGTAAATTCCAGGCCTGGTCCTCTCTCGTCCTTCACTGGTGTCGCTCGCTCCTCCCACGTCTCTCACTCGTCAACCTTGCCACAGTCATGTCTATAGAGATTAAGAAATTGCAATGAATGCTATGTATTGAGGTTATATGTGAACAAATTGTAAGGGCAATGCCAATGATTTCGTTGTCACTGCTAATCGCTGAGACAGTTGTCTAGTTCTCGAATGCAGTTCACTTTGTTTATCGTTTGTTCTTGCCTTCTTCTCCTTATATGGTGTTTTCTTTTCATATCACTCCTTCAAAGAAGTATGACGTTTTATTCGATTAATTTTACAATATCATGAGGCATTTTTTATATTAAAATCATCCGCTCATCTACTCTTCTGGCTTCCAGCATCATTCTTCCCTGGTTTCTCACTTCCTCCTGGATCTTTCCAGAGCTCCAGGGAGAGTGTATGAAAATCTCTCTCCTCTCTGTTTCTTCCTGCAATCCTTTCCCCAATTATATTGTGTTCAGTCATCCAAAGGCCACAGTTCCCCGGAGTTTACTGTCTTGATTCAAGTATTTGGTTAAATAAATGACATAATCAGTGCTTAAGAAACCATGCAGTGAACCAGATCATTTGACATCAAGGCAATTCAATGAAATCAAATTAAATTCATTCCGAAAAAGGAGTAAACATCATAGGATAAAACAAGAAAGTTTTTCAGGAGTCCATATAACACATTTTAACAAAAACATATTATACACCAAGTGCAGAGTGTCAGAGGCATTAAAATGACTTCTGTTGATAGTAAAAAGTCAGTGTTTTCAATAATTTAGTTGTTAGAATGGCATGTTCCTATTAGCTAAATGTGTGTGGGTGTTTGCTTTTTTACACAGCATAATTTTATGTTTGATAACACAAGCCTGAGGCCTGGATACCATGAACCTCATTCATCATCAGCAGCATTCATCAAGCAGCAGATGCTGGCAAAAAAAAAAAAAAAAAAAAAAAAAAAAAAAATGTGTTTAAAATATTGATGCCATTTTCCCTTTTTTTCAGGTTTAGCAAATACATGTTAGGTTACTAAAAGCACAACAGTTCCCATAAAATTGTCAATATATACCTCAAAAGCGATGTGCATTATCCACAGATTTTATATTCTTAATATTTTTATAAACCCTAGCAGTACATGTCTTTTTATTATTCATCTGTATGCAATTATCCAGATGCCACCTACACCGAAAAAAAAATATATATATTTTTACTGCTTGTTCAGATTCCTTAATTAAAATGAGCTAAAGCAACACAATTGCTATACATTTTGTCCTAACTTAATTTGATTGTGTTAAATCCACTTCAGTATAAATCAAATTTAAGTTTACTTAATCAGATTGTGTTGAGATTACATGAATGATTTGTGTTGCATTAACTGAAACTGGGCGGGCTTGTTATTTCCTAGCATGCTTTGCATATGGCTAAATCAAGAGAGAGTAAATGCTATTTTATATGTAAAAGTATTATTTTATGTATTTTTGAGCAAGATGAGAAAGGGGGAGACTTGATTGTGTTTAATAGTGTTTAACATTCAATTATGTTGGAATTATTTGGGTTAACATTGTGGAGAAGAGTGGAGCATTTGCTTAGGCTGTGGACTAATACAGCTAATACATGTCATAACGGCTTTGCTGAAAGAGCTTTTAATGCTAATAGCATGTAGGATGCTAATGTGTGCTATTACTAGCTAAAAGTTTGTCAACTAGCTAGTGTAGTATTATAATTCAGTTGTGTAGCAAATTATTAAAATATATGAAATTGAAGTAGATGAATGAATATATGAAATAGAATGCCTGAATCATGCCAGGAGCCATATAAAATTAACTTTGAGACTACTTAATTGAGTCACTTAAAATGTATTCATCCCATGATGTTGACGTTACATGAACAATTTATGTTTGTTTAACTTAATTGATTCATGTGGGACGGATGTACACATTTAAATCATGTAAATCCACACACTTTTTTTTTTCAGTGTATATATTATTTTGCAATTATTTTGACTACAGAATTTGTCAGTAAGAGTGTTGTTAATATCTTCAGATGGACAAATTATTTCAGATTATCTTATTTTTAGATTATGGCTGACTTTCTTCTACAAAATGAAGACACTTCTCTCTCAGGTTCTTAAATATACTAACTAAAAACTTCAGAGGGAGGTTGAGAAAAAAAAAAAAAAAAAAAAAGAGGTAGAAAGGGAGGAAAGGATAGCTGAGGTTTGTAGCGTGTACAGCTGGAAAGCACTGCAGCAGAATCCAAATGAGTTAATTGTATACTGCTCTTGGCTATCTGGTACATTGTAATCACTGCATTGGGAACTCCCCGTGCTTCTGCAACAGAACATTTTTTTTCCTCTGGGACAAATATGAGATCTGTTGAAGCTGCTGTGGCATGTGCCTAGCTGGGTTGACCCTGCACAGAAATATGTTCCTCCATCAATCCTATTTTTAGGTAGCGGTAGTCTTATAATGTACCGACACACAGCTTGGCCATATCCCTTTGTATGGTTGGATCCCATCTGTAATCTGAGCATTGTAAAAACCCATTCCATATCAGTCAACACATTTTAAATTAATTTTATTGCTGTCTGTTCTGTCTGGAGATTCTCCAGTTCCTGGAGGAGCTGAGATCTTTGAGAGCGCTGTTTAATGCAGATGCAGTATATCTGTCAACAGATATAGATATTTTTATGTAGTCTGATTTTTTTAATTTTTTTAAATGTAATGCCACCTGAATGTGCACACACACACGCACATAAGGGTCTGTCTACAGTATACAGCTGCCTCAATCACTTCTCATTACAGTGTTCAAACAGGCCTAGTTTTAAAAATAGCTGCAGTCTAATAAAGGCAGATGAACTGGTGGGTCAGGGAGGTGAAGTGAGGTGAAGAAACAGGAGTGGGGTGGGCAGAACATGGTGACTGGCTCAAGTAAACATATACTTACTTGAAATTTGTTTTCATAGAATTACTAGAGAGAAGAGATTTGATTTCCCAGCTGATCCCTGGGTGGTTCTTCAGGTCCAAGGACTCGTTTACAGGCTACCCTGAACTCTCGGTTGACCCCTTAACGTCTGGTTTGATTTACTGACAATTAACGATTTTTGAGACAAAAACATCTGAATGTAGGCCGTGAATCATTACATAGCAGAAATCACTGGTCACTGGTGATTTTGGTTAGACATGTACACATAACCTGTAGGACTACATAATGTATCAAACGATCTGTAACAAAGCAATAGTGGCACAGTAAAAACCTTTTTTCTCACATAAGTGTGTTGCGCCTTTCCTGTCGAATCCAATATAGAAGGCATGGCATGTTTTTTATTTTTTTATTTCAGGGCAGGCTCTCTCATCGGAGCTGTGTTTTTTCCACAACCTGGCACTGCACAACATTTTGCACTCTTCAAAGGCATGTTTATTGCTTAGTTGCTACTTGATGCAGTCTCCTGTAACAAATTAATACATTTCTGTTCAAATATCACTTCTATCACAAAATATAGTACCTTGAGACCTTTCCGACGATTTGTGTTTTGTCAAGATTAGAAAAGATTTTGATTATAAAGTAGTTAAAATAAATGTTGTAATATGAAACCTGACTCCACCCACTAGTTGCGGAGCACAAATCATTTAGAGTGCAATTTCAAAACGGTTTCAGTGGAAGAATTTTGAGTTTGTAAGCTTTCAAATTATACCTAATTTAGTATAATTTGATTATTACTATGAAACAATTTGATAAATAAAATAGCATGTGTTGTAGAAGTCTCCCAAATTAGGCACTACATACTAATTCTGACATAGAATGCATGAATTGTAGAACGTGCCATCTCGTATGGAACATTTCTCTCTTTTTCTACAACTATTTTCCATGTTCCATTTGAAGCAAATGATGTTTCATCTCATATGTTGCTGCTAGCTTTAGCACTTATAGCCTCTCCCCATTTGCTACACAGAGAAAGCTGAAACTGTTGAGTGCAGAAAGTGTCCTACATTCAGGTACTCATAGTGCACTGCCGATTTCATGCAAGCCTTATCATCTCTTAGTGTGGCATTTATTCCAAAACGTTTATATAATTTAAAAGTTTGTTGGTCAGGAAGATATATTTTTAAAGAAATTAACTTTTACTTAGCAAGGAAATGTTAAAAAGGTACACATTTTCAAATAAATGTACTTCTTTTGAACGTTCTATTCATCAAACAATGAACTTCATTCACTCCTCATTATTTTTTAGTTTTAAGTCAGACATCAACCTTCTTAGTATTCCTCGATCAATTTATTATAAACAATATAACAAGAAAAAAAAAACTATTATAAAAGAATGCCTGTTTTCCTATTAATTTTTTTGTAAAAATTGTATAGGGTCGCTAATGACCCGTGGTGTGAAGCAGTGTAAGTATTATTATCATTTTTTTTTCTGCACAACAATAATTGAATCTTTGATGGCTAAATAAGTGCAATTTACCTTTATTTCACAAGGTGACAATGTCTGATACACAATGATGAAGTGACATTTCACTCATAGTTACCGTAAGCAGAAAATGAAAGAATAGCAAAACTTCATAAACAAAACTTGAAATGAGTTTTATATTATCGCGACAGATTAGAGATCCATCCGTGTTAGATATAGATCCGGGTCGCTAAAGACCCGAATATGCAATAATGACTGGCGAAACATTTGTGCATTTAAGGATTAAAATAGAAAATAGTTTTTTTTTAATTGTAACAATATGTTACTGTTTTTACTGTATTTTTCAATGAAATAAATGCAGCCTTGGTGAGACTTCATTAAAAAATGAAAAAACAAACAAACATAAAAATGTACAGACCCCAACGGTAGTGTATGTATATGAATATCTCAGAATGAGAATATTTGATTCATGACAGATGAAGAGAGATACTTGCTTCCTCTGTGAGTTAAAGTTAAGGCAGAGCTGATCTCACTGGATAGCTGCTGGACAGCAGATAAATATTTGAAGAGAAATGAAAGAAGGAGGCCTAAGCCAACTCCAGGGTAAAGTAAGCTTTCCAAATATTTAAGGAGTTCTACAGTGAAAACACTCCTCTCACTTCAAATAAAATGCCTGGAGAGCCTGCTCTAATAAAAGCTCAGGAGGATTATTTATTTTTGAACCGAGAGTTTGGATTAATGAGAAATAGGGCAATGAATGTGATTGTGTTATTCATTAACCCACAATAACTGGGCTCAGTTATCTGGCTGTGTGTAAGATAGCAGCCTTCATTAGTGTCGCCACAGCATCTGCATCCACTAGGGGGTGGTCTCATGTCACAGGACCTACAGGCAAAGAAAACAGAAGTTGTTTTTATGGCATGCAAACACTTATTCATTTTACCTTGATCTATATTTACTTCTTTTTTTTTTTGAACCCTTTTAGATACACAACACATGTTTTTTTGCGTTGTGCCTTCAGAGCTGTCGGTCTAATATGTGCATCAGAGTGGGGGCCTGGCTGGTGCTGCCTGCTGGCGGGGTGAGGTAGAACCATCCCTCTAACTAAGCATACTAAAGCAACCGAAGGCCCTTCAGAGCCTCACACTCTGTGACCACTGCCCACAGGGGTCTTCTAATCGTCCCAGTAATCACTATAAACTCAACAAAGCAGGCGCCCTGCTGTGGAACGTTCCGGAGTCGTGTGTTATTTGAGAGCGTGGTGCTGGACGGCCAGCTGACTCTGACAAACACAGCAGCGCTCTTCTGCCAGATTCTCACCCAAGACAGGAAGAGCAGTGCAGAAACATATTCCCTGCTTCTTATGGTTATCATAAGAATCAGCTGCTGCATTCATCTATATGTTTTACATATATCTTCACTGTTATCAGGTTTCCTTTTTTTAGTTAAAACTGGACAAAACAAGCATAAAGAGATTATTCAACTGTTACTATACTAGGTTTAAACATAACAGACACTTTTATCCAAAGCAACCTAAAGTGTATCCAGAATATATCAATATATGTGTTCCTTGTGAATTGTGAATCCATAACTTTTGTGTTGTTAGGACCTGTTCAGCTACAGCGACTATACTATACTATACTATACTATACTATACTATACTATACTATACTATACCTGCCACAGTTATGTTCCGTTTGTGTTAGTTTTCATGGACTATTAGTTGTTTTCATTGGTCACATATCTTCCTTTGTTCTATTTTCCCGCCACAATCTTTCACCATGGACACTGATCACATTCATCAGCTGTTCGTCATTCTAGTAAATCATCTGTGTATTTAAGTTCCTGCTTGTTTTCTGTTCAGTTGTCTGGTATTGTCTGTGCTAAAGTGCACACTGTTTTGCACCCTACCGTCGCTATAAATAAACTTTGTATTTACTTGTACCTGGTCCTCATCTTCCTTGGACCCCAGTGTGACAATATCATACTGTAACATGCCATACCATTACATACCATACACTCTCAGAAAAAAAAGGTACAGTGCTGTCACTGGGGTGGTACCCTAAGGTACAAAAGTGAAAAGGTACATCTTTGTACCTTACTCACCCCTAAATGGTACATATTAGTACCTTAAAAGGTACATATCAGTACTTTAAGAGTGCATATTAGTACCTTAAAGGTACATATTAGTACCTTTTTGGTTTTGTACTATAGAGTACCGCCCCAGTGACAGCAATGTACCTTTTTTTCTGACAGTGTACCTAGACTAGACTGTACATACCTTTACAGTGAAATCGCCATTTTGCATCGCCATGTTTCTACAGTAGCCCTAAACGGACAAACTTCTCTACAGAGTGCTAGTCACTCCCTGCTCTCGCCGACATCTTTGTCCTGTGTTGGCCCCTGTATCTTCTCTATGTGCTTCGGAAGGGTGAGCGGTGGGTGATTACAATTCAGGACCTCACCACTAGTTGCCACTAAAATTTACACATTGTACCTTTAACCATTACAGAAACATTCAACATTCATTGGTCTAATAAATTTGACTTGCCGTCTCAATTTTCTCCCTATTTTAGCTAAGTTTAGCTGTATTATTGCTTGGACGCTTCAAGTCAGTGTTCAGTGAATGTCTTTGTCCTAAAGTCCAATGCTTAAAGATGCAGTATCTGAGAAACGCTGTTGAAAGTGGATCGGACCAAGCACCAAAACACACTTGTAACCAATCATCAGTAAGGGGCGTATACACTCATAATGGGAAAAGTGTCCTGCTGCATTCCAGTTAGTTTTTTATTAGCCCTTCACTTATGTTAACTTCACTCGGATGTGCGTCATTGCTTACACTGCATGAGTGCCCACTACTGGCGAAACTTTTGCAATGAGCTGAACTGGAACGTCCTAAGCCCTTGATCACTTGGAATCCACTATGGAGTTGATTTATTTATTTTTTTCCTTTACGAAATTGTTCAATGCAGCATTCTATATGTATACAGGTGTGTTTGGGTTGTTTTAAATGTTTTTAAAAATAATTAAAATATCATAGAGTGGTTTGTGGTGGGGTAAATTAAACGCGATATGTGGTGACATCACATGCATTGTGTTATATGAAGCTGCCTGAAGTGTACATATGAAGTAGACTCACTCCCTCTGTTAAAATCAGGAGCAAGGGTCTGTCCATATAAACTTCCCTCGTCCACTTCACAAAGTGTCTAAAAGTGCAGTGGAACTGCATAGGGTGTTTGTGAATTTTGGGTTGGATCTATCAAGGGGTGTGATCCTTTTGGGTAGTGGTGTGTTTGTTTCGGTGATATTAACAGTGTTCTCAGAAATTGCTTACTGCACCTTTAATATAGGCTTCTACAAGCAGCACAGGAAATCAGATGGAAAAGATTAAAATATACATATTTATATAAGATTGGCTTTAGTTTAGTTTTAATTTAATATGATCATAGTATGATTGTTTTTATTGGGGTTTATACCATCTGTGCCTACCCCCATAAAACACACTTATTGTATGAGCAATGCCAGCCCAGCACTACTTTAAAAAAGGCCCCCTACATCTGGAAATCATTGGTTTTGTTTAAGGCTTTTATTGTAAAGCCAGAAATGTGTGGAGCACCACTTTCATAATTATGTCCTTTAGAATTAGTAGATGGTTACTTTTTATCAAATCAAAAGGTAGAACATTTCTTTCTTTCTTTCTGTTCAACAATTGTTCTTACACTTGGAGATGTCTCAGTATTTTTGTCCATACATTAGAAGTCAATGGTCAGCAGTTTGGTTACCTACATTATTCAAAATATATTCAAGTGTTAGATTTTTCTAATGAAATTAGGTTACCTAATTGTTAACAGAATATTCATTTTTGGGAGAACTATCCCTTTAAGGCTTAAAGCTGTAGTTTGAGCTCCTCACCAAAGCTGCATGTGTCGAACCCATCTGTTAAATGTTATAGATGCCACTCGATCTAAGGAGGAAACTGTTTATTAGCTGTAAAATGCAGGTGATAGAAGCTCAGTTGAGAAGTTGACATGGGATATAACAGCACCCTCAAATACCTTCAGCCTAATGTAGCGTAATGCAGCCTGTCAATGAAATGGGTAGTTTGACAGTCTTTCTCTGATCAAAGCTGACCTCTTCTACATATCTTGGCTCACTGTGACAAGAGAGAGGGCTCACAGATAACCCGAGCAGAGTTACATTGGAAAGTTAAAGGGCATTCCAGGTGATAACACTGCCTATTGCAAACAATTAAATCCATGTTGTGAGGTTAACCAGACATGCATGATATAAGTGTATCAGTTATTTATATTTTGAATGTATCATATTGTAATGATGTGGTACCTGAATTTACTTAAAACAATTGGTTTTATTTTTTTATTTTTTTGGCATAACACAAAAATAATTGCTGATTTATATTGGACATAATTTTGATATCAGACATATTTTTTTATTTAAGTCGACATAAATAAATACTGCAATATTCCATTAAAAATTAAATGGAAAACATTTCCATTAAAAATTAAAACACATAAACATACGTAAAGATTCAAGTCTTTGCTGCTTCCTGACATCTTATCTCACTAACCACTCCAGGACCCCCCACTGTTCATCTCCTTCAGAAACAGGAAAGACCCTTCTCATCAGCTTCAAGCTCTCCTCTTACCCCTGTATCTCTGCCATCTTTCCACAACTTTGTCAAAAGACTAACGTTGCAAGGATAGCATAAAAGGTTCTGGAGTGGGGGATGGTGTTAATCTGTGTTGATGGTTTTACACCAGTGCTTTGCTATGGCTAGTTTCCTATGTCCTTTCCAGCGTTGAGGGATGAGTCCTGTGAGGGGACGTGACCCTGTTGCTGACGGCTAAGCTAGTGCTGGTTGCTCAGCGGGAGTCTAGGTCTGTCCACCTGGAGAGGGCAGGGGGCACTGGGGAAAGGGTCAATGACACCACTCTCAGAGCAGTTTCCTGTGTTCTTAAACATCTGCAGCCCACTGGGGTTACATCACTCAGCGTCATCTGCAGCTGTCAACCCCAGCACACCAGCTTCCCCAATGTGCCCGGATCCTGCTCCTGACCTCCTTCCTGCCTGCCCCACACCACTCCGTGCGCCTGTACCACCCCTCCCCCCAACCCAAGAGATAAACAGCGGCGAGTCAGATTACCCAGAGTCCCCACTCCTCTGAAGCAGCCCATTCACAAGCCCCTGGATAGCGATAAGAGGATGAATCACAGCACTGTTCTGAGTGCTTTGTGGAAGCCGTGCTGCTCAGAGGCTCTCTTTGTGTGTTGATGCTTCAGCTGTGTGTGTGTATCTGTGTCCATGTGTTTCAGAAGTTAGTATGTGTGTACAAACCCGATTCCAAAAAAGTTGGGACACTGTACAAATTGTGAATAAAAAAGGAATGTAATAATATACAAATCTCATAAACTTATATTTTATTCACAATAGAATATAGATAACATATGAAATGTTGAAAGTGAGACATTTTGAAATGTCATGCCAAATATTGGCTCATTTTGGATTTCATGAGAGCTACACATTCCAAAAAAGTTGGGAAAGGTAGCAATAAGAGGCCGGAAAAGTTAAATGTACATATAAGGAACATCTGGAGGACCAATTTGCAACTTATTAGGTCAATTGGCAACATGATTGGGTATAAAAAGAGCCTCTCAGAGTGGCAGTGTCTCTCAGAAGTCAAGATGGGCAGAGGATCACCAATTCCCCCAATGCTGCAGCCAAAAATAGAGGAGCAATATCAGAAAGAGTTACTCAGAGAAAAATTGCAAAGAGTTTGAAGTTTTCATCATCTACAGTGCATAATATCATCCAAAGATTCAGAGAATCTGGAACAATCTCTGTGCGTAAGGGTCAAGGCCGGAAAACCATACTGGATGCCCGTGATCTTCGGGCCCTTAGACGGCACTGCATCACATACAGGAATGCTACTGTAATGGAAATCACAACATGGGCTCAGGAATACTTCCAGAAAACATTGTCGGTGAACACAATCCACTGTGCCATTTGCCGTTGCCGGCTAAAACTCAAAAAAGGTAAAAAAAGAAGCCATATCTAAACATGATCCAGAAGCGCAGGCGTTTTCTCTGGGCCAAGGCTCATTTAAAATGGACTGTGGCAAAGTGGAAAACTGTTCTGTGGTCAGACCAATCAAAATTTGAAGTTCTTTTTGGAAAACTGGGACGCCATGTCATCCGGACTAAAGAGGACAAGGACAACCCAAGTTGTTCTCAGCGCTCAGTTCAGAAGCCTGCATCTCTGATGGTATGGGGTTGCATGAGTGTGTGTGGCATGGGCAGCTTACACATCTGGAAAGGCACCATTAATGCTGAAAGGTATATCCAAGTTCTAGAACAACATATGCTCCCATCCAGACGTCGTCTCTTTCAGGGAAGACCTTGCATTTTCCAACATGACAATGCCAGACCACATACTGCATCAATTACAACATCATGGCTGCGTAGAAGAAGGATCCGGGTACTGAAATGGTCAGCCTGCAGTCCAGATCTTTCACCCATAGAAAACATTTGGTGCATCATAAAGAGGAAGATGCGACAAAGAAGACCTAAGACAGTTGAGCAACTAGAAGCCTGTATTAGACAAGAATGGGACAACATTCCTATTCCTAAACTTGAGCAACTTGTCTCCTCAGTCCCCAGACGTTTGCATTTATAAAAAGAAGAAGGGATGCCACACAGTGGTAAACATGGCCTTGTCCCAACTTTTTTGAGATGTGTTGATGCCGTAAAATTTAAAATCAACTTAGTTTTCCCTTAAAATTATACATTTTTTTCAGTTTAAACATTTGATATGCCATCTATGTTGTATTCTGAATAAAATATTGAAATTTGAAACTTCCACATCATTGCATTCTGTTTTTAATTCACAATTTGTACAGTGTCCCAACTTTTTTGGAATCGGGTTTGTATATTTCAAGCCAAGATGAGCGACTCATGAAACTGTAGCTAATGACCTAGGAAAGAATGACCTGACTGGTCTGTACAAGAACATACTGAGCATACAGGGCTCAAATATTAGGATGGTCTGCTGGCCAGGAGACAGTCTGGGAAAATTTCAAGCCAGTCTATGCAACTGGCACTTGCTCTTTAGGAACAGTGCTGCATTGACATTGAAAACATTAATTGATCTTACATGCATTTTGAGTCTTGAAAATGTGAATGTTGTCTTCCTGTCATGTATTTTACATTGTTGCAATGGTTGCTGAAATTGAAAAAATGTCTTTAAATAGTCCCGAAAGCATCAGTAAGAATGTGCTGAAAACAGCAAACCAACCAGTAAATTATGTTTTATTAACAAAGTTGGGAGGAACACGTTCAGATGATCTATCCAATCATGTTATTCCAACCAGAAATCAGTAATCAACCAATAAGCACGAGTGGAGGCTTATATAAATATACGCAGTCAGTTCACTTATATTCCTCAACAGATTTCAGCATCCCTCCACCACCCTATTTCCTCAAACTCGCCTGGTTACTTTCCTAACCAGAGATACCAATCTCAGAGCCCTCTCCTCGGACAGCACGCCAAATACATACTACTTTACACTATCTGTCTTACTAGCAGTAGCTACCGTGGGGTTTCAGTTAGGGCCTTCACTAACAAGCAACACACCCCACCCCACCGCCATAACAACACCACACACACCGATACATACAAAATACAATCATGCACTGTATGCACTACTGTTACGAACCCCGCTTTCAAAGTGCTTATTGGGAAGGGGGTAAGCAACATGAAAGGACACGTGAGACAAAAAGGCAATTTAACTATTTATTGACACCACTGCACTCACATGTCACCATTTAGGCAACTGGTAAAATGAATCAAAATCAACTCACTGGCACAAATACTCTTAATCAAACAAAAACACGGACCAACAAGAACATCAAAAGAAACACAGAAAAAACACAGCTTGTCAGCTACCGGCTTGACATCAGGTTGCACACAAAGCTCATTAGAACGCAGCCCGTCATCCACGCTTAATAGCTTGTTCCGCTCGGTGCTAGCTGTAAGCCAGTCATAGCGGTCATAGTTACCTTCAGTGAAGTGCCGCACAAATCCTTTTCTGGCCTTGGTCAACAGGATCGATAAGAGGTGTGAAAGCCATAGCTTATTTCACTTAGATCGCTCACAACCCGGCAAAAGTTCAAACGGCTGATGACATCAGCGGGGGGTAGCGTTGACACATCGCTGGGCCTCAGGGGCGTTCTATCACTGCACATCAAAATTTGATCGGCTGACGACACACGTCAGTCAAAGTTATGATCAAATGGAAAATGGCTTCAACGGAAAGGCTAGCTATACTGCTAGTGCTGGTCCATAGAGCTGTGATGACATATGGAAAATACAGCTCAGCCTCACAAAAAAATAATCACATTCTTTCTGGAAATATAATTGTAACGTACTGAAATATACAGTAATAGAATTTAGACACATTCAGACACACATTCATTTAATTATTAATGATTATTTAATTATATACAGATTTTGACAAATCTGACTGATGGCCCTGACAGCCCACCCCTGTTTATTAGAAATGGCTGATGCTGAATCCAATTCCAGAGCCCTCTACCGAGTACTAGTCATGAACTTTTTCATCACTGCTTATTTCCTGTTTGTCTCATGCATTTAAGCCATGCCATTTCCATGTATACTTTGCAAAGTATTACCAGTTTCACTGCACTATGAAGCGTTTACCATTGCCTGCTGTTCACGTTGCTTGTTATGACTATTGTGCCTGTTTACTGGATATCATCTCTTGGATTACTGTTTTCATTATATTTTCCTGGTTGGACTGTCACCTGTGTTTTGATCTTCGGCTTGCCTTTTGACTAAGTGTCATTGCCCCACTATTTGGATTTTGTATGCTCTGTTTATTTTCAATAAACATCCAAATATGGATTCAAACCTGCCTCCATGTTGAGTCTGTCACAGAATACAACTCCAGGCCGCATTCGTTGCCAGAGTATAACTGCTTACAACTGCTCAAGGGATATAAGGAACAACTCTACAAGCCAGCAACGAACACCTAATTCAGTATGTCCACTCTCTCCCATCTACTCAAGCTCGGTGAGATTTGCACTTCCTGATAAATTAGACGGCTCCGCTGAGAAATGCAGGGGGTTTGACACAATGACCAAAAAAGTTTTAGACTGGGCCGCAGCTGTTTCAAGAAAGAGTCAGTTTCAAACACCCTTTGATTATTTTGTACAACAAATTCATGAGTTCACACTTACAAATAAGTCAGATAGAATAAATGGTATGTGTATTTGCCATGCTGTCCAAGGAGAGGGCTCCGAGCTCTGTATTTGACCTGAACCCAGAGTACTCCCCCGTATTCCTGGATGTGGTAGGAATAAGCCAAGAATGAGAAGTTGGGGTGGCGGGGGGATGCTGAAAACTGTTGGAGAATGTAGGTGAGTCGACTGTGTGTATATATAGGCTTCCTCTCATGCTGATAGGATATATGTGATATTTGCTGATGACAAGTTGATTGAATTGATAATTTAAGCATGCTCCTCCCAAACTTGGTTAATGAAACATCAATTAAAGAGGTGTTTGAATATCCAGCTGGGGGTACGGGTGTTTCTGTTCAGCTGCTTCACTCACACCAGGGCCATCGATCAGCAGCTGAGTATGCCATCACATTCAGAACTCTAGCGGTTCAGAGCGACTGGAAAGACGTGGCCTTGAAAACTGTTTTCCGAGAGGGGCTTAACCACAAGCTACAGGCCGAGGTTGCATGCAAAGGTGAGGATGCTACTCTGCCTAAATTCATAAACACGGCTATCAAGATTGATAGCTTGCTTTGTAACTCACCTCGATCCAAAGTACGCCCCGTCTCCCAAGCCACAGTCTCGATACAAGCCCAGTCATGTCCAGAATCTGCAAAACACCACAATGGAAAGCTCTTCTACTACTGTGGTAAACCCAATCATCAGAACACCAAGTGCCTGAACAAGAACACTCAGGTTTACAAGTGAGTACTACAAATTTGCCTCTTCTGTTCACCATAGTTTTACTCTGACTGTTGATATCTCCTTCAGTAAAGCTTCCAAATGTATTACAACATTAGTGGATTCAAGAGCAACTGTTGATTTGATTCATGCAGATCTGGTTAAAGAAGTCAACATCCCCACTGTTCCTGTGTCCCTGTAACATCATTGCTGTTAATAATGAACCCATTGCACTGGCATAATCCTTCAAATTGATCCAGTTACCCTGCAGATTGGACTGTTTCACGCAAAAATCCTGGGCCATCTATGGCTAGCTGTTCATGATCCATCCATCTCCTGGAACCAGGGTGAGCTTACACAATGGTCCAATTACTGTCAAGCCAATTGTCTTCATGTTACTGTTTCAATGCCATGTCTCAGTACTAGCATTGAGAGCCCAGGTCACCAAAGAAATCAAGATTCTAGAGTACCAAGAATTCGCTGAGGTATTCAGTAAAACCAAGGCAAAACTGATTGCCAGGACTTAAAAGACTCTCATTACTGTTATCACTTATTGTTTTGGGGTAGGGTATTTTTTTTTTCAAACTTTCGAGCACTTTTGGGGCCCTTAACATACTCAAAAAACTCTTGAAACTGCGCACTTTGGGATCTTTGGCATGGGGGGAGGGGGTCATGGGGGGTATATGGTTGTATTTGAGGAGCTCTGTTGCACACACCTTCTCACCGACAGTAAACAAATTTTATACACTTATAGATGTCAGCAGGCCAAACAACTTTTGCACTATTATTTTGAATACTGATATTTATCGATATTTTGAATACTGTTTTCATGGAAACTGGAAATCTGGTATAGAAATAAGAAATAAACTATAGAAATAAGAAATTATAGAAAATAAATCAAATGTAATACATAGTATAACCACTAGATAGCGCATAGGCCTAGACATGATCAAAGAGTACTTTTGGTCACAGTTTAGATTTGACTTATTTTGTTTAAAATGTTGTTGAATTTTCTGGCTCAACTAACTGGTAATCAGTCACCAACTGAGCCTTAGATCTCACTCTGCTTCTCTCTCTCTCTGTGGCATATTCAAACCATTTTGACATTGTTTTCTTACATTTACCCGCTTTAAATGCACATTGTCTGCCGTGCAAGTTGCACTAAAGCAAGTTGTCCACGTATTGAGTAACGTTACCACTTTGGTTTAGAAATTTGCATTGGGTAGGTTGTCTTGACGAGGCAAAACACACAACCAGTTGTTCGCCACTAACTGTGGTGCGTTAAATAAAGGTCAGGCTAGGTGCAGAGTCTAGACAGACATTAGGTTTTGCCCTGTCACTCCATCTTTAACGTGTTTTATGAGCCTCTGTTGGGACCGCAGGCTTGTGCAGCTATAAACTAACAACCTGCATGTCACTCTCGAATGAGCACTTGGCAGAGATAGACAGTTTGTGGCCGGATGGGAACTCTATTTACAGATGCTCTGTCAGCCTAGACCATATTCAAAATGTTGGATTTCCCCTCTTGCACTGGATTGCTATGTTTGTAATCAAGTTACTCATCCACATGGCACATTTAGTTATAACGGCTCGGGTTGTTGCACTTTTTATCAACATTTTAAAAGCAATAGTTTGATCATGATAGAACTTGATAATATTTATATTTTTCTCAGTCTCTTCATAGGAAATGGACAATTGAAATTTGAAGCCTGATCCTTTGTACTGAAAGGGTGGTGAATTTGTACCATAATCAGCAAGATTCATCGGGTAATTATGAGTCATTTGTCATGAACTGGCAGGATGAGCAGAAAGCTTAATTGTAACAGTAAATCTTAGCTGCAATTCCACACCCTGTCACACCTGATTTTGATTCTCATGGATAGGCTAGCTTTGGGCAATCCCACTCACCCATCTTCTGTTAAATAATATGAAGGGTTCAGCTCATCAATCAACCTGACACAGTTGGGCCAATTGGAAAACAGTGTCTGTGCTGAAATCTCAAATAGAACAGCTCAAATCTCAAGTATGTCCAAAAGAACAGCTATTATAGGCTAGCCATTGAGTGGGTGTGGTGTGTGAACTGTTCCAGGGTTGCTGTTATCACTCCAAGGTAGCTCTTTCATGGCTCATGGTTATGTTTGATGTTTTATTTAATTTTAGGTTTCATTACCAATACCAATTTTAGGTTACCAAGTACCAACACTGTCTGAAATGTACTAATACATTTTTCCTAAACTCTTTTAAATTCTCATAATTCTCATAAAATAAATAAAAATTACAAATAACACAATTGATATTCATTAAGAGCACGGATATCAAAGACACCTCTGATCTTTAGTGACCTGGGACGTCATTCACTACCCTCTTCCTCATAAATTTTGTAAAGTTAGACATCAACCTTCTTAGTATTCCTTAATCAATTCATTATAAGCAATATATATATATAAAGAATGCCTGTTTTCCCATACATTTTTTTGTAAAAATTGTATAGGGTCGCTAAATACCCGAGGTGTGTAATGGTGTAAGAATTTTTTTTCAGACAAAATTAATTTAATCTTGATGACTGAATAAGTCCATTTCAAACTTTATTCCACAAGGTGGCAATGTTTGATACATAGTGATGACGTGATGCAGGTAGAAAACAAAAGAACAGGAAGTATCATCAGCAAAACTGTCAGCGATCAAAATATTGATTTTGAAGATGTTGAATATGATAGTTTTGAGAATATATTTGAGATCTTGAATATGAGCCAGATGCTGAATATACTGGGAAATGAGCTCTGATGTGGACAGTGATAATGAATATATAAAACATCTGCTCAAACTGAACCATTCTAAATTCCAAAAGGTATCTAAATATGCTTTATTTTATTGTTCTCACAGTTTGTTTTATTGTATCACAGCGTGGTATGGGAACAGCACCAGTCGTGACTGCAAAGCCCTGCAAAGAGTCGTGCGCTTATCCGAGCGTATCTCAGGGTCAGCTCTCCCGTCTCTGCAGGAAGTCTACACCAAACGCTGCAAAGGTAGAGCTACTAAGATCATCAAGGACTCTAATCACCCTGCAAACCCTCATTTCACGCTGCTGCCATCTGGTAAGCGCTTTCCGAAGCCTGATGGCCAAAACTGAGAGACTCAGGAGGAGCTTCTTCCCCCAGGCCATCAGACTCCTGAACTCAGTCACTTAACATCACGTGACTTCACTTCAGGATAAACATCGATACACTGACATACTGACATTGCACTGCACTTTCTGTTCTCGTTGTTACTGTGTAACAACCTGTTATAAACCTGTTTGCACATTATATTCTTATACATTTGTTAACCACATATTTATAAGTCTACAGTTTACTCACTGCACAGTTAATTCTACAGATATATATATATATATATATATATATATATATATATATATATATATATATATATATATATATATATATACTTTTTTTATCCTATTTCTATTATAATTTCCTCCTTGTGTTTTTAACTGTGAATTTGCACTGTCAATGGAGCGGACCTGTTTACATGTCACTGCCGATTGTATATTCTGTATATAACTGTGTATGTGACAAATAAAACTCTTGAATCTTGAATCTTGATCTTGTTCTGTAATTGTTACCCTAATATCGGGAGAGTTGTATATTATCACGACAGGTAGAGATCCATCCGTGTTAGATATAGATCCGGGTCAATAAAGACCCAAAATTATAATAATGATTGGCAAAACAATCATGCATTTAAGGGATATAAATATATATTGTATAAATTTCAATTTACTAAGTTCAAACTTTTGATTGCAATCTTGGCAAACCTGAGCACAAACTTAGCATCTTTTCACAGAAGAAACCCTGGGAGGAAAAATATGAGAATCAAGAGATGTCAACAAAAGTCTTGATTTGATCTCAGTTTAATCCTATTGCTAGGATAAACAGTTGAGATGTCAGAGATCTCATTTGAATTTTACAATTTTATGAATCAAAATCTGGACCATAACTATGACTGGAGACACAACAAACCTGATAATAGATCAGCAAAAAGGGAATTTCTCTTTTATGTAGAGGCCCTGTGCCACGGAACTGGCAAAGCCCACTTTGGAAAATAGTTTCCATGAGATGGCTCCCATGGGTTTATAAATAAAGCACATACTGAGTGAGTTACTCATAATCTCCTCCATGAAAAATCAATCTGACTTGTTTGGAGAGAAGTTGTGTGGGGGTAATAGAATATTGTAAACCGTGCTAACTTGTACCATCTGTGACAATCTCTCTCTGACTTTCAGCTTTTGTAAATCTAGAGTTATTTTTGGTCTGAGCCATAGAGATGAAGGACATATGGAATGATGTGAAGAATCATTCTGCTGATGGTTTTCATATTCAATTTGAGAAGAAAAATGTCAACAGCTTTGACACAGTTACTTTTGGATGGTTAGATTTGCAATAATGCTGAATGCATATAAACATGAAATATATAACACAGTAGTGAGTAAATCTATTGGTTTTCTGTTTGATCGCTATTTTCATTTGAACATTCTCAATACTGATTCTTAAGATCGATAGCTTACTCTTACACACTTCTGTGGTTGAATACAGCATCCTGACAAAAGAAGTCATATTTGATCTAAGTTTGCTGTTCGAATTGAATGCCTGTAAAATAATGGGGAAATTAGCTGTCCTTGTGATTGTAGCTCGAGTTACGCGTGTTGCCACGGTTACGCGCCTGGTCCGAAGTTAACTTCCGGTCTGTGTTCGTTTATCGGTCTGGCTAGTGGCTAATATCACGCACTACTCAGTAGAAACACATTTTTGACGTACTATTCTTGGATATAAAGATATAAATATTAACAATCAAGTAGAGAGCATATGACCCCAGCGCAAAAAACAGTGTATGTGTCACCAAAAAGCCTTGAAAGCGTCTTAAATATAGTCTTAATGTATATGAGAGCAGCGTCTAATGCCATTTATTTTAGACTGTATGTCTAATGTAATTTACTTATTTATTTGCTTGTTATCTGAAATAAGCTAGAGGTACTTATTCTGGCTGCGTTTACACTTGGCATTAACATGTGATCATGTCAATCAGGACACAGCGCGTTTACATTTGTTCACATGAAGTGGTCGCCATCTGGATAACTGATCGGATTTGCGTTTCCGCAAAATATTTAAATTGGGTATGTAATGGGCCTTTATCACGGAGTGTAAAACAATTTTAGCTTTATCCTCTTTTAATGGCAGTGCCCATAGAGAACGGGATTTTTGTGATGCATTCATATACAATCTCAAATAGGGTACTTTATCTACAAGTTTAAGTTTCCCAACATTAATCTTATATTATGAAACAAAGAAACATGTTATTCAGACACATTGCATGATTGAAAGGCGAGCGCTAAAGCATTTATATAGGCTACTGTACAGAAAACGGCATTACACGGTCTTTAAAGGGTTAGTTCACCCCAAAATGTAAATTCTATCATTATTACTCACCATCATGTCGATCCAAACCCATAAGACGCAAATTAAGATATGTTTCTTCTTCTCTACGGTCTTACGGGTTGGGATCGACATGAGGGTGAGTAATTAATAACAGAACTTTCAGTTTTGGGTGAAATAACTAGCCTGGGAAAACCCAGACAACTTCCGGCAAATTTAGATTTGCTCTTCAAGTTAGTCTGGCAAAGAGCCCATTCAAGCCCATTTCTAATCCCTCGAAATCGCGGCACAATCAGAAACGTTGGGGCGGTTACACGATGATGACAGCGCAGCGACGGTGAAGCAGATTTTGTACATTACAAAGATGGATGCCGCCGTGGAACATCACTCGTTCGAATGAGCTATCGCGTCTGTTTTAAGCGATTTAAACTTTTCCTTTTCGTTAAAAACAGAGAATTGCTGTCGGAGTCTCAGATGTTTCTCCGTCGTTGGTGACGCCCCTTTGGAAATGATTTGTCAATGAAGCTTTGCCAGACCATAACTCAGTTACTACTGAGAATGGTCTGGTTTTAACCAGGCTATGAATTAACCCTTTAAGGGGGGCGTTTCCCCCACTCTATATTGCAGACAGAAATAGGAGATTATTTGTAATAAACATGCTGAAACAATAAAAACATATCAATTAAGATAATGTTGCACAATTAAAATGAAAAATGATAACGCATAAGAACGATAACGCAGCCTCTGTTGTTATTGATTCTTTGCAGACGTCTACCGGAAGTTAAGTTTGGGCTATAAATATGCGCATGCACAGTAACGTTTGTTTATGTTGTTGTCGTTGAAACAGTCTATAAAGACACTATTGAGTTGACTCTTTTTAGTGAATCAAAAACTTTCAGCTCAACCAGAGTAGACTGATTAATGCACAAATTAGTACTCATTTGACATATATTCTGTTTTGTTAAACTGAATTAAGAATTGAAGAGCTGAATTGAGTTGAGAGCTTGTGAATCTGAATCAGATCAGAAAATATATGTATTCATACCCAGCTGTAATAAAAAAAAGCATGGAATCCAGTGGACTTACAGAAATACAGAAGCAAAGGCGAGCTGGATATCTGCTCACAGCCGTGTTTTTACATATAAGGATGTGGCAAAAATGCAAGAGCTGGAGAATCTTCTCTCCAGATGTATTCCATCTCAGGAAGATCTCCTCTCCCCTGACCATACTCCCTCCTCTGCCTCTGATGTCATAGGCCATATAAACGCCTCCACTCATAAATATTATTTCAAAATCGGATTTAATAACCTGCCCGTGACGCATTCTTCCATCTTGAGATCCGTCAGTGGACATCAGTGAACACCATGGGGGAAGAAGGAGCACAGAAAAGTCAGTGAGCTCTAGAAATATCTTAACTAGGGGTAAGGTATCAACCCTAATGACAAATCTTAACATACTTAAGTATCTAGATGCATACTAAAAATTACTTCAAGAGAAAGAACGTGTTTGTAGACGCTGCTAAATCAGGCTCAGTACATAACCTAAAGGAGCTCAGAACCATCTGGATTTCCCTTTTCATCATCCTAAAAAGGTTACGGCCCCATCAATGTCGAACCGTCAAATATCTAAAGTGTTCTATCTTTTTATATATCTTTTTTTTTTTTTTTTGCACCGACCTTTGTCTTTCTTTCCAAGAGTTCATTCTTCACACTGTAATGCATTAAACTGACAGGCTTTAAAATAGAGGCAGACGCAGGGAGGTTTGCAGGCTTGATACTGTGTGCACAGGACACCAAGGGGAAAAAGATGAAATCCAGACCTCTGAAAAGACCCACATATGCAATCCAGGCAGGGGAGGGTTTGACCCACAGCCTCTCTAATCTCCAGCTGAATTATCCAGAAGAAATATGTTAGAGCTCTGCGTGTGTGTGTGTGTGTGTGTGTGTGTGTGCACAGGAAAAGAAAAGGGCAGGTCAGTGGAAATAAGTTATGTAACCGACTCAAGGGACGCAGAGGAATAGGAGGTCATAGGAGGGGCCGACAGTGAAGCGGCAGGAGTGAGGGGGAAGGAAAACTAAACACAGAGCTCCTGTGACTCCTAAACATGGTTTTATTCTGCTGCATCAACACATTAGGCCTAAACCTAAATCAATGGACTGAATTCATGCAGTTTTTCCCCCTCCGGCTATTGTATACTAAAGCTGTCGATTTACAAAAGAAAGGTCTATGCTGCCACCAGCATAGCAAAATGAGCACAATGTTCCTGTTTACAAAGAGCTTCTTAGAAAGCAAATTGATTTCTCACACTCTTTATGGCGTATGCTTTATCCATGTTCTGAGCAACTAGGTTTGCATGCTAGCTCCAATCTCTTTTCCCTCTTTATTTAAGAAGCAATTCAGGCCCGTATTCATCTTTCCGCCAGTGTTCCTCACAGGCTCTCTGTCTTTTAGCGAAAGCAAAAGGCTTTCATAAGAGCCGTGCAGCTGTTTGTCTGCATAAGGCTGGACATCAAAAGCGTCTTTGGGAGCTCTTTTCTCTATTAGAGGAGAGAGTGGAGCATGCAGGGGTTTGGGGCTACATTCCACTAGATCATTGTTCCCAGAATGCACCTTTATCTTCAACTTGGGGGACCCAGCGGAAAGGGGGTTTTAATCACTGTGAAGCCTTTTCAGAGAAATATTGTAAGAGCTTGTGTGCACATGAGAGAGAGAAGAAGAAGAGGGAGAATTGGTTTCATTCTTTTTTACTTCCATTCAGGTACCATAGTCATCATTCTCACAGCAGTAACATTGGTAATAGCTGGGACGACTTAGTGAAGTAGCAGTGGTTTAGACCTTGCACTTGTAACATGCATTAACAAAACTTCAGGAGTGACATAATAAGCAGCTGTCCTTATTAATCAGGATAGTTGTAAAGCACATCCCTCTATTCAGGCTTTTGTGCATGTAGGAAAATAATGTGACATGCAAAATAATTGCTGGTCAATGTTAAAGTTTATCCAATTTCTGTGATCATTTTCTCATGTTGTTCCAACCCTATATATATATATGGAACATAAAAGAAGATATTTTGAAGAAAGATTTTGTACATACAGTATAATGAAAATTAAACAAAATGGGGAAAAAACATCTCTCAAAATATCTTTAAATTATCTTGACTAACTTAAAAGTTGAAGTAATGAATGTTAATGATAAAATTTAGTTTTGTATGCATTTTGTGTACTGTTAATGAAGAATATATCAATATAAATCTAGCTGGTTTTTGAGGCAACAGACTTTTGCAACTAAACTACATTTCCCATGAGTCTCTGTGGCAGAAATATAAAATACAGCAAGCATCCAGTTAATGCATTTCTATTGCTCTACATTCAGACTGTTATCATTAGTATTTATATATAACATTTACACATATATTTTTAAATGGACATATGACATAATCTAGTGTAAAAATGTCACTTACATTTTACCATTACATATTCAAGAGCATATTTAGTGAGCATATTTAATATTGTTGACTGAATACAATAAAATTAATCTATGAATTCAATATTTAGTGTTTCCATGCCTGTGCAAACACATGAAAATGTATGAACCACACTTTACATACAAATATGTACAATTATTAATGAGGTCACAATGCTTAGACTTCACACAGTGAACATGGATTTAACATTAAACGCAGCTGTCATAGACAAACACATAAATAATATCTTCCTGATAGACCGGTTTGTGAGTTACTGTTCACAGTCATGAAGCAATTACACAACAGTTTTTTTTTTCTTCTTTCACCATCACAGAAGTTACAATATCTCATGTCTGTCAACACAGAGATTTTTATTTGTGTCTGTTTGTGGGGGGCAAGTCTCAGCTGGTTGGAGTGCTGTGACTGTTAAAAACAGGTGTGGGCATGTCTGTTGCTTTAGGATCAGTTGTAGATCTCTTTCTACATACTGCATGTCATTCCAATTCCAGCCAATCTCAGCTGTTGCTGGGCTGCTCAGAAGATCAAGCCCTTCGATCTTCAGAATCCTGTGATTGTTTGCTGCAGGAACGTCACGTAGAGCCAGAGGTATCGTCAAAGCTATGGTATAATTGTTCACCATTGTGGTGGAGATGATGGAAGACTGAGCTGTCAGGGGTAAAACTGATAACCCTCTTTGCTCTACTTTCCTCTGCGAAGTATCTTCTTGTAAACTCCAGTGTTGTCAAGTTTGACTGAGTTTATAGTTCCCCTCTGGGAGTCTTTCTTAGTCATGTTAAGACAGACAGAGAACTGGGCCCACACTGATAGACTTCACTCTGGAGACACAAATCTTACCCCATTGATCCATATGTTGTTCTGAAACATAAAGTCTTTTATATTTTTAATGTCCTTTCTGGACTCTCAATAAATGACAATAATGAAAAGCAAGTAACACTGCTAACACTATGGAAAAAGTATAATGTGCTGCATTCATATTCAGTTTCATATGCTTAAAATTGCTCAACATGACACATGTTCTTCACACCTCAATTGAATGTGTCATTTAATTGATGTCTGTTCCTCACATCTGAACCGACGGTCCTTACAGCAGCCGTATATGACGTTGATGGAGTGTTCAAGTTCACATAGATTGCACGTTCAAACATGTTGATCTTGGATGAACCTGTTTTACTGTTCGGTTTTACATCTTTATTATTGTGACTTCTTGACACCACCTGGGAAAAACAAAGCTCGTGCCTTTTTTTCAGAGAGTTGGGATTGTTCAAATTCTGCCTGTTCATACCTGTTAGTTTATTTTGGCACTCTGGTGTGCTCTTGACTACAGTTGTAATGCATCATGCCTAAAGAAAATGACTGTGACAGATCTGAAGTAATTCTATCTTGCCTGTCTAACTGTGTGTGTAATTTTGAGTTTGGTTGAGTGTCCACTGGTGGACTTTCATGTTCGCTTCTACATAGCAATGGCATGTCAGCCACACACCTGCTCCAGACCATGGGACCTCATGGTGGATTTATATCAGGCTGCTTTTGATGCTTTATTGGGCCGCAGACCTGTCCAGATGGGCCTTGTAAAGAGCCCAACAAACCCGCACACCTCCTGCCTGGTCAATCTCCATAAACCACCAAATGAGATTCACAACATAGACAGGGGAAAATAAACCCAGAATGCAGACCACAAAAGCCTTGACTGTCCACCCCAACCCCCAGACCGGACAGCAGGAGATGGGACAGGAGGCAAGAGAAAGCGAGCTGTAAATACCCGCATGTCTGTCTCCATGACAGCCTCTGGGACATTCAAGGACAATCCCATGAGGCTTCATTGCCAAGGCCTGGTGCACATTGGCATTGTGGACTGCTAGTGTGCCCGCTCCTATTTGAGCCTTAGAGCGAGTAAAATTTTAATCAGTTGAGTGGTTGTTGTAGAGTTTGTATTTAATGTTTGCAAAGAACGACAGCATCTTACAGTTGTTCTGAGTGAAGCTTTTTACTTGAACTTGAACTTGGACTTGAAGTGCTCCTAAATATTTGAGCATATGTATGTACCAAAAAGAAAATCTGTCACCCACGTGTCACCCACGTCACTCCAAAATTGTATGATTTACTGTCTTCTGTTGAACACAAAAGGTATTTTGATGAATGATTGTGGACTGAAGCTTTCAACCATAAAAGTAGCTATCATAAAAGTGGGCCACATGACTCATGACTCATATGACTGACTCATACATTTGAAGTCTTCAGAATCTAAAGTCATGCTATAAATTTGTTTATTGTTATCACTGATTATCTTTAAATCAGTGAGTTGAAACTGAGAACTGAGATATGCGAACGAATAATGTTGTTTTTGTAAACTGGATCAACAGTCAAAAGAATGAACCCTGTGAAAAATAAGTTTATTCAAGTGTATTATTAGAATACTTCTTTTAAACTAAAGATAAGAAAGTATACTTTTTGTGTACTTCTCAGAAATATAAAAAATGCACTTAAGTAATTTTGACTTATACTGACAGAAAAGTATTTTTTTCACATAGTTTTACATACTGTCTTATAAACTTCATTGTTTGAAAAAAAAGAAAAATAATAATAATAATAATATATATATATATATATATATATATATATATATATATATATATATATATATATATATATATATATATATATATATATATATATATATACAAAAATAGGAACATAGTAGTATACTTAAATTGCAAAAATGTATGATGTTATGAACACTTAAAAAAACTTACAAGTGTACTTGCAGTATAAAACTACTAAAATAGTAGCTTACTGAGAGTACACTAAGTGTACTTTAATGAACTAAAAATTTACTATAAGTATTTGACTAGTAAACTATCAGTATACCTATATATAAGTTCACTTGTAGTATAGTTGCAGTACAAATGGAAAAACTTTGTTGTAAACTTGTTGTGTACTCAAAGTTGGCTACTGTTACACTTAAAGTATACTTAAAAATAATATTTTATTAAAGTGGGCCAATTTAGTCCCAATTAGTATAGAAACAGTACACTTACAAATACTTAAAATACCTAAAGTATACTTAAACATACACTTGAACTTTACTTAAGTACACTTAATTAAATTAAATTAAGTGGCGGATGGAAAGATTTGCTCATAATTCTCATGTAACTTCATAAGACTTGAGCTGCATCCAAACTTGCATATTGAGTAGGTACTACATTTGATGAAAAACGTAATGTTTTAAAAATAATGTTTTATATATTATGAATTTGTGTAGTATAAATGAAATCTAGACGTACTACATCCGCCATGTTGTCATTGACATGTGAATTGCATCGCTTCACTGCCATCCTCTCCCATGGGCTCATGGGATAGTAAAGTTTCCATCAGATGTGCACTTCAGAATCTCTGCGGAAGTAGGCATATTTGGACACAGGGTTGGAATACAGTCCATGAGTCATATGGACCACTGATTATGTTTTGTCATTTTATCATCATTCATTTTCATTATACTGATCAGTATTGTATATCCTTCAAAATTTCACCTTCTGTGTTCCACATAAGAACGAATGCCATACTGGAACATGAGGGTAAGTAAATGAGAGAATTTTCATATTTAGATGAACTATTCCTTTAAGATTTCCGTTTTATGATAATAAATTAGCTAGTTTGGCTGTATCTGACTCTGTTTCCAAAAAACTGCACATTGCAGCTTATGCATCCCACTATATCCCAGGCAGGGAGAATGGACATGGAGATCCGCGACCTGCGATCTTAATTCCGTCAGGGAGCGCATTCACTGGAAATGTTAATGACAGTTTTGTCATGCAGTTCATTACTGCACCCATGACTCTTCTAGGCCCTCGCTCAGACGGACAGAAAAGAGAGGGAAGGCCTTTAAGCTTGAAAGAGGGAAGAAAAAAGAAACCTTTTTAAGACCAAGCACAAAAGACACAGGGAGATTCTGAATGTGGTGGCTGCCAAGCGCTGGGAATTCATGATTGGGTTTTCTTCCTCCTCATTGGCAGTGGTTCCTGCTTGAAAAGAAGGTCGAGGGGGTAAGTTTGCTTGAAGCGACAGATTGCAGATGTCTGTATTGGAGTCTTTGAAAGTGTGCCCCCCTCCTCTCCTCCACCCCCAAGAGAAAAGCTCCATACAGTACTGTTCTTTACTCATTCTATCACAAGAGCGCAGGAGGACCAGACACTTTTCTAAAAGAGTTACCCTTGAAAATCCCCAGAGTTGAACACAACATAGGATTTTAACCCTAGCTTAGTATGCTGACAGGGACATAAGCACCATAGACATCGAGAGGGACACGTTCCCATTACTCAGAATAGCGGTTGACCGATACAGCTTTTTTTTTGTTGTTTCTTCTTGAATTATTACATTATGTGGTCTCATCCTTGTCTGCTGAGGTAATATACATTACATTTATTTGTACTTTGCTGTAAACTAACATTACACTGAAACCACAAAACTAGTCTACTCAGCCTTCTTGTTCTGCGTGCTTTTGAGAGGTTCTCAAGTCCGTGTGTATGGCACATGTCAAGTGTTGACAGTGTAACCCAGATAGAGGGATGAGAACGCAGATCCCAGCTGACCTTTCCCCTACTTTCACACTCACACACACACACACACACACACACACACACACACACACACACACACACACACACACACACACACACACACACACACACACACACACACATTTCAGAACCCATGTTGGCATGACAGATTAAACACTAGAAAGGTGAAAGTGACTAATCTAAAATTGTGTGATTTTTGCACAACTAGTGGCACCAAACAGAATTGCAATCTGTTTGTTTGAAACTTGCAGAGGAAAACCAACAACAATACACTATTTTAGCAATTCTGCTTGGATGCACAGATTGCATTTTATTAAAACAGATTTGACATTTCCAAATCACATTCAAAACTGACTTGGAAACATTTGTATTATTCATTCCTCATTTATTTGTGTTGCTTTTCAAATGCTTTATATGTGTAGTTTTTAGATTTGTCCCAGAGCTAGACTTTCAATCTTACAATATAAAGAACCATCATAAAAATATAGACATGTTTAAAAGAAAAAAAATCTAAAGAATGAAATAGACATAAACCATTTTAATATATATTTTGTGTGTGAAAATTTACATTTTTAAAAACGTCCACAGGGCCATACTTTAAGAAAAACTTTTTTTATCAGTTCTACTGTGTTTAAATCTCTTCATCGACGTGTGTCAAATAAGTTGTGTGAGGGATGATGTGGTGGCTTTCTACTGCAAATCCCCTCGGGCTGCAGACCTGAAGTGGTTCACCACAGTAATTTCGCAGCCCCTGAAATTACGCAGGCAAGGTGAGTAATGGCAGCTTCTTGCAGAAGTCCAGATGGTAAGGCACCTCTTGGAAGGGAATGATACTGTTCCACTACATCATTTTAGAGCTGAAGGATGCCTCTGCCACACTGGCCCATGGGTCATGAAACGCAAATATTTTCATCAAACTGCAACACAGATTCTCAAGGGGGTTTACACTTCCTCCCCATTCATCAGTGGTGAGTCTGCAGACCAGCTTCTGATCACATGACAACTTCTCCCAATTAGTGGTTATCTGGTGAAGGGTTCTTTCATGACTCATCATCACTCTGACCACAAGGGTCTTTACTTCTGCATTTGCCATCATGTGTTTCAAACATAATCTCGTATGGTCATTTAATCTGTGGTTGACCTCTCATTGTATTCCACTGAAGAGCCACAGGTACAGAGAGATGAAGATAGTATCAGAACAAGTGTGGACAGATTAGATGTAAAAATAGAACAAGAAATGCACACAAGCTGAGGTCATGCAAGGTTATGAAACGACAAGTCCCTCGGTAAACTTGTCTCACTTCCTTCTGTCTACACAAGTGTTAGAAATTCTAGGATCCATCTACACTGTAAAAATATGATGTGATCAGTAAGTTATGACAATATGTTTTTACATTGCTTTAACTCATCAAAATAAGTTAAGAAACGTCCAACTTTTTTAAGTCAGTTTAATGTAATTGAATTACTTAAACATTCAAGTTGATTGTACAAACCCGATTCCAAAAAAGTTGGGACACTGTACAAATTGTGAATAAAAACAGAATGCAATGATGTGGAAGTTTCAAATTTCAATATTTTATTTAAAATATAACATAGATGACACATCAAATGTTTAAACTGAGAAAATTTAAATACACTTTAAATAAGTAAATAAGGCCATGTTTCCCACTGTGTGGCATCCCCTCTTCTTTTTATAACAGTCTGCAAACGTCTGGGGACTGAGGAGACAAGTTGCTCAAGTTTAGGAATAGGAATGTTGTCCCATTCTTGTCTAATACAGGCTTCTAGTTGCTCAACTGTCTTAGGTCTTCTTTGTCGCATCTTCCTCTTTATGATGCACCAAATGTTTTCTACGGGTGAAAGATCTGGACTGTAGTCTGGCCATTTCAGTACCCGGATCCTTCTTCTACGCAGCCATGATGTTGTAATTGATGCAGTATGTGGTCTGGCATTGTCATGTTGGAAAATGCAAGGTCTTCCCTGAAAGAGACGACATCTGGATGGGAGCATATGTTGTTCTAGAACTTGGATATACCTTTCAGCATTGATGGTGCCTTTCCAGATGTGTAAGCTGCCCATGCCACACACACTCATGCAACCCCACACCATCAGAGATGCAGGCTTCTGAACTGAGCGCTGAGAACAACTTGGGTTGTCCTTGTCCTCTTTAGGGTGACATGGCGTCACAGTTTTCCAAAAAGAACTTCAAATTTTGATTGGTCTGACCACAGAACAGTTTTCCATTTTGTCACAGTCCATTTTAAATGAGCCTTGGCCCAGAGAAAACGCCTGCGCTTCTGGATCATGTTTAGATATGGCTTCTTTTTTGACCTATAGAGTTTTAGCCGGCAACGGCGAATGGCACAGTGGATTGTGTTCACCAACAATGTTTTCTGGAAGTATTCCTGAGCCCATGTTGTCATTTCCATTACAGTAGCATTCCTGTATGTGATGCAGTGCTGTCTAAGGGCCCGAAGATCACGGGCATCCAGTATGGTTTTCCGGCCTTGACCCTTACGCACAGAGATTGTTCCAGATTCTCTGAATCTTTGGATGATATTATGCACTGTAGATGATGATTTATCTATCTATCTATCTATCTATCTATCTATCTATCTATCTATCTATCTATCTATCTATCTATCTATCTATCTATCTATCTATCTATCTATCTATCTATCTATCTATCTATCTATCTATCTATCTATCTATCTATCTATCTATCTATCTATCTATCCTACCTACCTACCTACCTACCTACCTACCTACCTACCTACCTATCTATCTGTTCATAACTCCAATAAAATTTTGCTACCTTATCATAGCTTTAAATAAACCATAAACTTGATCTCTGAGGAAGCTCTTTGTTGATACCAGGATTACGTAAATCCAATAAGCAGTGTAGTGTTGTTCCTTACAAGAGATTATTACAGTAACACAACAACTGTATGACCTTTATAAGCAAAACTGTTATTTTTGCTCAGTGTGTTGTTATTTTAGTGTACCTTCTTTTAGCCGGGTTTTACTCTTGGTCTGAACCCAAGTTTGATTCTACGCTCCTCCCCCTGTGGATGCATTGAAAGAGTTGTGAAGAATTTGAGCTGCTCTGAATGTAATTTATTTGGAGACAAACAGCAATTATACTTTAATGAATCTGATGGGGAGAATTCAGAGATGCAAATTATATTAGTTGTTCACACCATTCGTGAACCATTTCAGAGTTGAAATGAACCGCACTTCAGACAGCCGTTTCAAATGGACTCAGGTGTGGTTCACTGGCATAAATCCAGTGTTGAGAAATCTGCAAACAACTCTGATGTCAGTTTTGTGCTAAAAACTCTGGTGTAAAAGTGCTAGAGGGATTAAATGATCAGAGAAATCGAAGAGAAAAGGGTGACCTTTCAGAACAGATGTTACCATGGTATTTTTTCATTACTTTATTAAAAAAGTTGCAAGCCAAGAATCGTTTGAATTGCTTAGACATCCTCACATCATGTACAATCTATCATGAATTTTTAAACATACGTATACGAAAGACAGCACGTGGACTCAGATGTCTGTACAGTCCGAGGATGGGCCTATCTCACAGAATTACAGCCACAATTGAGCTGTTGACCTGCAAAGGCTTACAATTCCATTATCTCGTGGTCAACCATTAATCATGGGTTTACAGAGGGGTGTAAGGTTACATGGGTTAAACTACCAGGCATACCTGAAAAACCAACATTCTGTGTTGCAATGTCTTTTAAAAACACTTAAATGTCACAGGTAAGTCAGTGCTTGCGGTAATTCATGCTAATCTTCATCCAGTTCTGGTGCACTAATTCCCCGAGTGTGTAAGAACTGCACTTAAGCACAGCTGTTTCCCCATTTTATGGTCCTGCAATGACGGCAGAGCAAAAGCTTGTCAGTCTAGCCTCACGGTGCTTATCAGGTGAGGGAGATATTATGAGACAGGCCTGTAAAAACAAGTGGAGCAGTAAGGTAGCAAGACACAACCGAGAATCCAGACAAGAGATGCAGCATGGCTACACTATAAAAATGTTATTTGCTTTGTAAATATAATTTCTGTCAGGATCACTATCATCAAAGTGATAGACATTTAGCATGTAGTTTAGATTGGCGGTATGGTTCTGTTCTGGGCAAGAACTCCCTGCGCATCCATGCAGCCTAGCATGGATAAGAGTAGGGAGAGCAGTGATAACCCTTAGGGTAAACAGAACAGAAGCAACAATGTATTGCAGATAGCATTAATGTCAATATTAAAATGTACAACCTAATTCGGGAATTTAGTCTGATTCAGGGGGAATCAGATGCCAAATCCTGACTGACGAGTGGAGGAGCTGGGGATGGAGGAGGTTAATTAGCTCCGGAGAAACGCGATAGCAGCTGATAATACTGAAGGAGCTTATATATGCATGCTGTGATAGGCATGGTTTTCCTATAGTATAGGTAGACGTGATCAGCTGACAGTCAGCTGATGTGAGCTTGACTAACCTGACCTGCCAGAACTAACGCTATACATTGGATTTCCAGAGAAAATGAGGTATTACAAATAAATTTAAGAGTTAAAAGTGATCAGTTTACTTAACTTCATTTTTTTCAGTTACGCATGAAGTTTATTTATTTTACTTTATATAATTTTAAGGCAACAGGTTTCCTCAATTTTTTTTTTTTTAAAGTTAAGTCAACTGATCACTTTTTACAGTGAGGCTTTGTATAAAGCAAGAAGTACACTACATTTCTTTTCTAGAAATCTTGAACATTTCCACCGTGTTTAAAATAATGTTTTGTATTTATTAGCATTCCGTGACGGAAATGACAATGGTGGAGATGACCATTCTATACCAAAATGTTTACAATGTCAACTCATTTGTCCTGACATGGCAACTTTTATAGCTATAGATTTCTATAGCATAAATACACACAATTAAATAATAGTTTTACACTTTGTGCATGATTTGACAAGATTACAGTTTAATTGCAAATGAGGAACAATAAATACTATTGTGGAACTAACTTTTGTTTTCACCGTATTTGAGTCAATGTGTTTGAACAACAGTACTGCCTTCACTAAATAATATGCTTAGCATTTACATTAGAAAAACCCTCAAGGCCTCTAGGCTGTATTAGTCAATCAGACAGCTCACCGGAGCTGCAGGTCAGACATGTACACACAGCACCTCACCCCTGAAGGAGGAGAGATGGAAAGGTGAGTCTAACCAGTTACCTACAGCTAAAGCTAAACACCTCACCTGTCTTTACTTTGAACAGTTCTGGATTCACCTAGAAGCTTTGCTTTTGGGTCTTGTTCTGAACTGGATGTGTCTCAAACCACACAACTGATGTAATGCTAAAGAAATGAATGCACATTGAAGTGTTTATAGGCTAAACCACAAGGTCTTCACAACTTTGAGGAGAAAACTTGAAAGAACTGACACTACATAAGCTGGCTGTGTGGAAGTGTATTAAAGCATGTAGAGAAATCAGAATCTATAGGGACTGTGATAATGACTTTGATGTATAGGTTTCATTGTTTTATCCTTTTCCAAAACTTAAATGAAAAAATAAAAATAATGAAAAACATGAAATATAGATATTACATTATTAGTTCTTTCACGACAAACAGTTTTGGTTCTAATAAAGTTTCAAAATAAAATAGTATACTTGTTTACCAAGAAAACCTAGTAATTTACATTGTTACAAAACTCTGTTCTTTGGAACTTTCTATTCATCAAAGAAAAATTCCACAGATTCCACAAAAATATTAAGCAGCACAAATGTTTTCAACATTGGTAATAATACATTTTTCTTGAGCATCAAAAAGCATATTAGAATGATGTGATCATGTGACACTGAAGGCTAGAGAAAATTCAGCTTTGCCAACACAGGAATACATTAAATTTTAAAATATATTAAAATAGAAAACAGTTATTTTAAAGTGCAATTATATTTCACAATATAGTACAAATAAATGTAGCTATGGTGAGCAAAAACATTTTAAAAAATCTTTCTCCAAACATTTAAATGGTAGTGTATTTATACACAGATGCAAAACATTATGACCACCTACCTAATATGCTGTTGGTCTTTTTGAGGGTGCTACGGTTCCCGTAGAACCGGGCCTGCATCATTGGGCCTCCAGGACAGCTCTGTGTCTCCAAGCACGGTGCTGTCTGTGAGCGGGCCGGAGTAACGTAGCCCTCAAACACGCTGCAGTGTTTGTGAGACCTGCTACCTTCTCCACCACACGCACAGGGTGAAATTCTCCAATACAGGAAAAATAAAACAGACAAAACCGTGTGCTGACAAAACCGTGCCAACCCACCGAGGCATGGACTCTACAACACCCCTGAAGGTGTCCTGTGGTATCTGGCACCAATATGTTGGCAGCAGATCCTTCAAGTCCTGTAGTTTGCGAGGTGGTGCTGCCATGGATCAAACTTGTTCTTACAGCAGATGCTCAATTGGATTGAGATCTGGGGAATTTGGAGGCTAGGGCAAGACCTTGAACTCTTCATCATATTCCTCAAACCATTCCTGAACAATGTGTGCAGTGTGGCAGGATGCATTATCTTGCTGAAAGAGGCCACTTCCACAAGGGAACACCATCCTCCATCCACCATCCTGATGCCATCATTTCCCCAAACTGCGCACATATACAGGTGATGTAAATGAAAACGGGACTAATCTGACCAGGCGACCTTCTTCCACTGCTCCAAAGTCCAGTTCCAACACTTGCATGCCCATTGTAAGTGCTTTTGATGATGGATATGGGTCATCATAGGCCCTCTGATTGGTTTGCGGCTACACAACCCCATACGCAGAAAATTGCAATACACTGTGTGTTGTGACACATTCCTCCCATATCCATCATTACAATTTTCTGTGACTTTCTGTTGGCTCGGACAAACGGGATAGCCTTTGTTGTCCTTGTGCATCGATGAGCCTTGGGCGCCCTGTTGCCAATTTGCGGTTTGTCTCTCCTCGGACCACTGTTGGTAGATTCTCACCACAGCTGACCGGGATCAACCCACAAGCATTGCCGAGATACCCAGACCCCTTGTCAAAGTAACCCAGATCTTTATTTCTGCCCATTTCTCCTTCATCAAATACACTGACTATGAGAACTGATTGTTTTCTTACCATCTAATCTAGACTGTTAGGAGATGATCAATGATATTCTCTTCACCTGTGACTAGTCAAAATGTTTCATAAGTTTATATTATATGCATCAAAACCTTCCCCTTTGTTATAGAATAAATGCAGGAACTGTTGAGCTGGCTAGCAGTATTTGGGATCCTTGGCATGTGAGGAACCTCAAATGGTAACCTTAATATGAAATCTTAAAAGTTGCCATATATCAAAACATCTATAAATTAATCACAGGGTGTTGTTCCCTAGAAGTGATTTTTTTTAGGAGAGTCTTATCTATTTGACTTAATCTTTTATATGCAATCAACTCAAAGAGCTGTAAAAGTAGTTTGTCCTGCTCTCCTCGAGGAGCAAAGTCCCACAGTGTGAGTCAGACAGGAAATTGTTTATATGCACTGATATTCACTCTGAGCTCAATCGTCCTCTAGCCGTCTCATGCCTGTCTGTTGATTTGTGAGGGCCAAGTCACAGTGCGATGACTGTGTGGTGTTAGGTTTCTTTCCAGTCCCTGGAGTATGCGAAAAATGAAGTGCACATGCAGCACAAGTCCAGAGAACATCTAAACAGCCTGAGTTGTGTAAACATGAAACACAGAAAGGATGGAAGAAGTATCTGAATGAAGCCTGAATGTGGATTCAAATAAACATCTGTGGAGTGGTCCAGACTCAGTGTCTTTGGCTCTCGCACTGATGGTTTTTACCACTGAAGTGTTGCAAAAGGCTGCGGCCAGCACTGTGGCCTTCAGATGGTGACTGTTCCTTATTGTTCAAGAGTTGAGAGAGAGTATGTCTATACTCTTTCACTCACACTTTGGGCTTTTGTGTGTGTGCATTATCTGTTGACAGATGCCTGGGGATACAAATTAGTATCATTCAGAAGAGCGAGGTATGTGTGGAACATCTTCGGAAATTCAGAATATGTCCATCGCTCATGCCTGCAGATGCCTAGAGTTGGTATGTGACTGTCAAGCAAGTATTTTCACCTGATCAGTGAGCAGTCACTGCATCCTACCTAATGCAAAATATACAAATATCAAAAACATGAGGGGAACGATTCTCAAAAAAAGCATTAATATACATAAGTAATAGGCTATGTTCTATCCTGGTTTTGAGCCTCTCTCCTGTATGCTTGGTTTTTATGGGCGTGCTGCATTGAAGACTTGGAAGTAAATGCCCACAGCTAGGATTGGATAAGATTTGCATATTTAATGAGCTTCGGCTCCCCTGCAAATGCACGTGAGGGATTGTTTTGAAAGCATGTGGGGAAACGTCAACCGGAATAATTCATCCCACAGGGCTCGCAAAATATCTTTATCAAACAAACACAATGATTTATCTCTCATCCACCCGCAATTAATTGTAATGTTTGTTTTTTTATTACTTGGCCCGCCCGATCGGTGGATATAACCGCGAACCGTGCATCACTAATACACACACACACACACACACACACACACACACACACACAAGCCTCACTGCAGAGTCAGACAAATCAAAGTATGATCAAAACTTCAGCAATTGCATGATTCTTCCTTCAAATATCAAGTCAAGAGAGAGTGAACAACACACTTGGTAGCCTGTCTGGAAAACACATACCCCCGGGACGTTGGGCTTTGCGAGCCCTGGCCCATAGGCTACATGTCCAAGTCTGATAAATGATCACGAATCGTAGCACAACACCTCAAATAAAGGATTATGTTCAGTTAGACGCTTACACATAGTCAATAGATATCAAACGATCTGTAACAATGCAATACTATCACATATAAAAAAACATTTTTACTTACATTAGTGTGTTGCTTCATTCATTCATGTAATCTCATCCTGTCTGCAAATCCAGTCTCTTGTTTACAAACAAATCCATCAGAAATGAAGGAACTTTTTTTATATCAAAAGCTCAAGGGAAAGTTGATTTCCCAATTCATGACCCCTTTAAATGTATTCTTAAAAATATGGCCAAGAAATATATTCTACAGCTAATATATATATATTAGTATATTAATATATTAATATTCTTTATATATTTTTTGGTCATTTTTATATATATTTTCATATTACTCCAAAATATATTAAAATGTGTTTCATTTTATGTGGGACATTTCTTGCCCATTTAACCTTTATTTTGTATTATATTTTAGTTTTAAATTTGAAAAATATGTTTACAACATCTATTTAGCATGTATTTGAAATATATTTTGACAAATATGTTTACTTACAACCTTTCTGCTATTTTGGATGTTTTTACACTGAGCTATTCACAGTGCATTCTGGGATTGGCTTCTACATGATAAATACACATTGCCTACCTTTTGGAAAGCACCTTTGTGACAATAATAATGTAGTATACATTATAATAAAATGCAGCCTATATATGTTTCTTTCATTAAACACAAATTTTGATTTTTTTTTTTGTGTTTGTCTGCAAACTACATATCCAGACATCTTTCTTTATCCCACAGAAGGAGGTAGGTAATGATTACATGTGAACATCCCATTTCCAGGCAGGAGAAACAGAAAGGCTATTCTCTCTCTCATCAGTCTTGCGCTCAAGGTCAGTTTCGTGTACGCTTCATACTGACGTCAGTGAAGACTCTAACATAGCAAACTGTATGTTAATGTGTGTGTGCTTGACCTATTTAGCAGCCAGGATAGCAAGAGGATCAGAAAGGTGACTCACTCCTGTATGAGTCAACATCATAAAACTTGAGCAGGAGGCTGCAAGCTCCATTAAAGATAAATAAATTTAAACTGACGTAGTGAAAAAAGGCATCTGGACAACACCAATCAAATGAGCATGGCTTTAAATCAATCTTTATCTAACAGTGAGATTTTTAAAGAGGACCTGTTATACAAAATTCACTTTTACATGGTGTTTGAACATAAATATGTGTGTACACAACCACCCTATAATGGTAAAAACAGATGTTTTAGTTTTTTCAGAGTATCTGAGGCATGAGATGTACAGGCTCCGCCCTCTTTTGGATAGGGGGTGGGGAGCAGCAGCTCGTTTGCATTTAAAGATACATGCAAGAAAAAAATATATATGTGTGTATGTATATATATATATATATATATATATATATATATATATATATATATATATATATATATATATATATATATACACTCACCTAAAGGATTATTAGGAACACCTGTTCAATTTCTCATTAATGCAAGGATAATGCAGCAGGATAATGCACCATGTCACAAAGCTTGAATCATTTCAAATTGGTTTCTTGAACATGACAATGAGTTCACTGTACTAAAATGGCCCCCACAGTCACCAGATCTCAACCCAATAGAGCATCTTTGGGATGTGGTGGAACGGGAGCTTCGTGCCCTGGATGTGCATCCCACAAATCTCCATCAACTGCAAGATGCTATCCTATCAATATGGGCCAACATTTCTAAAGAATGCTTTCAGCACCTTGTTGAATTAATGCCACGTAGAATTAAGGCAGTTCTGAAGGCGAAAGGGGGTCAAACACAGTATTAGTATGGTATTCCTAATAATCCTTTAGGTGAGTGTGTATATATATATATATATATATATATATATATATAGTCATAAGTTGCACGGGTATATTTGTGGCAATAGTCAACAATATATTACATGGGTCAAAATTAAAGATTTTTTTTATGGCAAAAATCAATAATGCCAAATTATGTAAAGATCATGTTCTATGAAGATATTTTGTAAATTTCCTACCATAAATACATCAGAAATGTATTATTATTAGTAATATGCATTGCTAAGGACTTCATTTGGACAACTTGAAAACTCAATATTTAGATTTTTATCCTATACTAATAAACCATACATACAAAAAAATTACCCTTATAACTGGTTTTGTAGTCCAGGATCACACACACACACACCCTTATATATATATATATATATATATATATATATATATATATATATATATATATATATATATATATATATATATATATATATATATATATATATATATATATATATATATATATAAGTATATATATAAGTTAAATTAAGTCATATTGTGACAGTCACTATTGTGAGACAGTCAAATTTTAAAGAAATGTCAAAGTTTAAATTGTGCAAATTAAATAAGCACTTATGAAAAATAAAGTCTTAATTTTGAGAAAGAGCTATATAGACACAATTCTGAAATTGTAGTTGCTTTTTATTTTTTTAGGTGGAAACATGCTTCCATAGCAGGCAAACATCACCACGTGAATTCTGTAGAGTGAACAGGTTGTGCCATTGTTCTGTGCTGTAGTATTTTGATTCAAATCCCAGATGGGCCTCTCATTTCCTTTAGTTTAGACCCCTACTGAGTGCATTGCTCTTTAAGGGGTCTTTGAATTCATTGTTTTGCACTGTGGATACTGTGTGACACGGCAGATTCATCATGCTTGATGGTTTATTTCTGTGTCCCTGATTCTATTATGCCAGTGAATCCATCCACTGTAGAGATTTCCTGTCCGCTTGAGTCCATATGGTGGAGTTTGTCTCAATCCAAGCATCACTATTGCTCTATTGGAATCTAGTCCATCTTAGAGGAAACTAAATCAAGGAGGGCGATATCCTTATCGGGCCAGTAAACTCTTAGCCCGCCACACCCCTCAGAATTCGTGTTTATGGATGTGATGTGCTGTAACTTTTCTTATGACTCACTGAACTATATTGTGTTGGCTTTCCCCTGGTTGCTCTCAGATAACGCTTAAGACAATACGGCTACTGCGGAGGCAGAACACATGGGGTTATGAGTATAGGACTGTTTGCACAAGGAAGGAAGTGTTCACTTAGTGCTTTTTAGAATCCAGCACTTGAGGAAGAGGAGGAGGAGGGTGGGACTTCCTTGCCTTGTGCATGGAGGCACTGAAACTAGCACCAAGCACACATTTCTGACAACAAAACAGGAAAGGCACAGACCAGTTGGTTTGTTTGTCACAGGTGCTCAGTTGCTGAAGATAAGCCTAAGCCAAAGTGGAGCCTGTCCTCTATCCTTCAATGCAACAACCCTGTTAATATGTTAATAACCCAAATTATAAAACTATTTGGTCTTGTATTAAAAACAGCATATTGTAAACAGGACATACTGGTGGTTACTGGAAATAAGCTAATGACCAATGGCAGAGCAAAATCAGCAACCATCTTTAATATATATATATATATATATATATATATATATATATATATATATATATATATATATATATATATATATATATATATATATATATATATAAAAAATATATGCAGTATGTGGTCTATATCTAATCGTATCTAAAATCGTATCTAACATACAAGTTTGTAAATATAAAATATATGTGTGTGTGTGTGTGTGTGTGTGTGCAAGTGTGTGTATATATATATATATATATACACACACACATATATATTTTATATTTACAAACTTGTATGTTAAATACGATTTTGACAGCACTAATTCATATATATTAGTGCTGTCAAACGATTAATGCATCCAAAATAAACGTTTGTGTTTACATAACTTGTGTATATTGTATATAAGTATTATGTATATATAAATACACACACAGGCATGTATATATTTAAGAAATTATATTTAAGTTCTTATATTTATATATAAAATATTTATATATAATATAAATTTATATATATATATATATATATATATATATATATATATATATATATATATATATATATATATATATATATATATATATATATATATATATATATTTCTTAAATATATACATGTACGTGTGTGCATTCGAATATACATAAATATCAATATTATACAGAGTACACACATATTATTTAAACACAAACTTTTATTTTGGATGCGAAATAATGACAGCTCTAATATATATAAAAAAATATATATATATATATATATATATATATATATATATATATATATATATATATATATATATATATATATATATATATATATACATGACATGATTTTGACTGTCAAAGAAGATAATTCTGATTCAAAGTTTGAAAAAATGTATGTATGCATATATGAAAAATGGCTCTGTGCCTCAAGCCTATTCCACATAAATCACAAAAGAAGGGTAGTGGAAAATATCCAAGAGGAATAGCTCTGCTCCCAAGAGTCCCTAATCAGTGAACAGAGTGGTTTCCTGCTTTTGTGAGATGTGGTTCATTAATGGCTGACAACCTTTCTTTTACACATGCACACTGACACGCAAAAGACCCCCACTACTCTCACACACAAGCACATTGGATCCAGACATGTTTAAGTAAATGTTCACATATAAGCTAACGCAATCATTTGAGCATTTATCAACCTTATCATACATATGCTTGTGAGGGGCCATACATTACAATCCCTCCAAGTTAAACAACTTCGTCTAAGAAGTTCTTAGGATGTAAATATTTGCATAGCACCTTATCTTCACGAGCAGACCCTTAACACTGATACACGTTTGCCAGTTTTCCTAATTCCATGTCTTCCCTTAAGCACAAGACCAGAGAATTTCATATATAAGCCTAATACGAGAGTCTTTAAGTTACCTTTATATGATGATACTGAACACATCTGCATTAATAAAAGAGGAAACACTGGACATTGTTGCACTTCTGACCCATAAACTACCTCCCAAAGAACGCTGTGCAAGGCCACTGCTCCACCCTCATACTTATTTTCTGCCATTCACACAACGCAGGCCTCGATTGAACATTCTGCCAGAAGAGACCAAACTCCAGAATGTAATAGCTATTTTACCTGAAAGAAAAGCAGGAGTGTGGGAAAATAAAAAAAAAATAAAAAAAAGAGACAATCATTTACGGGACACCGCATGAATATGTCCTGTCTTAAGCAATAAACAACTCATATATCCCACTGTTAACTGAATAAAAACTCCACAAAACAACATCTTCAAAAAATGCCTTTATTAGAAGTTCTATATTTAAAATAAAAACATACAGTACAAATTTACTCTGCACTTTCTATACACACACACTCCAACTCCAGCTGACGTTCACTTATTACATTCAGTGTTGCTTTACTTCATCTAAAGTTAAAAGTAATCGTTATTAACCAACTACAAAACTTAATATCCCCAGTCAGCATGTGTAGAGATGCAGTTGAAAAGGCAGAGAATTTCATTAGGAATGGTACGATTGAGTGATCTAAATGTAGAAAAATAAACAATGAAATAGCATCTCATTCACCATAAAAAGGCACCTTGATCTATAAGCTACATTCAATTCGATTGGCTTTAGATATACACCAAAGCGACTGCTTTATTAGGTTAAGCTACAGTATGTGGGATCCTCAACCCCAGCAGGGACATATTAGCTAGCCATTAACCTCTAGATAGGAAAGTGCTACATTCTCTGGCACTAGACCGCAATGGTTATGCAACTGTGTGCAAATTGTTACTTTTTTGGGGTTCTTGTAGTTATCATTGAAGAGAGAGAAAAAAAAAAAAAAAGGTCATACTTGTAGGTGAAGTCAGTTAGTTCTTTACAGCCAAAAAGACCTCATAAGACAGGCTACATTCTACAAATGCCCATAGATCCTCTGACGCTCCCCTTCCTCCCAAGAAAAAAAACAAAACAAAAAACACAGCGTGACCTCATCAGACGCTCCCACTTTTTAATATAGATACACAGTAAACAAAATCGAAATAAATAGCATACAATCTTAAATTATTTACCTATTTACAGTAAAATAGACAAGTTAACAAAAATATATTATTGTGAGACAAACCCAACAGTTTCCAGATTAATATTGGCGATCACAATTTAAACAGGAATATAAGTGTATTGCTTTAGATTTGATAAATACCATATGGACTCAATTTATCCTTGAAGGCTATACTTTCAAAATGACAATAAATAAGTTAAATAGATTTCAAAGCATGATGCAAAATGCAATGATACCACACAGTTTAAAAAAAACAAACAAAAAAAAAAAAACAAATCTGCAGTGACATTCCATGGCCAACTTATGAGTCCCAGTTCTTGTGCGCTCACACCACTTTCAAACTTATGGAATGTTTTCCCAAGACTTGCTTCTAAATAGGCCTTTTTTCTAGACTGTTAAAGCCATCATCTTGGGATGTCATTGTAAGGAAAATGAGAAGAGAAATATATAAAAATCACATCTCAATCATGAGAAAACCAACGGCTGAGACTGATGTTTGACCTGAAACTCATGTTGGCACTACTTGGATAAAAGCTATAACAATAATAGCAAGTCAATCGTCTGAAATCGACAGCCTGCTGAAGATTGGCAAACGTCTATTTGCGTCCATGCTGGGCGACTCTGAGCCACTGATTGTGCCGGAGGAACAGCAAGAGCCGCTCAGGTAGCCCTCGGGATCTGAGAGGGAATCCGGCGGGCTCGGTGGAGAATCGAACACTGGAGACTCTGAGAGTGGATGCATGGAGGGCAAGTGGCTCATTTTGAAAGGTGGTGAAGGGGGACAAGTGTTGGTCTGAATGTTACTGTACAAGCCACCGCTGGTCTGATGGGTGAAAGCACTTTGGGTCTGAGGGATGATGGGGGCAAGAAAAGCCTTAAGATCCTGATCTGGGAAAGTGAACGCGTTCAGACAGGGCGAACTGGGAGTGAGGGCGCAGGTGGGTGGTGGGGGCGTGCGTGATGTTGGGTTGTCAATCAACACGGACTCATTGCTGTGGGAGCTGGAGAAGCCAGAAAAGCTCAGGCTGTGGTGCAGCTTCGGTCTTTCCCGCTGTCTCAGGAATAGGTTTGATGGCTCCTTCTCGCCCAGGACACCAATATCCCGGCTGAGCCTCAGTTGAGTGTTACTCGCAGCAGCTCTTCGCTCATCTGCATTGTGAATGAAATGGCAGCGGGGGCCGTACGGGCAGAAACCGATAGTGTGGAATGTGCGACACGGCTCAGTTTTGTACTTCGGGTGCCGGGAGAGGTTTCTCAGTTCGTGATAGCCATGAGCAAACTGACACTTTTCTCCATACTTGCATGAGCCATTTTCCTCAAAAGGTCTGCAAAGTTCAGTTTTGTAGCGGGTAGAGTTGATCTGAGAGCCGGGCTTTTGTTGAAGGATTTCCTGAAGTTGTTGACTGCGTTCCCCTGTGTCGCTGAACGCACGGTCTCTGTACTTGTTTTCTTTATTCATGAAGGCAGGTGTTGAGCTCTCAAAACCGATTTGGAGCCTGTTGCTCATGTTGAAGTCCATGTGGTTTGTTGAGTTACTCCTGAAATAACCAAAAGACCTGTTGTTGTTGGTATTGGTATTGGAAGCAGCAAATGGGACCCCTACATTCCTCTTTTCCAGCATATTTTGGAGATAGATTGCATTTGAATTCAGGACTTTTTCCTGAAAGAAACCAAACAGAGAATTCATAAGCACGGATGCCACATAGGTTTAGTGGATACAAGTTTAACCAATTAGAAATGAACTACAAGAGTGAAAAAAAAAAAAAAAAAAAAAAAAAAAAAAAAAAAAAAAAAAAACACTATTGTACATGACCACCAACCTCCTGAGGTGACAAGTTAAAAAAAAATAATAATAAATTATGAGAAAAGTAAAAAGTATATGCTGAATGACAAAACTGGCATGTTCTGAATCAGCATGTCTCGACATTAAAAAGTTACGGTTTGTGTGTAAGAAATAGATAAAAAAAATTAAAAAACTACCTTAATTTGTTGAATACAAATACGTAAATAACATAAATAAAATTTAAAAAAAAGACGTTACAAAAACGAAACTCGTTCCTCGCGGTCTCCCTTCAGCGCGCTATGTGCCACAGAAGACTAGAGAGTGTTAACATTTAGTAAACATGGAGCGCTCAAGTTACAAGTTTTCCAGCGCGGATACATTGAGAAAACAAACCAAGAATCAACTAAACACCAAAATAAGTTGAGAAAACAAATTTAAACCAGCTTCTAGTACTCGTTTTTAAAATATAAACTCTTACCCTGTCGAAATCATATATGGAAGACAGCACCGAAGCAGACATTTTCTATAGCGAGTTCCAGCTCAGAGGGGGGAAAGTTTTCGGACCGAGAAGGATCCTTGTGTTCTCAGAGAAATCCACGGCTGAACGGAGTTTGCGTCTTGAAACGGAGTCGGGGAAGGTCGCTGAAGTTCTTTGGAGTTGAGCCGCACAGGTTTTGGGGAGTGTCGTACATGAGCAAAGTTTGCACATGTGTATAAATGCGTTGCAGCTGTTAAAGGGCGGAGCTCGACAAAGTTTCAACAGTGCGCTGCCCGAAGCCCCGCCCTTCCGTCACGTGGGTTTGGAAACTCCCCCTCTAGACTTCAGCAGCCCTAGAGCTCACCGCGTGCCTCAGGACAATTCAACACAACATAAATTGAACTCAGGTGCTTGAAATCGAATTCTGTCTGACAATGGATTCTTAATTTTTAAGGCTGAATTTCTAAGCTACTTTCAAAATTGCGCATTGCTATTTCCCATTAACTGTATTATTGTTGTACATATTTTTACATAGCCTAATATAGTGGTTCTTAATCCTGGTTATGGAGGACCCCAGGCCCAGAACAGGGCTCTTATTTATCAAGCTTCTCAATTTAGTCTTAAGTGCTTAAAATTCATGAAATTTACTCCTACATTCAAACTTAAGTATAAAAGCAAGTTATCAAATTTCTTGAAGCTAAGAATCACTCGTACTCTCCCAGTTATTTAAGACAGCTCGAGGGGTCTTTCAAGTGGTTAGGAGTTGCCAGTAGGGGCTTGTGATGGCAGTGAGGAGACAGAGACGTGTGCAAATCTTTCAGGAGAGCGAGAATGTTTTTGAAATGTTTGACAACGAGCAGTTAATCAAACAGTATCGTTTGGACTGAGCAGGCATCATCTTTTTCAGCGCTGGTTAATGTTGGGCTGAACATTTTTTTTCCCGCTGTTTGATTAATTCATTATTATATCGTAAAATCTAGGCTTTGTATAGCCATGTCAGTTGGTTTAAAATGTGTAATTTGTAGGACATGGTGGAAAACGCATTTATCTTTAATTTTCAATGTGTATATCATAATGTATTCTCTTATTGAATGTAATCATTCAATGTGATTTTTTTCGGAGAATGTTCTTAAATAAGGAAATCTATTCAGTGATCGGTCCATGCCAATGTCGTCATCCAAAATCCCGTTTGTGGCACAGCAAAGTGTTTGACACTTTAAGATTTAGTCGTACACTTCACTTAAAGTATGACTGTGATGCTTGATAACTAACTTTTAAGCTCAGCTTTGAGCCAAGAATTTTTTACAAGTACAATTCTTAGCAGTGTTGTTGTGAGTAGTTCTCAGAGGCTTGATAAATACAGGCCCTGCATATTTTGGATGTCTCTTGACACATTTCAGGTCTTATGACCTCTACATTGCCCCCTATATGTTAAAATGTGATATGCCATTAAAATAATTTGGCATAGTTTGGCAATAGGCCTGGATTTTTGGAATAGATTATTAACTCTTTTTATGTGCAACATTAAGTTAGAAGTTAGAAATTAAGTATATGTCACATATATATCAGCGCTATTGGGGTACAGCATCAGCTGTGCAGTTTTAGATGTCGAATCAAAAATAATCCATTGTGTCAGCTACAAAATGTACTCTACCAGAATCTACCATTTGAGGAAAGCTCTCTTAGCATCTCTTAAGCTCATAAAAGCTGCTTTTTAATTTTATTTAATCAAACAGTAAAAACATAGGCTACGTATTACAATTTCAAAATAACTACTATAGCCTATATATATTTATTGTTATAAATATTATAAAATCTTATACACTCTAAAAAATGCTGGGTTAAAAACAACCCAAGTTGGGTTGAAAATGGACTAACCCAGCGATTGGGTTAAATGTTTGCTTAAAACAACCCAATCGCTGGGTTAAAACAACCCAAACGCTAGGTTAGTCCATTTTCATTTTTAACCCAGCATTTTTTTAGAGTGTACAATGTTATTTATTCCTGTGATGGCGAAGCTGAATTTTCAGCATCCATTGCTTCAGTCTTCAGTTTCAAATCCTTCAGAAATCCTTCTAATACTGCTGATTGATCAATACTAGTTTGACTAGTAAACACGTTCTATTATATTCGAACCTGTTTAAAATGTTGTCTGCCCAAATGGTTAAATGCATGCATTATTTCATTGAGTGGAAAAAGATTTGTTTCCACACTGAACTCATTAACTCATGGAAAGGAGAGCTGTCTGTGAGATCCTAGTTCAGTGGCTATTTAAGTTCAGACAGTCCATGTGAAATTCCCATCATTTTTAAATATGCAGTTTCTTTTAGCACTCCGCACCACAGTGGCAAGATTAGACCCATATTATATAATGTGTTACACGAGTTACAGGGACCATCTCATTTTGTGTGATTCAGCTGTGTATATAAACTAAAGATTAACTGCTCATATTGGATAGGAAAGTGGCAGGACACTAATCATAGTAGATTCAGTTCTTGGCTACAAACCCTCAATTTAGAGCTTTAAATTATGCAGAGTGCAAGCCTTAGATCTGCCGTGGTTCACGGACAACTGAATCAACTCATCAAAAAATAAAAAGAAGAAAACTCTCAAACAAAACTCTGTCCACAGAAACCACTCATCCATTACTCTGACTCCAGTTCTCGCTGAGCTGCTCCGATCATTCCAAAACATTACATCACTGCACAGAGAGGGAACATCACTACTATGGCCAGAGCGGCTGCCAAGGCGTCTGCACAGGACTGTACACTGACTTCTTTGTGATGTCCACAATGCGTATCCAAGGCGACCCCTAGAGAGGACGGCCCATAAGGGAACGTTTCTTGTCTTCCATGACAACGCATGGTAATGTTGAACATTTTTTCTCTGACTGTACTGTTGCTGTGTCGAGTCACACTGACTAGGCTGTTATCGTTTGAAGATGCTGCTGATGTCTGCCACAGGTTCATATACAGTAGCCCCTCATTTCCTATTATTTGCCAAATAGTGGCATTGATCTCTCTTTGAACATACAGACAGATTGGGGCCCCTGTTTTCGACCCATGGAGCTTCCTTACTCCGTAGTGCATCCAGAAGCCATGTTTGAGGTCTGCTCAGCTTGTTTATGTACGGTTACACCCAGAGCTGAATTTAACCCCAGCTTCCATCTGCTGCAGCACCCAGGGCCCTGCATGGAGATGAGACCGGTTTGGGTCGGTCTGTGCCGCTCGCTTACTACTAAGCACAACTTGCTCCTATGTGTTATTATCGTCAGAGGCGTCTCCTCTGTGGCAATATTCTTTTTTAGCCAGGTTTTTTATGTGCTTAAGGTTCATTTAAGGTACTTTTTAGCTGGATTTCATCATAATAAATAAGGAAATATTTAACAAAGAATAATAAAAGGATGAAAACACATTGTAAAAAATGTAACATTTTGACTGTGATTTTAACTCATAAAAAATTCTATTAGCATTTTATTGAATTAAATTTTTAGCGGATTTCATGTCAATTTTATGGTAACTGAAATTATTTAAATTAATAAGGAAATATGTGACAAATAATAATAAAAGGAGGAAAATACATTATATAAGAATAGATTGTCATTTTGACTGTGATTTTAACTCATAAAAATTTCTATTAGCATTTTATTGAATTTAGTTTTTAGCGGATTTCATGTCAATTTTATGGTAAATGTGAAATTATTAAAATTAATAAGGAAATCTTTAACAATTAATAATAAAAGGAGGTAAACACAAATGCATTTAGTCAAACTATAATTTTAACTTTAATTTTTTTCTATTAGCATTTTATTGAATTTTGTTTTTAGCCAGAGTTCATGTAAATATTATGGTTAATATATAAATATTTAAATACTAAATTATGAAATGTATTCAAAAGGAGGAAAACATAAAATAAATACATATTTGACTGTCATTTTCACTCATCAGCATATACTTTTAGACAGATTTCATGTCAATTTTATGGAAAATATTAAATTATTTAAAAAAATAAGGAAATATTTAACAAGGAATATAAAAAAGGAGGTAAACTAGTCATTTTGACTAGTTTTCACTAATAAGACAATTTTCTATTAGCATTTTATATATTTTTGTCAAATTTATTCTAATCTACTAATGGGACTTTAGTTTTCAGATTACAGTTTGGGAGTCTCTCCTGGTGCTGTTCCTCCCTCCTTGTCATGCCACAGAGCTAGTATTCTGGGCTTCAGTGTGCCCTATTGGCCTCGCCACAGCCAGGCAGCCTTTCATTACACTAGCAGAAGGAGGTGCCCTGGACATCCCCATCGAAGACACCATCACCACACGTCCACACCCCAAAAGTGTGCCCAGCTCCTCGGTTCTCTGTATACGTCAACAAGAGAGATGAACAAAATAGTCGCTCTGTATGCACATCGTTTGATTGTCAATGTAGCTGAATCACTTCTAAATTTAGCTTGAGAGCCATCCTTGTTGTAGCATGATTTGATGATTGCCTATTAACCTAATAACTGTCCTACTTATTTGACATGAAATAATTTTTATTGTGACAATTTGTGAGCTTTAATGAGAAAATAATAATATGCAATTAGCCTACTTTTATTGTCATTCACAATGTCTTTTCAGCCTGACATGTAAGGGCCTGAGTTCTGGCCATTCCTCCAGGGTGTTTCCATGTCTATGACGCTGGGCTCCGGCATCCCCACGACCCTGAAGAGGGCAAGCGATTTGGAAACTGGATGAATGAATGTCATGGCTGGAACTGCAACGCCCTCTGCTGATGAAATACAGCTTGCAAGGCAGTTCCTTCCTTTCACATCCCATAAAAGTATGTACTTCGTTAAAAAGAGCATAGGCTACATGTTATACATTAATACTGTAATGAGTGAGACTGCCAGTTATTTTAGCTTTGTGGTATTATAATAATATATAACAGCCTACTATATAATAATAGGAAGAATTAAAGTTGTAGAATTAAAGAGATAAAGTGTGCCCGCCACTAAAAGTTATCAATTTAACCCTAGCTGAATGAAAAATATAAGGGTCAATGTGCAATGTGTAGAGTTTGAATTTATTATTCATTTTAATCTGCATGCCAATATTTTACCAGTCACCAGAGGGCAGTATGGCACTTTTTACATCAAAGTGTGTGTGTGTGTGTGTGTACATGTTTTTCTAGCCTGGTGGGGACTTTAATCTGAATGCACACAGACTCATGGGGACTCTTGTCACTGTGGGGACAAAAGCTTATAATTATACAGAATGAGTTTTTTTGAAAATGTAAAAATGCAGAAAGTTTACTATGATGGGTAGGGTTAGTGTAAGGGGATAGTATATACAGTTTGTACAGTATAAAAACCATTATGTCTATGGAGAGTCCCCAGAAAGATAGCGCACCAGACGAGAGAGAGAGAGAGAGAGAGAGAGAGAGAGAGAGAGAGAGAGAGAGAGAGAGAGAGAGAGAGAGTACAGGTTTATATTACATTGTGGGGACCAAACGTCCCCACAATGAGAGTAAAACCTGAGATCACCTACATTGTGGGAACCAGCCAGCGGTCCCCGGGGAAATTGATTAATAAACACACTAAATTATGTTTTTAATGTAAAAACGCAGAAAGTTTTGTGTGATGGGTAGGTTTAGGGGTAGGATTAGTGTAAGAGGATAGGATATACAGTTTGTACAGTATAAAATCATTACGCCTATGGAGAGATGGCAAAACCATGTGAGTGTGTGGGTGTGTGTGTGTGGTCCAGGTATACCCTACCTTAAGTTAAACTAATTAACTAATTAGTAAGTAATAGTGCCTAGTTGAATGTGGTAGTTCACTATTAGTTAATAAATAACTACTTTTTCACACCTCCCAGAGGACTAAGAACTACTATATACAGATTCTTAATTCTTAATTAACATGAATAATGCATAATATATAATTAATTCTAAAGCGTAGGCCATAGTAACCCACTATTAATGACTGAAGTATTACCAAGTATTATTATTGAGTGCATGCGCGTGTGTGTGTGTGTGTGTGCGTGTGTGGTCCAGGTATATACGTTATGGGGACAAAATGTCCCCACAAATATGGCAATATCCCAAATCCTTGTCCTTGCGGGGACATTTTTTGATCTGGAAAATAACTCCTAAATCATACATTTTTCAAAATGCTAAACTTTTCAGTTTATTACCAGGTGTAAATCCCAAATTGAAAATTGTCTCAGAATTTTGCAGGTTAGCATTTTTTGGTGCTGGTCACAAATAAGTTTGAAGTTGGTGTGAGCTACAGCTGAAAAATATCTCACAATATAAACAATTAAAAACAAGTAATACCGAAGCAAGCCATGTTCACGCATCTGCTTGCCCTGGCCTTAAAAGCAGTGACTATTTGCTGACTATTCGCCACATAAAACTTTCATTCGACACATTAATGCTGCTGAGTGGATTAATGTGCAGGACGAGGACGCTGGTTGGCCAAGGCGCCCTAACGGACACTGGAAGTGAAAAGCTGTCTCATGCTTGATTGGACCTGACCTCCTCGCAAACTCATGCAACCTGGCAGAGTGAACTCTGACCCCCGTCTGCGCCTAAGCTGTAGTGACACGGTCAAGGTGACATGGCAGAGCGGAGCTGACTGAGGGAAAGGCTGTGCGCTGGTCTGTAGCCCAATGTAGTCACATTAAGAGTCCACCAGTAAATAATTCAGACCGAGCAGTCGCAACAATGCAAACATGTTGTTATTAGTGTTTCGCTTCAATATTCATAGCTCCAAGGGGATGGGGTGCTCTGAAAGTAGTGATGGAGGGTAGTGATGCGTTTATGCGGATTTATGTTTGTTGGATTAGGGGGTTGCACAGTGCCAGACCTTTTTCCTTCAAAGCCACTGGCACCTAACCCAGTTTAAAGAAACAGTCCAGGTTTAATTCAAGTTAAATGCAACTGACAGCATTCATGGTATAATGCTGATTACCAGAAGAAAAGAAAAAAAAAGTTATGGCAAGGATTTTGAAAGCAGTATTAAGGAAAAGAAGGATTATTTGAGCTGTGATGCTGTTTAAATAAGTTTTAAAATGGTTTTAGGTTTATGGCAATGCATTGTCATGACAAGGTTGTAAAATTAAAGACAATGTTAGTAAGCGATTTTTCACACTAAAATCGGGTTAACATGCATCTTGTGGCTGTACACTCTTAGAAGAAAAGTTCTATGGAACCTTGAAGGGTCCGATCAGGTGCTTCATATATAGATTTAGTTTGAATTCATTTTTAATTTTAACCACATTTTAAAGAGCTCATAAACATATTGTATCAATAGAAGAAAAATAAATCTAATATGTTTCTAATATGCAATATGCAATTTGCAATATGCAATTTCTCCTGATATTTATTTTGGCATAGGGTTATTTAAAATTGAGTCAAGAAACCTAGGGTTGTATAGAATGTATAAGAGTTAACTGATGTTGTTTTTTTATTTTTATTTTTTATTTTTTTTAAATTTACAAATCTGCCCCATTTGCTTCCATTGTAAGTCCCTGCATCCCAATGTCCACACTATCCATCCTAAATAGTATGTGAGATATTAGAATAAGTGTGTCCCAAAGCATAGTATGTTGAAAAGAGTATGCCAGAAGTCCCCAGATGGTCTACTATTTCTGGTAGATTTTCAAAATGTGGATCCGTGCTCACTATAAAGGCTAATATTGCCCACAACCCATTGCACTTTGGAGGAGGATTCGGTTCAGAAACTACATGAGTAAAAAGTGTTAAAAACCACAACATTGAACTCTATTTAACCCTTAATGTTTCTTTATTACACTGAGATTCCGAAGTCCAAAACTATATAAAAACAGGATTTCATCTGATACACAAAATAAATTCCCCCACTGCAATTTTCATTCTTATTACGCCATTTGCTGTGCTCTAAATATGCTCTAACACATTCGTCAGCTAAGCTGTTGCCAAGCTGCTTAGGAAACACTACAAAACCATATACAATGTGTTATTTAACTTAAATATCATGGAAAGAATAATCTTTCCCAGATAAAGATCCAGTACATCTCAAATATAGATTAGGGAGTGTTTTTTTTATGATGAAACTAGAGATATATCCAGTGCTCTGGATTCAGACATGCAGCATCCAGATCCCTTCATTTTTCCCTGAGCTTAAGTCTCAATCAAACTTGCTCTGTGCCTTATTTTTTTAATACAGAGTCTCAGCGGATTAATCGGGTTGCTGAACTGAGCATCAGCAGCTGCTCCTTATCCTTATCATCGCAGTAAAGACCGGCCAGCCGTCGCCTCCCACAGAATCCTGCAGGGACCTGAATTAATACTCTGTATAATTCCACACAATCCCAAGAAAAAATCTCGTCCTGCTGCCAGGCCACTTGACTCGTGTGTTCCAGTGGGCTCTGGATGGCACCAGCAATCTCTGTAATCAGTCAGTAAGCCTCTGCGCTGCTCAGTTCAGCTGCTTCTTCAGAGCATTTAAAAAAAAAAAGAAGAAAAAAAGAGCAGAGCTGGGGTGCTTTGTGTGTCAAACATGTATGTTTATCCTGTCCAGTAATTAAAATGGGGTCGTTTGACATGGCTCCATATGTAAATACATGAATAGATGCAAACAAACACACATATGGACCATGATTACTAAAATGAGTTATGGACACCATGTCTTTCAAAACCATTTGAAGAATTAAACTCATCCATTAAGATGAGTCTGTTTTCATGTCAAAGAAAGTGTAAAGAAGAATAGTATCTTCTCATTTATTTGCATTTATTAAAAGATAATAAATACTATAATACTTTTGAAAATGTAATGTAATATTATTTAATAAAATGTGATATTTCTATTGTGTATGATATATTGTTGTTGTTTTGAAATATTATTCAAAACATATGATTTATTTTATCAAACTTTTCTTTCTTCAAAACGTATGTAAGGGTGTAAGGAAATAATTCATACACTTTTAAGTGTGGTTAACTGGTTATCACTCCGAACAGGTAAGCGCAGTCCGCTTTTACAGCCTTGATATGCTTATAATTGTGCTCTTATAAACTATTCTAACTCAAACGTTTGGGGAAAATGTTTTTAGATAAAAACCGAAAGATTGTCAGAAGCTTGGTGGTGGTGACGTATTCATGGGACTGTGGTGTAGTTTGTTTATAGCCTACCTTTAGGTTTTTACTTCTGGCGACTGCATTTAGACTTCAAAATTCATAAAAGTTGTGTTCATTTGTGAAAATCATCTTGATGGACCAAATGTGTAAGTATCATAAACTTTTGTTGATCACAGAGCTTGTTTTTTTTTTTTTTGCAATAATCCAAAAGCTCCTAAATCCAAAAAATCCTATTGGGTTTTGTCAAGGGAATCATTGTGATGCTGACTGCCGGTTGGCCTACAAAGTGACGTCATATCTGCACCACTTGGTCGTACGGTGTTACAATATTCGGTTCTTGAGATATTTGGTTCCAGTGGGTGGTGGATGCATGAATATTTATGAGTTTCCCTTGTTGTGGGAGTGTCCTTGAGAGAACATGCAAACTAGCCTAGAAATCTAGACGCACCCGAGGCAGCAAATGTAATTTACAGCCAGGGGCGTCTAGCAACTCTCTGTTGGCTTTCGAGCTGGAAAAACCAAACTCTGGTCAAGCCAATCACATCGTGTATTGAGTCGGTGGGCGGGCTTAACATAATGACAGCAGAGTTGTGACGGTTCCGCGTGCTACTTGAAAACAAAGATGGCGAACAGCGGTCTTTCGAATCGGCTTTGGCCGCGACTCTGGAAGACTTGGAGTTAAGCTTTTCTTTGAGAAAAGATCAAAGAAAGGCAAAAAGGAAGATGTGTTCGGATTTTTGCCGACCGGATACCGTAAAAGTTTAATCTATCAACTATATAGCTTCGCTGTTTCAAGCTAGCTCCTCTGACTACGTCACCTTCTTCGTTGCTCTGGTTGGTTGTAGCGCTATCCTATTGCATGCAGAGGGAATTTGAAAGACAACCGTTTATCCCGCCCCTCAGATTGAGCTCTGCCAACGGTGTGTTCCCAGACCCAACATCTCAAGTGATGTGGGTCTGGCTTGTCAGGCTACATGCAAACAAATATTAGTGAAAATATTAGTGGATGCTCCTCAAATCGCAACTTGTTTAATGGATTATTTTGAAACAGTAATACAGTTTCAGTGTTAATCAGGGAAAAGAAGTAGCACATTGATCTGCCAATCGAATACGGGTCAAATGCATTTCCGACTACCTCTGGAAGTGGTAGAAAGTGGACAATCACGTTTTAGGGTACATTTACACGACAACAATGTACTAAAAACGAAAGGTTTTTCCTTTGTGTTTTTTGCATACAGACAACAACATTGTCAAAACGTTCACACGGATCGACGAAAACAACTAAAAATGCTCTATCCTACTGCCAGGCCAATGGCTGGCGATGTCACTTTGTAAAGAAACACTACTCATGCCTATAGACTAAACATGTAATAGGTATGCACATGACGTCACTGTTTTCACAAATTAGTTTTTTTTGTAGTTTACACAGAGACGATCACTGTATCCCAAAATGTAGTTGTCATGCAAACGAACGGCCTATGGGTCCGTTTACATGACAACAATTTACTAAAAGTGGAAAAGTTTTTCCTTTGCATTTTTCGCAGACTGATGACACCATTGTCCCACGGATCCACAAAAATGACAAAAAATGTTGTATTATGCATGCCAGGCCAGTAGTTGGCAATGTCACTTAAAGAAACACACCGTGCCTATAGATTGAAAACATAATATGCATGCACATGATGTCACCGTTTTCACAATTGTTTTTCAAAGAGTTCCATGCAGTTTTTATTATGTTTCGACTAGGGGTGTAACGATACCTTCATGTTACAATTCGATAGATATCACGGTACTGAACTCACGATACGAAATTTTTGCGATACTCTAAGACATGTAAGCAAATAGTTTGGGACTTGGTGCTGGTAACTCAAGTGCACAGGACAATGGTGACACCAGAATAAAAATATTCATGATTCTGAATCTGAAAATATATAATTATTTAGATGAATATGCTTGCACTCTGTCACTGACTAGATATATTTAAAATAATGTAGGGAACTTTTTACTGGCAACATAAGAAATTTGGCATTATCAGGACTAATATTCATTCATATGCATTATTATACATTATATTCAACATTATAAGTAATGTAGTACTGACACTAAAACACAGTAAACTTATACACAGTAACACAGTAACTACACAATACAGATTGTCACTATCCATGATAAATATTGTTGCATTTTTGTATTGTGCTATATTGTGACATGATATATGTTTACACCCTGTGTTTGGACAGTTTCAGTGAGTGTATATGTGCATTAGACAGCAGCTATATAGAGTTGTATGTGTACATGGACAAACAGGCTATATATCTGACCTAAATGTATGTCTCCTGTCAGGAGGAAGTGAAAATGAGAGTGTGGCTTTGTGTCTCGTCTCCACTGTGACATAATCAGAGCCCCAGATTTATGAGCAACCAGATCCCTTCTGAGGCTTAGCACTGTAAACAACTTGGATCAGGCCACAGATTTAAGAACATGTACCACTTGCACTTGGTACTTTTGGTCAAAGAAGATTAGGCATGACAATTTTTAATTTGTTTCTGAATCCGTTTTATAAGACGATAATGCCTCCACTGTCTTTTTATAGCATAGGGTCTGATATTCTTATAAGAAGAAGCCAAATCAGTGTTTGAGCAATCAGAGATGAGAACCACAAGAGAAGAGGATCATGGGAATCACTGGCACTTTACAAATTAAACTGGTGCAAATTAAGAATCCTGCAACATTGCTGTTGTTGCTCAAATGAAACTTTAAATCTGTACCATAAAAACACCATCACATCTGGTTCATTATCTTTGTGGGGACCCTCCAGACGTAATGGTTTTTGTACTGTACAAACTGTATATTCTATCCCCTTACACTAACCCTACCCCTAAACCTACCTATCACACAAAACTTGTTGCATCAAGATTCAAGATTCAAGAGTTTTATTTGTCACATACACAGTTATATACAGAATATACAACCGGCAGTGAAATATAAACAGGTTCGCTCCATGGACAGTGCAAATTCACAGTTAAAAACACAAGGGGGAAATTATAATAGAAATGGAATAAAAAAGTACTATATATATATATATATATATATATATATATATATATATATATATATATATATATATATATATCTGTAGAATTATAAATAAATCAAGTAGAAAAAAATAAAAATAAAGAAGTGGAATAAAATAAGTGAAATAAACTGTGCAGTGAGTAAACTGTAGACTTATCAATATGCGGCTAACAGAAATGTACAAAGAAGTATAATGTGCAAACAGGTTTATAACAGGTTGTTACACTTGTAACAACGAGAACAGAAAGTGCAGCGCAATGTCAGTATATCAATGGTCACGTGATGTTAAGTGACTGAGTTCAGGAGTCTGATGGCCTGGGGGAAGAAGCTCCTTCTGAGTCTCAGTTTTGGCCATCAGGCTTCGGAAGCGCTTACCAGATGGCAGCAGCGTGAAATGAGGGTTTTAGTAGCTCTACCTTTGCAGCGTTTGGTGTAGACGTCCTGCAGAGACGGGAGAGCTGACCCTGAGATACGCTCGGATAAGCGCATGACTCTTTGCAGGGCTTTGCAGTCATGACTGGTGCTGTTCCCATACCACGCTGTGTTAATACACTTTCTATCGCCCCTAAATAGAAAGTTTTTAGGATAGCTGGTGAAACCCTGAATTTCCTCAGCTGGCGCAGGTGGTACAGTCTTTGCCTGGCTTTTTTCACTTGTGTCTGAATGTGTGCAGTCCAGGTCAGGTCCTCGGAGATGTTTACACCCAGGTACTTGAAGCTGCTCACTCTCTCTACTGGTGACCCGCTGATCATGAGAGGGGAGTATGTCCGTTGCTGTCTCTTCCCGAAGTCCACAATCATTTCTTTGGTCTTGCCAACATTCAGAGAGAAACAGTTGTCCTGGCACCATGATGTTAGTTGCTCCACCTCGTCCAAGTATGCCGTCTCATTGTTGTTGGAAATGAGGCCCAGGACAACAGTATCATCAGCAAATTTGATGATAGAGGTGGAGCTGTGTGTGGACAAATGGTCATGTGTGTAGAGAGAGTAGAGCAGGGGACTCAGGACACAGCCCTGTGGAGCTCCCACACTCAGGGTGATGGAGGTGGAGGTGAACTGGCCTATTCTCACCACCTGAGGCCTGCCAGTGCATTTTTACATTTTCAAAAAAACTCATTCTGTATGATTTATATGTTTCCAATTTTGGTCCCCACGGTGACATGAGTCCCTATGAGTCAGTGTGCATTCAGGTTGAAGTCCCCGCTGGGAAAGAAAAACATGAACACATGCACGCACACACACATGCACACTAAGCTAAATATCACTTACTCATCACCATATATTTTCTAATATTGCCTATCACATTAAATCTGACATCGCTAGCTTTTAATCTAAATCACTATCACAACGCGTTAGCATTTCACTAGTCTGTTAGCCTGCCATCCGTGCATCCGGGTCTCCTGCTTTTCTCTTGCGCACCTTAGTTGTCCATCAAACAACTCGGGTGATTACACATGTGATAAATGCAGGGAAATAGTCAGGCTGACTTCTGAAGATTTCAGAATTAGAGACATGCATCCAAACTTTAATTGAGGATAGTGAGAATATAAGAGCTTTAGACACTGCTTTGGATGTGACTAGCTAGTGCGACTAGCTAGTGAACTCTGTACATTGTTTGGTTCCTTGCAACAGGGCAACTGGGTTACTGTGAGATGGCATAGTCGCGGATCAAAACCGCTCTTCCATTCCGATTAGAACATCAAACAGGTTCTCCCCACTGAGAATCCAGTTGAAAGTGCCCTAGTTTTTGGTGATTCTATTACACGGAACGTGAAAATAGAGACACCAGCCACCATAGTCACATGTTTACCGGGAGCCAGAGCGCCTGACATCAAAGCAAATTTTAAAGTGCTGGCTAATGCTAATCATAAATTATCTAAGATTAATATTCACGTCAGCACTAATGATGTTCGACTTCGCCAGTCAAAGATCACTAAAATTAGCATTAGAAAGGTGTGTGAACTCACAAGTACGAAGTTAGTTAAACTTTTTTGTTCTGGCCCCCTTCCTGTTTGCCGGATTGATGAGATTGCTGTGGTGTCCACAGAATTACATAGGGTTCATAGACAATTGGAAAAGCTTATGGGGCAGACCTGACCTGTTAAAAAGAGATGGTATTCATCCCTCCTGGTATGGTGCCGCTCTTCTCTCTAGTAATTTGGCACATAGTCTTAGAGTTGAACCTTGACTAACTGGGACCCAGGTCAGGAAGCAGACGGACTGGCTTAACCGACCGTCTGCTAGCTGTCTCACGTCACAGAAGTCAGATAAATCCCAACAAATAGAGACTCTTTCACCTAGATATTATCACATAGAGACTGTGTCTGTTCGCCGGATTAGTAAATACAAAAAACTCTCGAACCCATTTAAGGGTAAAATTTGTATTGATGTTCAACAAATAAAAAACAGATATAATACAGATGATAAAGCTCAGGTTGCTGAATATTCGATCCCTTCTCTCAAAAGCACTTATTGTTAACGATATGATTACAGATCATAACCTAGATGCGCTGTGTTTGACAGAAACCTGGCTAAAACCTGATGATTACATTACTTTAAATGAGTCCACCCCCCAAGATTATTGTTATTCTTTGATAGAATTGTTAATCTATTGATTATGAATATTATTTGTAAGGAAAAGAGTTAGAATTCTCGAAATATATTTGCATTTTTGCATGATTTGCATGATTTGTAATGCAAAAATCATCAGTATCATCAGCATAACAGTGAAAACTAACGCCATGCTTCCTAATGATATCTCCCAAGGGTAGCATGTACAGGGTGAAAAGCAACGGTCCTAGCACTGAGCCTTGCGGTACTCCATACTGAACTTGCGATCGGTGTGACATCTCTTAATTTACTGCTACAAACTGATAGCAGTCAGATAAATATGATTTAATGAATATGAGATTCAGATTCAAGATTCGGATTCAAGATTCAGATTCAAGAGTTTTATTTGTCACATACACAGTTATATACAGAATATACAACCGGCAGTGAAATGTAAACAGGTCCGCTCCATGGACAGTGCAAATTCACAGTTAAAAACACAAGGAGGAAATTATAATAGAAATAGAATAAAAAAAGTATATATATATATATATATATATATATATATATATATATATATATATATATATATATATATATATATATATATATATATCTGTAGAATTATAAATAATCAAGTCAAGTAGAAGGAAAAAGTAAAAAATAAGAATAAAGAAGTGGAATAAAATAAGTGAGGTAAACTGTGCAGTGAGTAAACTGTAGACTTATAAATATGTGGTTAACAAATGTATAAGAATATAATGTGCAAACAGGTTTATAACAGGTTGTTACACAGTAACAGCGAGAACAGAAAGTGCAGTGCAATGACAGTATGTATATCCTGAAGTGAAGTCACGTGGTGTTAAGTGACTGAGTTCAGGAGTCTGATGGCCTGGGGGAAGAAGCTCCTCCTGAGTCTCTCAGTTTTGGCCTGATTATCAGGCTTCGGAAGCGCTTACCAGATGGCAGCAGCGTGAAATGAGGGTTTGCAGGGTGATTAGAGTCCTTGATGATCTTAGTAGCTCTACCTTTGCAGCATTTGGTGTAGACGTCCTGCAGAGACGGGAGAGCTGACCCTGAGATACGCTCAGATAAGCGCACAACTCTTTGCAGGGCTTTGCAGTCATGACTGGTGCTGTTCCCTTAAAAGAAGCCTTATCTAAACATGATCCAGAAGCGCAGGTGTTTTCTCTGGGCCAAGGCTCATTTAAAATGGACTGTGGCAAAGTGGAAAACTGTTCTGTGGTCAGACGAATCAAAATTTGAAGTTCTTTTTGGAAAACTGGGACGCCATGTCATCCGGACTAAAGAGGACAAGGACAACCCAAGTTGTTTTCAGCGCTCAGTTCAGAAGCCTGCATCTCTGATGGTATGGGGTTGCATGAGTGCGTGTGGCATGGGCAGCTTACACATCTGGAAAGGCACCATCAATGCTGAAAGGTATATCCAAGTTCTAGAACAACATATGCTCCCATCCAGACGTCGTCTCTTTCAGGGAAGACCTTGCATTTTCCAACATGACAATGCCAGACAACATACTGCATCAATTACAACATCATGGCTGCGTAGAAGAAGGATCCGGGTACTAAAATGGCCAGACTACAGTCCAGATCTTTCACCCATAGAAAACATTTGGTGCATCATAAAGAGGAAGATGCGACAAAGAAGACCTAAGACGGTTGAGCAACTAGAAGCCTGTATTAGACAAGAATGGGACAACATTCCTATTCCTAAACTTGAGCAACTTGTCTCCTTAGTCCCCAGATGTTTGCAGACTGTTATAAAAAGAAGAGGGGATGCCACACAGTGGGAAACATGGCCTTGTCCCAACTTTTTTGAGATGTGTTGATGCCATGAAATTTAAAATCCACTTATTTTCCTTTAAAATGAAGAATGTTCTGAATGCAATATTGAAATTTGAAACTTCCACATAATTGCATTCTGTTTTTATTCACAATTTGTACAGTGTCCCAACTTTTTTGGAATCGGGTTTGTATTTCAGCTGTTGTTCAGCTGAAGTCAGTTCAGATTCAATTCCGTTTTAAAAATCATCAATTATTAAATGAGTTTGTTTCAGTTCTACAGAAAATGTCATCCTCTAGCTCTGTTCAGTTCTCATTCAACAGCATCAGTACAGTAAGATCAATAATATTGGTGAATATTAAGTGTCCCCAACTAACCAAGCCAGAAGCGACAGTGGCAAGGAACCCAAACTCCCAACAGAATGGAGAAAAAAAAAGCTCTCAGCAGTTCTCCTCTGGTCAACGAATGAACGTGTGATTATGATTCAGGCTGCAGCACAGGTCAGAATTTAGATTGGGATCGGTAGCATTAAAATAGTGGAGACCGGGTATAGTTGTAACACGGGGAGAATTGTAACACTACCAATTCCACGAATTACGGATAAGATAGGAGTCATATGACAGTTTCAGGTTCCTCTGGCTTCCTTTACGATCCCACATGGAGGTTTTCCAGTCTGTGTTGCAATCTCTCCTGAAGCTACAGCAGAAAATCTAATTCTGAGGTAAGAAAGTAAAAATAAATAAATAACAAGATAATATTTTGTTTAGTACTTCTACCGTTGTATGAGTTATATCAGGTCAAAGTGTAGTTTCTCTAGTAAAGAATGGTGTATAAACCTCCTGCTAATTTCAAAACACCATGCTAATACAGCTAGCTAAACAATGAGTGACAGTGGCGGGGCAGGTTGTAACACGTGTTTTGAAACAACCATCCACGTACATACAACTAAGAACATTTTTGTGATTTTAATAATTCTATAGAATGCCTATGTTTACGTTAATTTGCTCTTGCTCGCTCTCTCTCTCACACACACACACACACACACACACACACACACACACACACACACACACACATACACACCCATATGAATGTGCACGTACAGACATGCACAAACAAATGCACACGTGTGCATGCACAAACACACACAATATGCACATACACTCCCAATATTCACACATATTTTATTGTTGCAGCCACTCATTAAAAATAAAACTGTTGTTGTGGCATATCACTTGGAGTACCCTTACTTTTTGTGTATTTTGTCTACCTGTCACAACTTACCCCAGTATGTGTTACAATCTAACCCAGTAGTAGTTAGTATTTGTCATCATCTCACATAGTCTGTGATATAGTTGGAGAAATTTAAATTGTTGCCATTTGTAGTGTACAAATGTGGGTACTTTGCCTAAAAGTTTAAGACGTGTAGCTAAAAAAAAAAGGGTAGTTTTAGGTACTGAAGAAAAAAAGTGTTACAACCACACCTGGTCTCCCCTATTCATCCAGTTCCTTTTGATTGGATCGGGTTCAGCATGCCGGTATGGAGCCGAAGCTGGCAATAGGGTCTATGCGGAGGACCTGTCTGGTTCTTGTGGTCTTTGCTGAGTAATATGTATATATTTACAATATTAACACACACACACACACACACACACACACTTTGGATATGACTGCACTGTTCAGGTTTCTGACATTAAAGAACAGAATTCCACTTTGAGTGCCAGTACAGACAGCAGAAGTGAGACTTCAGTCAGTGCAACCCTGTCCTGAGACGCCCGTGATAGCTTATCTTGTAAACTTGAATCTCTGATCCATGCAGACAGAATTATTCAGGCCTGGCATGTATTTAAACGTCGCAAATCTCTCAGGGACCTTTCCCAGCTTTGCCCTCTGTCTCATAAACATTTTCTTATCCTGCATGAGCAGGAGCTGACATCCGATGAGTTTTTCATTAATAAGACCAGACTTAATCGCACTATAAACAGGAATAACACAAAATGACAATGACAATAATAATCATATTTCTGCAAGGATAAGGCAAGGAGAATAATCTTGGCGTGACACGGATGTAATCCCAGCTCTAGCACATTGTCTGTGAGGATCTAAAGCCCACGCATGCACACAAAACCACCTAAATGCTGTGCAACAATTAAACTGCTAATGAGAAAAAAAAAAAAAAAAAGTCTATGTCAGCTCCATTCAAATATGTGTTTCCATTAAAAATATTGGTTTCAAAATAAATAGTGTGCTGTATCCTTAATTAGTCCCCAGCTGAATGAAAGGAATGTCCTCTCTTTAACTGACCCATCTGACAACATATTATAAGGCCTGGAAGGCAAACATAATTCAGACATCAAATAAAAGGCCCCAATCTGACAAAACATCTCATCCCGAGCCCTAATATCCGGGGTACTTCTGAATGGCTGTTGTCGGGAATGTTTTTGACCACTGCCTGGCAACCAAATAGAACTGATGGTTTAACCTTGCCATCTCGCACCAGAAATTGTACAACTGACAAAGACATGACGGTAGCTCCAGTGCAAATTTCCATTTTGGCTTGAATTAGAAAGGAGAGAACATTAAAGAAGGGGGGTTTCACAAAAAACTAAATGGAAAATGTGACACATGTATACTTTTATCTTTATGGAAGGTAATTCTTCATGTATAGCTGATACAGATTCTGAACATATGGATCATTTCTCATATCATTTAGGTGTATGTGTGTATGTAGTTCCCATCAACTCAAGCGAATCCTTCACTGATGATGGGATTATGATGGAGATCATGTGCATGGTGTTGTAACAGGCACTGTTTCACGGTGAGGAGCAGCACACTCTCTTGCTGTTGCATTCCCATTTATTATGTAAATGAAGCACCGCTTCTTTCTCCTGTCAGAACAATGAGAACGGGCACAGAGGGGGGCATCATCTGGGTCATGCTGGGTTTTAAAGCTCTCGCTTTTGTTTGCTTTTTGGCACGGTCTTGATCTAGCAGAGGGTCATTAAACAGTAAAGTAGGACATGCCGGAGCTCCGCCGCTGAGGAAGATGAACGGACCGCTGGAGCTCTGCCCAGGTGGTTGAGTGGATGGTTAGAAATCACTCAATTAGCACAAGCAGAAATTCATTTAAATCGGTGCTGACATTGTCAAAGAGCGGCATCGAGCTCTCTGTACGCAACCCTCTGAGCTAAGTGGGTGACGGTGCGTGTTCCTGACGTCTGGAGGTGGCAGAACAGGCGCAGATGCTATTAACCCTCAGCCTGTGGGTTCGCAAGCCGCATCGGCCCGGGCTCCTCCTCAGAAATGCCCATCGCTGTGTCTGCGCACAAACTCCCCCACACAAACACGCCCAGTGAGGCACATTAAACAAGGGTGACAGGTCTGCTGGTCGGCAGCCAGGCTAATGGCTACGCTGCCTGAGAATGCAATGCTTTGGCTGTATGTGGACTCGGAGTGTGTGAAATGCTCAAAACATTCTCCCATTACCATCTAAGTCCCAGTCACACAGAAGTGTTAAGACAGCCGAGCAGAAGGGATACGGCAGGCAGGAACAGGAGAGCTTAGCAGAGTAGGCCTATATGTTCAGTTATCATTCAGTTGTTCTGAAACAGCTTATTTAATGTGATTAATAGTGAAATATTTGAAAATAAGCAATGAGACAGGCATGTTTATAGTGACTCGTTTAAAGAGTGCCTTGTTTAAAGAGATAGTCCACCCCAAAAAAGAAACTTCTATCATCATTGCCTACTTACCCTCATATCGTTCCAAACCTGTATGATTTTTTTCTTATTCTGTGGAACACAAAATAAATGTTAAAGAATGTTGGTACCTAAACAGTTTCGATCTGTTATATTTTTTACCATACAATGGAAGTGAATAGGAATCAAAACTATATGTTGGTCACCAACATTCTTTAAAATATTTTATTTTGAGTTCCAGAGTAGATACATACAGGGTGAGTAAATGATGAAAGGATTTTAATTTTGGGGTGGGTTAGGCCTATCCCTTACATTATTACATTTGATTCGTTGATTGTGAATAAATTGGTTTATTGTTGAAATATAAGAAAGACTTTACATGCTCCTGTAAGGTGAAGTTCATAGATGATTCTGCCTCCACAATAATGGTTGCTATTCAGGCATACTCCTGCAGGGGGCAGAAGTGAACAAAAAACACTCTGTGGAGAACATGAAAACAAATAGGTCTTCACATCCCATTACACTAAATGGGTGGTTGACTTAGAGAAAGCATTAATAGGGCTGGCTTTTTAGCTAATGATCAGTGAAGGGGTGCCTGACATTTAGAAAATGCTGTTTGTCAGCCTGAAGTAGAAAGCAAAATGTGGACCTTTCTGAAAACATTTAAAATCCTGATATGTGATTTTCTTATCTGTGAATTACATAAATGTATACAAATACATAAAAATGACAAACCATGTATGAATGGATAAAAGGTTTAGCCTAAATTTAGCTAGTGCGGTGAAGGACAGCTTGTTTTGGACCAAATGTTGGTTTTCAGGTTTGTTTGAAATTATATTTAACACATTTTTGACAATTTTCATTTACTTTTCCTATAATGTGTTTAAAAACTGAGAAAATGTATTGAAATAATTTACTTTACTTAAATTATGTTATGTCACAATATTTATAAAAATTTTATTTTTATGGGGGAAATCATACATTAACATGAGCAAAATGTGGGCCACAACTAAAGACAACGCTTTAATAAATAATGAATAATTTAATATATATATATATATATATATATATATATATATATATATATATATATATATACACTCACCTAAAGGATTATTAGGAACACCATACTAATACTGTGTTTGACCCCCTTTCGCCTTCAGAACTGAGTTGAGCCTTAATTCTACGTGGCATTGATTCAACAAGGTGCTGAAAACATTCTTTAGAAATGTTGGCCCATATTGATAGGATAGCATCTTGCAGTTGATGGAGATTTGTGGGATGCACATCCAGGGCACAAAGCTCCCGTTCCACCACATCCCAAAGATGCTCTATTGGGTTGAGATCTGGTGACTGTGGGGGCCATTTTAGTACAGTGAACTCATTGTCATGTTCAAGAAACCAATTTGAAATGATTCAAGCTTTGTGACATGGTGCATTATCCTGCTGGAAGTAGCCATCAGAGAATGGTTACATGGTGGTCATAAAGGGATGGACATGGTCAGAAACAATGCTCAGGTAGGCTGTGGCATTTAAACGATGCCCAATTGGCACTTAGAGGCCTAACGTGTGCCAAGAAAACATCCCCCACACCATTACACCACCACCACCAGCCTGCACAGTGGTAACAAGGCATGATGGATCCATGTTCTCATTCTGTTTACGCCAAATTCTGACACTACCATCTGAATGTCTCAACAGAAATCGAGACTCATCAGACCAGGCAACATTTTTCCAGTCTTCAACTGTCCAATTTTGGTGAGCTCGTGCAAATTGAAGCCTCTTTTTCCTATTTGTAGTGGAGATGAGTGCTACCCGGTGGGGTCTTCTACTGTTGTAGCCCATCCGCCTCAAGGTTGTGCGTGTTGTGGCTTCACAAATGCTTTGCTGCATACCTCGGTTGTAACGAGTGGTTATTTCAGTCAAAGTTGCTCTTCTATCAGCTTGAATCAGTCGGCCCATTCTCCTCTAACCTCTAGCATCAACAAGGCATTTTCGCCCAACAGGACTGCCCATACTGGATGTTTTTCCCTTTTCACACTATTCTTTGTAAACCCTAGAAATGGTTGTGCGTGAAAATCCCAGTAACTGAGCAGATTGTGAAATACTCAGACCGGCCCGTCTGGCACCAACAACCATGCCAAGCTCAAAATTGCTTAAATCACCTTTCTTTCCCATTCTGACATTCAGTTTGGAGTTCAGGAGATTGTCTTGACCAGGACCACACCCCTAAATGCATTGAAGCAACTGACATGTGATTGGTTGATTAGATAATTGCATTAATGAGAAATTGAACAGGTGTTCCTAATAATCCTTTAGGTGAGTATATATATATTCGTTATATATATATATATATATATATATATATATATATATATATATATATATATATATATATATATATATAAGAACATACTTGAGCAGCTTATGTTTACCACAACTGATGTGTGAGTCGATGAATGTTAATATGTGAATAAAAGTCTAAATTCAATCTGTTCAATACATTTTTATGAACATTTTGAAGCGAACAAAATGGTAGTTATGTAGACCATCAGTGGAGGGACAGAAATCTCTCTCTTTTATTATAAATATCTTCATTTGTGGTCTGAAGATGAACGAAAGTTTTACTGGTTTGGAATGACATGAGAATGAGTAAATGATAGGATTTTCATTTTTGGGTGAACTAACCCTTTAATAAACAACTGAAAAGTTAACCCTAAAGCCTATGTATTTGATTATACATATACATTACTAAGGCCTCTAAATGATCAGCAAAACCGTTGAAAACACAATCTTCTGAATAACTGTTATATTGTTAGTAATATTCCAAGATGAAACCTTACTGGACTGAAACAACTTAGGTTTACTTGATTATCCATCTTGTTTTTGTTTTTTGTTTTTAGAAAAATCATGTTAAAATGTGAGTATCAAATATAATACATCAGGCTTTTGAGGAACATTTATCTCTTTGTCATCATTGTATTGCATTGCATTATATGTATTTTTCCCCACAATAAAAAGTACAGAGCTTTGATCATGAAACTTAGAATTGTTACTGAGAGATATAGCGTGACAGCTGATATTTATATAAATTATAGTGTTATAAAGATCTCATTGATTTACATTCCAACACTCTCAGAAAAAAAGGTACAGTGCTGTCACTGGGGTGGTACCCTAAGGTACAAAAGGGAAAAGGTACATCTTTGTACCTTACTCACTCCTAAATGGTACATATTAGTGCATTAAAAGGCATAAGCCAAAAGCCATATCAGTATTTTAAGAGTGCGTATTAGTACCTTAAAGGGACATATTAGTACCTTTTCGGTTTTGTAGGTACCGCCCCAGTGACAGCAATGTACCTTTTTTCTGACAGTGAAGCTATCAGAATTTCATCTTACTTTTTGGCATACAAATATCAGCAAATGCACCAAGTCGTATGTTTTTGCTCAGTTTGGGAATGAAATTGAGGTGTTTTTCCCCCTTCTATATGAGCTTCATATTATTCTCAAGTATAATTGATATATATTTGATGTATAAAATACTCAACAGAAAAACACATGGATACCTTTTTTATTTAAAAAAATATATTTTGTCCAAAGTTTAAATAAAGTGTAAAAAAAAAAAATAATAATAATAATCTGACTATAATGCCATATGTCAAGCTTTACAGGGTTAAACTTAAAGTTACCAGTGTCCCTTTTAAGAATTTAAATGGCAACAGCCAAACTGACTGTTAATTGTTCCATCAGAAAATATATTCATCATACACGCCTCAAGCAGACTGGAGATGCCAAAGGGTAAGGAGTGAGATCAACCATACACTCATCACATCACTGGTCCACTGATTCACACCATTAAGTGCGTCTGGGCCCCACCAGCACACCCGAGATCAAGGCCTTCATACCAAGGGCATTGCCTGAAGACAGTCCATAGGGTGGTAAATAAGTGCCCCTAGCCTTTAGCACAGAACCTAATGCATATGCAGCAGGGTCTATAGGCTATGGCTTCGGTACGCTTCTTGTTCAAAATGCGAAACATTTTAATGTGCTTCCATGAACCTTGGTTCAAGCAAATGCATACTCTGTTTTAACACTTGAGAGAGAGAGAAGCCTGCTAAACACTGACCTTTGGTGCCTTAACGTCTCACAGTCTGAATATTCAGCCTGCGGTGAATAAAGGATGAATTCGCTTTTATACTCATGGTGCCGCTAAAATGTTTGGGGGGAAAAGGGGATCCGTAAAGCATGTGTATTAAGAACTAGCAGTTACACACAGCATGCCCCTTCCATATCCCAATGGACTGCCATTCATTCATTCACACGTTAACCTACTAAAGGGAAAGTACACCGACCTGGACCTTTACACCCCTGAATCAAGTTGTTGATTTCTTCTCGCCACTCCACAAACCAGCATTTCCTTCTCGATTTAACACAGTGCACTCTAAAAAATGACTTTTTAACTTAGTATTTTTGACTTGTTTTGCAGGATGAATTTCTAAACATTCTTAGCTCAAGATACATTTATGTGACAAGCAAAATTACTTAAGGTATTATGTCTTGTTTTCTGGAAAAACAATCAAACTTAAGTGAGTTTATACTTAAGGGATAGTTCACCCCAAAATTAAAATTTTGTCTTCACTTACTCACCCTCAAATTGTTCCAAACCTGTATGAGTTTCTTTCTCAAGTTTCACAAAAGAAGATATTTTAAAGAATGTTTGTAATTTAACAGTTGATTATTTGATCAAAAGGATCAGAATTCACTGCCATTTTAAATCTGAGAAGAGTCAGGATATTTTTTAATATAACTATGATTGTGTTTGGCTGAAAGAACAATGTCATATACACCGAGGATGGCTTGAGGGTGAGTAAATGATGGCATAATTTATGGCATAATTTTTGGAAGATTTAACCCTTAGTTAGTGCACACACATTAGGAGTAGTGGGCAGCTATTCACTGCAGCACCCCGGGAGCAATTTGGGGATAGGTGCCTTGTTCAAGTCTTTGCCGGTATTGAGACTTGAACCCAGTCTGACTCTAACCATTAGGGCACAAATGCCCTATCAGTTTAAAGTCGCCATGAAACAAAAGTTGCAACAGTTCCTATTGTGATGTATATCGAATGAAATGGCTTCTTGAAAAATAAAAAAATGTAGGGCGGGACTTCATTTTGTCCATCTGGAATTGATTGGATCTTTGCTGTAGCTGTGATCTCATATGAGTGACAGGTTGTCCCGCCCTCACGCCAGTAAACACATCATCAAAGTATAGCGATGTCATTGCAAGAGTGAGATTAAAGATTACGAGGGCACATTAGCGAAAAAATTAATGATGTGCATGCATAAAAAACAGGAATTGTTCAGTTTCATTTAATGCTGACTAAAATAATTGACAGTGGGGTAAAGAGGAAAAAAAGTGTTATTGTTTTAAGCATAAAGTCACTTAACTTTGATAAATATCACAGAAAACAAGACTTTATATCTTATGCCATTTTGCTTCTTAAGGACTGTTTAGATATTTTTTACGGAAATGCAAGACAAAAATACTTGTTTAGAAAATCATATTTTGCAGTGTGAGGAGAACATGGAAGGGTGAATGAGAAAGGCTTTCACAAGGAAAAAACATTTCAGACGCGGCCAAGAAACAAAGGCAGGGTGGGAAGTGTTGACTGTCCGTGTGCATGGTCTGTGTCACAAGCGATGAAATAAACAAGCATGCCTGACTAAAGCCTCCAGCCTGCTTTGTTCACTCATTTGACGGCTCATCAAAATGCAGTTACCTCTCGAGGTCTCCAAACTAGGGCTGCCAACAGCACCTGTGGCAAGAAAAATTATAAAAACAAAACGACACGCTCGCTCAATATTTAACGCTGTGTGGACGGCGTGCTTAATGCAAAGTGAATCCCCTCAAAGCGTTCAAAATTCACAAAGGATTAAATCAGACTTTATCTATGAAGGAAGAATGAGGGTCAAATGGAGTGTATGAGGTATATAGTGACAAAAATCAGAAAGGGGTTAGACTGCCCATATGTATCGCACCATCTCCTCTGTATACGCACACACGCAGTAATACATAATTAACCATGCATACTAGATGCATTAATGCAGACATTCACAAATATTTAAACATGATGTTGCTTCCAGGCAAAACTGTCCAGTCAGCAACAGCTGCATGATGTCACCAGCAATAATGATCTAACTCTGCCTCAGAGCGGCACTTCCTTCAGAGGAATGGGAGTGTTGGAATGTTCACTCGACTTTTATAACTCCTATAGTAATCGGACTGTGCAACTTGATATGTTTAATTATGTGTTTCATCATTTGCTGTTACTAACAACTTAAGTTTTGGCTCATGACATGACAAGTCTCTGGGTATTTTCCTCTAACTTAGACAAGAGTACAGTCTTAACACTGCAAAAAAATATTTTCTTCTTCAATATTTTTGTGTTGTTTTTCAGTACAAATCCCTAAACATTCTTAAATCAAAATGCAATTACTTGAGAAGCAAAAGACATAAAATAACTAATGTCTTGTTTTCTTAAAAAAAAAAAAAAGTGCAGTGTTGTATTTATGAGGATCTATTGACAGAAATGCAATATAATATACATAACTATGTTTTCAGTGGTGTATAAACACCTTACATAATGTACCGGTATGTTTTTATTACCTTAGAATGAGCCATTTCTATCTACATACACCACAGGTCCCCTTACAGCGAACCGTCCTTTTGCGCCGCCATGTTTCTACAGTAGCCCTAAATGGACAAACTTCTCTAACAGAGTGCTAGTCACTCTCTGCTCTCTCTCTGAGGACCTTTTTGTCCTGTGTCGGCCCCCGTAGCTTCTAGCCTGGTTAAAACCAGACCATTCTCAGTAGTAACTGAGTTATGGTCTGGCAAAGCTTCATTGACAAATCATTTCCAAAAGGGGGCGTCACCAACGGACGTCGCTCAAATGCCTCTGGGCGCAATTGGATAGACCTAAAACCAATCAGAGCGATGAAGGAGATGACGTATGCAGAGCGACGGAGAAACATCTGAGACTCCGACAGCAATTCTCTGTTTTTAACAAAAAGGAAAAGTTTAAATCGCTTAAAACAGACGCGATAGCTCATTCGAACGAGTGATGTTCCACGGCGGCATCCATCTTTATAATGTACAAAATCTGCTTCACCGTCGCTGCGCTGTCATCATCGTGCAACCGCCCCAACGTTTCTGATTGTGCCGCGATTTCGAGGGATTAGAAATGGGCTTGAATGGGCTCTTTGCCAGACTAACTTGCAGAGCAAATCTAAATTTGCCGGAAGTTGTCTGGGTTTTCCCAGGTAGCTTCCCTATGTGCTTCAAAAGTGAGGGGTGATTGCAATTCACAACCTCACCGCTAGATGCCGCTAAAATTCACACACTGCACTTTAAAGCTGCAGTCCGTAACTTTTTTTGGGTTAAAAATGATCCAAAATAAAATTTTGAACAAGTACATAACCAGCCAGTGTTCAAAACTGCTGGTCTGCTTACCTTAGCTCATTTTTCAAGCTTGTAATAATGTTTTTAATTCCAGTGGTACTGGTAGATTTCTGTGGGAAATTCGAGCATATGTTTGCGTCATTACGTCACATCTGTACACATAAAGAAGGAGTCCCGGCGAGTAGACTATATTACGTGTGAGGATATTGGAGGTGGAGATTTATAGCCTTTTCTCACAGCACTTGATATAATTAAACTTTTGAATTTGATGGCGGATCCAGAAACGTTCAAACAACAATCACCAGTGACAACTAGAGATTCACCCATTGTAAAATGCAAAAGACTTCAAACTTCGGAGTGGCTACAGAAAAAAAGAGACTTCAACCGGGCCCATGCGAAAACAAGGATAAAAAGGGTTTTTGAAAGGTGGCGTGAACTCCGTGTTTTGAAGGTTTTTTTCTTCTTCTGCTGGACAGGTAACATTAAGACATTTCAATGGTTCAATTATGTAACCGTAGCACACTTGTTTGCTTAATTCCTAGTTACAGAGTTTTCTTTGTTGTGCCTTAATGTAGTCATGCAATGCTAATGTTGTTAACATTAACAGTTTGAAAACAAAGCATAATTTGCACGGTTTGACATGCTATGATAAGCAATCATTAGATTTAATCATCAAGATTTACTGCAATGCTTTTTTCCCCTTAGTTGGTCAGAACAAAAGTGGATGTTAGCTACTTGTTCAGATGACATTCTTATGTCGGTCATACTTTCAAACAGTAGAATCTGTGATTCCGAATGACAGTATCCACACCGGCGCGGTGACTGACAGCCGCACATTCTCCTCAAAACATTGGATTCATCCGCGCTTTGCCATGTGGAGGCACAATTTAGTAAAGTTGATAATTCCGCGAATAACTGCAATTGCAGATTTCGAACAGAGATGGTGACAGAGGAAAAACTACAGACTGCAGCTTTAAGTAAAAACTATCTGCCAATGGGGTTAGAAAAAAAAATTAAATTAAGTTTATTTTTCTTACCCAATTGGCAGTTTTAAGTACAAAATACTTAATACTTAATATCTTAGTAATTACATAATTTTTCTTGTTTAGACGTTTGTATTGGGAAAACGAGAATAAAAAAAAATACTGAGGAACTAAAACTCCCTCTAACTCTTTTTTTTCAGTGAAAGAGAACAGCTGCCAGTGACCACTTGATGGTGCTGTCAAGCAGCCAATGGTGGTCTGTATTTTCAGAACTTGATAAAAGATTCATAAAACAGCTTAGGTACACCTAACCATTCAGCTCTCAAGACATGAAGGTATTTGTGTTTCCGTGTCTCTGGACGGTTAACCATAACATGATGTGAATACAGTAGGCAAAGAGCAAGTGCATCTACAAGAAGCACTGAGGCAGAAATGTTTCATGAAGGTTGAAAGAGAGTTTTGGAGCAAGATCAATAGGAAAAAGGGAACTGTATTTGGTTATACCTTGGACTCATGGCTCTTTATTGACATACATCAATCTGACAATTGCACCATATGACATTCATCTTGCTCAAAAGCTGCTATTTATTTATGCTATAGTTGGATCAAGAATAATCCATCTGATTCATTTAAGAAGATCTTCTAAATGCTTCCTATTTGAGAGAATCAGTGCTTCACTTAAAAGGGAATGTAGATACTTTATCTTAAGACATATTTGGTCACCTTTTGTTTCCTAAACAGTGTTTGTTTGTTTCGATTTTATCCTTAATTTAAGTCTGCATGATAACCTTAGCCTACTGTTTACTGTTAAAAACAAATAAAGATTGATAAAAAAATGAAAGACAGTGCATCCATTGTTCTCTACTTTCTATAATGATAATTTACTCCTAGCCAAATTTAATTTACCCATACATTTGACGTCAGATGCATTGAAGTCATTGTTTAGACTTCTTCGTAAAGAATGAAACAATCAACAAGTAAAAGCGAAAGAGGTCTGGTACAAAAACATTAAAATAATAAGAAGAGTAAGGTCATATAGCCTATGTGTTACGGTTTCATATATATATAAAACTATGCATATGCATATACAAACATACACTAAAAGTTTTTTTGTTTTATGTTTTTGAAGAAGTCACTTATGCTCACCACAGCTGCATTTGCATTTGATTGATTAAAATACAGTAATATATATATATATATATATATATATATATAATTATATATATATAAACAATTCTTCAGACATCACTCTAATATTCTGATTTGGTTCTCAAGAAACATTTATTCTTATTATCAATGTTGAAAACAACTGTGCTGGTTAATATTTTTGTGAAATCCGTCATAATTTTTTTTTTTTTCAGGATTCTTTGATAAGTAGAAAGTTCAAAAGAACAGCATTTATTTAAAAAAAAAAAAATCTTTACTCTCACTTTTAATTTAATGCATTCTTGCTGAATAAAAATTGGCCTACTAAAAAAAAAAAAAGTTAACTAAATTAAGCAGCACAGCTGTATTATTTTAAATATTGATGATGACAAAGCATGTTTCTTGAGCAGCAAATCAGTATATTAGAATGATTTTTGAATGATCAAATGACTGATATAATAATGCTGAAAATTCAGTTTTACATCACAAAAATAAATTACGTTTTAAAATATATTCAGATAGAAAACAGTTATTTTAATTTGCAATAATATTTCACAATATTACTGTTTTTACTGCATTTTTGATCCAATAAATGTAGCCGTGGTGAGCACAAGATTTATTTATTTATTTTTTAAATCCAAACTTTTGAACGGTAGTGTATATTACACAATATTGTATATAATAAATGATAGTATATTACTAGCTTACTACCTACTGTTGGTACCTACGTCCCAACTGTGACCCGCGCGTCACCCTCGAGGTGGATCGCAATGACAAACTGCGATGCGTTTTGTGCGTAATGTAAACTACTGTTCAAGCGTCATGACGGTAAATGACAAGACAAAAGCCAATCAAATCGTGGGATTGGCCATCTGTAGTCTTTGCTGTCAGCAAAATAATCCAATTAGCAAACACGCCTTGTGGAGTTTTGGCCAATCATCGAGCCACTTGAAGAAACTATCCCTCCCCTCCATCAAGACGCACAAGACTCTGAACCAAAGGATATCTTGGCCTCCCTACAGAAGCTGATTATTCGGATCTATGTAATGATTTATCCCACACCATGATTCCATATTGATGCGAAACTTAGAAAGATTTAGTCAATAAGTGGATAGACTTGTTCAGGGACATTGCGTTGGCGTCAAACATGCGCAAAAATTCACGCTATCAAAGCAGAGAATCACCGTAAACGGAATGATCGTTTCTCACGTGAAGTCACCCTGATTGTTTGTTTTTAAAGGAAGCGGCAAGCATATCGACTCCGAAAATATCCGCAAACAAGAGACCGACGTGGGAACGAACGCTGACATCCTCAGTATATCTGGAAATGTAAGTATGGGGACGTGTGGGCCTCGGGTTTGTTCGACGAGGGCTCGTGCTAAGCTAACCAGCGCGAGCCTGCGCGTGATTTCATTGCTAAGTATGAGGCTTGTTGTGTAACGAGCGAGCTGACACACAAGCGCAGCTATAACGATATTTGACTGACATTACCGCCCACTTTCCGTTTGGATAAAACAAAGAACCACTGTTATTGTTATTGTGTGTAGGTTTCGAGTTTTATTGCTTTTGTTTGTCCAGTAGCAGCGACAAACAAACAAGCGCGCGTCAGAAATAATCCTCTCGGCTCGTGCTCACTGTTAGTAAGAATTCAGTGCATTATGTAATCAACCTCGGCTCCTGTCAGCTTTCCTTCTGTTTCTCTGACATGTTTAAAGCTTTTCGCACTCAAACTTGACGCTTCATTTGTCCTCTAAACATACAGTGCGTTGGCTCGCATTTCCTCTTGGTTTCATGCTTGCCATAGCTGGCTACTTTTGCTTTACTGGGTGTTTGCAAGGACGGCCTGATATATGCTAAAATCTTTGCAGGTTAGCTCTTGCAAGGCCTTCTAATTTATATTATTAACGTCTATTATTTGCGTAGCTTGTTTTCCTGTAATACAACGTAATGTGATTCATACTTTAGATAAAGTGTTAGTAATATTTCTGGAAGAACGGAAGACCGTAACTTGCTAACTTTTTATCACCATTCATCTTTAAATCAGATATGTAATGTAATAGTGTTGTAATCATCATAAGTTATTCTGTCCACCCAGTCAAGCTTTTTATACTCCTAATGTCATTTTTGTGATGCATTAGATTTTTAAATCTCTGATACAGTTTTAAGTGTCATTTCTGATTAGAAAATTAGATTGCATAGTACATCCTAATTAATAATACTTCACCTAGTTCTAAGTATTGTGGATACATGCTTCAAAATGTATAGTTTAGTGGCCTCTTGCTGTCTTGTGTGAGTGCCGTTTCATAGGCTATCTAATATGGGATGACTTAGATTTTTAATCTTTTCCTTGACTGAGTTTATCTATGCATTGGTCATAACTTTTAAAGTTTAAGAACGTGTTCTGAGACCCTACCATTCAAAAGTTTGGGGTCAGTAAGATTTAAAAAAAACTTCATTTCAGCAAGTATGCATTAAATTGATTAAAAGTGACAGTAAAGCCATGTATAGTGTTAGAGTAACTGAAACTTTGACACACTGCTCATCTGCAAAGAGATTAAAGGTCTGATTATAAATGTAGATAAAGGGCTTTGGTCATCACTTGTTAACCCAATCTGTATCACTGTGGATTGTAGACATGACGACAGCAGTTAACACACTTTCTTTATCACGATTGAACACTGTGTGAAACTTTGACCAAGCCTGCTGTTCAGAGAGAGTGCAGAGTTTGCAGTTTTTCATCTGATGCTGATTGCTGCTAAAGGATGGACCTGCATAAGTGGGGAGGACAGTGTAAGAAAAGCTGATGAGGGGAGCTCTTTCTTTCATTAGTGGCTTTCTTAAGTCTGTCCAGTTTGGTGACAAGCACAGAAGTATTGGCAGGAACCGAAGCATGTGTCTGGCATGCAGATTTCTTGTGATGGTGAGCTCCTTGGGAAAAATACAGGGTGTGTGTGAGTGAATATCATTTTTAAATCTAATGAAAAATGTGTGTTAAAAAAAGAAACATTACATGTAATAGAGCAAGTGGCAGGTCTTTTGTATTTATACACTTTAAAGGGATAGTTCACCCAAAAATGAAAATTAGTCCATGATTTACTCACCCTTAAGTCATCCTAGGTGTATATGACATTCTTCTTTCAGATGAATACAATCGGAGTTATATTAAAAAATGTCCTGGCTCTTCCAAGCTTTATAATGGCAGCCCAAATTTTGAAGCCCAAAAAATCCATCCATTATAAAAGTAATCCACATGGCTCCGGGTGGTTAAAGGGATAGTTCACCCAAAAATGAAAATTGGCCAATGATTTACTTACCCTCAAGTCATCCTAGGTGTGTATGACATTCTTCTTCCAGACGAATACAATCGGAGTTATATTAAAAAATGTCCTGGCTCTTCCAAGCTTTATAATGGCAGTGAATGGCTGTTTCTGTTTTGAAGTCCATAAAAATGCATCTGTCCATCATAAAAGTACTTCACACGGCTCCAGCGGGTTAATAAAGACCTAAAGCATTTGTGTATGAGAAATATCCATATTTAAAACTTTATAAACTGTAATCTCTATCTTCCGCTACCTGTTGTACGCACGTTCACGAGAGACTGGTGTTCCAGCGTATAACGCTCCGGTGAGAATATGCTAGTTCTTGCGAGAACAAAGTTTGTTGACATCGAAGGACATCCATGTGAAGAATTTAATTGTTTGAGCTATATTCTACATTTTTATTTGAATTATTTGATCTTTGATGTATATCTTAATCCTCCAACCTTTTTTTTTATTTTTTTTTAATTTATTTTTTTTAAGGCTAATTCACATTGCACAGACAAACGGCAACAAACATGTTTGTTGGATTAGTGTGATACCCCTGTCAGGGTTTGTTTTCTCCCGACTGAACATGTTCAATCAGTGTTTGTTGGGTCGTGAATATCTGAGCAGTGTGGTATGATATATCCAACAAACACTGACGTAATCTGACCTGGACACGAACCATTGGCATGACGATGAGGCAAGTCCCTTGCAAAGTCTGGGTGTGCTTAGTAAATTATCCTTGTAGTGAAAATGACAGGATTCTGGACAAATCAGAAAACAATTCTAGAGAAAGCAAGGTGATATTCGCTGAGTATATATAATCTGAGCGAGAGCAGAGCCATATTGGAAAGCGTGCGGCCAGTAAGTTTTGTGCTAGAGTGAAAGAAATACGCCTGCGAGTGGAGAGCTTTGTTACATGGATGCACTCTCGCATTTCAAAAATGCGCTCAACATTTAACGCCATAGAAACGGCCTCATAAAACATCTCTGAAAGCTGCAGTCTTTTATTTTTATTGGTTAAAATTAATGGAGAATATCCCGTGTTTTTCCGTGGGTGCTTGAGTTTGTTGTCTGTTGGGGCAGTGTGAACATGACATTTATTTTTCATAAAATTCTAAATCCAGCGACCAACTTGTTTGTTGGCGTTTGTCTGTGCGGTGTGAATTGGCCTGGATAGACTTCTAATTTGTGACCAGTGTTTTGCTCTATCCTCTGTGTTTGTCACCGGAACTTGTGCTACTCCTGCGTCATACACTGGCACGCCAGTCTCTTGTTAACGCGTGTGACAGTTAGTGGATGTTAGAGATTAGTTTGTAAAGATTTAAATATGGATATTTTTCTTACACAAACTCCTTTTATTAACATACACTCACCTAAAGGATAATTAGGAACACCTGTTCAATTTCTCATTAATGCCATTATCTAATCAACCAATCACATGGCAGTTGCTTCAGTGCATTTAGGGGTGTGGTCCTGGTCAAGACAATCTCCTGAACTCCAAACTGAATGTCAGAATAGGAAAGAAAGGTGATTTAAGCAATTTTGAGCGTGGCATGGTTGTTGGTGCCAGACCGGCCGGTCTGAGTATTTCACAATCTGCTCAGTTACTGGGATTCTCACGCACAACCATTTCTAGGGTTTACAAAGAATGGTGTGAAAAGGGAAAAACATCCAGTATGCGGCAGTCCTGTGGGCGAAAATGCCTTGTTGATGCTAGAGGTCAGAGGAGAATGGGCCGACTGATTCAAGCTGATAGAAGAGCAACTTTGACTTAATAACCACTCGTTACAACTGAGGTATGCAGCAAAGCATTTGTGAAGCCACAACACGCACAACCTTGAGGCGGATGGGCTACAACAGCAGAAGACCCCACTGGGTACCACTCATCTCCACTACAAATAGGAAAAAGAGGCTACAATTTGCACAAGCTCACCAAAATTGGACAGTTGAAGACTGGAAAAATGTTGCCTGGTCTGATGAGTCTTGATTTCTGTTGAGACATTCAGATGGTAGAGTCAGAATTTGGCATAAACAGAATGAGAGCATGGATCCATTATGCCTTGTTACCACTGTGCAGGCTGGTGGTGGTGGTGTAATGGTGTGGGGGATGTTTTCTTGGCACACTTTAGGCCCCTTAGTGCCAATTGGGCATCGTTTAAATGCCACGGCCTACCTGAGCATTGTTTCTGACCATGTCCATCCCTTTATGACCACCATGTACCCATTCTCTGATGGCTACTTCCAGCAGGATAATGCATCATGTCACAAAGCTCAAATCACTTCAAATTGGTTTCTTGAACATGACAATGAGTTCACTGTACTAAAATGGCCCCCACAGTCACCAGATCTCAACCCAATAGAGCATCTTTGGGATGTGGTGGAACGGGAGCTTCGTGCCCTGGATGTGCATCCCACAAATCTCCATCAACTGCAAGATGCTATCCTATCAATATGGGCCAACATTTCTAAAGAATGCTTTCAATTTTGAGCTGCCATTGTAATGTTTGTATTAGCCAGGACATTTTTTTTAATATAACTCTTATTGCATTCGTCCGAAAGATATACATGTACACCTAGGAATGCTTGAGGGTGAGGGGTAGTTTTCATTTTTGGGTGAACTATCCCTTTAAGCACAGATCTATTTGGACATCAGATTTCTGTTGTCAAACATTGCAAATTCAGATTCAATCTGAAATTAATTTTAAATATGGTCGTCACTCCAGAAACTTTTCAATGTGTACTTAGCAAATTATGACTGGGTTATAAAGAGTGATCTATTTATATTCAGTGAAGCTGATATTCAGTTTTGCTGCAGCACATAACTCTCATTATTAGTGGTGTAACGAAACCATTGTTATATCAAGATATCGTGATATAAAAATGCGACGATATGTATCATTGATGTAAACGAAATGCTTTGTGGTATAGAGTTAGTTTTATCCGAGACTCGGCTTACTGTATAAGGTATAATTCACCCCAAAATTTTCATTCAAATTTCCAAACACAAGTTTTTTATGAAACCTGAGAGATTTCTGTCCCTCAATTTAAAGTCCATTCCTCTAAAACTTAAATGATCCAAAAAAAAAAGTCATAAAGCCATCGTAAAAATAATCAATGGAGTAGTCTGGTCCAAGTCTTCTAAAGAGACATGATGTCTTTGAAGAACAGATTTACAAAGATGCGCGTAAACACGGACGTTCAAATGCTTACATGATCTAAGAAAACGACATGAGTGAACATTTCAAAGCATTTTAGATGGTTTGGTCTTATAGTGCATTAATCGACATAGCTAGTACTGGGAGAGTCTGTGTATGTGCAACTTGTCTGTGTATGAATTGTGACAAGTGTCTTTACACCCCTACCCATTATAAAAAATGCAATCGGCCTATATTGCGCAATACATTTCTTTTTTTAACATCTTTATATTTTTTTGGTTATAATGGAATTATTTGCAAGTGTGCAGAGCTCACACTGAATAAACTCTGGTGTTTTCGTAGTTTTCAGTCAGGCCTGTCTCTCAAAGGAGTAAATTATAAAAACAAAAATATGTGAACAAAAAGCAAGTGTTGGGAACTTGTGATCCAGCACCTGCTGCAATATTTCAGTCACTAAAACGGGTGGGGGGACATTCTAAAACCTTCTAAAATTAGTCTTTTAATGTCACTGTCTTACTATATTTGTTCTTAGTACAACCTGGTAAAAATCATTGGTGGTCAATGTAGGAGGTTTTGCATTCCAGCTGAGCGTTCTTATTAGTGTAATTGCTCTGTACTACCGGTACTGCAGAAAATCTGGTGCCATTGCGTATTTAATATTTGCTTTCAGTATTGACTTAGTACCGATGCCGAATAGGGCTGGGTAATTGTATGAACAAAGTCTCCGATTTAAAATTCTGTCAATGTTATTGCGAATTTCGACCAATAAAAACCATTTTGATGCTCTTTAATGTGGTGTGACATTGACGGCCTCAGTTCAAGCGAGGCGATTGGTGTTTCAATCGCGAAAAGGCGCAAATAAAACAGCTTGTAAACAATGTCATGTAACTCTTACCTCAGAAAAGCCATTCAGTGATCATAAACTTTTTAAACCCAAATTAACCCTAGAAAAGTGCATTTTGGTGAGTAAATGCATCATTACATATTATTATATTTTATTACTGTTTTTCAATATTTAATGTTTGAATAAATCTGTCAAGTTTTTGTGACCGCCACCATTTAAATGTTTATACATAGAAACATAATTCTGTAATTATGAAGTTAGTGTTATAATTTCCTTGGGAGTAGTTTGTGTATATATACAAATCAGTTCATTTTAACCTCCAATATTAATGTAGTTCCAGCTGACAATGTTTACAGCATTAGTTAAGTGTTTGTTTGTTTGTTTGTTTTTTCTTGAAAATTTGCCATGTACTATGCATATATACATCCAAATTAATCAATATCGAACTGATTCGGAATCTAAGCACAAGCGTAATCGAATCTAAATCAAACTGAAACGTGAAATTTGAGTCAATACCCAGCCTTCGTACCGAACTACCGGTACTTACCGGACAACCCTACCCTGTTGATGTGGCTGATGTGTGCATGCATTCATATTTGCTGGTGTCATTACATGGCAGCAGACAGAAGTGTTAGAAAAAAAGTTAATTATTAGATACCTTTCAGATGTTGTCTTCATGATGTTTACGATTGGAGTGAGACTGTGTAGAGTATAATTTAAAATGCTGTTTAAATATGCATCATCATAATGACAGTCGCAGGTAGCGCCCCTAACTTTCTTGGCATGCTCTTAATATGCGTATGGGCCACAATCAGATCTTGTAGATCACCCTCTTATTGCTGTCATCATGCTGTCACCGCTGAACCAGCTCTCCAGCTCACAGACTAACGTCAGGGGATTAATGTCAAGAGGCCTGAATAGGTGGTGTGTGAGGACCACGACAGTGTGAAAACATGGAAGATGTTTCCTATGCTTTGAGAGTATTTGTATGTTTTATGGGTTTGGCAGGGTGGTGTTCAGAATGACTCAGGATTAACTCTTTCCTCACCACTTCCCTGCATGTGGGTGTGTGAGAGGCGTGTGCAAGTGTTTGCACTGAACGTCTGACGTAAAGGAGTCTAAAAAATGCATTCATTTTATAGTAAAGTTCAAAAGTTTGGAGTCAGTATTTTTTTTTATTTTATTTTTTTATTTTTTTAGCTAGACTGCATTATTGATCAAATGACAGTAAAGACATTTTAAGATTTGTATTTCAAATAAATTCTGGTCTATTGAAAATTCAGATTTGCCATCACAGGAAAAAAAATATACATTTTGAAATTAAAATAGAAAAGTTATTTTAAATATTAATTTCATAGTATTACTTTTGCACTATTTTTGATCAAATAAATGCTGCCTTAATGAGCATAAGTTTTCTCAATTTTTACAAATATCGACAGTAGTGTAGATTTGTAATCTTTTGCTTTAGCTTGAATTTGACTATCATTTGGTCATAACTTAATTTTAAGTGGTTAAACCAATGGTTAATTTTTACTTGCCCTGCAAAAATTTCACTGGCCTAAAAGTAATAAATAAATAAAATGGGCCTAGTTATTGTTTTAGTTGTTTTCGATCCATAACTTTAATAAATAAGGTTATTACACCAAAACTACTAGCCTAACTCGTATACATTTTTAATATTGGTAAAGACAGTCAGTAATAAAATAAGAACAAATAATCAAATTACAATCGATAGCACAAATACATACAACAAAACAAACATACAAATAAAATGAGCAGTTTTTTTTCAGGTTTTTGATTTAGGTCTAAACTAGATCTTCAGGTACAGAAATGGTAATCAAATGTAAAACACCACTATATAAATATAGATTAACCTTTATTACAGTTATTCAGCCAAGAGCAGTGAAGTTTTTTTTTATTTATTTTTTTAATAAAAAAAGACAGCAGCAGGAATATTAGGCTGCTGTCACTTTAAGAGTTGCATGGGTCCAAATTACTGTTACACATTTTGTCTCACATGTTTACGCTCACTTAAGACATAACCGATTGACAAGATGGGCATTTTGACAATTTTGTGTGAAAAATGTCTGTTCAAGCTCAGAAAGACATGGAGTAGTAGCTTTGTATGCGTGTTGCTGCACACAAAACTTATTTCGCAGTGCGTGCGAGTACAAAACTGAGAGATGTGGGTACTTCCATGTCTAATTGCGCTTGTATATTTGAGTTGGCAAGGCTTAACGCATGCAAATTATCAACTTCCGTGAAGATGCAGCACTGGTCCGATCGAGCAAGTGACCATTCCGTCAAGCCTTGGATTGTATTTGTCATTGAAACTAACATAATAATACAAGGTAAAAACTTCTGCTTTGTTTGCTGGTTGGATTTTAGATGGCTTGGTCCATTGCTTTACACCTTAATGGAATCCACCAGTTGTGTTTTGATAGCCGGAGGTTGTGGATTATTTCGGAGTTGGCTATATGGGGGGTTCAGTAAAAGCAATCGCTCAGGTAGCTATAAAAAGCAAGTTCATGCATCCTGCCTTTGATATGCAATGATGGTAAATTCACTAATGGATGTTAAGTAGCCTAACCATATTTGAAATCAATAATCATTTCTTATGCAGATTATTTGATTCATGGCAATGCTACTATGGTGTTTATCCTGGTTGATAATACTTTTATTGAATGTAACAGTTCTGCTTTGTCTTAAGTAGTTTGTATGGACTTGTGAAGTGGATATTTTTGCAGGTAACAGCAGGTTTGCTTGGTTGACTGACTGATGCCAGGCATGTGAAATATTTTTCATTAGACCTTGATTCAGAAGTTACTAAGATGATGTCTCTTCACATTCGCTTGTCTTAGTAAATCTATACACCTTTAATAGATAGTTCACCTAAAACTGGAAACTCATCATTTACTCACCCTCATGTCTTTTTAAATCTGAATGACCTTTTTTGTGTGGAACGTAAAAAACAAAACAAAAAAAAAACTTGATTTCTCAATGTCTTGTCTGTACAATGGAAGTCAATAGTAACCTGTTTGTTTGCCAAGATTGTAAACCTAGGGGTGTAACGATACCCTCATGTCACAATTCGATAGATATCACGATCCGCTGAAACTTTACTTTATAAAGTTTTAAATATGGATATTTTTCTTACACAAACTCATCGATTCGCTTCAGAAGGCCTTTATTAACCCCCCAGAGCCATGTGGAGCCCGTTATTTGACAGACAGATGCATTTTTATGGACTTATGAATCAGCCATTCACCGCCATTATAAAGCTTGGATTAGCCAGGACTTTTTTTAATATAACTCTGATTTTATTCGTCTGAAAGAAGAATGTCATATACACCTAGGATGACTTGAGGGTGAGTAAATCATGGGCTAATTTTCATTTTTGGGTGAACTAACCCTTGAAGTCTTCCATTGTAACCTGTGGTGGTTAAGTGTTTTTCAGTCACAAGATGGCACCAGACAGTCAACGATAGCGGAGTGACACGTTAAGTATAAGTAGCACCGGTCAAGATAACTCGTAGTACCCGGATGAGCGATGTGGTATTCACTTTGGCGGTTGTTATCTGGGAATGACATACCGCTGGAATGCGCGATTGACCAATCGGAATCAAGTATTCCACAGAACTGCGTAATAAAATTGAATTATCATTAAAACCGTGTTTATCATTAAAAAAGTGTTTATCACAATTTTGAAAATTCGCTGTAAATCCTGTCCAGTCAGCATCAGTCTGACACACGCGTTGTTTTTTGAATGAGAAGAAATGGCAGAGGGTAGTGACAGCGCCGGGAGATTTTCCAGCCTTCTAAAAGGACCAAATCTGACGAGGTGTGGTCATATTTTGGCTTTTACAAAAGTCCTGAGGGAAACTCAATCGAGTATGGTCACCTGTCTGCATAACATGCAAGTAGAAAGTTGCTGCAATAGGGGAAAACGCTTCAAATCTGCAAACGCAAGGCAAGTGGAGTTTGACCTCAATACTAAAACTAAGTCTGGGAAATAATAACGGGAAGCTTTGATTTTAAAAAAAAAAAAAAAAAAAAAAAAAAAGGTTGCAGCAAGTGGCTTTGAACCAAAGACGTCTGAACTTGTTCGCTCAAGACTAGTGACATTTAAGGTGTAATAATGTATATTCATTGTACACTTATTACATATTAGCATATTGAATTGAGATTTGTTTTAAATCTTACCTGTTTATAAGTCCATTTTGTACGGTGTACAAAACAACTGTCCAGACAAGATGATCATAAGAAGTTATAGTAATAATTATAGTAGTATTAATAGTAAAGTCCTCCTGATTTTATTTCCAATACAATCAAAAACAGATGCAAGAGAGCGCGTCCGTTGTGATCCGTCCCGTGGGTGTGGGTTATAATGTGTTTCTATTGACGACGGTCATTATAAGGAAGGAGATCCCACAGAATAGAATCTTGCTTAAAGTGCATAGAGCTGCTTGTTTTATTTGTGTTTTTCACATGTTCACATGTTTTTCACATGTAATTTCACATGTAAATTTCACATTTATTTCTGATTTTCAAATGTAAAACTTGTTGAAATGGTGTCAGTGTGTGCATCTGTTCTTTTTGAACACTTTCAGCTCATTTGAACAAAACCGTGATATTGATAACCGTGGTGATTTGGGTCACTATAATCGTGATATGAAATTGTCATACCGTTTCATCCCTACCTTCAACACGTTTATTCTTTGACCAGGAATAGATGATTACGTTCACTTGCGCGACGCGCTGCCACTTGAACTGATGCGCGAGTCATCTCTACAGTGATCAGTCACGCCACTTTAAAAAGCGTCAAAATGGCATTTATCATTTGAATTTTGTGATAAATGGACTAAATACTTAATATGTTCGTGTGGGAACGGTTCGGTACGAATACGTTTACCGGTACACCCATATTTTATAAAACTCTGTGAACTTGATTTTTTTTAAGATTTCATTTTGGGTGGACTGTACACCGTACATATTGTTGCATTTTCACACAACATATTGTTACACCCCTATTCTAAACCATTATAAACCTTCCTTTATCACTATGTCTACCATTTTATTTGAAGGGTTGAAATTATGAATATTGGCAAGGCAATATGAATATTGATGAATTATTGCCTTTACAAGCAGTAGATCATTGCAGTGCTTATAATAGAAGGGAAGCATCACTGGTTTTGGATGTTTACGATGGCGTCTTCATGACTTCTTTTATGAGGATTTTAAATGGTCTTGTCTATCGTGCAAACAAAGTTTCACTTTCTTCTTTCTTGCAGCACAAAGATTTCTGCTTTTCTGTTCATTGTCTTTTTCTTCCCCAGAAAACCATTTGGTTCATATAGCAACTTCTTTGCGTGCCTGAGCACTACCATTGTGGCAAGAAGGAAACGAGCGTCTGCTGTGAGTGTGTTTTGAAAGATTCAGAAGGTGCAGAGTTTTGAGGGAATTTGGGGATGCCATGTTTTAAACTTAAACTACTTGGAGGACTTTTCAGCTATTTTTGTTCACGTCGCAAAATGAGTTTTTGTCCCAAATGGCACCTCTGTTTGCACTGCCACTTGACCAACTTGCTTTGGCTGACTTACCGTTTTGTGTGGCCAATATCAAAGACATTTAGTAAAGTAAAAGCCTAAGAAGGTTTTTTTATTTTATTTTTTTTAATCTTTAGCACTGCTGCTAGGTGTCTGTTTCTGATCTTACTGTAGTCTAACCCTCAGGCTTCACGCCCACAGATCGTCTGATGCATATTGCATACAAAAATGGCAAGAGCTCGTCATTGCCAATCTTGATTGGCTTCTGTCCAATTTCTAGGAGTGAATTTGAGCCGATAGTTTGAAATCTTTCTACGTGAAACTTAACAGTACTGAGGTCAGTGAACACCATAAAAATGAGAAGCACATGTGGTGAATATGCAGTTGCAAAAGAGAATTTTTGAAATAAAAAAAAAGTGTTTTTTTTAATCATAGGTACACAGTTTGCATTGAACTTTCTCAAATGTCTCCAGCTCCTACTTAAATATGTGTTGCTTTGCTGTAACATCAGCGGGACTCAGTATTGCATGTTTGTTGTACCTCCTATATACCTTTTTGTTCACATGCTGTGATCACAACTGCTGCTCCTGCAGAGAGCAGCGATTCCAACAAGATGATACTCTTCTCAAGTCTTTCAATGGAAGATTTCAAATAAAATGTTGGGCTGAATCTCCAGTTGTGTAGTATCTTGTACGAAAGAGTTTCAGGTAGTTAAATTGTCATTAATTTTGAACTTTCCCTTCTTTTTTTTTTTACCCTTGGTTGTCTCTTCTCCTTGCACAGACCTTTTAGCGAGTAGACTGTCAGCTCACACCCTTAGCGGTTGTGTAAGCCTGCCAAAATCCACTTCCTTCTTACGCCGATACAATGTTTTTTGGCTGTGTTTTTGCAGTACAGGCCTGTGCTTCAGGTTTCACTGTGTGGTTTTAATACAAATGGCTGGCCAGTGACAACAGTTTCAAGGGGAAAGATGGCGAGAGTTTGCGGTTCCAACTGTGATAGGGCGGTGTGGGAGTTACAGTGCGTCTGTGAGGGGGCGGATAATTCGTACAGTAGATGTGAGAGCTCTTCTGTGCTTTACATGTGTGCATGGGGAGAGGAACCCGACGTTGGATCTTTCATCCTGCCTCCAGAAGAGCAGAGGCCACATATGGTGTGAGTGATAGAAGAGGGGTAGGTTGTCGTTCTCCAAACTCTGTGTTTACTCAGCTGAGGCTAGCTGGACAGATATAGCTCTCTCCATACAGGGCCTCATTGCGCTTCTTTTGTTTTGGTGCCTTGGTAATGCAACACATCTTCCTTTAGCAAAGGGAGTGCCCTGAAACTGTATTATCTGGTCTTTTGTTGCGCACTAACCACAGAAACACCTCTTTGTAACGGTTCTTGTGTGCTAACTTTAAACCTCTGTAAGAACTGGCCCATGTCAGTGGACTTGATAACCAAACAATGATGTAACTGACTTTCTTACTACATAACCTTCCTATAAATACACTTCATACATCATAGTCTGTTTATAAACCTTTCATAATTTGAATATGAAATAGTTTTTTTTAGTTGGACAGGGAACATAAAGTAGCTGGAGCCACTGTACAGCACTGCATACAGAGCACGAGAGAGACCAGAAATGTTCAAGTGCGTGGGCCTTTTATAAAACAGGGTGGGCAAAGCATAGAGTATGAAAGCTGCACGACAAATTGTCAAGAAACAATATAATTACGGGAGTGAATCCTCTACATTGTTCAACAAATTGCTCCTGAAATTGCTATGATTGACAGTGATAACCAAAGCAACGGACGGAACAAAACATTTGTCGAAATAGACCTGTGCATTTAGTGCTGTAGTGTAGCTAGAAAATCTGCAATTGATCATGGAAACTTGCATTAATCATTCTTTTAACTAAATTAATAAAGTTATAGTGTGTTAAGACGTTTATTACATTATTTCACCTATTTGGAAAATGACCAACTTTTGATTGGGTGGGCCACAATTCAAAGTCGGTGGGCCCACCCGTAGCTTCGCCACTGGTACAGAGGACTACATAGAGGACATTTACATTATTCATTTTAAGGGCATTGGTCTAGTTTTGTGTCAGTCTAGATTTGTAGTCACATTAACAATTTTGCAGGCAAAACATTTCGCACTTTCAATGGTGATGTATAAAGCACAGCTTTTGCATTTGAGCGCTATAAATGCATGTAGTGCATGTTTCATTTGTACTGCAATCTGGAGGGTTCCCTCGTGCAGAAAGTCCAAATATGCCTCACAGAAGTAATAAAACTTATGACTGTCCAGTAGGGATGGGCGATATGGACTTAACAAATATATCACAATATTTTCTGGAATTTACTGTGATAACGATATCAATGATGATATACATGTAGTACCATTCCCCATGTTTTGGGGCTACTAGTGAGAGCTGCATGCATTCTTGAGAGCCTCAGAAAAACGTCCCATCATCAAATAGGCTCCTATAATTAACAAATTACATAAAAGAATAAAAAAAAAAAAAAAAAAAAAAAAAAAAAAAAAGTCAATCCAAACACCAGCCTTTTCAGAAATGGAAAAGATCTTTTGCAGATATACTTTTCTTCTGTGAAAGTGCAACTGTACTGAAAAACATCACACAATACAGACAAATAATTCAAATAATTGACAAGTTTGAAATGTAAACAGTCCGTATATTTTTTTTTTTTTTTTTTTTTTTATTCTCATGGTGCAAAAAGTGTCAAGTGCAAACAGCAAAAGTAATAACCCCAACCGTGTCTTCAGATTGCAAATAATGTTTTAATGGTAGTTTAAGTAATTTGAACTAAAACTTGGTAATCATGTGCGAATGAAAACATATGAATGCATATGTCATTTTAACTTAACTTAGGACTGCTGGTGATGCTTAAGACATTGGTCATTCAGTGTTTATGTACAAAACTAACAATGATACTGATAACAAGATAATACTATGAATTCTACTAGTAACAATTAACCACACTTGCATTGAGCTGCTGGGATTATGAATATTAATTACGTTGTCTGCGTTCACTCGAACTGATTTGCAAAGAGCTTGACAAAGAGCATATCTCTTAGTCCAAGTGATCAGTGAGTGAAAATATATCTGTGTACCAGTTCCAGATTGTAGAGGTAGCTCCTTGTTTAGTGATTAACTCCTCGGCAGCTTCTGCCATAGTTGTTTTTTTCTCTGCATGTGAACTGCTAACAGGTCGTGTCATCAACTAGGCTTAATCATTATTATTGCAGGAAGACTAATTCTTATCGTGGGGGGAGAATTTTTACCGGTATATCACAAACGATAAGATCTCGCCCATCCCTACTTCCCTAATATGGTTGGAGGCAGGCTAAGACTAATTCTTATCGAAGTCAATAAACATGGGGAGAATTTTTTGCGGATTTCCATATCACAAACAAGATGTTAAGATCGGAAGCGAAGAGAACACAGCAGTGCCAACAGCAAATACTGTACAAGGCACAGCAAGCTCATTCACGTGGCTTGAAATACATCTCTCCCGTCTCTGAAAGGAACTGACTGTCTTCAGAAAAGTTTCGATGGCATTTTCTTTTCCTCTTAAGCCAGGAAACACACCAAGCCAACGGACGGCCACCCGGCAAAGTTTTTTTGTTTTGTTTTTTTGCGCCGATTCAACATGTTGAAATGTTGACTCTGCATCGGGCCATCAGTAAAATAGAGAACTCTGATTGGCGTGTTAGTTTAGCTAACGAGTCAGTGCACAAGAATAAGAGCAGAACAGATGAAAGTGAGCAAAGAAGTCATAATGGCACAGACTTAAGGCTGTAAAGAGTGTGCATTACAAATTTATTTTGGAGGAATAACCCTGATTTCCAATCACAGCGTCTTGGCATGCTCCCTATCAATCGGTCACATTGCTGTTGAGCGACTTTATGCCAATCCTGGCGAAAAATTCCAGCAGCTTGGCTTTATTTAATGGCTGGTGACCCTCTTGCTTGCATTCCAGAGGTTTTCAGTGGGGTTCAGGTCTGGAGGTTGTGATGGCCATGACAAGGTGGTCACCTTGATCTGGTGGTCCTCCGTCCACACCTTGATTGACCTGGCTGTGTGGATTGGAGTATTGTCCTGAAACAATACTTCAAGTTGGGGAACATTGTCAGAGCAGAAGGAAGCATGTTTTCTTCCAGGTTAACCTTGTACGCGTTACGTGTCCTTCACAAAGACAGATCTGCCTGATTCTGATCTTCTCTGAGTCCAGTTTTCAGCTTTGCCTAACACCTGGTCTTCTAATGGTTAGACCGAGACCTATAACCCATGGTCTCTTACTGTGTAATTTGGTGGAGGATTGGTGATGATCTGGTGGTTCTTCAGTAAGGCTAGAATCAGGCAGATACATCTTTTTGAAGGATGCTTAACTCAAGCCACGTAAAAGATTATCCTGAAAGAAAAATCGCTTCCATCTGCACAGCATTCAAGCACAAGAAGATACAAAAGAGAAACCAATTCAGAACACTCATGCTTTCTTCTGTCTGCGTGCACTTCATTTCTCTTTCTCGTCTATTTGTGCTTGAATTTTGAGGCGTATGTGTACATTCTTTGTGAGTATACTCATTGCTTATGTCTTAAGTGATAACATTTTCTGTAGTAATCCTACTGTTACAAAAGCTTTTTTTTGTTATTAACCCTCTGTTGATCCCACAGTCCATGGGTGGGGATACAGAAATGTGGAAGTATAATCTGTAGTTTTCACAAACTCTGAAGCTGTCAAAAGTCCAAATAAATTTGAATTTCATTTACACATCCTGCCGACATTGTAACCAATACAAAATCGGCAACTCTTTTTAACATCATGCGCATTCCAATTTTTATCTTCTGCATGTCTATATTTACATACCGTGATACCGATAGACACTTAATTTTGTCACCATGATGGCCTATACCTGTGTATCGTCATACCGCCCAGCCCTAGACTCTGTACAGTTTCATATGCATTAGTGTGCAGGCACTCAGAACACTGGCAAATACGGTCAACTTGGTGGTGAATTTTAGGCAAACAGGCATAACACATTTGTGTAATGTCATGACACCATAAGATATTTGCTGCTCAAAGCATTGTTCGTCATATCAAAACAGAAAGCTAAGTGGTTTAGCCAGAATCCTATCAGTAGCTTACTCTGTAACAGAGGTTAAGCTCAAAGACAGTTTTCATGCAGAGCCAAAGTGGAAATGTGTGGGGGTCATCTCATGTCCCAAGAAGATGCAGAGCTTGCAGCTAGGTCACTGAATGAAGCTAAGCCTCCTGTTTGGAGCACGACACTGGAGTTGCTTGGTGATGCCACAGTGTTTATTTTATATTTAGAATGGGGTCTTGTAAAGAAAATGGTGGGGGAGAAGTCATAATTGTGTCTCAACAAGATGAGGGTTTGGGGGATATGACATCAATTTGGACCTTGTTTAATTTTTTTTTTTTTAAATGTCCATGTACTTGTCTAATTAGATCTAGTCTATATACTAGACAAAAAAGTACCCCCCTTAGCATCAGAATATCTCTTCATTTTCAGCATCCTAATTCAAGTGCTGCTACAGCAGTAAATCTTGTGTGTTCTGTTTGAACATGCTTTTCTTTTAAGCTCTTGTATTAGTTTCTATAGCAGTAGTTATCCTTATGGATTCTTGTGTGCTACAGCATTTCCTGCATAATTCTGTTTTTAATGCATATGTGTGGGTTTGTTTTTATATACATGTAATTACTCAGTCCTACTAAAGCATCATAAAACTAATCGGAGTAAAAATATTTTCTAATTCAGCTCTTTTTAAAATGTCATGATGATTTTTACTGTATTTTCAGTGACTTTGCAAAAATGTGTTTGTGTATAGTGCATCTTGTCCTGCCAATGTCGACTGAGCTATGGCTCTACTGCATAGTTTGGCTCTGTCTTTTTTTTTTTTTTTTTTTTTTTTTTTTTTTTTCCGTAATCCATGTTAGAAGTTTTCGTTTGCATTTAGTTTTTTCTGCACCGCTTTTTTTCAGGGTTATGGTAAAATAAATCATATTTTACTTTGTTAATTTGAATTCTTTACTGAAAAGCCTGTGTCCCACAAGGCAAGAAACAGTTGTGACATAAACAGTTGCTAGAAATGAATTGAGACCTTGTGAACTAATGTAATCAAATGAGGAAGTCCGTATACCTACAGAGTACTAGGGATGGGAATCGCCAGAGGCCCCACGATATGATTTTCTGCTCATGATACTTATAATTATGCAATATGCTGAGTATTGCGGTGACATTGTGATTTTTATCTTTTTTCAGCTGCAAATGTCCCCAAAAGAATTGTTTTACAGTATACCGTATTCAGTTTAGGGGAGGGCATTTTTCAAAAATATTGTATTTGGATATTTGGGATCAAAAAACTAATATTTGAATATTTGTTCATTTTAAATGAAGTTTAATGAGAACTATCTAAAAAAAAAAAATCCACATGCTCTGGTGAAAGACCAGTGCAATCAATCACAGTTCTAATCGCAAGAAAGCATGTCAAAATGACTATTCCCAATTAGTTCATCCATAAATGTAAGTTCTGCATTTACTCATTTTCTCATGTTGTTTTGAGAGGAATGGACTTTAAATGGAAGGACCGAAATCTCTCAGGTTTCATAAAAAAATATCTTTGTGTTTGGAATTTGAACGATAATCTTAAAGGTTTGAAACGACGTGAGGGTGAGTGCATGACAGCATTTACATTTTTGGGTGAATGCCTTATGAATACTGTAAGATAAGCCTATAAAACGAACTATATCGCAATCATATAATTTACATCAATGATACATATCGTTGTCATTTAAAAAAAAAAAAAAAAAAAAAAAAATTATATTGCGATCTCTCAAAATAACGATGTATCGTTAAACCCCTAATGTTTAATCTTGCCTTCTGTGTGTGGTGAGGAGATAAAAGTAAACTGTCCAGTTTCAATCATCCCTTCCTCAGGTCCACATCAAGCCACCTTTCCAAACCCCCCTCATTTCCTGCTGTTGTGCCTGTTTATTAACGTTTGATCTGATACGTTTGTGCGTTTACTGCACCTGGTCTTGTGCTCTTGTTTTGAAGCCTGAGCATTAACAAAGCTTCCTCTTGAGTGTATCTGCCATGCTAATAGCAGGGTTTGATCAAAGCGAACGCTGCATGATGGATCAACCCATTTACTGCTGACAGAGATCATCCTAGCCTCAAGGCCTCGGAAAGAAGAGGATCTGACAAGGACGTCCTAACATGAATGTTGGGAAGAAGCCCCGTTACCCTGCATGAATGACAGCCATAAGGATGCAGCACTTCTCCCCTGCCTGCTTTCAGAAGCAAGTAACCCAATCTGTGTTTGAAAGGATATAAATAGAGCCATGCTCAGAGGGGGAGGACCTGCCAAACCGACAGCCTGGCCAGCCGAGCCATGACACTGCACAACAACTTGTGCCCTCTTCCAACCACACACACACACACACACACACACACACACACACACACACACACACACACACACACACACACACACACACACACACACACACACACACACACACACACACACACTCCAGCTCCCAACCGCCTTTTTTGGTCACATGCCTTCCATGCCTGTCGTGTGTGGAGTAGTGAGCAAAAAGTTGGCTGTGGACACCACCCTTCTGGGTAAGTCTAGTTTTAGTCCTTGATGGGCCACATGGTCTGGTTTGGATGAGACCATGATCCTCTGAATGCTGGAACTTTAACTGGATCTCTGCCTTGTTCTCATTCTCCCGATGGATAAACAGACCTGCGAAGAGGGACACTTCAAGAGAATTGAGAGAAACTGTAATTTGACCTCTCCCATGACCCTGCTTGTAATATCTATTGGCAAACCTTGACTTGCTGCTAGTTTGTAGCCTACTGTTTTTTTTAGGTTTGCTAGGTCAAGGTCCCAAGCTGTGATCGCATAGCTTACGAGGCGGCTCTCGTTCCATTTGTCTAATGGCTTATTTGGGCTTGTAATACATTTCAGTGGCTATTCCTGGAGTCATGTAATGGTCTTATGGTTGGGGTTTGCCCAAAGCGGCTTAAAGCTGCTCCACACTTTCTAATCCTGCATTCAGATGGGGAATCAGACTTATGAAAAATACATTTAGCCTTCTGTCTTGGTAGTAATCAATAATACATTTTTCCTCTGGCCTTGTAAGTTCTGCTAAGCTCATTTAAAGAGTGTTTTGCCTGCATGCTGCGGTTGCGCAGTACACACGTACGTTTGATGTCTGTGTGTGTGCTTGTCTTGAGGATAGCCAAAGCCAGTTTGTTTTTTCCTTTAGTTTTTTTCCAAGCGTGGTTCATGGTAGAGATGACACTCGAGATGAAATGTGATTCAGTAGCTTGAGTTACCGTCCGGACACACCCCATCTGTCTGTGTAGCTTATGTGTCCAGAAGCCTTTTTTGACATCGTTATGCTTTAATTTAGGCACTGCTTCTCTTGTAATACTGTGGGGAGTTAGATCCAGCTTTTGACAGGGAACTTTCATTCATTTCATTCTGAGCTGCCCCTTCACTGAAATCCTACAGTCATGCTCACAACTTGTTGTTTGAGAATGAAGATTGACCAATATTGTGTATCCAGTAACCGATATGCAGAACCACTATCTTTAGTCAATCAATTAATCATATTTAAATGATTTTAGAATTTAAGTTCATGTGAGATTGGAGTAATGGCAGCTGAACTTTTAAGCTTTGCCATCATAGGAATACATTACTTTTTTAAATGTATTAAAATAAATGGTTATCCAAAATTTGTTTCACAATAATTCAGTGTTTAGTGTATTTTAATTACATAAATGCAACCTTGGTGAGCAGAAGACTTGAATACAATCTTTGACCGCAACGTTTCTCCTTTTGAACACGCCTGCTCCATGTCAACAAATTTTACATTGCATAGCAAATAGTAGTTCCCTGGCGCCCTTCATGTTGGGTAATGCTGACGAAATGGGTCTAGTTAACCAGTGACAAGTCAATACTTTCCAGTTCTGCAAAGAATTTCTCATTTAGTGTCATGATAAATGTTTCAAATATATGCTATTTAATGTTATTTTTTTTTTTTTTTTTTTTGGCTGCCAATTCTGACTGATTTAGTCCTCTAATGCTTGTATGCTCTTATTTAGACTTATTTAGTCTTGATGATGATAATTGCTGAGGCCAGTTTGTTTATCATCTTCAGATCTGCTGTTACAGTGCCCTTTAGATCACCTCAAGATCTGTCAGTAGGCAGTTGTCCCTTTTGAACATTGTTGTCAGAACATTGTTGTCAGTGCTACGATTTTGTTGGTGTGCTCAAGTGTTTGTTTGGCTGTTGTCCTAAAAAAGCCCAACCCGTGTTTATGGATTAAATTGCCATTAACACATTTAGAATAACATAGCATAATATTGTTAAAGGGTTAGTTTTCCCAAAATGCTGTCGTCAATTACTCATACGTCATCTTTAAAACACAAATTAAGATATTTTAAATTAAACCTTGTTTCTTGAAAAATATCTTAATTTGTTTTTTGATGATTAACCAAAGTCTTAATGGAAAGACACAAGAGTAAGTAAATGATGATGGTTTTAATTTTTGGGTAAACTATGCCTTTAACCTCTCAAAATGCACTTTTATTGTTGTAATGCTTAAGAATCATAAGTAGCTTTTTGTCATGTAAAACAGCTTTGCATCACTGTTTCTCTTGCAGACGGTGTCCTGAGCCATGGGGGCCTTCTTGGACAAACCGAAGACAGAGAAACACAATGCTCATGGGGCGGGCAATGGTCTGCGCTTTGGCCTGAGCAGCATGCAGGGCTGGCGGGTAGAGATGGAGGACGCACACACGGCCGTAGTGGGTCTGCCGCACGGCCTGGATGACTGGTCCTTCTTTGCAGTGTACGACGGTCACGCTGGCTCCCGCGTGGCCAACTATTGCTCCAAACACCTGCTGGAGCACATCATAACCAGCAGCGAGGACTTCCGTTCGGGCCCCGACTCTGTAGAGGGTGTTAAGAGTGGCATTCGTTCCGGGTTCCTGAAGATCGACGAGTACATGCGCAACTTCTCAGATCTACGTAACGGCATGGACCGTAGTGGCTCCACAGCGGTCGGTGTGCTGATGTCCCCTGAGCACCTCTATTTCATCAACTGCGGAGACTCCCGTGCCGTGCTAAGCCGTGCCGGACAGGTCCGGTTCTCCACGCAAGACCACAAGCCGTGCAACCCACGTGAAAAAGAGCGCATTCAGAACGCAGGGGGTTCTGTGATGATCCAAAGGGTGAATGGTTCTCTGGCTGTGTCCCGCGCACTGGGGGACTATGACTACAAGTGTGTGGATGGAAAGGGCCCCACTGAGCAGCTGGTATCTCCGGAACCGGAGGTGTTTGAAATCCCACGCGTTTCAGACGAGGATGAATTCGTGGTGCTCGCCTGTGATGGCATCTGGGACGTGATGAGCAATGAGGAGCTGTGTGATTTTGTGCGCTCTCGGCTGGAAGTGTTGGATGATTTGGAGAAGGTCTGCAACTCTGTGGTGGACACCTGTTTACATAAGGTGAGGAGATCACAACAGATGTCTTTAAAGGATAGTTTATACAAAATGTTAATTTACTCACCCTCTTTAACTTTTACTTGCCTTAAACATTTAGGAGCCAAATTATTGTTTTATTTGTAAAAAAGGGTACATAACACACACAGCTTCTGCCAGTCTCATGTTAACCTATAGAGTAGTATTGCATCTTATATCTCAAAGAGTCTTTAGTTTGATCATATTTATAAAAGACAGATACACTGTACTGATTCTTTACGAAAACAGCCGAGCTTGTTCAGGCATGCAGTGGGCGGAGCTAAAGAGTCACAAACACACACAAAATACATCATGACATTATCCCTGGATAACTTGCAATTCACTATACGTTTGTGTTGTTTACATTTATATGCACTTGCGTGCTTATTGCCAAGAAAACTGTGGTTTTGACTCATGACTGGGAACAAACTAACACACTTGCAGAACTCTGTTGCTGTTCCAGAAAAACAAACTGCATCCACTGTTTCCTTAACGCTGGGTTATTTGGGGAGCTGAACAAGGTTATATTTCCCTCACAAACAGAAACACACTTCTTTAGTGACATTTGTTGATTTTGTGGTCTAAAAACAAAATGACAGCACTGCCGACGGCTCCCGTAACCTGAACAAAGCTCTTGCTCTCGCTCTCGTTGGTGTGCACACGTGCTCATCCAAGAGAAGTGCCCATACAGGCAATTCTGCCCTTTATGAAGTCGTACAGGGCCATTCTCGAAAACTTTCTGAAACTTGTTCAAATCCTGAAGGAGTGTATTTGGCACAGAAATACTTTGTCATGTGACCAACTAGTTTGATAATCCATCCTCCCCCTTTTTAGACGAATATAACATACCATGTTTCGATTCAACTTGTAATAAAATAATTTTTTATAAAATTTCATTTTATAACATGGTCTGTCTGAATACTTGTTTGTTTTTTGCCTGTTAGGTGTGCATTAGCCTTAATTGAAGCACGCACACACAGAGATGGGAGATTGTACTGTACACACACAAAAACATTCAGGAGCACAGAATTTTGTCAGTGCTTCCCTGCGACTAAAGTAGCTTCACGGCTGGCAAGGTGACCATGGTATACGCAGGATAATCCATGGTTAGGTGTGCATTAATTAATACCATTATTCTTTTTTACAATAAAAGTCAGTAAATGCATTATTTGTAAGTCTTATGGTAACATTAATTTTTATTTATTTCTAATTGGACAGTTGAGTGAGTGGTCTCTGAATAATGCACTGACTATTATGCAAGCAATCCAAAAAAAAACCTGTTCAGACAAGTTTTTTTTTTCTTCTTCCTCTAATCGGGCATCATAGCTTGCGCTGTAATTCAAACTGCTAACTTGAGGCTGTTACTTGAATCTTTTTGACTGACTTGTTAACAAAAATGGTTGACAATCAGTTATTTGTTTACAAATTGGACATCACGGCTTGCGCTGTGCGTCAAACAAGTGACATTTGTTCTGTTTTACATTAGTTGTACAACTTCATGAAGTTGAATCATTGAGTCTTTACATAATTGCTATAGTCCTGCTAGTCTCATTAGACTGACCAGCTGTGTAACTCATGATTCTATGAAAACAATCCCCACTCCCCTTTTCCACTGCATTTAAGAGTTTAATTTTTTTTTTTCTCGTCTCATGACATTTCAAGAACACCTCCAATTGCCCTTTTCAAAAAACACGAGCCCCCCTCTGCCTGTGTTGACACCAGCTCTCCAGATGATCAGACAGAGCCAGAGACCTAGTGAGTGAGGTCACAGCTCTGGATCTGGCATGGATTTGCTCAAGTTGATGTCAGGGCTTTCCGAATTAGTCTGTAACCTTCTTCATACTTTTTTATTTTTTTATGATGTATGGTTCATATATACATTGGAAACTTTGCTTTTTTTTTTTTTTCTTCCACTTGGAAGATGTTTCTCTACAATGGTCTGGTTAGTGTCTAAGTATGAATAGATGTCACACATTTCCATCTGAGGTAAATATTGGCAAAATTGGAAGCGGTCTAGAGTTATAGTGGTTTACAATAGAAGCTTGTGGTGTTATAAGCACTTGCTTGACAGGTTGGACTTTTGTCCAGTGAACTGCCTGTTTTTTTTTTTTTTGTTTTTTTTTAACCTACCATCTCTCTTTTTTTTCCTAACCAGGGAAGCCGTGACAACATGAGTGTCGTTCTAGTATGTTTCCCCAATGCACCGAAGGTATCAGAGGAGGCTGTCAAGAGAGAGGCTGAGTTGGACAAGTTCCTGGAGGCACGTGTTGAAGGTAGGTGGCAGCACCTGTTCATTTGTCAGCTAGTTTTCTGCATTGTCCATCAAGCGTTGTGGAAATGGCCATCTTGTTGTTAAAAAAAATTTCCTAATACCAAGACCTTAGCATCAGCCATGTGTTTGAAAATGCGTGCTGTTTAAGTGCTGTTTATATTGCAGTCCTCTTCTTTTCCCTCTGTTTCTTCTCTTTCAATATTCTGGCATGTTCTGAACTGTCTGGAGGCTCATATGATCTTTCCTGGATGGGGAATATATAAATTCTGAACAACATTCTTGTATTTTCCACTAGATATTAGTCAGGACAGCTGTGATGAAACCTATTTGGCGTTCTTTCTCCAGCTGGATGTTATTTTTCTCACCCTGTGTCTATAAGTGGGATGGCTGATCCAATGCCTACACCTTTTTCACAGCGATAGTCATGGTGGAAGAAATGCTCCAGGCTTCCATTAGCACACACTTCCGTTATTCCACATTTGTAATGTAATTGTCTCTCTGCAGAAATTATGGAGAAGTCAGGGGAGGAAGGCATTCCAGATCTAAGCCACATCATGCACAACCTCCGCCCTGAGAGCATCCCCAACCTGCCACCGGGAGGTGGTCTCGCTAGCAAGTACGGCTCCAAAATTAAGTAACATTTGTCTATTTCTGCTGATCAAAGCCGTTTTGTAATTGCCCTTCTATTGTATCGGAGGTGGGAATCAGCAGAAACTTGGCAATGCAATAATATATCGATATAATGAATATAAATCACAGTGTGCCTTGACCTCAGGGGATGCATGATTTTGGGTTTTGGTCCATCTGTTGATATTGGTCATATTGATTGATATTGGATATTTAATTGCGCACTCCTCCTTTTTTTTTTTTTTTTTTTTTTTTTTACATTTTTAATCTTTAATCTATAGTAAATGTCTTAATGACTATCCATTTTTCTTATTGTAAACATATATGTTAGACATATGGTTATGTTGTGATGCCTAAATTCTCTTGTATCATTCAAAATGATTTAAGTTTAGTTTGTTTTTTTCTTATTGATTTAGACACAATAGTGTAGTTTTAATTTAAACTATATAACATAATTATAGGCCTATTGGTATCATCCAGAATTGTATATTAACTAAACAATAAATGTGAAAACTGTAATATTTTATAATGTTGCTGTTTATATAATTATATAGTATATCAAATTATTTTAATGTGATTTATTTTAAATTAAAGCTATTGATTCTTGGTGTGAGAATATTCTTATATATTGATTCTTATATTTTACAGCTGTAGAGTAAAAATATTGCAATGCTTAATGTCTTATTACTACCCTCGTTTATAATGTGTAAATAGTGATTTATGCTAAAATTAAACAACTGAGGTTCTGTCTAATCTCTTTTCTCTTCTCTTCCAGACGTAGTGTAATTGAAGCCGTTTACAACAGGGTAAACCCACACAGAGAAGAAGATGGGGTGAGTGTTTCCACTTTTTTTTTTTGTTCGTATAAGAATTAAAAACGAAAGGTCACTTGAGTCTTCTTGCTTAGACTTAAGTCCATTAATTTACTCATCTTATAATACTTTTAATGCATCACACCAGCAAATATTTTGACTTTAATGTAGTCCTTGCTGACACTACCTCTTTTATGCATACATTTACTCCCTTGATCATGAGAAGTGATACATTTAGTAAGTGATTAGCAAATGTCCTACTTAGGCAAGCATAACTGGTACTCCGAGATAACTTTATATATAGGTCAGATTAAACATCCTAACGCCACTATTTTTAAGAGCAGTGCCTCTGCATTTAAGATGTAAATGCAAGGCTTTTTTGCAGCCCTTGGCATTGTTTGTCCGTCTGTGCTTGTGCCAGTCTGTAATGGTTTGTATTTGTGTGTTCGCATCTTGGTAATGCTACTTCAGCAAGTTTATCGCTCCTAAGACTTGTGAGAAGAGACCCGTGTTGACAAGCTCCTGCATCTTTTGTACACTCGCTCGCACACACAGACGAACACACATTCGCCACCACTTACAGCTTATTTTGTCGCTCCTCTAGCGTGCTGCTTTCTAAATGAAAGGGCAGTGTAAGGTCATGGGCAGGTGGCCCGCTCTTTAAGCGGGGTCTCTTAACCTGCTCTGTCCACTGACACTGGCGTCTTGCACCAGGACAGCCAGGGGGGAGCAGCCGGCGGTGAGGAGGAAGGCAGCTCCGCCGCCGCCCAACTGCTGGAGGCGCTACGACAGTTCCGGCTCAGTCACCGAGGCGAATACCGCCAAGTGCTGGAGCAGGCACTCTCCACTTACCGGCTGTCCTGCGGGACAGGTGCCATGACACGGACCGACCCACAGGAGGAACCTCGCTCACCCCCACCGTCCCCGGTCACTGAATCCCTCAGCTCTGAGGAGGGACAGGACGAAGCTGCCACGTCACCATCTCTGGACGAGATCTCTGGCGCCCCCACTGCATGACCCGAATAGGACCCACTAAACCCAGCCCTGCTATCAAACCCTTTTCCCCAGATTGCTAGGTTGCTTTTGGCAATGTTCCTCCTTAGAGCAGTTTCAGTGCAGGTTTTTGGTTGTCTTTATGGTTTTGAAATAGCATTTTGGGTGTTTTGTTTTTTTCATTGGTTTGTTTAGAGGGCTCTACACACAGTAAGTCGCATGCAAAGGAAGTTTTGCGCAAAATTCTTATCTCTAAAAACCTGCTCTGCAACTGCAAGTGAGGTTAACCTTGGCATATCCCAGCTCTGTCTGCAGTAAGCACTTTCTCGTATCTCTGCCCTTAGCCTAGTGTTTTTAAAATTAGACCTGGATGAGTAATCTATTCAAGTATTGAAAGGATAGTTCATCCAAATGTGAAAATTGTCATTTACTCATGTCATTCCAAACCTGTGTGACTTTCTTCTGCGGAACAGTGTTTAGATTTGTCTAGTTTTGTTTAGATTTTTTTGTGTGTTCTGCAGGAGAAAGTCATACAGGTTTATAATGATGATTTTTGGGTGAACTGTCCCTTTAAGGAGATTTGACTGTCACACACACCTGAATTATTTGACCATCACTGTTTCACACCCAACAAGTTTACCCATGTAATTAGTTGGGAGTGGGAATGGTTTAAGTGGACAATCTGGGCTGTGCCAAGAATACACACAACTGTTTGCTCTCGTGCCATGCCATGCATGTGTACACCTTATCCTGAGTTGTCTTGTGGTTGGTCGTAATTCTAGGATATTAATGTACTGTAGTAAACATCAGGTACAGCTTGATTTATGCTGTTTATCTAGTGTGCGCGTGTGTGTAAATCAAATGTTATGCAAGATGATTGATTTGCTGATCAAAAGCAATTCTTCCATTTAAAAGGGAACTCTAATGCTGTGTGTGTGTGTATATCTTCTCTCTCCATATCTCTTTCATATCAGTTTATAATTTGAGCTGAACTCTTGAATATGATTGTCCTGTGTCTGCTCTTTGAGTGTTCAGTTATCCAGGTGTTTCCTTGAGAAAAAAGCACAAAATGGGACTGCACTGGTTTTATAAGCATGAACCATATGAGATTACAGAAGCTTACACAATCATATGTTCTTGTGAACTCTCTATTCAGTCAATGACTTGACATTTGCAATATAAAAGTCATTTGTTGAAGGGGACAATACAGACTGCATTACCTTTAGGAGAACTCTACACATTAGGCCACGCTGCTATGTGATCATTCATGAATGTCTGTACTCTGCAGTATTTGCACAGGGCTTCTTATTGCACTTATCTTATTCTTATGACCCAGGTTTTTTGGAAAGCAAGCTGAATTCTGTCCACATGGATTGTCTCATATCTCAAGAAATCTGTTCCAAACTGCTTTTGTGATGTGTTTTTTTGTTTTTTTTGATTTAGCAAGCCATTTGAAGCTGATTACTTTGTTGATTTGGAAGTTAATGCATAATACAAACTGTGTAATCTTCTTAACAGTTAGAGTAAGTGCATGCATAATGCTGCCATTTGTTATATTAAACTCCTGTTACTAATATACCCCTCAGCAGTATCAAAGAGCTTTACTTAATTGTCCATAGAGCAGTATTTCCAGGGCAAAGGTTTATATTTGTTTTGTTTCACGCTGAAGTTCTTTGAACAAATTAATCAAAATAAATAACATTCAACTATTGATTTCTGTCTTGGCTGCCATTTATTAAATCTCATCACTGTAGTGGAGATTACACCATATACAGTCTCATGAATGCTTTTTATGGCTCTTGAAAGAACTTGATAATTTATACTCCGATATTCCCATATGTACTCCTATATGGCTAATGTTCTTACTCATGAGCTCAGTGGAAGTTTGAGGCTTGAGGTAAGTGAGCTTCAAATGTGCATTAATGGGAGAAAATTAGTTTTCTTTTTAGATGGAAATGCATCTTTAAAAAAAAAAAAAAAAAAAAATGCTGGCTGGGCCTTACAGGTCTTTTCCTACCCATTTTGTTTGTAATGGTTTTACATTTTTCATTAGCTATTATTATTATTATTATTATTATTATTAAGTGGATTATGTTTGAGTTGTTTTTTTGGTTTTGTTTTTTTTTGTGAATGAATGAATGCTACTACTCCTATTCTGGTTTTATGCAGATTTTGTGTTAATGGTAAGCGTGTTTTTTTTTTTTTTTTTTTTTAACGTGTGTCCTCTGCCTACATTGGAGTCACTTGTAGGTTAGAAGGCACCTACACTTACTGTTCAAAAGTTTGAGGTCTGTAAGATTTGATAATGTATTATTGAAAGAAGTCTCTTATACTCACCAAGGGTGCATTTATTTGATCAAACATTAATATCGTGTAACTTTTATTACAATTTAAAATAACGATTCCTCTGTTAAATTCAAGTTTTTTTTTTTTTTTTTGTTTTTTTTTTTTTTTTTGGGGGTGTAGTTTCAATAAAACTACTATGATTACTTGATTTTGATATTTTATTTGAAACTATTATTGTCACGTTGTTGTTATATATGTATTTTAAGGGCTATTGTTTGCTTAGGCTAAGATTAATCGTTAGTGACAGCCCTAATTTTAATACATTTTCAAATGTAATTCGTTGTGCTGGCAAAGCTGAATTTTCAGCAGCCATTAGTCTAGTTTTTAGTGTCACATGATCCTTCAGAAATCTTTCTAATATGCTGTTTTGCTGCTGAAGAAACATTTGCTATCCATCAACTGCTTATTTTTGTGGAAACTGAGATGAAGAAAAATTCAGGTGTTTTTGAGTTGAATAGAAATCTCAAAAGAACGTTATAAATGTATTTACTGTCACTTTTGATCATATTAATGCATCCTTATAATAAAAGTAATGTATAAAAAAAAATACTGACCTGGAGCTTTTGAACAGGAGTGTATTTTCTATAAGATGTAAAACTGCTTAGTAAGTGGGTATTTGTGTTTCCGTTACACGGAATAACAAAAATGAGTAAATCTTCCTTTCTCTCCTGTTCTCGGCTTTCACACCCTCACACATTTAATTCTGTTTCTTTTACTTCCCCGATTCTCACTAGTGAGTGCTCTGCCCTTTTTGATTTTCCTGTTTGCTCATTTCTTTCCCTTTCTTGTTTTCTCCCTGTCGCAGAGCGGAGGTGACCTGGACGACCCCTGGTAGCCCGAGCAGCCGACGGCTTCTGAATCCACACGAGAATGTCCTCAGTTCACACAAGAAAACCCTTGCTCACACACTTTTTTTGGTTTCGATTCGGAGAGCGTCATAGGAAATGTTAAACAACGAGTCTGGGAATACATACGCTTGTTTTTAAAGATGAGAAAACTACATAAAATGTTAAGATTTTTTTTTTTTTTTAGAACTGCATTGTATGGTAGAGAGATTTATTTTTACTCCCCCCACCCCCCTCCCTCCTGAAATCTGTGTCGATTACGAGCAGCGATGAGACTGCTTGAGCAAAAGTTGCTGGATGCTAATTTGGAGGCATGAACTCTGAACTCAGCTGGAGGAGGGCGGGGCCAGCGGGCTCTGAGAGGGACAGGGACCCTCGTTCAGACGCGGCTCTCTTTTAACCCCTTCACATCACGCATGTTGCAGCTTTTTGGAGGCATGATCTCAGTTTCTTGTTCACCGTTTCCGCCACCATCTACTTTAACCCTGCGAATCTTACAGGCTCTACCCGACCAGCTGGACACAGAAAAATAATGTATCTGTTGTGGATTTTTCTTTTTCTCTTCTTGGGGCAGAGGCGACTTTTCTTCTTGTGTCGTTCATTTTGGTGCTTGCTGTTAAAACGGAAATGTAAAACAAAAAAAAGGACCCTCATATTGACAGCAGGAGATTATGGCAAACCCAGACAAGGAACTTGTCACGGTGACTTCCTTATAGTTGCCCCAGAGACAGCACATAAAAACTGAACTCCTCTTCTTCTGCTCCGTACTCTTCGGCCCCCAGCTCTCCCCACAGAGTTTCTCCCATCAGCTTGCCTTCTGGTTTGTGGTTTTCTCTAACAAAATTCTCGAATTTAGAATAGTTTCCCCCTCTATCATTTTGACTCAGCATTTTAAATTTTTATTACAGATTATATGGCGTAATTGGTATTGTTTGATTGCACTCACATTTGCTTATGAAAAACAAAAATACTAAAAACTATATGAAAGAGAAACTATGAGAAGGTAGAGTATTTCTAAAGTGAAACTGCAGAAATATGTATGTGTATATAGCTATATATTTTTTTTTTCTCCTTTAACAGCAGAGTGAAAGAGTGGGAGGGGACGCTCTCTCCTCAGACTGGCTGATAGGTACTTGAATATTCATAATGAGTGGTTCTGATTTTTTTTTTTTTAATCCTTAATGTAGGATTGTTTTGAACCGTGCCTGTAAAAGGTGAACCATGCTGTAAGGGTGTACTTACAGGACAGTCGGCTATGGATGAATGTACCCCTTATTTCACACTGATACACATTTACATATACCTTCACGCACCCATTTGTACATGCTCATGCATAACACTTTCATATGTGCATTTATCGTTTGATTAGCTTCATCGTATACATTCACGTTCTTACTCCATTTACTTCACATGCAAGTTTTTTCCTGCCCTGTCTGTATATCTGACACAGACATGCTTTGGAGGCCTTCTTTTCTTCCTCCCTTTTTTTTTGTTGTTGTTTATTCATCGACTTCACCTGCTCTGGTGTGTAGCTTTAAAATGAGTGTGTAATTGAATTTTATGAGATGATTGTTTATGTATGTATATATATTTTTGCAGTTTTCCCCTCTTCTGGTACACACAATTTGTAGCCATATGCTGGAAAGCTTAATTTTAAGATGAATAGATGGAGTCTGTTTCCAGATGGTAAAGAGATATATTTTGTGCTGTGAGTGCTCAAGGACATTCATTTGCATTGTGTATATCTACAATTATTGTTGCATAGAATAATTGAGACAAAGTATTTTATTTATTCCAAGTCTGTTGGCTTAAGAAGAGAGGGTTTCACCGGAGGGGGAAACTACTGTCCCATGTATTTTGGAGAGTGTGATCAAATTCTCTTGCCCTCACATCCTTCCTCTATTTCTCTCTGATTCTTTCTAATCACCCGACAAGCCCATGTAATGAACGTCCCCAGTATGATGTTGTGATGTTTCAGTAGCAAACAGTGAATATGATCTGTTCTCCTCAATAAAGGATTGCTAAAGTTTGATGTTAACACAATGACTTGCTTGTTTAAAATGGTGTTATCTTGCAATATTCCAGGAGGGGAAAGAAGGATTCACACCATGAATCAGTGAAAGTGAAATTACTGTTTTTTTTTTTTTTTTTTTTTTTTTTTGTGGGGGTTTTTTCTCCCTCCTCTCAGGAAACCTCTAGCCACCTTTATTTTCAATGCAGAAGCTGTTTTCCATTAAAGTTCAAGACTTCCGATTCATTAGCTGTCGTTGAGTGCAGCAGTGTTCTTCCACATTTTCAGCAGCCTTGGTTCCTTAAGTATTTTCCCAGTCTTAAATCCATATGGATTTATAAAGTCTTTAAACAAAGTTAAGCCAACGGCCTAACCAACCAGTTACCAGGTGATTCGTAACATTGGAAGCAAAAAATTATTTAAAAATCTGACAAAAAGACAAAGGTACAAAACTGCTTAGTGGCCTTAGAGAAAGAACTAGTACTGATAGTATGTTTATTTATTGCAAAATATGCTTTATATATTACACACATTTAAGTAGTTTAAGAGTAGGTGGGTGTTAAAGAGTTCTTTTGGCACAATTTGCTGAAATTCTCAAATTAGTGGAGAGTTTAGTAATTTTTCACCTGGAATTCATGCAGTTGAACATATTTAAAAAATATATATAAATAAAAATTGAAAGAATATAGGCTGGTGGCTTCAACAAATGCATACACTCCTGGGCTAAGCCAAAAAATGGCAAAATATGTAGTGGTCTACTAATGGTCTTAACCATTTTAATTACAAATCAGGACATGAGAAATAATACAAAAACTGTAGATGAAGTAACTTATCACAGAATAGCCTTCCCCAGCTTGCAGACAGCTTTTTCAGGAAGAAGAGTCAGTTTTGTTCCACTCAATGTTAAAGTTCATGAGTTGAAAAATGTCTCCCAGATTGTTTGAGTTTAATGTGAGACCAAATATTCATTATGGTTCAAATCTGGACTCTGACCAGGCCGAAACATGAGCCTGATGGACTTGTTCTCAAGCTTGGTTGTCTTTGCAATTTTAGGGCAGGAGCATTGTCTTGTTGGAAAATAACATCCGATCGTTCCTCTTTAGATAACTTTCCATTTGTGGGAAGCAAGCGGTTCTACAATATGCTCCTGTACTCCAAAGCATTAAATGACTTTTCACAGTGAAGCAGCTCACCAATAGCCAAAAAAGCTCTCCACACAATGACATCTCATCCTCCATACTTCACTGTTGTAGAGATGCCTTCATTATATTTCTCCGCACAGATTGTTGAACGCACTGCTCTGGAGCATTACCATGCAACTCTACCGCACTTCCATCATGATTCATCACTCCACACACAACATCCCTTAATCTGCCAAAAACTTCATTCTGTTTTTCTGAGACAGCAATGGCTTTTTAAGTAGTGTGTTTGCTTAAATTTAGCTAATTGCATGACCAATAATTTGTGGTTAAGTGTTTAGCCATTTCGGTCTTAGACCATTTTTTTAAACTATAGGCCTACCATCAATCAGCGACCCACGGCAGGCCTGTCTTTAGAGGTTTATAAGTTATCCTTACAAATCACTTCCCATGATCAAATGAATGCCATTTTACTTCTGGAACCCAACTGTTGCACTCAAAATAGAAGAATAACGTGCAGTAAGCTACAAACCAGTGTGTGTTTATGATGAATAACTAAAATTATTAAAATAATATAAGAAATACCGATTTGCAATATCAAACAGCATAACGAGTCGGAGTGTTTTTGTGCCGCTAAAATAACTGGAAGTGGCTGACACCGGAACGTTCACGTAAAGGAAGTGAATTGAACTGTTGTGTCAAACGCTGTTTTGAGGTGTGAACGGTTATATCAGTGGATTGACACAAGAGGGCGTGATAACTGAGTTGAAGTCAGACTTTCATTAGAGTAGATGAGTGCTGAATAAGAAAGCATGCTGTGATCCAACGAGTTCCTTGAACAGGTTCTAGTTTCTTGGAAATGTTCGGTCTTTTCTTTGTGCCGAAGCTATTAAAAATAAGTTGACTTAATTATAGAACAAGAAACTGTGGTTTGGGTTTAGAGGGACAGAAGTGTGTATTTCCTCTTGGCGAAAAACAAGTCTTTTTGAAGCTGAAAGGATTCTGTTTCATTAAGAGGATGTGTCACTTTAGCCTCGTATCTGTGTGAATGACATGAGGAACAGTGTGCATTACACCACAGCTGACTGCACATGCTCACCTGACTGTAGGCTGCTGAAGGGTCATCACCTCTCACCCCTTCTGCTAAGGGGTGCCTCTGAGCTGAGACATCCTGAACTGGCTTTTTCTTTTAACATCTGTACCTCATTACAATGTCCCCTACTGCAAAACCTAAATCCTCTTAATGATCTAGTATAGACCCACCCCCATCTAAAAAGTGTCCCTGTATGGTTACACAGTATTGTTTCCCATGGATCAGGATGCCAAACGTGTGGATTAAGGTAATCCATACTCTTCAGGCTGAAGCGGTGGGGAATTTGACTAGACTGCGCAGAACCTCTCAGGTTTGTGGATTGGGAGATTAAGGCAGGTTGGGTGATGGCTAAATGGTTTGAAACGGGTTATGGGGGGAGGATAGTTTAGTCAAAACACCTGTTGACTGAGGGGCGGATAATAATTTTTTTATTACATACAGTGAAAACTATGTTGTTAAATGCCTGGTGTGGTGCAAAACAAGAAGTACCGGAGCTAACAGTTTTTTTTTTTTTTTTTTTTTTTCTTTCTTGTCTGTGCAATAAAAGTCAATGAAGACCAGTGTTGTTTTGGACCCCATTGACTTTCATTATATGGGTAAAACAGTCAAAACTGTTCAAAATATCATGTTTTTGTTGTTTACACTATTTTAAAGTGTCATTGTTATAGTGTAATTATACAGTCAAACTAAAAATTATTCAGACACTAGATATAATGTTTACTAGTGGGTGCAGGACACTATAGTTCATTTTTGTAAGTGAGGATAGCAAAATAAAGTAAACTGTGACGACATATACCCAAAAATTATTCATACAGTGATCTACCAGTTAAATTGATACAAATTTGGGACCTAAACTTATTAAGACACTTTGACCTGACCTTGTTTTGCTTATGTGTTTTTTCTTTAATTGCTAATGCGACCTTTTACACCACAGACTGAACAAAATGAAGCTTTGCTTGGTGATTGGTTGACCTAAATTGGTCTTATCTAATTGTGTACTTAAATGTAACAGCTGATTGGTTGATTGTAATCCATTACATACCTTTCTATCAAAGTTACCTGACATTATCAGGCATTATACAGTTTAACTCTGAGTTCGTGTCATATTGTATTACCATTTTCTAGTGAATAAACTGTGAGAAAATGTTGAAGGTGTCTGAATAAATTTTGGTTTGACTGTATATTTAAGTATTGAGTAATATTAATTAACAACATGTACTTACTATAGGGTTAGAGTAGGGTTTGGTTGAGGGTTAGATGCATGATTTACTATTATTATTATGGTAAGTACATGATTTTTTTTTTGTTTTTAAAATCAACGGAAAAGTGGGATGCAAAAACATTCCATCTGAACTTTTAATGAGCACCTTGTTTTTAGAAAGCTCCAAAAGACACAAGATGTGAGCACAATGGTCAAATACGTCCATCTAGCCCATGTTTTCATCAAAAACGAATGGAAAAGCAGTGCAGTGGAATGGAAAAACACATTCTGTGTGAACAGCCGCTTACTGTAAATCGAATACCTAGCAGCTCTGTTCCAGACGCAAATCTCATTTGGGAAGATTCACGCTAGAAAAACAAACAGATAACCTGTGTAGCAGATGTTTTCGCTGTTTAGCTAACATTGCCTTCAATTGTTTAGCTCACCTCTGCATTGATTCCTTGTGCTCTTTTCAAACATCCAATATATAAAGCTGGCATCATCGTTTGTAACGGCCTGCTAAAATACCTTAGCTTGTGTGTATAGAGTTAGCAGTGGGGGTCTGAGCGGTTGATCGGGAGGGTGGGCGTGGGGGGTGTTAGGGATTACCCTCTTTTCCAAAGCCTAGTTACATTGCAGAAGTAAATGAGCTGTTGAAAGAATGCATCCAGGGCAGGAACAGCCATACGTCCTGGGGGCCGAAGCTTAACCGCCGCCCGATTGGTGGGATTACAGAGGAAATGAGAGGACAGAGCAGGGGACCGAGAGCCAGGTAATTCAGCTCTAATTAACCACATTCACCGACCTGCATGTATTCTTCCCCACCTTTTCTTCATTCCTGCAGGATTTGTTCCTACCTGTTGAGACATACTGTTGCCCTGTGCATTCTCAGACATCATTGTTTGGGAGCCGAATGCTGCACGTTTGGATTGAGGCAAGTTTATCTCGTTCCGCAGGTCACCGTCAAAGATCGTAGCTCTTGCGAGCAGCAGGTGTTGTACGGCTAATGTATTTGTGTGATAAACTTTCTCTCAGTCTCATCTGACTTCGTATTTGTCAAGCGACGTTAATTACGACTCTCCCCTGCTATGTCTTTCTCTGTTTCTCCCTCTCTGAGCTGTCACCTCTGTGTCAGTGGATATCCCTGAGTCTCAGCATGCAGCGTCCATTGGAGCTGAATGCGCCCTCCCTCTCAGCCACCGGCCCACCAGCCGGCGCTGTCCTGACATGACAGCCCATTGTGTTTGTCCAGCCAGGCCGAAACCCCTGGCCGCAGGAAGGAATTAAGAAAGGATAGGAGGGGAGAAGTAATTATGTTTAGTCACTGAATTCTGTAGATCCCTGTGTTAATTATGCGATTCACCACAAAACACTGTCAAGTCAAGTGAAAAGAGCAGGAATGCCGGTGAGAGCGGATCAGAACATGACACCTCGGAGCCCCTGTGAGGTCAGGGCAGGACCGTGTGTTTGTAAGGGTAGGATAAGCCTCTCACGTACACCAGGCTCCAATTACAGGCCTGCCCATTCACATGCATCTCTGCTCGGCTCATCTGGTTTGTCAGCAATTTTTTTGCAATTAATAGGGCATGAGAATCAATATGCTGTAACATGTGTCTGCAGAGTAAAAGACAGACTGTGTGTTGTGTAACCACAGTGCATTAAACTAGATCAGGACACCCCAGTGTTCTCCGCAACTTGTTTGTAGTCTCTGTAGTACTGTAGTCTAGGGGTTTTCAAATTGTGGCCCAAGGACCCACTATGGGGTCTGCAGAAAATGTGGTGTAAAAAAAGACCACATAGGTACAGTATATCAGTCATTTTAAATTGGTAAGAAAGGCAAACCAAATATTTTATATATATATATATATATATATATATATATATATATATATATATATATATATATATATATATATGTATATATGTATATATATATATATATATATATATATATATATATATATATATATATATATATATATATATATATATATATATATATATATATATATATATATATATATATATATATATATATATATATATATATGTATATATAATATGTACATATGTTAGAAATGTGTGTTACCCTAACCTAACCCTAACCCTAACCCCACCCTAACCTAACCCTAACCTAACCCTACACACACACACACACACACACATTTCTATCATAATATATACATATACAAATATAACTACATATATACATACATACACATATATACATACATATGTATGTATTTATATTTATGTATGTATATATATATATATGTGTGTGTGTGTGTATATATATATATATATATATTTTTTTTTTTTTTTTTTTTTTTTACTTTTTTAAACTATTTTTATATATAAATAATTTATGGCACCATAAGTTTTACTCTGTAAAAGTTTAGAATGATATTTATTATGAAATATGTTAAAATATTAAAATAATATAATAGCTGTGCATTTTGGTTTTAGTACAATGACAAATAACAGCTAATCAAGCTTTTAATTAATTAATTAATTAACATTTAAAAATAAATTTTGCAAACAAATTTGCTTTTTAATACTGAAGCTTGAGGTTTATTATGTACAAAATGTCTACTTGAAAATACATAGCTTCCTTTTTAGGAAGAGGTTATTTGAGGATCTTTGGTTTCAAAAAGTTTGAAAAGGCGTGCTGTATTCATCCTATAGTATCAGTGAACATGCAATTGTATAAAATGTATTTATACTCTCCTTCACAGATGTGCTGTAGCCTGGGGAACCAGACCAATGTGCTTCTAATATCTGTCTCCATATTATGGCTTCTCTTTTGTAAGTGAGGAGAGAGAGGCAGATACGATCAGGTGCGGGAGCCTTGGTCTGCGGGCTAGACCAGGCACTGGAGGAGACAGGAGAGAAGAGGAGGAAGTCATTTATGGGTTGAGCATGTTTCATGCCTCAGAAGTCATGTTGAATTAAATAGAGTAATCACTGCTTGAGGCCACCCTCTCTCTGGTTCACTCTCTCTTTCGCTCTTTGTACCTCATTTGCGGCTGAGAGGAGTGGATTATCACTAGATCACCGCAGAGGCCGGCCCAACAAATACGCACACACTTTACTTCGCCACAACGTGTGTTTAGAGACACTGAGGCCTGGTCTACTTCATTTTTAAGTTGTTTTTTTTTTGTCTCGCACATTGCAGTCAATCACTTTTGTTTAGCCAATCAAAAGCTCGCAATCAAGTTTCACTGTGTTTAATTTGCCCACCAACCTGTTAGTCATTTGACCCTGTGTCCTCCAGCCAAACGAAGGAGAAGAACCACAAGGTCAGAGAGATAAAAATAGTTTTGATTCAGATCAACTGAAGCGTTTAATTCTGGAGGTGCCCTCAGGCCACTTCCGTGAATGCTCTTAATCCACTTCTATAATGCACATTGCCCAATTGTGTATGTGCATTATCTGGACGCAATGTGCGCTCCTTTGGGCGGTCATTGTGAAACACAATGCTGAGTGTCTCCCGTGAGCCGTATGAATTTAGACGATGACAGCTGAGCGTGGAGACAAGGCCATATATCTTATTTATGGGGTGTAGGGAAAGGTAGCAGCAGGACATGGGTGTCATATTGAGAGGCTGATGAGGAAGCAGAGAGAGTGACTGTGAACTGCTTCCACCAGCATAAGCTGGATGCCAAAGAATGGCAGAGTAGGGATGGTTGTAACAAATTTTTTTTTTTACAGTTTGTACTTCAATGTTTTTTGAGCTGTTTCCCTCAGAATTGGATCTAATCTTCCCATACTCATTTGTTACCAATTACAGGTTGTTTAAATCTAAAACTATATATTCCTAAACTTAATTCACGTCAAGTAGGCCTACAACAATTGCTGTATTTCAGTCTATCACATACAGGGTTGGATGTCAATTTGAAATTTTGTTTGTTAAAGGTGCATATGCAACTTTTTTTGTTTAAAATTAAACAGGTTAAAAAAATTAGTCAATACACTATCAGTCCTTCTTCCAAACGTGTTTGTCTTAAGGCCAAAGTATATTTCACTTTTTCACTTTTGGGTCAGCGTACACTGCAAGTGATGCGAATTTTGTCATCAGAAGAGTATGCGTGTACTAAACATGTAACTACACATACTTTCTATACGCAGGTTGCACATGCGCATTTTATTTTTTTGCAGTATTTACATGGGTTGTAACCCATGACGAGAGATTGCTCAAAACGCATACGAGTCAAAAGAAATATACTTTGCAAGGCTGTGAGCTCGCGAATGCGTAAAAAATAACTAAGTATACTTTCGGCTTAACCCTGATTCACTATGGTAAGTCAGTTGAAAGTGTTTATATTTTAGACCGAGATGCTTTACATGCGATTACGTCACTCGTGCATGTCTCTTCATATCCGTAGAGATAAAATAGAGAAAAGTTGCTCTGGCTACTTTGACGCATGTACGAGTTGCATAGGTTAGTAAACGGGCCAGAAAGGTTGACATGGAGCATCTCAACACTCTAAAAAATGGGTTAAAAACAACCCAAGTTGGGTTGAAAATGAACTAACCCAGCAATTGGGTTGTTTTAACCCAGCGGTTGGGTTAAATGTTTGCTTAAAACAACCCAATTGATGGGTTAGTCCATTTTCAACCCAACTTGGGTTGTTTGAACCCTCCGGGAATCACCTGTTAAAAAAAAAAAAAAAAAAAAACATAGAGATAGACAGAGGATCTTCTTCTTGCATAAAGAGAAAGCAACAGAGCCCGTAATAAAATGAGAATCAGCATTATAGGTTTTTCGGAGATGGTGAAAACTGAGGGATTTGAAATGTTGTAAAGGCGTCGCAGAGATGCCGTTTTTATTACTCAACAGGGGAGTAAAGATATATTATTGAACACTTAAATTGCCATATGTAGCCCTCTAACAGAGTTCATTGTAAAGCATTATCTATTGTGAAGGCTCATTTCATTATAGTTGTTATAGTGCTGTTCCGAAATTAATTTTCAAGGAAGTACCTTGTCTATTATATATATCTACAGTAACGTCTTCAGATAGTCAGCTTGAGATCCTTTCCATCTAAACTGATTGTACCTCTTAAGCCTAGTTGTGAATGTTTTATGTACAGTAGGATAACCATATCCATCCGCACAGTCACGCAGAGCCAAAGCACAACCAAAACAATGTCCTTCTGTAAAATGCATGAATTTATGTATACCTTTAATGAAATTGTTCGTATTTGTTTAATACCTTCCTCCTAACTTTCATTTTTATTTAATTTCTTAAAGAATCTATTGTATTCAGCAAGGATGCATTGTATTGATTAAAAGCGAAAGTAGATTTTGTTGTACATCGTTGCAAACAATTTCTATTTCAAGCAAATGCTGTTCTACTGAACTTTCCTTTCATTAAAGAATCCTGAAAATACCAAATTTCAAAAATATCAAGCAGCACAACTGTTGATAATGACAACAATGATAATAATATGTTTCTTGAGCAACAAATCAGCATATTAGAATGATTTCTGAATGATTTCATGTGACACTGAAGACTGGAGTAATAATGCTGAAAATTCAGCTTTGCCATCATAGAAAAAAAAAAATAAGTGATTTAAATTGTAATAATATTTCACATTATTACTGTGTTTTTGATCACATAAATGCAACCCTGGTCAGCATAAGAAGTCTTACTAACCCTAAACTTGGTAGTGTGTCAAATTAAATTAAACTTGGTAGTGAATACCAAATGTAACAAGAAAATCTCCTAATACAGATGATACTTGTTCTTTCATTTAACATTTTTAAAGGGATGGTTCACCCCAAAAATTGTATTTATTGTATTTAAATTGTGTATACAATTTGTTTTGTTTTGTTTTTGCCCATACTATGGAAGTCAATAGTGCCCGTCAACTGTTTGGTTACTCATATTCTTCAAAATATCTTCTTTCGTGTTAAGCTGAAGACAGAATTTCATACAACTTAAGGGTAAGTATACTGTAAAAATATATTTCAAAAGTAAACTACCTGGTTGCCTTAAAATTTTGAGTTCATTGAAATTAAAAATTTTAGTTAATACAATGAACATTTTTGAGAATTGACATCACCCTTTTGTAAGCATATTGTGTAATTGTGTTTTGTTTGTTATAATGCAGTGAAACATGACAAATTGTGCTATTTTCATGATTTATCACAACATTTTTTTCATTGTATTGAAACATTTTTCCTTCATTGTATTAACTCAATTTTTTAATTTCAATGAACAACATTTTAAGGCAACCAGGTTACTTACTTTTTAAGTTAAACCAACTTTTAAGTTAAACCAACAATATATATATATATATTTTTTTTTTACAGTGTAGTGATGGTGAATGATTTTTGGGTGAACTATCCCCACACATGATCCCAAAATATAAAATTATAATTCAAGTGAAAAGTTGTTATTCCCATCTCACAATAGTTGTTTAAATCCTTTTATATTTGTACAGAGACTCCAGGAGGATGGTGGAAACCCTGTAGCCTGTACTTCATTTAAACAGTTGTTTACAATGTTACAACTATATCCACCCTCCCCTACTTTTAGACCAGCGAAAATGGTATCTATTACATATAGAACAAAATACAACCAACCTTACACTTTAGTTTCAGCTTTGAAATGTCTACCATAAATTTAATCTAGTCCTATGTGAACGGCAGTACTGCACCAGCACTCATATCTCTATTTACGCAATTGGATTGGCCACAGTAAGCAGTGTTAATTGCACTTACCAGTAGCCTGTGGGCGTCATGGGGATTATCGACCTGAATCATATTAGCGAAGCTTCCCAATGATCGGGACATTTACGGATCTGAGGCTTTGATTGTTTTATCCCGCTTTACTGTTCAGCGTGGAATGTTTTAATCCAATAACAGACACTATATGCTGACAGAAGTACAGACCGCAGTGCTGCCTCACCATGTGTCACCAGTGGGTGGCAGCAGTCTCCACTTTTTGCATTGGGAGCTTATTTAGGGGGTTCTCTGGTGGTCTTTGAGAACCTGACAGCGCCTGTCAGTAAGTGTCCTGCAAACATGCAACATTCAGAGCTTCTAATTTAGGCTTTTAGCTGCGAGCTCATTTGCAGGGTGCCTCGAAGCAAAAGCAATCTCGTCAGGAGAAAGTTTACTTTAAGACCGAGGCGCAAAACACACTTATCGAATTACCAAGGGACTGTTTATGTGAGTATTTATGTGTGCATCTGATTTAAGGGACAGATTATTATTATTTTTATTTTTAATAAATCTGTCATTTACTCAACCTCTTGTCATTCCAAATCTGTATGGCTTACTCTTTTTCTGTAGAACATGTAATTATATTTTGAAGAATGTTTCAACGGTTTTTTTTTTGTTGTTGTTGTTGTTGTTTTTTTCCCATACAATAAAAAAGCCAGTGGGGTCCAAAACGGCATTGTACTCCATTGTCTTTCATTGTATGGGGAGAAAGAAACAAACACTTTAAACCGTTCATTACACTTAAGATTGACATACAAAACTGTCAAATATTTTCCTTATATTGTAATAATTATCACAAGCTGTAGTAATTGCCTAACATGTACATTCTCAGAGATTTAGTAGCCACATAATCATTATTCTCTTAGCTGTATATTACTGACTTTTTTTTTTTTTTTATTAAAATTTGTATTTATATTTTAAATATGTTCTATTGTGTTCCTCAGAAGAAAGTAAATCACACAGGTTTGGAACAAAATGAGAGTGAGTAAATGATTTTCATTAAGTTTCTGTCATGTGGTGGACGGTGGCAGGCACTACTGAATAACCAGATGACTGAAGAGTTGTTAATGCATATGGAAGTAACACTAAAGCCCTCTACTCTCAGACCTGTTCACACAGCACTCAAGAGGGGATTTATAACTCCTCGCATCCTCTCACAGTCCCCATCACCATTCCACCTGTTACCTTCTCTTTCTCGCTTTAATCCCTGAACTTTGTCACCTTCCAAAAATCTCCTACTCCCCTTTTTCTCCACTCTCCTCTTCCCTCAGATACACCTGTGGCGGTCTTATCTGCGCCTGTGCTGTGTGAGTGTGGTATTATGAGATTAAGGATGGAGCTCTGATGATCGGATGCAGGTCTTAATTGGAGTGGAAGGTGTGCTTGGCTCCAGACAGTGATTTTGACTCAGGGATATGACAGTCGAGTAGGGCTCAGGGCACTGATACGGGACCTGGTTGGTGGAAGGATGTCAATATAATTCTCTAATCATTTCTGATTGGTCCAGGGAGCTTGGTTGGGATAGACGGATAAGGAGAATGACTCCCTGCTCTCTCGTGTTTCGATGTCTTAGCACTCTCTCCGTATACACAAGCTTAATGGCCGGCTGTCCATCATAATGCAATCATAACTGAAAGGTGTTCCCAATCAGGATTGCGGATTAAGAGATTACGCTCGCATTGTCGCTGCCCATTGTGAGGGGTCAAGCCCGCGTAATTTCGGTGATGGAGGACTGGTGTGTTTCCGTGCGCCATTACCCAGGTCACCCTGACGGCTTGTGGCAGGTGTGGCCTCTCTAATGACAAAAGACCATATTGATATAATTGCTCTCTTTTTGTGATTAATTTCATATTGTAATGGGACAGGATTTAGCAAAGCTCTCCCCAAAACTCCCAAGCTTCTCATTACAGGAAGAGCTCTGTCGTAGCATCTCACTGCGATGTTAATATAGGCCATTGTAGTAAATGAGCGCCCATTAGGTTATTGTATTTCATTTGTCTTTTAGAGGTGGACCAAAACAGCCCAAATTGGGGTAAAGGCCCGTTCACACCAACAACGATAACTGACTATAAAGTTTTGTTAATCATTATAATTCTATGAGAACAGGGAAGTCCACAACACACCAATAACTATAATGATAACGGAAAGATATCATTAAAATCAGAATCCACCTAATGTTAAAGAGCGCATGCTTCTAATATACAGAACGTTATCATGATTTGGTGTGGATGCTAATATTATCTTTATAATTATCGTTTTTGCCCCTTAAGAGCCTCATGGGAAGATTAAAAACCTCTCGATACTTCTGCATGCACAACAAGTCCCCGGTTGATGCGTTCAGAGACTCGGGGACCGTATCGAGCAGGTGTTCATACTGCACAGATTGCATTTGCTGCAGGGCATCCTGCGAGCATTCGCGGCGGCCTCTAAAAGCCTGAATTAGAGCCTCTGAATATTACATGCATGTAATGGGGTTTTAATTTTGGAGATCGCCAGTATTGTTCATTATTCAACGGGGCATTTTACACTAGCGATCGCAGCCAAGTTCCACCTGAGGAGAAAAAGCCCTGCAGGTAAAAATTGGATCATAATTACAGCGTGACCTCCTATCAGCTGGTCAATCCCATTCACTTGGCTGTGTGGATTGTGAAAGCACGGGGCATTGTGAGTTTGGGAGGCCGTTAACTGAAATGGCCTTTGACAAGACCCCCCCCTTGTCACCATTGGGCTTTTTTTGCCCTGTGCGTCACGCTTTCCTCCATTGCTCTCCATTCATTCCTCCCTCCTCAGCAGGCCTTCATAAAGAAACAGGCCCAGCCGTTGACCCCGCCATTCAGACCGGGGCTCTCTGCTGTGCCCAGCATGCCGTCTAACAGGCATTCTCTGTGCCCCATTTCTGATGGCTAGAATTGCACGGGACCCTCAGGGTCAAATGTGGGCCTGGCATATGCCCCTAAATCGCACCATCGTGGAGTAGGAACACCTGAACCTTTGCCCTCTAAAATCAGTTTTCTACTTTCCAGAGTTTTAAGAGCACTTTTCAATTAATCTAGATGGGATGAACTGAGCTAATCGCAGAAGGATCTACTAATGAAAGCACGTAAAACAACGAGCGTCATTTTTTTTAAAGTTCTGCGCTCTGTCAAAGCCACGACGTGCCTGTTGCGTCCCTTCAAAAAGACGCTGTGTGAAGACATTACTCAATTATTGCTCTTAAGTGCCTCTTAAAATTTAAGTGCTGCGCTGTCTGTCAAGCTGCCATTATGTTTAAAGGCTGTTCCCCTTGTGTCTGTTCATCTTATCAGTTTTAGGGCAATTTCATAACGGAGCAATTTAATCCACTGTGTGGTTTCAATCCATCGAGTTCTCCAGCGGTATCACTGGAAGTATACACACATATGCACACAGGCAGCGAAGCAGGAGAACAGTGTTTTCCACAGTATGTTGATGGCCGGTGAGGTCACTCTCTCTCTCTCTCTGATAGTGAAGAGTGGAAGATGAGCAGGTCTCTGTGGAGTGAATAAATGTGTAAATGCAGGTCGTTCTTCTCTAATCCACAGAGGTGGAAAAGCACTGAGCCGTTAAATAAGCAGAGAGCTGAGCCGCTTTGCTCTTCGCCTGCATATTGACCAGAGACTTAAGATGATTAATGCAGCACTTTAGCGCTGCAGAGTAGAGAGTGTGTGTGTGTGTGTGTGTGTGTGTGTGTGTGTGTGTGTGTGTGTGTGTGTGTGTGTGTGTGTGTGTGTGTGTGTGTGTGTGTGTGTGTGTGTGTGTGTGTGCGTGTGTGTGTGAAAAAGACAGAGAGATGGACAGTGAGAAAGAATAGAGATTTTAATTGTTCTGTTTTTTTAACGATAATGACTGCATGAAGCCTGAGATGATAGATTTGCCATGTCTCGTTCCTGTAAACGTATTTAAAAAATCTTTAAAACAAGATCAATTTACTTGAAAGTCAATTGTGTAAGAAGATTTAAGTATTAATGTGACCCTGGACTACAAAACCAGTTATAAGTTGCATGCTTTTATACCATTTTATAATATACTTTTATAATATACCATTTGTGGCAATAGCCAACAATACATTGTATGGGTTAAAATTATCGATTTTTCTTTTATGCCAAAAATCATTAGGATATTAAGTAAAGATCATGTTCCATGAAGATATTTTGAAAATGTCCTACTCTAAATATATCAAAAATGTATTATTAGTAGTAATATGCATTGCTAAGGACTTCATTTGGACAACTTTAAAGGTGATTTTCTCAATATTTAGATTATTTTGCACCCTTCCAGATTTTTAAACAGTTGTATCTTGGCCAAATATTCCTATCATATCAAAGCATACATAAATGGTAAACTTATTTATTCAGCTTTCAGATGATATATAAATCTCAATAAATAAATAAAAAGACCCTTATGACTGGTAAATAAATGACATTTTCATTCATTATACATTCTCAGTATACATTCTCAAAAACAAACCAAAAAAACGCTAACAATTTTATTGTTTAGCAGTAAAATATATAAAATCTTCACCGCAAGATCAATTTACTTGTAAAATTGACTTTCAGAGAACATTGTATTGAATTAAGTTTCTTTCTCTCATATCTTTGCAAATATTTTTTCTTGTTTTAAGCATGGTTTAAGCAGGGGTGTTTACACTTAAAAATGCAATAATGTAAGAACCCAATTCAAGATATTATATTTTATAACATTTATATTATTATTTTTATATTGTTTAATTTATACATTTATGAAATTGCATTTGTATTGTTTAGATTACTGCAAAACAAGACACTCATACTGATTAAGAATTTTTATTTTATTTTTATTTTTTTGCAATGCACAGCAAAAACCGTGAAAGACTCATTGTCATAAAATTCACTGGTTGTCAGCACATACCCAAATAGCGAACAATTCCCCAGATCGTGAGATGAGAGAAATGACAAGTAAACCGTGCAAACAGGTTTTTGCATAGCTTTATCTGAATTCAAGAAGTTGCGCTTGACATCCCAATCCCAAGGTTGCACCGCGTTCGCAGAGAGGGGTTGTAATTGGCTACTGACAGCAGGGTGAAGGGTCAGATGCAATCGGGACTCAGGTAATTTACTGGTGGAAGTGATTTACGTGTGTGTTTGTTTTTCATATTCACCACTCCATGAGAAATTGCATTTTTAACAGGGCGGGAGGGAATGCAGAACAGTTGGATGCTGATTGCAGATATTCTGCATGTGCTGTGTGTGTGGGTGAGTGTGTTTTCTATGTGCATATTTATGCGGTCACTTAGTTGCTCTCCCCTCTAACACAGCCGTACAGAAAAAGCGTGTGGACTTTTGCACTGTATAAAAATTTGAATAACGTAGTAAATGTAGCAGTATAATGCTTTTTGTGCAAAAAGATATTCAAATCAGAAATACTCAGCAAAGAGGGTAAAAGAATAGCCATGTAAAGCTTTGATAACAGCCTTTTCATTGCAATGGACTCTGCTGAACAGTGCATGTATAAAGAAACTGTCCTTTCATGTAGCTGCATGTCACAATAGGCCAAAAGGTGAATGCCAGCAGCTATAGACTGAACCAAATAGGCAACGTCAGATCCCGCAAAGCAATAAACCTTTTATAATACAAGGGGTCATCTTTCTCTCCATAGTTTACCTGCACGGCTGCAGATCCATTAACCTTGAGTGGAACACATGACCGTTCTGGGAGCTTTATGGTTAGGAAGCCAAATCAAAGTTGTAAAAGAGAAAATGGGAGTGAATATAGAGCTGTGAAATCATGGGAAAGGATCTAAAAATGGCCTTCTTATATTGTTCGATCACCCACAGATTGTGAAAGAATCAGATGTGCGGACGTTGTGGAGGTATTTCCGCATGTCAGCGCTCAGGACCTTTATTTGAGTGGCTTTGCAAAAGTCTCAATTGTAGTTGTAAATGGGCTAAGGAATCCCGTTCTGTTCCCTTTGCTCATCTTGGGAAAAGTAAGAGTACAGTTTTGACATACGGATGCCAAAAGAAGCATGAATCCTGGGAAAACCGGTTGAGGCTTCTCAACTGTGTAATGTTGCCTTCTGGTTGTTTGGAAGTAAACCTTTATGTTGGAAACATTAAAACATCTATTTTATTCTAAGACTGTATTTGCTTCCTAATTGAGCTCTTGCTTTGGGAATTATTATTTTTTAATTATTATTATTTTATTTTTTTTAATTGAAATTAGGTTTTGTGTAATTCTCTTAACACAGTCTTAACAAAATGTTTTGCATTAGCACTTAAAGGTGTACTATGTAAAAAAAATTCAGTAAAATATCCTAAAACCACTAGGCCAGTGTTGTATATTTTGTTCAGTTGAGTACTTACATATCCCAAATGTTTCCAACTATTTGTAAATCATGAGAAAATTACTATTTTAACCAAGGAACCAGGATGTGTGAGGGAGTCGCCTGTCAATTGCGTCATATCTGCGTTACCCTCGGTTTCCGGTTTTATTTTGCAGAAACGCTTTACTTTTACTGCAGTGTGCAACACGTGTCATAGCAGCCGCCGAGCAAACGCACAGAGTAACGTCATAACATAATTTTCAACACACTAGATGTATCTAATATGATAAACAGAGCTGCGTTACCTCACACTCATGACCGGAAAAGCGGAAATGACGCCGGCGACTGTGGCATAATAAAAGTCCCGCTGCTCACGAGGCGTGTATTGCGTTCCTCTTATTAACAATCGCTCCAGCGGCCTTGCTCAGCTCCCACAACACTCAGTCCTGCTCTGCTTCAAACTACAGTGACGTTAATAATCGCATCCATGAACATGATTTCTGCCCGAGTCCTATCCCGATTCTTTTCCACCTGTGAGGTGAAGACCACATGTCCCAAGATTCTGCGCTCAAGCTTGGCGTCATCAAACTACGCTTTTGTTTTGAAAAGGCAACCTCTAGTAGATGAAAAAGTTACATAGTGCACCTTTAATTGTTCATGCTTTTTAACAAACAAACCACTGACACTTTACAGTAAGGATCACTCCTTTAACATTAGTTAATGCATTTGTGAATTTACATACACATTAATTAAAGGGATAGTTCACCCTCAAGCCATCCTAGGTGTGTATATGACATTCTTCTTCCAGACGAATACAATCGGAGTTATATTAAAAAATGTCCTGGCTCTTCCAAGCTTTATAATGGTGGTGAATGGCTGTTTCTGTTTTGAAGTCCATAAAAATGCATCTATCCATCATAAATATACTCCACACGGCTCCGGGGGGTTAATAAAGACCTTCTGAAGCGAAGTGATTCGGTTTTGTTAGAAAAATATCCATTTTAAGAGAACCAAGTTTTGTTACCGTTCCAGCGTATGATGTATGACGCAGGTATAGCGTAAGTTCCGGTGACGAACGCAGAAGCGCAGAGGATAGAGCAAAACAAAACTTGGTTCTAGCGAGAACTAGCATATTCTCACCGGAGCGTCATATACATCATACGCTGGAACGACAGTCTCTCGTGAACACGCGTACGAAAATTAGCAGAAGTTAGAGATTACAGTTGGTAAAGTTTTAAATATTTTTCTTACACAAACGCATGGCTTTGCTTCAGAAGGTCTGTACTAACCCCTTGGAGCCGTGCGGAGTATGTTTATGATGGATAGATGCACTTTTATGGACTTCAAAACAGAAACAGCCATTCACTGCCATTATAATGCTTTGAAGAGCCAGGACATTTTTTAACTCCGATTGTATTCGTCTGAAAGAAGAATGTCATACACACCTAGGATGATTTGAGGGTGAGTAAATCATGGGCTAATTTTATTTTTTGGGTGAACTATCCCTTCAAAGGATTAGTCCACTTTTAAATAAGCTTTTGCTGATAATTTACTCACCCCATGTCATCCAAGATGTCCATGTCTTTCTTTCTTCAGTCGAAAAGAAATTAAGGTTTTGATGAGAACATTCCAGGATTTTCTCTATATAATAGACTTCAATGGGCTCCAAACAGTTCAAGGTCCAAATGACAGTTTCAGTGCAGCTTCAAAGGGCTTTAAACGATACCAGGCGATATATAAGGGTCTTATCTAGAGAAACGATCGGTCATGAAAAAATAAAATAAAATAAAAAGTTTGTGTTCGTGCACGTTCGTGACGTCACGTCAATTTGTGCTTTTTTTTTTTTTTAAATGACCAATATTTTCACTAGATAAGACCCTTATTCATCGCCTGGTATCGCTTAAAGCCCTTTGAAGCTGCACTGAAACTGTCATTTGGACCTTGAACTGTTTGGAGCCCATTGAAGTCTATTATATAGAGAAAAATCCTGGAATGTTCTCATCAAAAACCTTAATTTCTTTTCGACTGAAGAAAGAAAGACATGGACATCTTGGATGACATGGGGTGAGTAAATTATCAGCAACTAAACCTTTAATATAGGTTAATGATGTTAATATACATTTTTAGCATTTCAAATGATATAAATAACATTATGAACATGAATTATCATTGAAAATATTTGTATAAATGAACTAACATTAAACTACATGATACTAATGGATTATCTAATGTTAATGAATTGAACCTTATTGTAAAGTGTTTCTCGGTAGCCACCAAATGATGTGATTGTTTAAAGACATCTTTCTTATATCAATGACAACTGTTACGCTACAAGTTAGCTAACACTTACAGTCATGCAAGTTTCTGTGCCAATTGTGTCTCCTGTAATTAGAGGTGTACGGAGGTGGAAAATTGTGAATGTTGGATCTGCCAGGCAGTGATGAAGAAGCATCTGTGGGGAATAGCTGGAAAGAAAAGGCAGGAAAATGCAAAGTGCTCGAGGGTCCCTGGGAGCCATTTCAGCACTCTCACAAAATCATTTCTGCAGATAAAATATTCAAAAAAGCAGTTATGTTTTCATTTAAAACATCATGTCCTCTGTAAGTTCTATTTAATGTCAAACCAAGCACTTGGGTTTATCTCAGACTTTCGTTTGTGTTTCTGTAGCCGCTTGTTCACTATACATTTTAACAGTTGGGGAGAAAAAAAAAAAAATATTGTTAGCTCTTCAGCTCTTGTTTGGTTCCCTGCACTTATAGTTTGTACTGTGTAACAACACTTTATGGAGCAAGGCTAAATAAGTGTGTGTGCCTCATGCTCAGGTTGTGCTGTAGTGTGCTCAAATGAATGCTCTCGTTTGAAGAGTTACAATATCCTGTTTTCAATACTGTTGACATTTGTTCACCTCCATTGAAAATCTCATATTGAAAAGAAAACGTCTTTAGAATGCATATTGCACAGGAAGTGTGTGCTGCTATGCACTCTTAAACATAAAGGTGCCACTTTTGGTTCCCCAAAGAACTTTTCATGGAATGGTTAATTAATGAATGGTAATAATTTGTTACATTTATATAGCGCTTTTCAAGGCACTCAAAGCACTTTGCATGGAAGGAGCAATCTCCTCTGTGCAGCATCCACTCGCGTTCTGGCCATATTGCGCCAGAACGCCCACCACACACCAGCTTATGGTGGAGAAGAGACAGAGTGATGAAGCCAATCAGTATATGGGGATGTTTAGGAGGGTATGATGGACAGAGGCCAGTGGGCATATTTGGTCAGGATGCCGGGGTTAAACCCCTACTCTTTTTCCGAAGGACATCCTAGGATTTTTAATGACCACAGAGAGTCAGGACATCGGTTTCATCCGAAGGACGGTGCTCTTTGACAGTATGGTGTCCCCATCACTAAACTGGGGTGTTAGGACCCACACAGACCACAGGGTGAGCACCCCCTGCTGGCCTCACTAACACCTCTACCAGCAGCAACCTAGTTTTACCAGTTGGTCTCCCATCCAGGTACTGACCAGGCTCAGCCCTGCTTAGCTTCAGTGGGAAACCAGTCTTGGGCTACAAGGTGATATGGCTGCTGGGCTGTTCACTGAAAGGTTCAGTGGGGAACCAAAGATGGTGGTTCTATGGCATCACTGTGAACAAAAAAACATCGGTAGCAATTCATTTGACAATTTTACAGTTTATTTTAGAACTACCTTAAACCTACCCCTAAACATAACCTTAACTCATGTAGTTACCTTATATTGCCAGTACTTTCTTGGGTAAGTACACTGTAAGTACACATACTGTAAAATAAAGTGTAACCAAACCATTTGTGCAATGGTAAAATTCTTCAAGGACAAAAAAACAAAAAAACATTTAATAACATTTATTATTTTTAATATATATTGTTAGTCAAAAAATATTTCTTCTTTCTAAAAAGTTTATTCCTTAACTTTGAAGCAGAATATTTTACCAAGATCGATTATTACCTTTTGGCTAATTTGTTTTTTTCATCTTGGAAGATATTTTGGAATGAAATTTGGTATGAAATAGATTAGCCTTCATTCCGTCAAATTTTACATGTAATTCTTATAAGTATATGACTGTACAAACTAGAGAAATTAGACAAAAGTAGTCAAAAATAAGTGGGGGGGAAAGAGTAATATTCTCTCCCAGTTGCCTTGCGCTTCTGTCAAATGGTAATTGGGGCCAGTAATTACTGTAAGTGGAGGGTTAACAGGCAATTAACCTGAAAGAAACAGTAGAGAATGTAAAAGATCAAGAGAAAGGGAGAGACAATGCATGATGAGTCCAACCAGAGTAACACATTTCCTTTCAATATTCTGATCTTTGCCTCCCCTGTCAGCCAAAGGCCGGTTTTGTCATACAAAAAGAGAGCTTTAAATCATAAAGGCAGTCATCAGCGCTCAGAAAAATCTGGACAAGGTCAAGTCAAAAAGGACTGAAAATGTATGTTTACTGTGATGTTTGAAGAGGTGAGTACAGCTGCACTGCCGGCTGATTTGCTTTAGTGTATTTCTTCCAACAGTCGCTGAATGTGCACTGTGCCATCTCAAAACACTTTGAGAAACGGTTCTTTGTCTGACCTTTTAAGAAGATTAGCCCTCTTAAATGAGTGCTCGGAGACGTTCAGATTCAAACCTTGCAGGTCTGGTAGGTCAACTAGTAAAATTAAGTTAAGTAAAGTCCACTTTGACTCTACAGGAAGTGGAGATGGGCCTGTCCGTCCGTCTCAGGGATATGTTCCTGGATTGAGCCCCTGAGGTCTCTGACACTCCACACAGCTTTAAAAACCTTAACCTAAGCTGATGTGAACGATCTCCCCTCGGCTCCTCTGAGAGGATGCATGTGCGAAGGGGAAGGGGGGCGGTTGGTTTATTGAAGCTGAAATGATTTTAGCCTACCTCTATGTAAGGATGTGCTTTGCCAAGCAGACTGGCTGAAGCTCAGCTTACTTTTTTCCTCAATGCATTTACATCCCCAACACCTGCATCACTTATTTTTTTCTTAACTGCTTCCCACCCACTTTTTTTGCTCCATTAAACCCCCTCATTTGAATATGGCGTGCTGGAGATACTGTATATTGCTCTGCCGAAAGCTCCTCCATAATCATGGCCGCTACAGACCTCTCTGAGCTTTGTGTGCTGCTGTGCGGGTTCATGAGGTTCTGTAATCGCACACATTCAGCGCGGAGCTCCTCACCTGTTCCCTCTCTCCGCTATCAGAAACTCATCCATCAGTAACCTGGACAGTGTTAGAGGGCCTTTAATGTATCTCCTGTGGCTTATTGTCCTTCCAGCTTTGCCCCTCAAGTCCAGTGAAGTGTGGAGCAATCACGGGCCTCTGTGGAGAACGGAGCAATTTTTTTTTTCAGAAAAGGGGAGGAGGGGGGGTTACAGTAGTTTGTGCATGCACATTTCCAGAGTAGCAATCTTCCCTTCCTTTTTCCGCTCTGAATAAAGGTGATGAAATCCCTCTCGCTGCCACTAATCTTGAGCTGACAGAGAGGGCTGCTATACAAGACTCTCTCTATCTGTTGTGAGAGGCAGTGGACGCCTGCTTGTAAGCCGCTTATGATATTGACTGCCTGCTTCCTTTCCTTTTCAGTGTGGCCCAGCCACTTATGGATATACACACACTCACACAGTCTGCCATGTGTCGTCATGAGGAAACTCTTATTTTGTCCCTCATGACTCAAACTGTGTGAAAGTTGAGAAAGCTATGAGAATGTTTCTTTAGGGAAACATAGGGAATAGATAGGGAATCGAGAATGGGTTCTTATTCAGAATCGATTCCAGTAAAAAGTAATAATAATAATAAAACACTCTGGAAATGAATGAAACATTATTTATTCAACAATTCTGCAAATTGCAATGCTGCAACTATACTCTAAATCTATAACTCACAACAGATGTCTGACTCCCAAAGAAATGACCGGTCTTTTTAGTGAATCCAAAATATATAATGTATCTAGTGTTATTCAGTTTCCCCAGAGAATAATTCTTATGAATATTTTCTGTTTTGTGAATCAAAAGACAACGGATGCAGTCTGATTCCCGAACACATGACCAGTATGAAATGGTTCTTTTGAATCAAACCCATATTGCGCAACTTGTGTAGTCCGATTCCCGAACGAATGACTCTTACGTGTCAACTCTTTTAGTGAATCCAAAACATACAATGCAACTAGTGTAGTCTGATTCCTGAAAGTATGACTCTTATTGGTTCCTTTTTGTGTATCAAACCCATACAACTAGTGTGCTGATTCCCGAAAGAATAAATATGTAAACCCTAATGCTCAAAAAATGAATTGGTTTGAGTAGGGTAAACTTAAATTAAACAAATTTGTTTAATCAAATTAACTTGTATGAGTATTTAGAGTTTTTTTTCTTCTTTTGAGTTCACAAAACTGGCACATTTTAAGTAATCGGAATTGTTTAATTAGTTTTATGAACTTGTTTCTTTTAATTTAGACAAACTTAAATTTAACTGAAACTGGGCTGGAATTTCTATTTCCTAACAAGCTTTGCCATGACACTCGAAAGGGAGAGTAAATCAATTAAGTTTTATGTGATGATTTTTCTGCAAGATTAATGTTTAATGAGAAATTTAGTGGTGACTAGTGGAGCATGAGCTTAGTTTGAGAACAGATATGTGTTAAATATTCCATATTGCCATACTCTTTCAGCAATTGTTGCTAAGCTAATGCAATATGCTAAGCTAATGCAATCAAAGCATTGTTACCAATTAGCAAGTTAGCATTTATTGAATTTCCATTACTAAAAATATTGTTGAGATTACATGATCGTTTTAAGGTATGAATTAGCTTACTCAAATATTTAAAGTTAAGAGCAATTAAAATGATTAAGTACAAAATAAAAATGCCAGTTCTTGAAACTTGAATTTTTTTTCTGATTACCTAAAATTTAGAGAGTTTTGCCAACTACAGAGCGTATGAACAGTGTGTATGAAACAGCTTTTAGGGAATCATACAGCTTACAACTACCTTTGAGACTTAAATCAGTACTGACAGTTTAGTTAAGGATACACATTATGCATTTTCAGCAGTATTTTATCATTATTAGCCAATTAATTATTTTAAACTGTTTTATTTGTTTAGTATTGTTTAATATGTCACGACCAGTTATTGGATTGCATTTACCTTTAAAAAAAAACAAAAGAAAGAGATTAAGGCTGTGTAAATGCATCTTTTGCAATAATTATGTAAAAGAATAATGTCATTATTTGTAATTGATTTGCATTTCTTTTTTTCCCAAAAATCTTTGCAAAGTACTAAAAGAAGCATTGATGGAGCCATTAAAGAACCTGAATCATTGAATTCTTTACTATTCCAATCCCTGTACTACCAGCTGAAGGTCAGGCCAGCATTGTTGCTCTGATAATTCTATTTGTTTAGATGAACCACGGTGAAAAGTTCTCCTACATGGTGTTGTGCTTTTATAACATGTGGCTATTCCATCAGACTGAGTGAGGACAAATAGATAGCTGTCACTCATCCTTTGTCCTGAATGTCTTGTACAACTCAAAGGCCTGCACTATAGGCAATCTCACAATGTCATACAGTGGCTGCTTTGGCATTGAATTGTTCAAATCGTATAGTAAAAGAACAGAAAAGGACAAAGATGAAATCTCGGCTGTGATGATGACAGCTAGAAAGGGGCGAGGTAAATTGTCAGTGAAGGAGAAGGGAAGGAGGGGGTGACTAGAGACTGAGAGGAAGAGAGCTGGTTCATAAAACACAATCAATCCACTTTGGCCTGGGCTCAATTATCCCAATCAAGGTTAATTCTTTTGAACCTGGGCACCGCTAAAGGGCACGAATACAAAGGCAAGAGTAGAATGTAGAGAGGATTTACTAGGGGACGAGGGACACATTGATAGAAGACCATAAATCAATGATTTCTATTCAGAGGCACTCATATCAACGTTTTGCTGAGAAGGGCTGTCTGGAATTGTGACACCGATTGCGCCAGAGCTATTGATTGACACATTTACTTTTTAATCTTTCAGTGTTCATGAGTCTCAGTGCACATTAAATCATTCAGCCCGTTCCAGATGAGAAAGAGTGAGTGAAAACTTCTGTTTTCATTTTGCTTTATAAAGGCAACTTAGAAGGTTGTGCAACGCAGTGGCGTCCAGAAGTCTGAAAGGAGAAAATTCACTTAAACTTGGACATAAAGAAAGTGTGTGGATTTAGATTTTTGTATTGTAAGAATTGTTCAAAGGGGTGATGAAGTGAGGAATCAACTTTTCATTCAGCCTTTGGTATACAATTCATCGTGATATAAGAATATCCTGTAAGTTTCAGAGCTGAAAACGTCCTTGTTAGTCAAAGAAAAGCTTTTATTGACACCAGGCCCAAAAAACGCTCGGCCTCAGAATATGCCAGGCTGTGACATCAGAGTGTGGTGAAACACCGCATCAACATAAGAATAAGTACGCCTGATTCTGTAGCCCCGGCCACCGACTCGTGGAGCTAAACGGATCGCGCTACCGAGCAATAAACATGCCGAATATAGCAGTGCTGTGCCTGGTTGTGGAAGAACACCGTCGCTGCAAAAGCTTCCTTCGGATTCTAATATTGGGAAATTGTGTGGTTGAACTTTATTTTTAATGAAGTTCCAGCTCACGTGGGGAAGACATTGTGCGTTTGTTCCTTCATTTCTGACGGATTTGTTTGTAACCAAGAGACTGGATTTCCAGACATGATGAGATTACATGAATGAATGAAGCAACACACTAATGTAAGTACATTTTTTTATATGTGATAGTATTGCATTGTTACAGATCGTTTGATATCTATTGACTATGTGTAAGCGTCTAACTGAACATAACTTAGCACGCTGTCACAGTGCTGGAGAATCCTTTATTTGAGGTGTTGTCATTGTGTGATCAGACTCGGACATGTATGGGCCAGGGCTAATTTAATTATGTGTTTTCAAGACGGGCTACCAAAAGGTAAGCCCATCGGCAGGCCGGTGAATCTTAAATAGTGAAATAACATTCCTTTCTTGATGTGTGTTGTTCACTCTCTTGACTTGATATTTGAAGGAAAAATACAATCGCGGAAGTTTTGATCATGCTTTGATTTGTCTGACTCTGTGTGTGCGTGTCTGTGTGTGCGTGTGTGTGTGGTGTGTGTGTGTGTGTGTGTGTGTGTGTGTGTGTGTGTGTGTGTGTGTGTGTGTGTGTGCGCGTGTGCGTGTGTGTTTTTGTGACATATCAGGACACAAATGTGTATAATGACATGGGTATGACATAGGTATTACAAGGAGAGGGTGACTTATGAGGACATTACCCATGTCTCCATTTTTCAAAAGGCTTATAAATCAGACAGAATTAGTTTTTTTGGGAGAAAGTAAAAATGCAGTTTCCTGTGATGGGTAGGTTTAGGGGTGGGGTAGTGTAGGGGGATAGAACATATGGTTTGTACGGTATAAAAACCATTACGCCTATGGAATGTCCCCACAATTCACAAAAACAAACGTGTGTGTGTGTGTGTAATGCACAGTTCACAGTTATATCCACCAACCGGGTGGGCCAAGTAATACAAAATAACATTCCAATTAATCGTGGGTGGATGAGAGATAAATCATTGTGTTTGTTTGATAAAGACACTCTGCGAGCCCTGTTGTGGGCGAATCATCATTCCGGTTGCAGTTTCCCCACATGCTTTCAAAACAATCCCTCACAGGGAGCCAGAGCTCATTATAATATGCTACGATTATCCAATCATAGCAGTGGGCATTTACTTCCAAGTCTTCAGTGCGGCTTGCCCATAAAAACCGAGCATTCCAGGCTCAAAACCAGGGTATAATAGCCTATTACTTATTCATTATGATGTTTTTGAATGTAAAAACCACACAAACATCATAAGTTAGCCTCAGACAACAATATAAAAAAAAAAAAAAACATGACACCATTAAGATTTCTATAGGTTAAATTTGCATTATTTGCATTTGCATTCACAAATCATGCTGGAGAACATAATTATCAGTTTTGCATTGTATACTAAAAAATGTAAATTGATATTTTGATATTGATATTTGTAATGAAAAATGCTGTATGCAAATGGAAAATGCATCTCTAGTGTTTTCTGACTTTTTGTTGTATATGATACAATTGTCACACATTTGATCTTTGACTCATTTATTATATTCCAGGTCTGTGCATAGTTAATTAACATTTTTGTCCCCTTTTTAGTGACTTGGACACATTGGTATATTAATCCAGGATCCTTCCTGAATTCCGTCCCCTGCCCACACACAAATACACCTCTATAAACACCAGTATAAAGAGGCCAATTGCTGTCGTGCAAAGTTACATGAAGGACATCAGACAGGCCGAGCGAGCCGATGGCAGAGTGACAGCCCCGTGCGATGGCTCTGACTGATAAACGCTAACCTGCAAATGAAAGGCTCTTCAGTCCCCATCATCCCCTGTCACAATGCAATTACTCTACAGGGCGATAGCAAGATAGAGGCTCGCAGGCAAGCAGATAATAAAGCTATTGACTGATGTGACTTAATGATTAGAATGTAAGAAAAAAAGAACATAAGGACAGAAAAGCGCTGCCAGATTGTCAGCATTTGTGACCGTTTTTCCTCACCGACACAGATACAGTTCAAGCCAGATGAACAATCCTATCGGAGCATCTGAATATGTCCTGCTGCACTGAGCTGAATTTGAGTGAGCCAGATACTGAGGGCGAAAAAATACGTTGGACTTGAGGATCTGTGTTTAAGTGTTTCATTGTGTCCTTCAGAGAGCTTTTGACTTTGAACTGTTCAACGGCGCTCCTCCTCTTCCTCCACTCCCTCCTTGTCATGTATTTACACTCAGAGGAGAGATTGAAGACGTAAACGTGTAATTAGTCTCCATTGTTGTCTTTGCAGATTAAGAGCACCGTCGGAGCATGTCGTTTGAGGGGGCCGTAAGTTTGCAGCGTGATTGGCTGAAGGGGGGCTGGTCCGGGCACCCTGCCGTGGGCAGAAATAGTGTTTCCCCCAGGCGTAATTTTAGTGTAGTGAGTGTGAATAACGAGTGATTATTAATCAGAGCCCGGCAGTGTGATCACAGCTTCCTCTCCGAGAGCTCAGGGGTGATGTTCAAATTCCCTTTACTCAGTGAGGAACCATGATGGTTTAGAGTAAGCAAGGTTTAGATTGAGAGCAGGCGGAAATAAGAAGCAGAATGATTGACAGGCAGCCTGTGAATGTTTACACGTGAAAAAGGTCTTACTGTCGGTTTTGATGCTGTGACGCTCTGATTATGTGATACATGTGGTGACGCTGGCCAAAGGCCACTAGGAAAGGCGCATTCTTGCCACCCCGTCGGAGCCCAGGGGCATTTCTGCTCCCCCTTAATGCCCAAGAATGACACTTATCAGATGGTCCGTGTAACAAAGAATATTGCTTCACGTTATTTCCCCTCTGGTCTGATATGACAGCGTTATTTCATTGTTTTAAACATCTTCACGCATCAATAGTCAGGGAAGAACCATCAAAATATGACGATTACAAAGAGCTGGAAAAGAAAGAGAATGAAGCGCTATGTTGATGAATAGGAGAAAATTGTTTTTCACTCACGTTTCACCTTTCATCTGTTCAAGGGTTTCGAGGATCTGGCATATGAGTCATTTTTTATTACTTTAATGCGAAGGACATTACACTCCACTCAGCAAAAGCTTTGAGTTTCCTGTGAAAACCTGATATTGTGCTTCAGGTACATGTGAAAATGAAAAACTATACCAGAATGTTTTTAGACATATGAGCTGGCTGTAGTAAATGCAAGCTGGTTTTTTTGAGGAAGAAATATTCTGGGTTGAAAAGAAGTTAAGCTCCATCAACAGAACTAGTAAAAAAAAAAAAAAAACTGGGTTACAGTGAAGCACTTACAATGGAAATGAATGAGGCCATTAACAATAAAAAAAAACAACAGCTCTATAGTAAATCCACAAGACATACACTAAAAAATAAAACATGCTAGGTTAAAAACAACCCAAGTTGGGTTGAAAATGGACTAACCCAATCACTGGGTTAGTCCTCACCTAAAGGATTATTAGGAACACCATACTAATACTGTGTTTGACCCCCTTTCGCCTTCAGAACTGAGTTGAGCCTTAATTCTACGTGGCATTGATTCAACAAGGTGCTGAAAGCATTCTTTAGAAATGTTGGCCCATATTGATAGGATAGCATCTTGCAGTTGATGGAGATTTGTGGGATGCACATCCAGGACACGAAGCTCCCGTTCCACCACATCCCAAAGATGCTCTATTGGGTTGAGATCTGGTGACTGTGGGGGCCATTTTAGTACAGTGAACTCATTGTCATGTTCAAGAAACCAATTTGAAATGATTCGAGCTTTGTGACATGGTGCATTATCCTGCTGGAAGTAGCCATCAGAGAATGGGTACATGGTGGTCATAAAGGGATGGACATGGTCAGAAACAATTAAACGATGCCCAATTGGCACTAAGGGGCCTAAAGTGTGCCATGAAAACATCCCCCACACCATTACACCACCACCACCAGCCTGCACAGTGGTAACAAGGCATGATGGATCCATGTTCTCATTCTGCTTACGCCAAATTCTGACTCTACCATCTGAATGTCTCAACAGAAATCGAGACTCATTAGATCAGGCAAAATTTTTCCAGTCTTCAACTGTCCAATTTTGGTGAGCTTGTGCAAATTGTAGCCTCTTTTTCCTATTTGTAGTGGAGATGAGTGGTACCCGGTGGGATCTTCTGCTGTTGTAGCCCATCCGCCTCAAGGTTGTGCATGTTGTGGCTTCACAAATGCTTTGCTGCATACCTCGGTTGTAACGAGTGGTTATTTCAGTCAAAGTTGCTCTTCTATCAGCTTGAATCAGTCGGTCCATTCTCCTCTGACCTCTAGCATCAACAAGGCATTTTCGCCCACAGGACTGCCGCATACTGGATGTTTTTCCCTTTTCACACCATTCTTTGTAAACCCTAGAAATGGTTGTGCGTGAAAATCCCAGTAACTGAGCAGATTGTGAAATACTCAGACCGGCCCGTCTGGCACCAACAACCATGCCACACTCAAAATTGCTTAAATCACCTTTCTTTCCCATTCTGACATTCAGTTTGGAGTTCAGGAGATTGTCTTGACCAGGACCACACCCCTAAATGCATTGAAGCAACTGCCATGTGATTGGTTGATTAGATAATTGCATTAATGAGAAATTGAACAGGTGTTCCTAATAATCTTAATAATAGGTGAGTGTATATACATAATTATACACAGTACACACACACATATATAAAGACAAACCTTTTTTTTGGATGCGATTAATCATGATTAATCAATTTGACAGCACTAGAAATGTAATAATAAAAAATTATAATAAAATGATAAGATTCACATACTTCCTTTTGTGAGTGCCTCATTGTAACCTTGATTGTTTTAAGAAAACAATCAACAAGTCAAAAATATGTTTTTATCAAACTTAAGCCACAAATGCTGTTGATCTGAGCTAAACTCAGAAAATTCCTTGAATGATGTTGTAAAATGCTTGAGAAAGGAATACAACACAATACATGCAGCTCATGGTGCACCAAAAATGCAGATCACATGATAATAATCTATTCGGTGAAAGCCGAAAAAAAAAAACCTGTCAACCCCATTAGTTCCAGAAGAGCACACATACCCATAAATACCTAATCGGTTATAACATCAACTGGTAACATAACTGACTGGAATAAGTGTCTTTAAGCAGCACCATATGATTTTAGCTGAGTAATTTAGCAAATGCTCTTCTCGCCCATTGTTCCGTCCGATCACTCAGGTTTCATTGCTCTGATTAGGTGAGCAGGCGAGAGATTAGGGCAGATTATTGGGGAGATGTGCGGCCAGCGTGGCAGACATCAGAGATGACCTGACAGTTCCTCCCCTACCCTGCTGAGACTCCCCCTAGACGAGGGGCCGATCGCTCAGTACGAAGCCGTGGAGGTCAGGAGGGGGTACAGATGGACAGATGCATTTAATGATGTGTTCTTCAACCTGTCATCCCTTACATGCAACGTACAGTAGCTTAAATATATTCGGGAATACCCGGAATGCTAAAAGACTAGGGCGCTAATAGCGCAGGCACTCTTTGACACGGGTGATGTAATTCCTCTCAAACCCCATCATCCTCTCTCATTGTGGCGAGTAGCTTGCACTGCCACTCAACGATTAAGATAAATAAAGCAATGACTAGATTAATACATCGTAATGCTTTAATATTTTTCATATGCAATTTGGATTTATAGTCCTTATCTGTCTGATGCCTTTGGCTAATCTACGCCGAGACCCTTGGCACCCAGGCAGTGAGATAAGAGAGGGCTGAGTTGGGTGCAGTGCAAGGGGAAAACATTACGCGCTGAATGAGATTGTTGTTTATCTTCCCTGGCTTGGACTATTCACTTTGATAAAGAGACACATTTGTCTGAGAAAATAAGGAGCAAATTGAATACTCTCTGGGGCCGGCTCTCATTTGTAACCCTTTTTAGAGGTACACGCACACACAGGCGGAAAAAGAGGAAGAGGGAGAGACAGTGCTCATGTTTACCTCGGTCATTTTTCATTTTTGCACTTGAAAACCAAGATCGCAAATTGAATCTGTATGTGCATTTATTTCTTTTTTTTCACTGCCAGTGATTACATCCGCTGTGTTTTTGACTGTACGTTCACATGGAAATTTGGAGGAGCACTCTGTTATCATGTCGTATGAATTTGGCCGGTATAAATGAATTGTTTTTTGATTGCTGGGGTTTATGGTACAGTGTGTGATGTACCGAATGGCTGTGTGTGTCTTGTGAAGACGCTAATCTATTCGGTAAGGAAACAGCTGTGCGTGGCATACCGGACAGCTGTTTTTGTTTTTGGATATTTGTTTATCAACCTTAAGCCCCCTTCTAATTAAAAACAACCACAATAACATCAGTGAAATATCATAGCAAATTTACAGTCCGTTCTTTTAACTAAATAATTTAATAACCTGAAATGTTAAACATCTGCCCAATCCTCTTAAAGACAGAAAATCAGCATGTATCAGTGCAGGGTTGACTCTTTAATCTAATAGAGCGTGTGAGAAGAAAAACATCAACATCTATTTGATCTCATTAGATAAATAAGAAAAAATCCATATTAGAAATAATATTTTTTAATTTATATTTATAATATATATATATATATATATATATATATATATATATATATATATATTTATTTATTTATTTATTATATAATATATGTTATAATATTTGTATTATATAATAGCTTTCCTGTAGCTCAAACAATAAGAGTGTGGCGCTAGCAACGCCAAGGTCATAGGTTCGATTCCCAGGAAAGCAAGAACTGACAAAATGTAAAAATGTGTACCTTGAATGCAATGTAAGTCACTGGATAAAAGCGTCTACCAAATGCATAAATGTAAATATGTTAATGTATTCTAGTTCTATTATATTTAGTCACTTTTGTTTTTATATTAATTATCAGTCAATGTCTCTGTGTGTGTGTGTGTGTGTGTGTGTGTGTGTGTGTGTGTGTGTGTGTGTGTGTGTGTGTGTGTGTGTGTGTGTGTGTGTGTGTGTGTATATAATATGAGTTTATAAACAATATTATAATATTGTTATTATGATTATTATTATTATTATCAATAAGTGGTGGTAATAATGATGATGAGGATAATAATAATAATAATAATAATAATACAAATATATTATTATTATTATTATTATTGATGATGATAATGATAATGATAATGATGATGACGATAATGATAATATTATATTATTATTATTATTATTATTATCATCATCATTGTCAATAAGTGGTGGTGATGATGATAATAATAACAATAATAATAATATATTATTTTATTATTGTTATCATTATCATCAATAAGTGGTGGTGATGATGATGATGATAATAACAATAATGATATATTATTTTTATTATAATTATTATCATCAATAAGTGGTGGTGGTGATGATGATGATGATGATAACAATAATGATTTATTGTTGTTATGATTATTATTATTATTATTGATGATGATAATAACAATAATGCTAATAATATATTATCATCATCATCAATAATAATAATAATCATAACAACAATAAATCATTATTGTCATCATCATCATCATCATCATCATCATCATCAATATCAATAAGTGGTGGTGGTGATAATGATGATGATAATAATAATAATATATTATTTTATTATTGTTATCATCATCATCAATAAGTGGTGATGATGATGATGATGATAATAATAACAATAATGATATATTGTTTTTATTATCATTATCATCATCAATAAGTGGTGGTGATGTTGATGATGATGATGATGATAATATGAATATGAATAATAATACATTAATAAATAATATCATTATCAATTCATTAATAATAATAAAATAATTTTATAATAATAATAATAATTATTATTATTGTTATTATTATTATTTATCTTTTATTATTTATTATGTTCTTTTTGTTATTATTATTAATAATTCCGTTATGTTTGTTGTAACGGGTTGTCCGGCCTGGGGGAATTCTTTGCTCCGTCATCATGCCATGTTTTTGATTTTAAAGTTGTCAGTCTCTATCTGTCTGTATCTCTGCTGAGAAACAATATCACTCTTTCATCAATGAACTCTTGCCTCGAATCGCTCCAGCAGCACATATGCTGCAGATAAAGAGCAGAACACTTTAAATTCTCTTTTGTTAAAGTGAAAAGAAATTATAGAATGTCACTTTATGCATTGAAACATTTATGTGCTCATGGGGCAAAATGAATTACTGGCCTAATGAGAATAAAAAGAATCTATCCAGACGATCGCTCTTGTCACGTTTTATATAGAAAGACAATATAATGCATTTTAAATCAGCTCGAGTTAAATTTGTTAAAACACATTTACAAACCTACTTATCTACTCAACGCTCTGCTCTTATTTTAAAATCAGTGGCATGACAGGATGAAGAGAGTTTGTAGTGCAGGAATGAACTTGTAAAGGTGTGAGAGAGTGAGGGGAAAATCAGCACCTTTGAATAGAGTGACATAGAATACCATCAGTCAGTGCACTGATAGATATTTTTGAGACACATGGCACAATGTGTGGCACTTAGAAATTCACATTAGTTCACCAGCTAGGGTTACCAGCCAATTAGAATGCAGGATTAATAAGTCAGGTGGAGTTACCCTCCAATTTGAGCCCAGGATCAGGGAGACAGGTAGAGTTTCACTCCAATTAGAGCCTGGGATTAAGTACCATGGTAAGGTTACCTGCACGTCTTTCCAGATTTGAGTAGCTCCGGTGAGGTTATGCCACGGTCAGCTATAGTCATATTGTCACACCTTTGTTTTGTTTGTTTCTGTTCTTGGTTCCCTTTGTTTTCGTTTGTTTGTTTTTATTTTTCTTTCATTCTTTTTTTATTTGTTTTTGTGCGCTTCTTTCTGTTGTTTTTCTTGTTTGCTTGTTTGCTTTTTGTTTATTTGATGTATTTGTTTTTGTTTGTTTGTTTTGTTTTTGTTTATTTGATGTATTTGTTTTTGTTTGTTTGTTTTGTTTTTGTTTATTTTATGTATGTTTATTTGTTTCCTTCCTTCCTATTTAGTTTTTTGTTTATTTTAAGTTTCTTTCTTTCTTTCTTTCTTTCTTTCTTTCTTTCTTTCTTTCTTTCTTTCTTTTTTTTATGTTTATATGTGTTTGTTTGTTTTTGTTTGTTTCTTTTTTCTTATTTTTTTGTTTTTGTTCATTTTATATGTGTGTTTGTTTGTTTGTTTGTTTCTTTCTTGTTTTTTCTTTTGTTTTTGTTTATGTATGTTTTTGTTTGTTTGTTTGCTTGTTTCTTTGTTTCTTTCTTATTTTTCTTTTGTTTGTTTTTTTGTTTATTTTGTGTATGCTTTTGTTTGTTTGTTTGTTTGCTTCTTTCTTTCTTTCTTTCTTTCTTTTTTTTTCTCTCTCTCTCTCTCTCTCTCTCTCTCTCTCTCTCTCTCACTCCTCTCACACATACATTCATTTATTCACTCATTCCACCCATTCATGTACAAACAGTGGAAACTTGACTCTCATAGACAGGATGCTAAGGTGAAGTATGCAGATGAACCCATGCGGCCTGGAACGGGCAGGTGAGGATTAGCCCCTGATTGAATCGTTCCTCTTATCTGCTGTCAGACAGAGCAGGCGGCAATACTGAGCCTGTTAAGATGGGAGCTGATTTTGTTTGCCTTGGGAATACATGCACACATAATGGAGCAGCACCTCTCACCGGTCTCCGGAGAATTGCCTAACAGCTCCATTTTGCAGAGGTCGCTAATACCAGACCTTAAGACCGCTCACTCCGCTTGAACTGTTTTTTTTTTTTGTTTTTTTTCACGTATTAACACTACATCCCACCCCCAACTGTTCACTATGGGGAAAAAAACATAATTCTACATTAATTGTAATTAATATATACAACACTGAATGACCTCAGACTTTGTATTGTTTTATTAAAGGTAACATCAAACAAACCCATAAAACAAGTAAAAATGAATGGATTCTTGAGCTTTCCAGCCTCCTTTTAAAGCAAATTCTTCTATACATTTTATATAAATAATTGAAAATTCATTCATAGGTATCATTCTTTGTTTGCCTGTATTATAAATAATAACTGTTTAAATTTTTTGTTTTGTTTCTTTCAAACTATGTGCACTGCCCATCAGGCCACATTCATGACCCCATTTTAATATTTGTAGTGATGTTGTTTGTTTGTTTGTTCCCTTCCCTTTTTGTCAGTTTGTGTGATTGTATATTCTTGAGTGAATACTCTGTATCCTCAGGGAACGATGTGTTGTGTCTGGAGCATGAAGCAGGATATGAGTGCAGAGGCAGCTGTGGTGTCCAGCAGAAGGGCAGTTATCCTCTTAACCCCCGAGTCTCAGCACAGAGAGACGGGCTGCTCAGTGCAGGAGAGAAGCTGATAATGCTGCTTCTTTCTCCACCCGGGCCCCTCTTAATCTTTTTCTTATACAAATGCTGGCGAGAGTCATGAATTTTAATATCCCCCCACCCCACCCCCGTCAGCCCCCCTCTTCCGTTTTTTTCTCAGCATAGTTATACGGCAGTTCAGAATCACATACATTTTCTCGCCATCACAAACTCTTTTAAACTCTCGTTTTCCGATGAATAGATATTTTCTAGGCTCTAATTTTCTGGGTTGCTAATCGTTCTTCCCTCTAGTAACCTACGATGGCTGTGTTTTCTCCATCGCTAATGCTAGCGTATCATTTCAGCCCTTGCCTTGATAATTACCAGAAACAGTTGCACAACAAAAGTTGTCTGTTATCATCTGGGGTTTGTGGGACACGCTGGGGGTTCCTGCGGTGACGGCGCTGAAGTGGCAGTGGCCCTGCTCGTGCCCCAGGGGGCCTCTCTCAGAGCCGAGACCTCGCTAATCACTACCTCTAACGAGGCTGCTAATTGAGCGCACTCCCCTCCTTCGCCGTCTCTGAAAACATTATTCAGCTCTGCAGTTTGAGTCACCAATGAATCAACACAAGGGCCCTCTCCGTTAAACAGCTCACCCATGGTAACCGCAAAAAAGCGTGACGGAGATGACCGTTGCGCCCTGGAGGGTGTGGCGGTTGATGTAACGTCCATGTTGTGACCACAGTGGCGCGAACATGTGCGTTTTGAGCTTGAGTACGTTAATAGAACAGTATAGGGACCTGAAAGAGAGGGTGACATGTCTTTATTGTTACCCTCCATCTTGACACAGCACACTCAGCCTAATCACACATAATTGGATGGGAGGAGTTGAGGGCTGCAGCCTTTGTGTGCAAAGGGCATGTGGTCAAGTTAATGGGGCCCTCACTCTGAGTAGATAGAGATCGCTCTGTGTTTTCCCTCTTTTCCTGCTTTTCTCGTTTTACCTGCTTGTTTTTTTTCCACACGCTTGTTCCCGTTGCCTTCTCCTACTTGTTTTTCACCTGCCACTTCTACTTATTCTGCCAAGTTCATTTCATTCTCGTATTCTCGTAACAGAACAGAGATAAGAATGTTTCAGTAGGGGGATAATGTAGACCTGTAATGCTTTCATTCTGCCACCGCTCAGCGTATATCTCGAGGAGTATAAACACGATGATAATGCTGTCAGACCATGTTATTTTCTTTGTCTTATTTTCCTCCGTCTGAGGTTTAATTCAAATGCCAGAATGGAGCTTGTCACACAGCAGCATCCTCTTGTTCCTTTCTTTCGTCGCTCCATTCATTGGAGGGAGGGAAGAGAAAATGTCAGTCTCTCCACACTGTCCTCCGGCGCTTGTCATCTTAACAGCATCAGAGTGACATCTGCCCCCGCCAGGAGAGTTCCCCGAGTGACAAGCACCCATCACGACGCTGGCGTCTGATTGGATAATGAACTGTAAAATTCCCCATCAGTCAATCAGTCCAACTTTATTATTGTATGCGTGACACCTTCCACAATTGAATTGTCACTGATTGTGTTATGATTTACACAAAGGCACTTGATTTCAGATTCCTTAAACAGTGATGGGAAGGGGCGAGCGGAGAGCCAGAGATGTGTGTTTTAGCCACTTCCTGTGTGAAAGTACTCATTACCGTGCAACCCTCACTCCTGGAAAGTTATGGGTCATATCCTGGGCTCTGTCCTCGGGGTTCAGACCCATGCTGCTCCCAACAATCAGAACCACCTTAAAGGAGATCATGTTATACAATGTCCCTCTCTCCCTCTGTCCCGCACTGCAACAATGCCCTAACTGAGCTTTTCAGTCTGACCAAACACAGCACAAAAGCAAAGCGGAAATTGGGGTAACTTTTCGGGGGCTTAGAGGGCCACTCAATAGAGACAGGGGCCTCTTGGGTCAGAATGGTGGTTAATTTGGAAGCAGGAAGTCATTGTCCAAATGGTAAAAAGAGCTGGGTTGGAGACGAGGCTAAAGGGTGGAGTAGGCATTTCTTAATATCTTAAAGAGATGGCTTCTTTTTGTCTTTGTTTGTATTCTGGGTGTATCAGAGCGCTGTTGTCTTTCTTGTGAGCTGTGCTTTGCTTTGTATTAGTTACTTCCTCTGACCACACATGGACCTGTTGCCATCTAGTCTACTTCTTTTTCCTTGAACACATTCGCACAATGTCATTCCATTTATTTCCGACTTGGTATTTCTTGTTTTTTAGTCGTGTTGAAAACATCATTCGTTCACAGCCGTGCCATTTGTGGATTTCTCATGCTTACTTCATACCTCCTTTGTGCCCGTTGTATTTGTCACCCTTTTGTTTGAGCGGGGCAAATATTTAGCAGCACCTCTGTCTGGCTAAATTGGGGCAGATGAGTCCAAAGTGGGCTTGAGGGTTGGTGGTAGTAAACAGTGAGGCTGCAGTGTTTGCCTGGCAGGTGAGAGAGGTGCTCTTGTGTTAAGTGGCCCATTGCAGCGAGGGGCCGGCGCGCTGCAGGAGAATACCCTTAAATGCGGCTCTCTACCAACAGGCTTTGTCGAGCCCGTCTTTCTCAGGGTCCCAAAATCAGCTCTCTCCCTTTCTCTCCAGCTCTCTCTCTCTTTCCTTTTTTTCCCTTGGCTCATAAACGCCCATGTGAAGTGGATCATTACCAATGGCCTTCCCTCTCTACGCTCTGGCCCCTTTGGATTCCCACCACTCCAGATCTGTAACGGGAGGTCTGCTAGAAAAAGAGAGGTGGAGCTGTGAAAGGAAAACATGGCACAGAAAGGTCCTGTCAGCACTTCCTCCAGCAAATTAGCGGTGCTCAGAGGGGAGAAGTACAACTTCATTGACCCTGCGATTGTGCGACATGTCCCACGCCTCCCCTCCCTCACCCTGGCACAGCTCTGCCGATGACATACCGGAGTTACTTCCCCTAATTAAGGAGAGAACAGATTGAAGCCGTTTAGGAGGGCACTGTCATGTCAACAGATCCTGGCACGGATGTTTGTGGTAGTGCTTCTGATACCTAAAGTGAATCACAACTCAGTTTTACGTTTATTAAAGGTGCAGTTCACCCAAAAATGTCATTCTGTCATTTACAAACCCTTGTGTTGTTTCAAACATGAATGTTTTTTTTTTATTATTCTGTGCGACACAAAATAAAATACTTTAAGCATTGTGCAAGTATCCCATACAACAATATATACATGTAGTTTTGGGTTGTATTACAATTTAAAATAACTGTTTTCTATTTTAATATATTTTAAAATGTAATTTATTCCTGTGATGGCAAAGCTGAATTTTCAGCATCATTACTCCAGTCTCCAGTGTCACATGATCCTTCAGAAATCATTCCAGTATGCTGATTTGGTAATCCAGAAGCATTTCAGTATTATTATCAATGTTAAAGAAACAATTAATAAAAAATAAAAAAACATGATGAACCATTTAATTAATAGAAATTTAAAAAGAACAGCATTTATTTGAAATAGAAATTTTATGCAATATTATCAATGCCTTTACTGTCTTTTCTGTATAATCAATATGAGTGAGATCTCACTAATGTCAAAAATTCAAAGTGGTAGTGAATATTAACATATTAATATTAACTGACATTTTTAATCAGTGTGAGTAACCAACTTTTTCTCATATATCTTTTGCCATATATTTAAAATGTATATTGTCCAAATATATATATATATATATATATATATATATATATATATATATATATATATATATATATATATATATATATATATATATATATATATATATATATATATAACAATCACAAATTGTGTGCTGCACAATAAAAGAGTTCTTATGACTCTATTCCATTTTTCTGAAGTCATATTGCTTTGTGTGAGGAACAGAATGACATTTAAATCATTATTCAAGACTCCATTAAGTCTGTTAGTTCTATAAACAAATCCAGCTGATTCATGAACAAATCATTCAGACAGGTTATGTGAACTGGACCAAAGGATTCATTGAAAAGTATAATAATATTGACTTTTTGTATTATTATTAATTGTTAGTCCTTTTTAAGCTTAACAGACATGGTCACTCTGTATATAGCTGTGTGAATATTCTTAGTAGGAGCCGTTCCTGTGGATAAATAAGTCTTTTGACACACCGTATCTGGCCTTCAGAGCATTTACTGAGATTTTCTAGATAAGACTAATTAGCCGCTCATTGTATATTAATCCATTCTTCATAAAATCCTCAACCTTCTTATTGTTTAACTCTCCCACTGCCAACTATTTGTCCTTCTTTATCTCTCACCTTCCACTGAAAAAAAGCCTTTTTAATAATGGAGATATCCTTCAGCTAGTTCCGTTTTGTTCAGCTGATTGATAATGAAGCTTTTATAAGCCTATAATTTTTATTACTAAGAGAGGCAAAGGCATCCGTCTTCCAGCACACATTTGGTGGGGTGAAGGGTTTACCTTCACAGTGACACCGTATCGTGCTGAATGAAAGAGCTACAGTGTAAAACCAGGCTTATCCTGTGGCAGGTTAGGAATTTGCATAGACCAGAAAATGGGATTTCATACCACATTAAGAAACAATGGCTGATGAGTTTCCGATGTGAGTATTTGTGTTCCCTCAAGAGAGCGAGAGGGGAAATCAGAGATTGTGGCTAATTTTAAGCCTTGAATTCTGCAGAATCACATATTAATATATTTGCTAATGTTAACCAGGCAATTTCAGGACTGTGTTCACACAGCGGTTGTCACAAAACCTGATAGTTTCCCATTGGTGTGCTGATCCACACTTCAGGCAAGCTGCCAGAGTATCTTATCTTTTAATGCCTTTGCCTGATCTTCCAATTAGCTATGCCACCTAATAGGCTGGTTTTGGGGGTCTGCGCTTGGGTGGGAAAAATTGGGGGTTGGATTCTGCGGTGGTCTGTGGAAGCGAATGAGTCTGGACTGATCTGGGGGATGGTTTTGGGGGGTCAGGATTTCGTGATAGTTCTGCTTGAGAGGCTGTCTGAGGGTTTTTTTGTGCTCAGGGCAGGGGCTGGGCTGTTTCCAGGTCGCCCCGTCTCAGGGCTGGCCGATAACAGAGCCTCAGCCCTTGAGTCCCCATTCTGCCTGTGTATTAACACTGCTTATCTGCTCTCCGATAGGGCTGTGTGCCATTTGCCTTTCGGAGGAATTAGCTTGTCTTCCCTGGCTAACCAGGCAGTGGTGATTAACCTTTCCACTGTTCAATATCCTCTCTGCTGTCTCCCTGTTCAGATTAGACCTGACATCATTACTGTAGGTATGACTCCAGAAATGAGCTGCTGCGTTTTGAAAGGAAAAAAAGCAAATCTTGGAGGGAGTCTAACCAAACATTTATTTCTCAAAGGCACTTTGCTCAAGTAAACACACAATTTTCAATGCAGCTGAGACTATAAATATTCAGCATCACTGAGCGCAAAGCATCTTTATTTCACCTCAGCAGAATAAGTAATCAGACAAGCACGATTTGTCAAGTGACCCAACTGTCAATCACTTTTTCTCCATTAGTCAGTAATCCATTAACCAGCCCTCCCTCCCTGCAAGTGATTATTTGCTATTATTCAACAAATATCATAATACGTTTTTCACACACACCCCGAGGCACATCCACAAATCAATTATTTCCTCACAAAGACTTGAAAGTGCTTAGCAAGATGCCTGACGGAAAAGCTGCGGGTTATATCAAATTGAACCTCTCATTTGTTTCTCTCACGCGCACACACAATCACAGAGCATAATTAGCCAGTGCCCGTCGCGTTTGTTTGGCCCACTTTAATTCTGCCTGGCATATCTACGTTACTACAGAATAAACCGGCATACAAATACCATTGTTGGGGGTTTTAGGAGAATCAATAGAATGTAGGCAGTGAGTAGACCGAGCGGGTTCACTCAGTCTGCTGTTGGCAGGAGATAAAGAACCAGGTTGAAATGCACCATGAGCAGATGCTCCCATTATTAGCACCATACAAACAAAGCAACAAAACATGACGCTGATATTTGACGTGTGCAGCTAATTGGTAATATCATTATTGTCTTGTTCTTCAGCTCTCATTGGGAGGTACAGGAATTACCTTTGTGTGGCTGGAAGTGACATCTCACTTCACTATTCTTAATAGATATGCTTCTGCAACTGTGTGCACAAGGGCGTTTAGCTGTAGCCTATCAAGACATGGATGCATGTTTTTAACTACTTCTTGATATTTGATATTTTGAAGAATGTTTCAATTGTTTTTGTCCACACTCTAAAAACAAATATGTTGGCTCAAAAAAAAGTTTCAGCGTAATAATAAGTAATTAGGGTTTTGTTTTGTGTTAGTTTCATGCAATTATGCACATTGTTATTATATAGTAACTACATGTAACATATTATGTAACAAGGACACTAAAATAAATTAACAATAAATAAATAAATAAAATGAAAAAAACTATATTTTTGAGTTACGACAACTTCTACTGAATTTACAGTATGTTTAACCACTGTAAAAAAAAAAAAAAATTGTGGTTTTAACAGTAAAAGACTAAGGTTAAAAACAGTTAACTGGTTAACAGAAAGTTTCCGTACTGTATGCGGTGAATAACCGTAGTAGATCTAACCTTACAAACCCAATTCCAAAAAGGTTGGGACACTGTACAAATTGTGAATAAAAAAGCAATGCAATAATTTACAAATCTCATCAACTTATATTTTATTCACAATAGAATATAGATAACATATCAAATGTTGAAAGTGAGACATTTTGAAATGTCATGCCAAATATTGGCTCATTTTGGATTTCATGAGAGCTACACATTCCAAAAAAGTTGGGACAGGTAGCAATAAGAGGCCGGAAAAGTTAAATGTACATATAAGGAACAGCTGGAGGACCAATTTGCAACTTATTAGGTCAATTGGCAACATGATTGGGTATAAAAAGAGCCTCTCAGAGTGGCAGTGTCTCTCAGAAGTCAAGATGGGCAGAGGATCACCAATTCCCCCAATGCTGTGGCGAAAAATACTGGAGCAATATCAGAAAGAGTTTCTCAGAGAAAAATTATAAAGAGTTTAAAGTTATCATCATCTACAGTGCATAATATCATCCAAAGATTCAGAGAATCTGGAACAATCTCTGTGCGTAAGGGTCAAGGCTGGAAAACCATACTGGATGCCCGTGATCTTCGGGCCCTTAGACGGCACTGCATCACATACAGGAATGCTACTGTAATGGAAATCACAACATGGGCTCAGGAATACTTCCAGAAAACACAATCCACCATGCCATTCTTGAGGGTCTCTAAAATTCTATAGGTCAAAAAAGAAGCCATATCTAAACATGATCCAGAAGCGCAGGCGTTTTCTCTGGGCCAAGGCTCATTTAAAATGGACTGTGACAAAGTGGAAAACTGTTCTGTGATCAGATGAATCAAAATTTGAAGTTATTTTTGAAAAACTGGGACGCCATGTCATCCGGACTAAAGAGGACAAGGACAACCCAAGTTGTTCTCAGCGCTCAGTTCAGAAGCCTGCATCTCTGATGGTATGGGGTTGCATGAGTGCGTGTGGCATGGGCAGCTTACACATCTGGAAAGGCACCATCAATGCTGAAAGGTATATCCAAGTTCTAGAACAACATATGCTCCCATCCAGACGTCGTCTCTTTCAGGGAAGACCTTGCATTTTCCAACATGACAATGCCAGACCACATACTGCATCAATTACAACATCATGGCTGCGTAGAAGAAAGATCCGGGTACTGAAATGGCCAGCCTGCAGTCCAGATCTTTCACCCATAGAAAACATTTGGAGGAAGATGCGACAAAGAAGACCTAAGACAGTTGAGCAACTAGAAGCCTGTATTAGACAAGAATGGGACAACATTCCTATTCCTAAACTTGAGCAACTTGTCTCCTCAGTCCCCAGACGTTTGCAGACTGTTATAAAAAGAAGAGGGGATGCCACACAGTGGGAAACATGGCCTTGTCCCAACTTTTTTGAGATGTGTTGATGCCATGAAATTTAAAATCAACTTATTTTTCCCTTAAAATGATACATTTTCTCAGTTTAAACATTTGATATGTCATCTATGTTGTATTCTGAATAAAATATTGAAATTTGAAACTTCCACATCATTGCATTCTGTTTTTATTCACAATTTGTACAGTGTCCCAACTATTTTGGAATCGGTTTGTACATTTTATGTCATTTTACAGTAAAATACCATTTAATATGCAGTTTTTGGAAGTGAAAAAGAACAAGTCATTGTGTAATTTACAGTGAAAAAACGTAAATTGACATTCCCATAATTCCCTGCGTGACACTTTACATTTGATGTATTTTCGTTGAACTAAATGTTTCTTCTTAGTTTTTCTTAGTTTTTTTGTTACATTTAATGTTGTTAAATGAATGTTTATTGCATTTTTTAAATTTCATGTGTTACCATGATGGTGTTTAGTGTTTGTGTGAATGACACTGTGCACCTTCTATATATTACTATTGTTCTTCTAAAGCTGCTTGTGATAAGCTTTGATTCATCATGTGAATCAGCGACGTCAGTATATATATATATAGATCAAAGGTACATAACATATATTAGCAATTCAATAGGTTGGTAATCTAACATTATTGTTTTAGTTAATGAAATACGGTTATTTACTGTAAATTTAACTTAAATCTGTAAAACCTAAGATGTTGTTACCGTATTTTTTATGGTAAAGTTTTGGCAACCACAGCTGCCGTTTTTTTACCATAAATTTTATGGGGATTCTTTTTACAGTGAAGTACACTGAGTTAGAGGAACAAGCATAAACAAAGTTTATTACTCAAAAAACAAAGTTTGTTCCAAAGCCGCGTTTCCACAGCAAGAACTTTCCTTAGGAACTAGGGACTTTTGGGGTGGTACTTGGTGTGTTTCGACCGCAGGGACCAGGGTCTAAATGAAGTTCTGGGTAAAAATTTCCCCCTCAGAAACCTCACGAGATTCTCTCCGTACTCTTTCACAGTTCAGGATCTTTCAGGGGTGGGACTTGGGCGCTGAACATGCTGATTGGTTGTGTTCATGCAGCATTTTGATTGGTTGACATGCAATATTTTATTTCAACCACGATTTTGTCCACCAAAACCACCAAAGTCTGTTGCGGTGCGTGCCGTAAGAGTGTGTGCAGTAAGAGTTGTTTGCTATTCGAATCAACAATGGAGTTTAAAAAATATGACCGATGGACCGGTGACGAGGTTCAGGCTTTATTAAAGGGTACATAACACACAGTTTCTGTCAATCTCAAGTTAATTTTGACTTGACTTTAGTTTTATCATATGCTGTGATATGCTGTACCGATTCTTTCCGAAAACAGCCAAACTCATGGAGGCGTGCAGTGGGTGGAGCTAAAGAGTCATGAGCACACAGACACACACAAACACGTACATGATCATCAGATCACCAGATCAAAATTTGAATTAGGTGTTCAAACAAACTAATACACTTGCAGAACTCTGTTGCTGCTCCGGAAAAACAAACTGCATCCACTGTTTCCTTAACGCTGGGTTATTTGGGGAGCTGAACAAGGTTATCTTTCCCTCATAAACAGAAACACACTTCTTTAGTGACATTGTTGATCTTGTGGTCTAAAAAAAAAATGGCAGCGCTGCCGACGGCTCCTGTAACCTGAATGAAGCTTGTTGATGGGCGTGCTCTTGCTCTGGCTTTGGTTGATGTGCACACATGCTCATCCAAGAGAAGTGCCCATACAGGCAATTCTGCCCTATATGAAGTCATACAGGGCCATTCTCGAAAAAAAAAAAAAAAGAAAAACTTTCTGAAACTTATTTGAATCCTGCAGGAGTGTATTTGGCACAAAAATACAGTTTTTCTTTTGTTTTGTTTTGTTTTTTTGGTTTTTTTGACATTTTGCCCATGTTTAGCATGAGAATCTAACTCTTTAACAGTGTAAATAAGTCAGAATGTATGAAATAGCATAGCAAAAACACCACATTTTTGAGTGAATTATCCTTTTAAACCTTAAAAAAGCATAACCAGAAGTTCACCCACCTAAATAAATAAGCGGTACCACCTCAAAAAGGATGCTTAGACGAGTGCTGCACACTTTCAAAAAAATCAAACTCAATTTAATTGAGGGCAGGTTTTCCATCAAATAAATATGTAGCCTCAACTCTAAATAAAAAACGAATTAATGCAATGAAATGTAATTGAGTTGGTCCAACTCAATTTTATTAAATGCAGTTTAAATTATATTTATATACTTATTACTTTTTTTTATACTTGTCAAACTTAAATTAAAACATTTAATTGGAAAATGAATTATAAGCAGTTTCATTCATCATCATACACAATGTATGAAGAAAAGAGGTGTCACTCCCGACATTAGCATCGTTCACTGAGTGCCCACAGCCTAAGCACAGGCACCACTCTTCAGCATAACGGTAACCACAAAATTAAAACACATTACAGAAACTCCTCTAAATGTCCAATATAACTGACCATTAAACACTAACATTAACTAAAAACATCTTTCCCTTTACAGAAAAACACATAAAATAACACTTCAATCCCTAAATTTACTCTCCTAATGGAGTCCCTTGCAAAGCATGCTGGGAACTACAGATCCACTGCCCAGTTAGTTATGTCAACACAAATATTTAATGTAGTTTTAACACAACATAATTAAGTAAACTTCAGTTTTAAATATATTAGGTTGATTGAACACAATTAAAGTAAGTTGTGACAAAATTAGATATGTTTAAGTAAAGTGAACAGAATTGAAATGTGTCATATCTATGAAGGGCCTGAATATTTTTTTTTTTGAGTGTTGTATGTCTCTCTCTGACTCACTTACAGTATTTCATTTCTAATGAGCTGGTGATCTGAATTAGGTTTATTTAATAAGGGAGACATAAAAAATGTGCAGAGTGGTTTATCCCTGCACCAGGATTGAAAGCCACTGCTTCAGGCAGCTCTAAAGCTCAAATAATTAAAAAAATATTCTTTCACTGAATAAGTCAAGCATGTGCTTTTACAAAAAAAAAAAAATTGCATTTATTTTAAAGGGTTTTATTTTACCATTAATTTAATGTGATGCTGTCCTTGGTTCCATCTAGTTTGTAATACATTAAAAAAATTTGAGCAAGATAATAAAATATTGGTGTTACATGGAACCTGATCTTGGCTTCTTGAAACATTCTCCTTTCCACAACATCCTTCACCTCAGCTCCTCTCTGCAAATGAAACTTTCATGTGAATATGTCAAAGCTCGCAGGATACCTGCCTATTTATATACATCTCCGCATGCGCTGCAGACCCAGGTGAGACCTGCAGCCCTGAGGGAGTTTGCTGCTAGAGAAATCTTTTGTTGATGTCTAAATGAGAGATGTTGGTTGAAAAATACAGCATTGATGAGAGGACAAACAATGAAATAACCCTTAGTTACAGTTTTAACCAGATTTTCAAAATGGGAGTATTCCTGAGAGTTATTCAGGGTGTTCATCACCTTTTCCTCCCCCATTCAGGCTACTTGCCCTGATCAATGTCGTTGAAGAACATAGAAACTCCATTAGATACTACAGGAGCTCAAAAGATCACTTGCTAATGCAATCTGATTAATATTGCACATCATCTATGTGTTTTTAAGGGCTGCTGTCTGCTGTAATTCAATATTATCAGCAGCTACATCATGATACTGAGGGAGAGATTTTTCTGCATTCTTCCTGTGATACACAGAAGGATGAAAAGTATGTCACCAACAAGACATGTCTTTCTAGCATAAAGATAGATATATTCTTTGTAAGGTATTGCATTGTTATGCTCATTAAGTGCCCATATGGCTGAAGCTTGGGTGTAGCACATCGGATCAACTTTCCATTTGTCTCCCTTTGTCACATTTGGCATTGCTGTGGTAACACTTATCTTTAGTGACAATACTCCAACCTACACTGGTCAGGCATAACATTATGACCACCTTCCTAATATTGTGTTAGTCCCCCTTTTGCTGCCAAAACAGCCCTGACCCGTCGAGGCATGGACTCCACTAGACCCCTGAAGGTGTGCTGTGGCATCTGGCACCAAGATGTTAGCAGGTGCAAGGTGCTTTGTGGCAGGGTGCATTATCCTGCTAAAAGAGGCCACAGCCACCAGGGAATGCCATTTCCATGCAACAAAGCTTAGGTAGGTGGTATGTGTCAAAGTAACATCCACATGGATGGCAGGACCCAAGGTTTCCCAGCAGAACATTGCCCAAAGCATCACACTGCATCTGCTAGCTTGCATTCTTCCCATAGTGCATCCTGGTGCCATTTGTTCCCCAGGTAAGTGATGCACACGCACCCGGCCATCCACAAAAGAAAACGTGATTCATCAGACCAGGCCACCTTCTTCCATTGCTCCGTGGTCCAGTTCTGATGCTCACGTGCCTACTGTTGGCGCTTTCGGCGGGCGAGAGGGGTCAGCATGGGCACCCTGACTGGTCTGCGGCTATGCAGTCCCATACGCAACAAACTGCGATGCACTGTGTATTCTGAAACCTTTCTATCAGAACCAGCATTAACTTCTTGAGCAATTTGTTTGATCTGTTTGATCGGACCACATGGGCCAACCTTCGCTCCCCACGTGCATAAATGAGCCTTGGCTGCCCATGACCCTGTCACCGGTTCACCACTGTTCCTTCCTTGGACCACTTTTGATAGATACTGACCACTGCAGACCGGGAACATCCCACAAGAGCTGCAGTTTTGGAGATGCAAACCCAGTCGTCTAACCATCACAATTTGGCCCTCGTCAAACTCGCTACGCTTGTACATTTTTCCTGCTTCTAACATATCAACTTTGAGGACAAAATGTTCGCTTGCTGCCTAGGTGGCAGCAAGTGAACTAACAGCTGCCGTGATGAAGAGGTAATCAGTGTTATTCACTTCACCTGGTCATAATGTTAAGCCTGATCAGTGTATATAAGAGTATTGGTATGGGTTTATTTTATTAATGGCTGCACATACTGTATAAAAGATTATCTGGTAAATTAATGGTGGTTAGCTAAAGGACTTGCTGACTCCGGTGTTCTTGTATGGCCCTTATCTGCTGACAAGATGTGTCTCAAGTATCTGTGACAAACGTATTTTGGCTGTCTGTCACAAAGCATGATGGGACCAAAGTCTGGGAAGTTGTTCTTGCGCCATCTGTAGAGGATTTTCTCAAGAGCTCTCAAGGTTCTCAGCTGGGACAAAAGAGCCCAACAAACATATGCGCAGACTCGCAAAACAATGGCGAAGAATCTACTCATTCTCTTTCCTCCCATGCTCAGAGAATGAGCGCTTGAGGAAACGATATATCTCTAGAAAAGTTTGTCACACTGGGGTAGCCAGTAATACACTTAGGGTGTTTTACTTGAATCTGTGCCCTTCTATCTCCTTCAGCAAGAGGGCACCTGCAGGCAAGAGCTTCAGGCCACCCCTCTAACAGGACAGATAACACTGTGGTCAATCAGTGTGTCATTAACATTACTAAAGCAGCCTCATTCAGGACTAATTGATTCAGGGGCTTATTTGCCTCAGCTGTAGGGCGTTGACTGCTGATATGTTTACGCTAGCTGGCTAAGAACAGGTCTCATGCTGAAAGAGACTGAACCCAAATAGTAACAGTGTGTATTGTGTAGCTGGAATTCTAGAATTTCTTGGGTTGGGGGGAGGATAGTTTGTTTCCGTTAACTGTTTTTCACGCATTCAGTATTCCACTGAAGTGGACTATGTTAAACTACTCTACAGAGTTTCTTGTAATGCTCAACATTAACACGACTTCCCCACTGACATCACAGTGCAAAACATAAACCAGGCGTAGCCAGTGTTACATTCCCGAATGATCGACTCTTGTGAACAGGTTAATTTTAGTGAATCAAAAACTTACAGCACAACGGCTGCATCCGGAATCACACTTATTTTGAGTAAGTACCTACTTTTTAAGAGCTAAAAGGGTATGTTTCTATAATAAGAATGTGTGTAGTGTAAATGAAATCCAGACATAGCCTACTACATTCGCCATTTGTGTCGCTTTACTGACATTCACAAATCCTCTCCTGTGGCCTCATGCATAGCAAAGTGTCCATCGTATGCACACTTCAGAATCTCACCGGAAGGAATAGGTCATCCATGTATTTTTTGCCTATTCCTTATAGGCTACTATGAATTCTGACACTTCTTTTGTCACATACTGTTTTTCGCCTACTATATAGTAGGGAAGAATGCGATTTCAGACAAACCCAATCAGTATGGTTTGAATGATTCTAATGAGTCAGGTTTTTTTTTAGTGAATCAAACATACAGCAACTGTGAGCATCTGTGAGACACTGACCACTGTGTATATGAAAACGTGTATAAACGGACACATTATGTATTTAGTCTGTAACATTTTATTAACATAATAATCATTTATAATATCTAAACAAACTAAAGTGTTTTAACATTTAATAGGATATTGTTAATTATAAAGTTACGGCCATTGTAATGCATTTTTGTGTTATCTATGTAAACAAACTTTTTAAGACATATATAATTTAAGACAAATGTCATAATTTGGCAATGGAATTTCAAATATTTTTTGCCCTAAAAAGCGTTGTTTAGGAAACCAAATTTGAATGTTAAGTTCTTTATGATTCCTATCCCTCATATTGTTTGTGTCTTGTATTTCTGCATGGATTTCAACAGCAAATTCAATTTTTGCCTCTATATTTAATGTCATTCAGTGCAGTTGAATAATTCAAGCAAGCTGTGTGTGATCGTTGACACAGTGACACTCATGACATCATATACTTGACGGCACATTCACCCTGGTCTCAAGGGCACCACATGTACACCTCGCTCCTGCCTTCCACATGAACAAGTCCCAGTACCAGAGATCTGTTGTAGCATTATCCGTATCCCACCGGAGTATGGTGGAATTCTCGCCTCGTATTTACGACGTTTACCGCCGACAAGCTTGACTCGGCCCCTTTTGGCGTCAACACACCTACTCCATGCCCCTGTGCGTCTTTTCCTCCCTTCCCCGTGACACTTTCGAGAGGTTTACATCAGTATTGTGATTCACTGACTCGAACTCTCTACCCCCTCTGACCAACTTTAGAGTACAGAGAGTGCGGTGGACTGTGAATAGTGGGAGAAGACAGCTCCCCGGTGAGTCGTCTGTTATCGTCTCTTTGTCCTGGAATAGTCAGACACGGTGAGTCACTCCCTGACATTGCACACCCCTCAGTGAATTCCCTCACACTGCGCTCTATGGCCAGTGTTCTAACTGAGACTGCTGGCTGTTCATGCCTCCATGTTTGGCCCGATGAGCCGACGCCGGTATGATCCAGGAGAATAGACACGTGTGGCAGACAGCTCTTTTCAGTTCAGAAATGTACCCAGTTGGTTTCTGGTGAATTATTTACATTAGCCAAGCAGAACATGGTGACCTAGAAGCTGGGGTAATTAAAAGACTTGTTAGAAGTGTCTTGTATGAGGGGCAGTGGAATTAGAGGAATAAAAGTGTGAGATATGAACTCTGATGTGATGTTTTCCTATTTTATTTTAGCTTCGGTCTCAACCTCACCTTGCGGTTTAATATTTCATCATCTTTTTCTCTCCCCACTGTAGCCTCTTCTGTGTCATTTCTCCAACTTGTTTTTCTACATTGTGAGCTCGCACTCAGATGTGGCAGGATAGCGGTGGATTCAGGTTCCTCACTATGAAATATGCCCAAGCTGCCTCCTGCTATCTGAGGATCTGTCAGAGGAACACAGTGTGAAGGTTGAGCTCTCTGGCACGGCAAGGTCAGTAAACTTTTACATACTGTAGAGCATGAAAGTGGTATGAAATTGATAAACCGGATGACAGCCTTCAGTCTAAACTTCACAACCGAATGTTGACATGCCCCCTCCCTCTATTTGTTTTCTTATAAATGATGCAATCAACCCTCGCTGCTTGGTTTTCACACCAGGAGACTGAAAGTGGTCAAATTGTCATCAGGTTCGAGGGGGAAAACAATTTATAAAAAGGCGAGCGCTGTTTAATACGTAAAGGACCTTTTGCTTTATATGGTAATGAATTTCAAATGTCTTCCTCACTTCAGGAGCAAGAGGCTGCGGTGAGGGCCTTACAGCTGTTTCGTGGAGATAATTGATTTTGGAATAGGCCGACGAGAGCGCGGGCAGGCGGGGTTGACGGTGCTCTACAGCGGGGTCCGAGCCAATTTCCGCAGGCCTCGTCCCTTTAATTACAGCAGTGCTGGAGCGCAGGACATGGCAGCACTCTTCCCTGGGCAAATTAAACCCCCTCACCAGTCTTGGCTTTCCCCTTCCCCCACCACACAGAGGCCTTATGAATTTTTCATGGCTGTGCTTCTTTCTTCGGGCCTATCGTTATGGCTGCCGGCAGCACTGCCGGTCCTGCTTCCTGTGACCTCCCAGAGTGGCAAGGAAAGAGTTGTAACAGGTAAAGCAGAAGAAACAGAGACACGACGGAGTATCCAAAGTGTCCATTTTAAATGCCTTGACCATCACAAATCAGTCTCGAAGAGAAGATGAAGCAATCTCACATATTGAAATAGTCCAACGCACTTACATGTTTATTCAGCTTCCTTCTACGTGATTAAGAAAATGGTCGATTTTCTTCTTTGGAATTGATTAAGATTGCAGCCCTGTTCTCTGAGGCCAGACAAGCACTTACATTTGTTAACAATGTCTGTACAGATCTCGGGCTGATGCATATTGTTTTTGATTTGTAATGTTTCTTTTTAACCTTTTCTCACAGACCTGTTGCTCACAGATTGTTCATTATAAAAAGTGACGTTGTGTTCTTTTGGTTTGAATTTCATAGAAGTTGATCTCCTGTGATCCACTGTGTTCGGCTGTTGATGGTGATGGTGCCAAGGTATGTTACAACCCAATTTAGGACAAGTACCAGGTGTTTAACTGGGGGCCACAAACTGGGGGCTGAACCGAAAAAAAAAAAAAAAAACATTTAGAGGGTTGTATGTCATTTCTGCTTATATTAGGTGTCTTTAACTACTATGCACTTAAGTAAAATAATAATAATAATTGTTAGGTATACAATGTACTTATTGTGTTTATGTTGTATTGCAAAACACTTTTGCTGCTATTGAGGTTAAGTACGGGTAAGGTTAGGGACAGGTGTGGTGGTATGGTTAGGTTTAGGGGTAGGTTAACTGTGTAATTATAGACATAATTACAAAAATAATTACAGCTGTAATTACATGCAGGTGTTTTTCTAAACATAAGTACAATGTAAAAACATGTACTGTTAAATATTAGTACATATTACTTAAAGACACTGAATATAGATTAGGTCTATTTCTGATTGGAAATCATGAGATTAATCATGATTATTTTATTCTATTGACAGCCATAGAATCACGGTGACTGTTCATGAGTTTGTGTCACCAAGAATTAATTTTTCGAAATTAAATAATTAAAACATAAATAAATAATTTAATAAATAAAAATAATAACACAGTAATATTGTGAAATAGTATTACAATTTAAAATAACTGTTTTCTATTTTAATCTATTTTAAAATGTAATTTAGTCATGTGAAACTGAATTTTCAGCAGCCAGAATTCCAGTGATGAAATCATTCTAATATGCAGATTTTGTGCTCAAGAAACATTTCTAAACTGAACACTGAAAACAGTTTGTGGAAACCATGATATATTTTTACAGTGTTCTTTGATGGATAGAAAGTTCAAAAGAACAGCATTTAATTGAAATAGAAAACTTTTGTAACATTTGTCTCACTTTCGAGCTATTTAATGCATCCTTGCTGAGTAAAATTATTGATTTCTTCAAAACAAATCTTGCTGACTCCAAACTTTTAAAATGGTAGTGTAAACTGTAAACATAATACAAGCTATAATTTTACAATTTAGTATTTTTGGCTTTAGCGCAAAAGACATAAAAGCCAGCTTGAAAACAAACATTAGAAGAATACTGATTTAAACTCTGGGTTCCCATTATAACACTTGGCCAGTACAATCTCAGCATCATTTATATAATAAATCACTTCTTCTTTCATGACAATAAGTCAGCTTTTGTGTGACTCTCATTACAGCGTGACCTTTGGTGGCATTTCGACAAAGGACGGCGTGTGGAAGCCCGCCAAGCATCTTAAACGAGGGAGATCAGAGAAAAATTTCACAGACATGCATAAGTTAAAAGCCATAATGATTATGTTAGCATTCCATATTCCATATTGATCTACACAGCATGCCTGGATCTGAAGATGAGGGGCTAAAACCTACAATCTCCACCCCAGGCTGTGTATATCGCAGGCCCCTTTTGTCCTGACTCGGCAGGCTTTAGTCTCGCTTCTGCATGTCCTCAGAGACCCCACAAGGAGGAATCAGTAGGATTACCGTATACGCTGTTAATCGGACGAGACTCCATGAGGAGGTCCTCAAACAGACTATAAGCAGTAGAGGCTGCTTCTTTACATTTGTGTAAGAGCATCATGTTCACTAAAGACATGATAATTTTAAGTCAGCTCCTGAGGTAGAATGGGGACAGACCTTGACCTATCATTATTTGATGAGGCCCGGGACAGGGTTTGTGGTATTGGGGTGTATTTGTCCTTAGCTCTCCAAAATCAGCTTGTCTGAAGAGTGCATTTCCATGTAGATCCAGGCTGTGGTTTCCCTCAGCACTCCAGCGGCCTGCCTGATCTGAGCCAGCCATCCTCTCGTCATCTCAAGGCTTCTCCAGGAATACACGTCGACTGAACAGTGAGCGGCCTGTCAGGCCTTTAAATACATATTTTAACAGAGTCCTAATGGGGAGTCTGAATCAAAGAGCTGTGTACTGTATCTGCGTCTGAATTCTGACCTTTTGTAATTTATGAGACTGAAGGGGACATTAATCAACTTGCATAAGATTAATTACAGCCGTTTATAGATTGAACGAGTGGTAAAGCACCACTTGTGTTAAATACTATAAAGAACACGCTTGTGTCATTTGATTACGAGAAGCAGACGCAGGAATTGAAGGGGGAGGAATCGGTAAGTGGAAGGAGGGGGCTGAGCTTTCAAAGAAATCATGCAGGGGGACTGCCTGTCGAGGTGGAATTGAATGTTTTTGCCGTTTAGCAACTGTTTAGCATTTAATTTTGCATGTGACACTTAATGAGCCCAGCCCTTGCTCTGATCTCTCGGTGTTAGCTGAATTGAGAATTAATTGCATTTGTCCTCTCTCTCTCTCTCTCTCTCTCTCTCTCTCTCTCTCTCTTCCATGCTCTCTGCTCAGGATGCTGTTTCTAGTCTCCTTTTTGACTTTCTTGTTTAAGCCTACACGCTGACCTCTTGTGGAGTAGCGCTCGTCGTGAAAGCGGGGACCGGTGCATTCTGTCAATCCTGAGCTCTGTGTATTAGCATACGTGTGGGTTTTCCACCTGTGGAGTGGTTTATGGGTTCACCTTGATATGGCACATCACATCAGGCACATTACTGACTTAAAGCATCCATAAGGAAGCTTGGACTTATTTACTTAACTTATTAGAGACGATGAACGTCATTGGCTTTGCTTTGTGAAACAGCTGGAGGCTCTTTGAAGTATTGTCATTATTAAAGTCATCATGTAAACATCTCATCTTTAATCATGATGTGAATGGATTTAGTGCTTTGCGTAACATGACATCTGCTACCAGCATAAATTGGCATTAACACCCCTGAAATCTCACCCAGCTGTTGTACCACCTCTGTTTTTTGTTCATTTATTTTATCAGTCTTGAGCTTTGAGGTCATTCTTCACACTCAGTTAGCCTCCCTGTTGGCATTCCACTGCATACATCAATTATCCACTAGTTTTGTGTTGAATGCCATGGCCAATTCAGTTCTTTTTCCTTGGAGCCTGAAGCTTTTATCTCTGTTTTTTTTTAATCCATTCTTTTCTTATTGAAAAATGCTTGGTTTTGTCTCCATTATAAAAATGTAAAAGGTTCACACTCATCAATCATAGGAATAATTAACTATTTCAGAGCAGACTAGTAAATATAGGCCTATATCACTGTAACCATATGAATAGTTCATATTTCTAAATAAAAATGTTTTTGCTCATTCTCATATTGTTCCTCATGACTTTCTTTCTAACACAAGATTACACAACATTTTGAAGAATATTCTGACCATTCATTTGAAAATATAATGAACGCTAATGACCACTTGGGCTCCAAAATAAAAAAAAAAAAGTTTTTTTGAGTTGATTCATGAACAAATCTTTCTTTTGAGTCAATTAATGAATCAAATGATTCGGTTCCCAAAATTTGGTTCATTCACAAATTGAACTGATCCGGTTTGCAAGTCCAATTTACAAACTAAATGATCGCCACAGTTTACAGCTCACTGGGTGAGATTTTGAATTTTCACTTTAAATTTTGGTTTAAAATGTACTGAAATCTGCCCTTCATACAAGGCTAGTCATATTAATTCACTTTATGATGTTTTTATGATGCTTCGCTTCAGTCCTTTTTTTATATTTACCTTTTGTATTACACTTAAAAAGAAAGTCGTATAGATTTGAAAAGATGGGATGGATGCATTTGGGTAAATTATACATGTTTTGGTAGAACTTTATTTTAAGGTGACGTAGTTACACATTACTACACGTACTTAAATTACACATAATTACAAGTAACTAACCTTAAGCCAAACCCTAACCCTAACCGTCATTTTATAGTAAATACATGTAGTTCATTAATATTACTCAGTACTTATTGGAGTAAATGCAATGTAACTATACCTTAAAATAAAGTGTAACCCATGTTTTATATTATGAAACAATAAAATAAATAATCTAAAAGTGTTCATACTGTGGTAACTAGCAAATCTGAACCTATTGGAGAGCGTTGCATTATGGTTTATCAATAATGTAACTGACTTTAACTATTTTTTCAGTCTTGGATATAATGTTTCGCATTCATTTTACAATAGTCAAAATACTTTTGCAATATTTTTGCAATATTCTATTTTTTTAAATAGAAAGCTGCTAAACCCCTGTACAGATATTACCTCAAAGTGCATGGGAATTTACCTAGGCATTTTTCGCAGTGTGTGAGGCTTATTGCTCTTAGGATGAACTTTAAAGGAAATTAAGGAATTCGGAAATGAGTGTGAGAAAGAAAGGGAGAGAGAGAGAGAGAGAGAGAGAGAGAGAGAGAGAGACTGGCTGTACTGCAGTGCAAGGACAGGCAGGCCTTTGGCTCTTACTCATGACTGAGCAATAAAGATGCCTGAAGCTTCAGTTTCAGGTGCAGATTAAAATAAAAAAAAAAAAAAAAAAATATTGCATGACATTGCCTTTACCCATTTAGAAGACAGATTTCAGCATGGAATAACCTCTTGATGCGCACAGAATATATCTCGTTGGTGAAATCCATTGTCATATGGCCATTACCGCTATTAAACAAATTATGCTCTGAACCTTGGCCACATGGATCAAGGTAAACTGCACAGTACCATTAAGCAGCTTGTCCCAATGACAATACTGTTAAACACTGGTTTATAGGCCACTGTTGCAGAAAATCTCACTTCAGACAGGATGAGCTTATGTTTCTGTAAGTAGGCAGCCACAATTTACATTTGCAATGGCCCGGCCAGCCATGTTCGGTCCAGAAAAGCATTTTTAAACAAAATAAGATTATCATAGTCACTTCTGGTGAGAGGTTTGGATTAATAGCTTTGATTAATAGAATAGCTTTGACAAAGGAGGATTTATTCAATATCATTTTACCTCATTCTCGCTAAAACATTACATGCGTGTGAGCCATATGCTACATGGATCAGTGCAATGACAATGGCAGATTAATCTCAGAATTATTATCTCTGCTCAGTTCCAGCCTAACTTAGTTTCTGAGAAATAAAAAGCATTGACTTTATATAGTAAATGTTTGCTTTTTGATCATGGTTTAAATGTTTGTATACTGTGCTTCAGACTAGAGGATTGGCTGGTGAAACAAGCAGGGCAGATATAATTATATGCAATAAATATTTTAAATATGAACTGATGAATATGGTTGGTGGCTATAGACAGCTGTCCGATATGAATGATTAATTTAGTGCCCAGGTAATGTCTTCTTATCCAGCATAGCAAGTCACATTCAAACATTCAGATGGCTCAACATCTGCTCTGTGGGAGGGTATTAACACGCAGCAGTCTTTAATTAAATATGTATGGGGTAGCTAAAATATGCCATGCAAATAACCCGTCAATTTTGATGTCTCATCTATAACTCACTTCTCATTCTCTTCAGTTTTAATACACACTCTTGCATGTGCATTTTTACACAGTTTTTGTGCAAAATGTCATTCATATTTCATTTTTTCACAGCATCTTTATTATGTTCATGTCAAATTTGTGATGTTTTCAAGGACCATCAGAGGTATTAAGAATATTCAGCTCATTTGATTACATCTTTGGCTCACAAAGCTACCTCTATTGAAGTGAGAAATTAAGAAATTAAAAACAAGCCTTTTTCCAAAAGAGGCTGAACTTCAAATAACAGGTGACTCGATTATATTTTATAAAGGCAAATGCGTTTAAAATCTATTGAATTAAACGCCTTATTCATTGAAATGTTTTGAAGGCCAGCTATCTGTCACTAGTTTAACCGTGGATGGGTCTTTGTTAAACTATTAATGCTGGTCTGCAGATGATTGTAGGATGACTCCTCCCGGCGTCAGAGGCTCAACACCCGGTGAAGGTGAAGGGCGACTTGTTGCATGTGCTGATACCTTGTCGTATGGATGCACAGGGAAGGATCACGCTACAACGAAACATTTTATGGAGAACAAGCTCACCTGGCAAATTTACGTTTCGTGTTTATTTTGTAATTCTGCAACAGATTTGTAAGTGTTGTTAAACCAGCCCACAATGATAAGCTGCTCTAAGCTTTTTCGTGGATTATTAAGACTTCTCCACCGACGAAAATCCAAAAGTAATCGCAGATTAATTTTGTATCCTGTTATCTGTAACTTTAATAAATGGCTTTGACTGTCGACCTAATGAGTGTTTGCAAGTGTTTGTTTTGCCTATGCGAGTTGCTCTGAATGTGACCTTCCCCTTGACCGCATCATTTCAATGTCATTTCAAATTTAGGTTACACTTTATTTCAATTATGCATTTAAGTAGCCTACTGAGTAATATTAAGTAACTACTAGGATTAGGTTTAGTTTAGTGTTAGTTACATGTAGCCTAATTATGCATCATTTATAGGCTAGTTATTATGTTACTATAGTAACATATGTGACAGTGACGCTGAAAAATAAAGTGTTACCCACATTTCAGTGTATATATATATATATATATATATATATATATATATATATATATATATATATATATATATATATATATATATATATATATATATATCATGTGTGTTAGCTCAATTATATAACAGCCAATCAAATATAACTTTCAATATTTATTTTCCAGATAAAAAGAAACTGCTGTAACATCAGTATGCCTAAATAATTCAAATTCTTTCTGCATTTATTTCTGGTATTTCTGTTTTAAGTTGTACTCAGAACTGCACTGACCATAATATAATTCAGATCTTTCGGTTTCTTGCGACTTTACAAAACGTGCTCCTTAGAGCGCTTTGGTCAATTTTGTGCTCCGTTCGTGTATAAATAGAGGTTCATATTTGCAGTGAACACGATATTCAACCAATTAACTAATCCCGATGAACAAAGACGTCTCGTTACTTGTCTACGGGGCGCGAGATTAGTGCTTTTGTTTGCAGTTATCATTATGCCAACACCTATAGCCTAGAAGATAATGTTTAAATCTTGCCTTGGAGCAATGCCGTTTTTAAAATCGTCCAAAACGCATATTATTATAGCGACCTTTTTTCTTCTTCTTCTTCTTTTTTTTAACTAATAGCCAATTAATCACTAATGATAACTCTGCAGACATCACCGCCTTTTAACTGTACACATTAATGTTTAATGTAAGACAGTAGTGGTGTGCCCACTGGAGAGAAGGCCATTAAGCGCTAAGCCCCAGGATAAACAGACAATTAGGCCAAATGAATTAACTTGTTTGTGGCATTAATTACACGCTTTGTGCAAACAAAAAGCCTTGTGAAAGAATGTTATTTGACTCAGGCCTAACAAGCCGATCTTGTTTCCTCCTGACATTTTATCTTGATAAAGAGACAAAATAATTAATAGCCTAATAATTACACAGAACACGCATTGTGTCGTAGGCTAATAAAAATAGCCTACGTAAAGTGTCAAAAAAGTTAACGTATCATAACAGTTACCAATTGAACACACACAGTTTATATCCTTAATAAATCATTTTAAAATGATATAATTTTAAAGTAGCCAACGTTTCTTGAGGATCACAAATAGATTATTTGAACGCCCGTCAACTGTAAACTAATTTGTTTTTTCACGTATTTAATTAAATAATTTCCTCACTCCGTCTACGTTTTATAAATATTTTGTAATATATGTGTTATTTATTTGTTGACTGCTCGCCAACTTTCACACCCGTTCACGGAAGCAAAGCCTTCTCGCACTAATATAGCAATATTCCACCTATTAATCCTCCTACCGTCGAGTGAACTGGCGCACCATTCGCCTGCTTGAAAACATCCCGCAGTGAGTGGCCGGTTCTGATTGGAGCGACGATAAAACCCTGCGCGCGAAGCAAATGTGCAAAAGGGCAGCGCGCACTGGCTAATGACGGGCAAGCTTGACAGTGATTGGCAGGGCTGCCATGACAACCACAGCACGGCTCAAGGAAGACCAATAGAAAAGCGAAACAAAATGTTTCACCGTTGCACTCGAAGTTGATTAAGGGTAGATATTACGCGTTCGGTGGCACTGCAGCGATAGCAGCGCGAACACGACGTCGGTTTTGCCGTCTTTTCCCGTCTGTTTGGCTCTGCCCGGCGACTCCATGGTGTTCAGGTCTCCTTTAGAGCTTTATCCCTCGCATCTTTTCTTGCCCAATTTCGCGGATCGCCCTCTGCTTCTAGCGGGCAGCATTCCCAGAGCGAGGTCCCCGGAGGACTTACCGATGTTTCAGCTGCCCACTCTAAACTTCTCGGCGGAACAGGTGGCCAGCGTGTGCGAGACGCTGGAGGAAACCGGGGACATCGAGAGACTCGGACGTTTCCTTTGGTCCTTGCCCGTGGCACCCGGAGCCTGCGATGCCATCAACAAGCACGAGTCCATCCAGCGAGCCCGAGCGGTGGTCGCGTATCACACAGGAAGCTTCCGTGAATTGTATCACATTCTGGAAACCCACAAGTTCACTAAAGACTCTCATGGAAAGCTGCAAGCGATGTGGCTCGAGGCGCACTACCAAGAGGCAGAGAAGCTGCGCGGTCGTCCCCTAGGACCCGTTGATAAATACCGGGTGCGCAAGAAGTTCCCCTTGCCACGGACCATCTGGGATGGCGAACAGAAGACGCACTGTTTCAAGGAACGGACTCGCGGCTTGTTGAGGGAGTGGTACCTACAGGATCCTTACCCCAATCCGAGCAAGAAAAGGGAACTGGCACAAGCCACTGGACTGACTCCCACTCAAGTGGGCAATTGGTTTAAAAATCGGAGGCAAAGAGACAGGGCGGCAGCTGCCAAAAACAGGTCAGTTTAATGGTTTCAACTGAAAGCGGGGAGGAAATTAAACGAATACTTGTGTAGATATAAAGAAAATAAGTGGTAAAAAAGGCATAAGCTGTCACTAAATCTGAATGAAAGAAACTGAGCACTTTTTTTATTATTTAGGCAATATGGATAAACAAACGCAGCAGTTTTCTTTTTTTTTGTAACATAATGAATTCAGCCAAACTCTGAGACTGAATTGTTAGCTTTGGAAAACGTGAAAATAAAACAATGAGAGTCAATATGTAAATCTTAGTTAATTAAGAAAAAAAAAAAAAAAAGGAAAATAATCAGTGAAGCAACAGAAATATTTGACTTTTCGTTATGATTGTTTTTATTTTTTTCCCAGACATTTAATTTCTTCCTCATTTGTGAATAAACACATTTCATAGAAATATTAAAATATAAGTTAATATAAATGGTATAATATACAATTTATATATATATATATATATATATATATATATATATATATATATATATATATATATATATATATATATATATATAACGTTTTTGAAACATGTATTTGGCAGTTTATTGCTATATAGTTTTATGTAATTGCAAAATAAATTAATACCAATATATAAAATAAATACCAAAATACAGACAATAAATTGATATAATCAAACAAGGCTTCATGTATCAACTTAATTTATAAAATGTCATTAAAGATGTCTATAGAGTTCATAAGCAGTTCAGTTCTCAAATAACAAAATTAAAAATGAATATAAATGACCACTTCATAAACATAAACAAATATAAACCACCTTGTTTAATCAGTGACTTGTGTAATTACATTTCTTTTTACTCTTTATTGGTGTGATCCTCTCACATTTCCTTGATCAAAATTGGTGTTTGTTATTATTAGAGACCGTAACACGTCGAATACTTCAATCTCTGATGTATGTACTGAAAAATCATGTTGCATAAATAATCTTAGTTTCTAAATACTTGTTTTTTAGGCTTCAGCATCACGGACTGGGTCAAAGCGGCCTGCGCTCCATGTCAGAGTCGGGGTGCACACCGCACAGCTCGGCCGAGTCCCCGTGCGCGGCGGCCAGTCCCACCACCAGCGTCTCCAGTATGAATGAACGAGGCGACGGCGGGACCATCCTCTCAGTTACAGACAGTGATTCTGATTTCGATGTATGATGCACCGTCAGACAAATATGGAACATTTTTGCCCAGAGAAAAATGAACTTGTGAGAAAATTTGGGCAACATGAGGACCGGCCATTTTGCCACCTTGTGTTTGACAATAGCATGCTGTTTTTCCAGCGCTTCAACGGACTGACGCCCTTTCCTTTCATTTCCAAGGCCTATACGACCATTTTGCATGTTCATTTGTGAATATTTTGCATTTTTAAAAGGCATTTATGAAGTGGAGTCTGAGAAAGTAGAACTCGATGCTCAAAGAAATGAGTGAACCCGGAGAGGCAATTTTGTTATTTTGTGTTTATCAGACAATCGTTCAAGTCAAAAGCACCTTTATCCCCCATCGTCTTTTACGCGGCAGCAGATGTTCATACTAATTTTATCTCGAGATTTATATTGAATTGTCCATGTCTTATTCAAAGTTTTCCTTAGGTCTAGGCTTGTCTAGATATGCTTGTATGATATCGCAATTACTCCACTCTCTTTCCTGCAAATTTCTTTATGTTGTGTCCATAAATCGTGAGTAACTGTCTGTTAAGTGCTTGGAGATTTTAAGTGTCTATTCATTCTGCTCGTTTTTATACTGTAAATGGGTTAATGGCGCTGAAAACACAGTGTTATGGGTCACTTTTATGCAAATAAATATAATTTAATATAACGACTATCAGAGTATATTATTTGTTTGTTTAACGAGTTGATACATCAGAAAATACAGAAAAATCTATATTTTATATTCTGTACATTAATGTACACTTGTTCAATTTTATTTCAGGAGTGTTAATCGTTTGTCTTACGTAAGCTACCGAGTGAAGAACATAATTTAAAAAAACGAGGTGAAGAATGAGTTCTTTTATTTGTTTAATTTTAAAAACGTGTACCTATTTTTCTTACTAGGCTATTATTATTATTATTTATATTTGTATTATTATTGCGCAAACGGTTTTGAAATAACATGGATTTTATTTCCAGTCGTAAATCGAATGGGAAAGTGGCTTACAGCTTTCGTGTTGCCAGTGATTTTGCCTTTGTTGTTTTTTTTTTTTTTAATAATCGATAATTGTTGGAAATGCTTTAGGTAGAGAGCAATAAAAATGATTCGCAGAACAATAGTAAACCATAATACATTTGTGTAGGCTAACACCCGCTTATAACTGGTATTAATGTAGGTTTGTTTTATAGTAGTAGCCTACATATATATATATATATATATATATATATATATATATATATATATATATATATATATATATATATATATATATATATAGCCTTTTTTGTAAAAAAACTAACTTATTCTTACATCAGGCCATCTTCTAAGTCTACTGCAACCACATAACTTAGGCTGCATATTATTCAGAAAGGACTCACTGTTATCATCACCTCAATGTTCAAACGCCATTTCTCTGCCTAATAGTGCCATCATTCAATTCCAGTCTTCTCTCTTACTACGACCATACGGGTAAATAACAAGAGGATGGTTTGTTTGTAGTTTCCTAATAGCATTCCATATAAGAGAAAGAATGTCGTTTACTGTGAGAGGATTTCTGTTCCCTCTTCTCCCCTTTGATTTGATCGCTTAACTGAGCACAACTTTTATTCGTGTTTATTCACGCGGCAGTTCCCCTTGACCTGGATTCATTGTGCCGCGTGGAGCTGCGCTATCAAATAAACGCGACGCACCTCTTTAGCACACCAGAAGTGCAGTTTAGTGCAGTTTCAAGGTTTATAAGGCTATAAACCTAACATGTTAATAGTGAGGTAAATGTAGTGAAAATCGACGGTGTTAGGCCTACCTGTAGCCTAAAGCTGCTTCACAATTTTTGGTTAATTTGATTTAATAGCCTGTTAAATGAATCAGTTAACGAACCAACCGATGTTGAAAAAAAGGCTTTTTCAGGCTGAATATACGCGTTTTTAAACATCCTTTCACCACTCAAGTCACAAGCTCGCCAACAGAAGCTGCTTTAGCCCGAAGACGCAGCAATAGCAACAGTAACGTTACACCGATCGGGCGACTTCCGTTTAGATCAGTATCAGACGGTAAGTCTACAAAACTTAAGTAGCCCTTGTCATTATCACTCATTGTAGATGTACATAGACCTACCACAACACATGTAATACGGCCTACCTAAAACTGAAGTGTTTTGTTTACAATCTCTTTAAAATAGGTGACAGTTGGCGTCGCAAACAGAATATCGGCTATTTGCGCCCGACTGAGGAACCTCAACAAATTAAGAATGAAAAACGAAAATATAAAAACACATTTTATAATCCGCACACTGGCATGAGAGTCAACGCCTGTAACAAACTGCAACTGCATTATGGGATCGCGGCCTCTCCGCACAGTGCAGCTGCTCGGCGAAAGAACATTTTGGTGCTGATAAAACAAGTATTAAGCTACTACTTTTTGTGACAGCTTTGCGTACCTCGATGAAGCACTTGTGTTTTATGTAGTGATAGGCCTATTCTTAATCATTAGGTAAATGTTTGCTCAGCTCTTCATCCCAAACATTCTCAGCTGCACACACAGACGTTACACGGCTGACACTTGAACAATTGAAACTGCAAGTGAAACAATTTATTCTATTGTGAATTTGTTAGCAACAATCAAAAGAAACTGTTTAAACGAGGTGTAAAGCTTTACTGGGTACATAAATCGATAGACATGTCGTGAATTTGCCTTAGAAAGCCTCTAGGCTACATCCTATTCCTGTGCTTATGTCGCCATCATGTGGTGAATATTAGATAAAACAATCTAAAAAGGGAAGCTGTCAAAATGTTAATCCTAGGCCTACTTAATTATTCAGTTTCTGTGTTTATTTACATGATTTAAAAAGACTGTAGGCTATATTTAATTTAGGCTATCTATGTTATACATTATTATTCAAGTAGCTATAGTACACGTTAAATACATATGGCTACCTACTGTCTTTATTAATCATGTAAATAAACACAGAAACTGGATAATTATCTATTTTGTGCACTATGCCTGCTTTGAAACAATCTCTATTTTACAAAGCACTATATATATAAATAAAGGGGTCTATTTACATAGTTATAACAAACGATGTTGAAACTTTGGCACCACATTATTTTACTTAAAACATATATTTTACAAAACATATATAGTCCATATAGCCTTGAAAAAAAAAAAAAAATGTAGTCTATCGTTTGTAATGCCACATGTGGGCATTTTTAAGAAAAAAAAAAAAAAAAATATATATATATATATATATATATATATATATATATATATATATATATATATATATATATATATATATATATATGATTTAATATAATATAATACTATAAAGCATTTATAGCTTAAAACACCATTTTTGTTAATGTCCCACACCTGTGGTCTCAATGTTGAGATACATAAAATAAGCTAATTTATTACTTGCAATTTGACATTATTTCAAATGGAATTGTTTAATATACAGATTCATTTACAGCATCTAAAAATTCTTTGTATTATTTACTGATAATTTTTATGATTTTTTTTAACTAAATGTGCCTGTCCCACAATTTTGAGTCCTTACCACAAAAAAAACGCTTTTATTATGAAATTTTATCAAATACAAACATGTCTAGTTTCTATGGAACCAGAAATTATCACTTGAGCACATTGCTGACAGACTGGGCCACCACTACCTCACTCACAAGATACCAAAATAAAAAAGGTAAACATCATCTTTTCTGCTCTAGTATTTATTGTGCGTCTTTACCATTCAGCTTAATAATTGTGTATTTTGAAATACATTTTAAAAATAAATGTATATTACTGTTGAATTCATGTATATTAAGATGCTAAGAGTCAAAACTAATGTAGTAGGCCTTGTTTGCTGCCAATTAACTAAAATATTAGCAAAAATGTCATTACCGCAACATGTCTTTACCGCAGCAAATTAATGAGATTACTTCTCAGTCTGAAATGAGAAATAATTGGGTATGGTACAAAAATGTAATGTTGTGGTAAGATGCTGTTAGTGTTATTGGTTTGTGTTAGTTTAGTATATTACTAATGTTCGTGCAACATCAACTTTAGGAAACAATATTTTGAAGCAGTTAAAAGAGTTGATTAAAAGAGTTATTTACTGCAAAACTGCTACTATCTTTTACACATGCAATACCCGTTGTTTTCTGTTTCTTTTATTGTTGTCCTCTACAGTAGCCTGTTTTTGATTTCATGGCACTTTAACATCGTGTTCTTACCAACACAAGATGTCATTACCGCAGCACTGCTCTATTTCTCATTTTCATTTGCAAATAAAATATTTTAACACTTGATTTACACATTGAAATTGCAATGTTATATTTTGTGTGTATGGAAACAATTGACATCTAAGGTGACATCTAAAATTTTACATGGCATATAAAAAAACATGAAATTCCTATTTTGTATATTTTTTTATATCAATATTTACAAAACTGCATCAAATTTGAAAAAGCTATTTAAATATATTAAATTTTTATAGAAATGAATAAAGAAAAATGTATAAAATGAATGTTATTATAACGACAAATAAGGACACTTTTTAAAAAGATGACCCGAAAAACATAAAAATAAACATGTTGTAATAAAAATGTTGTATATATATATATATATATATATATATATATATATATATATATATATATATATATATATATATATATATATATATATATATATATATATATATATATATATATATATATATATATATATATATATATATATATATATATATATATATATATATATATATATATATATATCATGATTTATTCTCATTTAAGATGTTTGTTTTAAGAAATAGTTTATTTAAAGTTATTCAAATAAAATATATAAATATTTTTTCCCTCATGGATGTCTACTTTTCACCTACCTCCATAATTTATGCCTACTTTGATGATGATGATAATAATAGTAACTAATAATTATAGATTATAACTAATAATTATAGAGATATTCTTTATAGTGTAGTGCCTTCACAAGAAAACGTGATATTTTAATATCATTATTATTATTATTTTCCACACAAACTTATAGCAATGAATAAATGCATTTGAATAGGGGATACTATCAACCCATCAACTGTTTGGTTACCGACATTCTTCAAAATATCTTCTTTTGTGTTAGGCAGAAGAAAGAAACTCAAACAACTGGAACAATTAGCATGAGTAAATGATGATTTGGTGAAAAAATGCATCCGTTTAAATCTGCAGTGATCTGCGTACATTTTCTTTTCACTCCTTTCAGAATGTATTTGAGCATTAATATTTCTGAAGCTCCGCTTTGCCAAAGTTATAATAATTTATTTGATTACATGCCAGTAGTTTATTACTTTCAGCGACTCAAAGATGGGGTACAATTTCATTATTAGGCTATTTCAAGTTATTTTCACGCTGAGGAGACTTTCTATAGGCCTACGTGTTGGTTTGGTGAATCGTTATTCCTTTGTATAATAACGTGCAACGATAGTTAAGAATAAGATGATCCCAGTAGTGATTTTCAACTTAACGGGAGCTCAGTAGGTTTAGGCTACTGCTTATAATGTCATGCCATCACCAATAGGGGGCAGTATATGTCTATAATTTCGGCTTCAACAAAAAGTAAACCTAACAAAATAGCGAAAAACCTAAAGTTGCAAAATGGCATGTTCTCTATAAAAAGTAAAAGCCTATTTTATGACATATACTGAATTTCTATTAACGACTTCATTGCTGCCTCCATTATTAAAATCAAAGTTGTGATAAAGATACAATCTGCAGCGATAAGTTTTTCGACCATGCTGAATTTGACTAATGAAATAAAAATAAATTGTAGGCTATAGAATGACGAATTATTGCGAGACCGAAATAAAATTGTTATGAATAAAGATGTGTGAACATGTGCATACCTATATTTTATGCATAGCACTGCACTTATACCAGATTATACAGTTATGCTAAATTGAACATGGACAGTCATATCAACATTTTATCAATAATATTAAGTATGCAAACTGCAAACAAAAAAGAAAATAATGGGGTTATTTAACCAAACTTTACAAAGCGTCATGCAAAAAGACAATCCAAATTAAAGAGTTTTATTTGTTTGTTTGCTAATATTTCCTACTCGATCTGCTATCTACATTGACAAATTGTTCAGCTGCAAGGAGACATCACATTTTGACTTTATTAAATATATATTTTATTAGTTCATTTTATAGCTAGACATATCAAAAACTATCCCTTGTTATACTGAATTGTTACAATAACTTCTGATGGAAACATCGTTCTTGAAGTAGGCCCGTCATCTGGTAGTTCTGGGAATTTTTGGCTAATGTCCTCTACTCTTGACTAATAAATTGTTTGATATATGATAACGAAGCTAGTAATTGTTGGGAAAGTCAAAGAAGATGTGCTTTATTCCTTATGATCCCAGTTCCACCAGGCTGGCCGTCATGGGGTTGAGGAGGCCATCGTGCATGGAGAAGTGATGGTGGCCCTGAGAGTCCGAGCCGCTGACGGGGATGATGGAGGCGCTGGGGCCGGGCGGAGGCGCAAAGCTGTGCAGGGGTGGCAGACCTGAACTGGAGGACATGAGGATGGCTGGGCTCATGGAGGTGTGATCCGGAGTCGCCGCGGGAGATTTGTCATCCTCCGAACTTTCACATAGAGATTTGTTTTCGTTCACGTGAGAGGTCAGTGTGTTGTGGCCGCCTGGATTTGCGCCGTCGTTTTCCCTGTTAGAGCAGATCATTCAAATTCGTTAGCAGGACAGCAAAAACAAAAATAACGGCTTGCACATACAAACACCTGGACTGTGCATAATTAAATCTGGCTTCTAAAATATATGATACTTTTATTTTTCAGCTTTAGGAGGACATTATAGACATATTTCAAGTTTCAAGCAAAAGCTCTATTTATATATAAATGAATTATATTTATGAACTATATAGAACAATTATTGCACAGTAATTAGGCCTATATATGATTGTGACAAGTCCGTCTTGAATAAGCACCTTTGGCTCCGTTTATCGATCTGAGTTGGGATCATTTTGGTTTTCAAATTACACATTTAAATACACAAGACTATAAGCAATTAATAGTAAATATCCGTATCTATATTTTAATATTATACTATAATATGGACAATATATGAATAGGCTATTATTTGTTTTTAGTTTTACTATATATATATATATATATATATATATATATATATATATATATATATATATATATATATATATATATATATATATACTATAAATATATATGTCGGCCTATAGTTATTTTGTGTAGTCAAAGAATCACTTCATTGATTAAAAAGACAGGTGGGAAAACACAGCATCAACTGTAATGCACTGATGTCATCAGATTAAGAACTTTTATCAAATGTTCTATTTGCGGTTATATAGGCATACTTTCTAAAAGCCCAGTTGTTTTTAATTCTTTGACATTCAACTTGCTTATTGATTTTCTGTCTTTATTATGCTATTTTCTCTCTCTCTCTCTCTCTCTCTCTCTCTCTCTCTCTCTCTCTCTCTCTCTCTCTCTCTCTCTCTCTCTCTCTCTCTCGGACACTAATACATGTAATTACTTTAGAAATGGTCATTATATGGCCATTGCCATTTTGTATATTATTGGCCAGAAAGATAACAGCTTGTCTAAAGTCTTAAGAGTAATAATTCTTCCTACCTTTCCTTTGCTTCTGCGGCACGATCCCTCTGCCTTCTGTTCTTGAACCAGTTGCTGACCTGCGTCGTGGTGAGGCCCGTGGCCTCGGCCAGTTCTCTCTTCTCTCTCGGGGAAGGATAGGGGTTGTGAGTGTACCACTCTTTAAGCACACACCGGCTCTTCTCCTTAAAACAGTAGCTCGTCTCCTCTCCATCCCAAATGGTGCGAGGCAGCGGGAACTTTCTGCGCACGCGGTACTTTCCCACTGCGCCCAGGGGACGACCGCGCAATTTCTCCGCTTCGATGTAGTGAGCTTTCAGCCAAAGTTGTTGCAGTTTAGGGTGGTTGTGCGGAGAAAACTGGTGACTCTCTAATACTTTATAGAGCTCCCTGAAGTTGCCTCGGTGGAAAGCAACCACAGCTTTCGCTTTCAATACGCTCTCATTTTTGTGGAGGTGCTCACAAGCAGGTAAGGACCACAGAAAGCGTCCGAGACGTTCGATACTCCCACCTTGCTGAAGGACCTCGCAAACGCAGGCAACCTGCTCTTGTGTAAATCCAAAAGTTGGTGGCATAGACATAGTTGAGGGCAATGGGATACTTTATGCCCTGTGCGTATCTCACCCACTCTTAATGTAGGTGTTTAAGGTGATATCCACTTTGGAAACTCAAGCAATAAAGCTCCCCCAGTTGAAGAATTTCAGTTCTTGATGTACATTTTCCATGGGAAAAAGTCCAAAGTAGAAACAAAAGAAAAACTAACAGTTTGAGACAGCGTCTCGCGTTGCTCAATCACATTAGTTGTAATATCATGACGCGCTAATCATCCTTACGCGCTCTCGTTGTGCGCAATAGATTGTTTCCTCGACTGCCCTTAGATATCAGCCCGCCCTCTGGTTATCATATCTCTTACAGACTCGCTAGTGTGTAAGGACGGCTAGCGCATCCTCCTGGGGAATCATACGGGCAAGTGTGGAGAGAAGTTGTGTAGGAGAAACTGACCCTGCCTCTTGGATATAGAGTGGCACTTGGATGTCATGCACCTCGGGGGAAGGAGTGCGCGCAACACACTCCAAAAACAGACACCGCTGTGCTCTATTATAATCACAAAATAAAGGGAAATCTAGCTATAGCTACAGTGACATGTTTTTGTTATTGTTAACAAAAAGTTTTGTGGGGAAACTTCTGCCCTTTTGACATACTGTAGTTTCACTTCACCATCACTTGTTTGAAAATGCATAGGCGACACATGAATACTGCATTCACGTCATTTTCAAAACTAATACGGAATCTTAAAATATTAAAATTGGATGTGCAAAGTTGCAAATATAAACATAAAGTACAAATGGGAAACATAAAGCAAATCTGAGAAACCCGTTTAAATATCTCTTCGAATTATTTTATTAGTAATGGATGACGGGCACCAGAGGTTTGCTGGATTGATGTTTGTGACGAGAAGTCTCTGGTGTCGTGTATCTGACGAGTTATTTTGGAATGTAACGCGACTCCAGCGTACTTTTTCATATGGACATTGTAATTCTAGCATTTGGTTCCAGAGGGACACAGATATTTAGCAAATCCGTTTTATGGAGAGCTAATATATTCAGCTCTCACCGAGTCATGAAAATAATTTGATGTTAGTTTGCATATGAAAGCAAAACATTTTAGGTCTTTTTAGATCGAATATGCTGCTCAGTGGTATTAATATATTTTATTGCATTACAAAATATAGTAGTCATAAAACTATTACGGTAATATTAAATGGAATGCACATCTTAAAATATAATGGTTCTTCACTGGTTATTTTAAGTTTCAGCAACAAAATAAAAACACAATTTTAAGCTGTATTCATTCTTTGGAGATTAAAAACAGCTTTTTCGTTATAGGTTCTTCAGATCAGTGTTAGAATAAACGGTTCATTTTTGGTTGATTTGAACCTTAATTCTAAGATCTTTTAAGAAAAAAAATGTCAGAAGCAGAAAAAGTAACCACATAACTTTATGCATTCAGAAACAGTGGTCACGTATTTCCCTTTGAATTTGCATTGCATGTTTCACGTTTGCATTGTGGCATATTGTATTACGTATTTTACTTGTCTTCTTGTAAAAAAGTCCACACCCATCTCAATAGCCCGCCGACACACATGCTCATTCTCACACACGTGTACACACAGACGTAAAGGGTTGAGTTTTCAGTAAAAGGACCTGATTGATTATACATGGCTGGGATCATTTTCCAGTGAAGGGGAGGAGGTGTCTGAGCAGCCGTTAGCCAGTCTGAGACCTCCCGAGGGCAGCCGCAGCAGCAGAGCTGGGCGATGGTGGACGTTCAGTAAGTGCCGTCAGCTCACACCACGACCGAAGGAGTCAGTTCAAGTCCATTTTGAAAGCCATTCTTTATTCAAGGGAGCTGCTTCACGCTAGCTTTGCTGTGTCATTCTAAACCCTGCGTCAGAGACAGTGAGCCGAGCTTGGCTGCTGTCTGGGGCTTCAGCCTCTGACCTTGATGATGGAGAAGTGAGGAGATGATGGAGACAATGTTCGCCTGCAAATGCCTAGTTTACTCTTTAATGCATGCATTATTGTGCAAAGTAATTTCCCAAAGATAGTTTACCCAAAAATGAAACTTCTGTCATCTGCAACACTTTTATGTCGTTCCAAACCTGTACGACTTTCTGCAGAACACAAATAAAAGACATGATGAAGAACGTTTCAACTGTTTTTCTCTATACTATGAAAGTAAATGGGACCAAAACAACAAAGGACGCCAGTGACTTTCACTGTATGAACAAAATGATATTTTTCAAAATCTTCATTGTGTTCTGCATGAAAGTCATACAGGTTTGGAACAACACCAATTAAAGTAAATACTGATAAACTTTCCTTTTTTGGGGTGGGCTATCCCTTTAAAAGTGAATCATAGTAGCTATTGTAGTACATAGTAGCCAAAAATGAAATGTTGTCATCATTTACTCACCCCCATGTCATTACTGTATTACATCCTTTTTGTCAGCAAAAAAACAAAAGATACTTCGAAGAATGTTTCAACTGTTTTTGTCCGTACGAGGAAAGTAAATTAAATTTAAAGTACATTTTTCAAAGTCTTCTTTTGTGTTCTGCAGAAGAAAATTTTTGGGTGGACTAAGAAGGCCTAATATGGAATCATAAAAACCAAACATTGACCCTCATGTCATTCCAAACATATGACATTATTTCTTCTGCAGAACACACAAGAAGTTTTGAAGGATGTTTGGTAACCAAACCATTTTGATTACCATTCACTTCCATTGTATGGACAAAAAAAACAACTCAAAGAGACATTTCTCAAAAGATCTTCTGTCATATTCCAAACCCCCAAACATTTTAATTTGTTTATATGTAATAGTGAAACCAGCTGACATTTTCTGATATATCCACCTTTTTTATCGTCCTCTTTTATTAAAAAATAAAATAAAAAATGACTGTGTATTAAACGTTCACACTTCTCATTTGAAAGAACTCTTGTTGAGTTACAGTAAAAGCATTTTACACTCTGATTCGGCATCCAAGGAAATGCACATCACCACCTGGACCGAAAGAGGAAGAAAGGGCAATCCAAGCAGGTCTCTGGACACACCTGCACCTGTCTAATGTTTCATGGGCCATGAGTGAGAAAGAGGTCTGCTAATCTGCCCACGCGGCTGGGCAGCATTCGTTTTTCCTGGAGGCCCGTTGCTGACCATGCTGTGGCCTAAGCCTTTTTCTTTATTCAAATCAAGGCAGTTGTGTAGGGGGCCATGGGCAGAGACACCCAACACCCAGCAATCACACTGTCCTCCACTCACAGCGCACACTCTAAATGATTAATGAAGCTGGCTCACCTTCCCTCTCAGGAGGGACGCGAAACCTGATAGCGCCGGGAGAGGCTGCGCTCAGCTGCGTGCATGTGTGTGTGTGTGTGTGTTTATGAGTGAGAGCACTAGGAGAAGACGTGCAGGGCCATACGTTTCGTCAGTGTTGTCTGACGGTTGACGCAGAGAGAATTCACAGTAGTGTACCAGTGACAATTTTATAGAAGATGCTGACTGGCTAGAAGCAACATTTGACTGCATTCACATGATAGTTCATATTAATGTCCCACCACCACGTGCATCATTTCAAGCTTTAACACATAATCAGAGTATTGCGCCATTATCTAAGATGCTAAATCATGTCAGTGCTTGTTCTCTTTCTCTCTCACACACTCTCCTTCTCTTGTCCTCTTGTGTGTTGGCCCCCTGGGTGATCGAGTTTCAGCCCTCTGTCCTCCTGGCAGGCAGAGGGATTAAATGTTCATGCATAGGGAAGTGACACCACCAGTGTCTGGGCAGGAACATGCTTCTCAGACTGTAATCAAAGCACTATCTTTCATTCTCCCTCTCTCTATCTCATTTACTCACTCTTATATTTTCTTACTGTTTCATATGCTCGTTTTGGATACGTTTCTGAAAGTTTTTTTTTTTTAGCAATAAAAGTGTTTCCTGTCAAAAGATATAATCTCTGGTGTAAGTATATTTGCTAATCCATACCAATTACAGTAATGTTGTTATGGTGTGTAATGTGTTGAAACACCTGTGACATATAAATCTAACTTTGTCACAGATCTTATTAACAGCTGATCCTCCGAATTCCCAAGTGTTTTATTGGGAATGTTGGCTTATAGCAGATGAGTAGCCTAGTCAGAAACGACTCCCCTAATGTTTCATATACATTTGAGGAATGTGTCCATATGTGCAGGATAGAGTGAGCATTGTACATTTTCCAGAACAGCATACTGAGTCCTGTATAAGTGTCACTGTAAAGTTTTCTGTAAATGGGTTGATGAGATGGCACTCCCCTTCAATGTATTCCAAAATACATACAGTTGATTGCAGTCTAGATTTCTTCTATGTTGAGCATGTTTGTTTCTTCTTCTGCCCTGAAAGTGTCTGTGACCGTGTCCGAAATCACATACACTCTTGAATAGGTACTTATTTTGAATAAGTAATTACTATGTTCTAAATAGTATGAATGTGTGTAGCATGAATGTAATCTGGACATACTACAGTCGCCATGTTGTCATTATCATGTGACCCTACTAGCTAAAAATTGCTAAAAACTACTAGCTAAAAATCAAACAGATTGATATGAACTTTTTTTCCCACTAGCCACTGTGGCTAGTGGTTTTCCAAAGTTACTAGCCACTCAGCATTTTCACTGGCCACATTTTTGACATCGATACCATGGGGAAAACAGCCATGTAGATATTTTTAATATTATCTCATGGTTTGGTAGCAGATATATTAGGCTGCTGTCACTTTAAGACCTGACACACACAGATCCATTATACTGTTAAAAATTAGTTTTCTTTCTCTTTACGTTTATTTAAAACATAACTGACCCTTTTCACATTTCCGGGTGTGGCAAACAGGACGAGGCCGAGGGACCATGAGAACGAGGCGAGGCCGGTGGTGAGTGGTAATGAGCTCCACCTGCGTGCCGCACCGGTCTCGTGTCTCATGGACGAGCTTGGGCGCATCTGTCTCATCCTCCTTTTATGCGCCCTTGGCCTTGTCCTGCTTGCCACATAGGGTTTCTTAGAAGTGGAAGATGTCATAGTTGGGTAAACTTCTTTAGCGGTAAATGAAAGACTACATTTGTATATTTGTCCCATTTGCTCAAATAGCAAAATAAAAACTCCACAATAGTGTTTTCACAACTTTCAATTAGAGGAAAAAATAGAAAGAGATTGATAACAGTTATCAGGGAATTTACCGGAAATGTGAAAAGGGTCAGTTAGCAAGCTAGCCAATTGCAGTCATGCAATACCAGAAAAGTAATGTGATTGGCTGTGGTCACTATAATGGTGGCATCAGCGCCAAGCTTCAGACATGTCCTCCGTCAAGCGTCAACACTGATGTATTTGCTACACAAGTAAATATATATATTGCTACATTTTTAAACTATTTATATTTAAATATTATATTTTATATTTAAAAATGTATTTGTCCTAATGATATTGAAAACATATTGCTATGTTATATTCAGTGTTGGGGTAACTCATTACAAGTACCTTGAGTTACGTAATCAGATTACTTTTTCAAGTAACTAGTAAAGTAATGCATTACTTTTAAAATTTACAACAAAATATCTGTTACTTTTTCAAATAAGTAACGCAAGTTACTTTGTTTTCCCATTTATTGACTGACAGCTCTCTTGTCCCAATGTTGAGACAAATCGTAATTGTGGAGTCATTGTGTGTAAACAAGATGGTTATTGTAGTTATAGACTAAATGTGAGCATGGATTTACTAATCTCATTTGCACAAAAAAAAGAGAAAAACTATTCAGTATTCCTCAAAATTAATAAAATCTGTGAAATGCAAAATCAGAATACTATGAAAAGCTCTAATAATTAAATATGTTAAATAAATAAAATATTTGTATGCATTCAATCCCAGTGTACTTGCTGCTGACCTTTAATGATTCAGTTAAACCAGTTAACCAGTTCTGAACCAGGTTTTCAGTTAAAAGATTACTTTAGATTTTTTGTTTTTATTGGTGAAGTGTTACCTGAGGCTTATTATTTCACTTTTGGTTTGAAAGGGTCTTTACATTTGCTCAAAAATATCTTTTTTGTTATATATATAAAACAAGCCCAGCCAAGGTGAAAAGAAAAAAAAACATGCAAAAGTAATGTAAAGCATTACGCTTCTTAAAATATAACTAAGTAATGCAATTAGTTACTTTTTAAAGGAGTAACACAATATTGTAATGCATTATTTTTCAAAGTAACTTTCCCCAACACTGGTTATATTGAAATAAATGCAATTTATGAAATGCATTGCTGTCTAATTAAAAATAAAGAGACAAAATTATGTATATTTAACTTTAATATATATGTCTATTTTAATATAGTATATTGAATAATACTTCCATAAAGAGACATTTAAAGACTGTATCACTGTATCTACATGAACCTTTGCTTTGAACCCTGATAATCACCACTTGCAACTATATTTTTATTTGAATTCTGAATTAAAATTAATTTTCATATTTTTTGAGAGTGTAAGGGTGATAAAACTGTCCTGATATTATATTAAATGAAAAGCCTCATTAAAAGAATACATTCTTGAAAATAAAACTTTATTAAGTAGTAATAAGCTTTTGTTTATATTTTAAGAAATGTGAAGAGGCTTCTTGAGTTAGAAAAAAAATGTAGGGTGGGACTTGATTTTGTCTATCGGGAATTGATAGGATCGTTGTCATTTGCTAATTGCTGCGATCGTTTCATGTGAAATGAGATTGAAAGGGAAGGGATTGAAACTTGTCTGGCTGTCAGACAACCTTGTTGCCAAGCCCTTGTGTCGGCATAGGCCTACACATCAGAGAAGAGATGTCATTGGAGAGGGGACGTTAATGTTTTTGAGATTATAAGGACACATAAATGATGAAAAAAAAAAAAAAAAAAAAGTGTTCAGGGATAAATCATTCATAATAAATACTGTAATATTCCATTAAAATAAGATTTGTCAATTTTGATTTCATGGTGACTAATAAAAGAGAGTTTAACTAAACACTTCACTGCTTTTAATATATTTCAGACTTTTAGATGCCAAATGAAATGGGTACAACCATCAAACTTATGTTGTCGAAACAACAGGCCAATAATAAATAAATGAAAAGGAAATGATATCATAGAGGACCAGTGTAGACCCTCTTTATAGTGTGTCTGTTGCGATCATGTTCTATTTAGGTTCATTGTCATGTTCTGTAGTTTGCCGGAGTTCTCATTCATTTGTTATCCGATTAGTTCACACCTGTTCCCTGTTCCATTGATTATCATTCCATGTGTAAAGAAGCCCTCAGTTTTCCTCAGTACATGGTCTTGCATTAATATTTTGGTAAATGTGTTGTGTTCTCACTCTCTGTGATTATTAAATATTGTGTTTCTTAGGTCATTCTGCGTCATGCATCTCTTTGTTGGATTATCTAGGCGCTAACTCGTGACAGAACGCAGAACCTCAAGAAAGGATTAAACGAAGATGGCTTTACCTGCCTGTCCATCTCCTCCTACTACAACAGAAGCGCTGCATCGAGGATCACACAAGGGATTTACTAGATCTGGCGTGCCTCACTCACTATTCCGACTGCTCACTCTGTGTATTTTACAACACAAACCTTAACGAGCAGTCAAAGGCATGCCTGCCTGTGGAAGGTCCTCAAAGGATCTTTGCAGAATATGTGGAGTGGGTCCTGGTACAGTGTGGTTCTCCACTCACTGTGTACATCATGGACGAGGACAAAGCCAGCCCCACTCCAGACCCAGAGCCCAGCATGCATTTAGCCATGCCCGCCATGAGCCAACCACTGACTCGGAGCCCAATCCCACCATAAAGATCGAGCTTGAGTGATTGCCAGAGGCCACATTCATCCCAGAAACAGAGCCCATTGCAGAGTCTAAACAGGTGTGTCACAGAGGGCATATTAATGGAGTTTGTTAGTATGGTTTGGAGCCCCACCCTCACTCCCATCGCTGAGGTGCATATACAAAGCTGGGCCTCAACGGAATTGTTATATGATGAGCTGGATTATTAAATGTTTCTTAAATCTTTTTTCTCTGCTGGTTCAGCCCAGTCACAAGTCATCTTTGTCTCTGCTGATTAAGCTCAGTTCATAGCTGTCTACATCTCAGCTAGTTCAGCCCGACCTCAAGTCTCCCAGTCTCCCTCATGTCACCCAGCTCCAAGTATCTTTCATCACCATTGGCTCTGCCCAGTTCCAAATCTCCTTTGTCACAGATGGTCCCACCCAGCCTCCCTCTCCTCCTCCTCTGCCAAAGCCACCCATTTCCTCTGCCTCGTCTCTACTGTCTCCCTTCTGCCTCTCAGCTCCTCCAGTAATTCTGCCATGCTGCTCGGATCTGCCTGGGGCTTCCCAGTCATCAATTTCGCCTTGGCCTGTGGATCCCTCAGCTCCATTTCAAGCCTCAGAGCCCCCAAACTCAACCTTCCAACCCATCGGCTCCATCTTGGCTCAATGTTCCCTCAGCTGCACCATGGTCTGTCATCCAATCAGGCTCTGCCAGGCTCCCTCATTCTTCTGGCTCTACATTGGTCAATCATTGCTCTGGCTCTGCATCAGACTTCTGAGTTGTCAGCTGTGCCTCATCCCTCCAATCTTCGTATACTCCCTGGCTCCTTCCTCCATCTCCACCGTTGTGTTTCCCTCTGCCAGATCCTGAGTCTCATCATTCTTTGTCTACTCATCCTTTTCCGGAACCCCCTCCCTCCTGCACTTTCACAATCATGTTCTGTTTAGATTCATTGTCATGTTCTCATTTTCCCACATTCAAGCAGGCTTGGGTAACCCCACTGCTTATAAAACCCACATTAAATGTCACTTGTAGATAGTTGCTGACCTGTCTCTCTCCTACCATTCATAGTGAAAACACTTGAATGAGTTGTTTTCAACCAAGTTTCATCTTTCCTCTCTCAGTATAACCAGCTGGACATCAACCAATCAGGTTTCCAAAGCAGCCACTCAACTGAGATTGTATGACTGTCAGTCACTGAAGACCTGCAGATTGCTAAAGCTGATTCCAAATCATCAGTTCCCGTCCTCTTGGATCTATCTGCTGCCTTTGGCACTGTGAATCATCAGATCCTTCTGTCCACCCTTTCATCACTGGTATCACGGGGATTCCACTCTACTGGTTTAAATTCTATCTCACAGGTAGGTATTTCAGGGTTGCCTGGAGAGGGGAGCTATCCAAAGCACATCAACTGATCACAGGGGGTTGCTCAGGGTTCAGTTCTTGGACCCCTCCTCTTCTCCATTTACACTCCATTTACACTACTGGCTTCTCCTACAATTGCTATGCTGTTGACACACAGCTCTACCTTTCATTTCAACAAGATGATCCCACAGTAGCTGCATGAATCTCAAGCTGTCTGGTTGACATCTCAGCATGGATGAAAGAACATCACCTGCAGCTCAACCTGGGAAAGACTGAGCTTCTCATCTTCCCTGCCAATCTGACTCTACACCACGATTTCACCATCCAGCTAGGTTCATCATAAATTACCCCATAAAGGTCGGTCAGAATTCTTGGAGTAACCTTTGATGACCAGCTATCCTTCAAATTAGACCACTTTCTAGACTTGACTACTGCAATGCTCTTCTGGCTGGATTTTCATTGTATGCAATCAAACCTCTTCAAATGATTGAGAACACTGCAGCAAGACTTGTCTTCACCGAGCCCAAAAGGGCCCACGTCACGCCTCTCTTCATCTCTCTGCACTGGTTACCACTTGCTGCTTGCATCAAGTTCAAGACATTGACACTTGCTTACAGATCTACCACAGGCTCAGCACCCGCATACTTCCACTCGCTCTTACGAGTCTACATCCCTACCAGACGCTTACGTTCGGTCAATGAGCGACGGCTCGTGGTACCATCACAGAGAGGCACAAAATCTCTCTCCAGAACATTTTCGTTCACTGTTCCTTGCTGGTGGAATGATCTCCCCGCCTTCATCCAGAATGCAGAATCCCTGACAACATTCACAAGACAGCTGAAAACTCATCTCTTCCAGAAAAAAACCCTACTTTTTTATAAAAGGAAAACACTTTCCTTTAATCCCCCCATTGTAGCTTATGACACTCTAAGCAATATCTGAAATCTTGTATTCATCTCCTAGATGAATCGCTTGCGGTATTGCTCAATTGTAAGGTGCTTTGGATAAAAGTATCTGCTAAATTAATAAATGTAAATGTTCAGGTTTTCACTTCCACTGTGGTTTGCCTGAATTCTCATTCATCTGTTGTCATGGTAGTTCCATTGATTATCGTTGAAAGGATATTATGTTTCTTTATAAGGATAGTTTACCCAAAAATGAAAATTATCCCATAATTTACTCGCCCTCAAGCCATCCTAGATGTATACTATCTTCAAATATCATTGCTTTTCCAAGCTTTATAATGGTAGTGAATGGTGGTCCTGTTTTTGAAGTCCAAAAAAGTGTATCCATCCATCATAAAAGTAATAAATACATACAACTTCAGGGGGTTAATAAAGGCCTTCTGAAGCAAAGTGATGGCTTTCTGTAAGAAAAATATCCATATTTAAAACGTTATAGACTAAAATAACTAGCTTCTGGCAGACAGTGTGCGCAAGTCAACTTACGCCAAAGGAGTAACCCCTGAAGCTTAAGAGCAATAAGAGGCCGGAAAAGTTAAATGTACATATAAGGAATTGCTGGAGGACCAATTTGCAACTTATTAGGTCAATTGTCAACATGATTGGGTATAAAAGGAGCCTCTCAGAGTGGCAGTGTCTCTCAGAAGTCAAGATGGGTAGAGGATCACCAATTCCCCCAATGCTGCGGCGAAAAATACTGGAGCGATATCAGAAAGGAGTTTTTCAGAGAAAAATTGCAAAGAGTTTGAAGTTATTATCATCTACAGTGCATAATATCATCCAAAGATTCAGAGAATCTGGAACAATCTCTGTGCGTAAGGGTCAAGGCCGGAAAACCATACTGGATGCCCATGATCTTCGGGCCCTTAGACGGCACTGCATCACATACAGGAATGCTACTGTAATGGAAATCACAACATGGGCTCAGGAATACTTCCAGAAAACATTGTCGGTGAACACAATCCACCGTGCCATTCGCCGTTGTTGGCTAAAACTCTATAGGTCAAAAGAGAAGCCATATCTAAACATGATCCAGAAGCGCAGGCGTTTTCTCTGGGCCAAGGCTCATTCAAAATGGACTGTGGCAAAGTGGAAAACTGTTCTGTGGTCAGACGAATCAAAATTTTAAGTTCTTTTTGGAAAACTGGGACGCCATGTCATACGGACTAAAGAGGACAAGGACAACCCAAGTTGCTATCAACGCTCAGTTCAGAAGCCTGCATCTCTGATGGTATGGGGTTGCATGAGTGCGTGTGGCATGGGCAGCTTACACATCTGGAAAGGCACCATCAATGCTGAAAGGTATATCCAAGTTCCAGAACAACATATGCTCCCATCCAGATGTCGTCTCTTTCAGGGAAGACCTTGCATTTTTCAACATGACAATGCCAGACCACATACTGCATCAATTACAACATCATGGCTGCGTAGAAGAAGGATCCGGGTACTGAAATGGCCAGACTACAGTCCAGATCTTTCACCCATAGAAAACATTTGGTGCATCATAAAGAGGAAGATGAGACAAAGAAGACCTAAGACAGTTGAGCAACTAGAAGCCTGTATTAGACAAGAATGGGACAACATTCCTATTCCTAAACTTGAGCAACTTGTCTCCTCAGTCCCCAGACGTTTGCAGACTGTTATAAAAAGAAGAGGGGATGCCACACAGTGGGAAACATGGCCTTGTCCCAACTTTTTTGAGATGTGTTGATGCCATGAAATTTAAAATCAACTTATTTTTCCCTTAAAATGATACACTTTCTCAGTTTAAACATTTGATATGTCATCTATGTTGTTTTCTGAATAAAATATTGAAATTTGAAACTTCCACATCATTGCATTCTGTTTTTATTCACAATTTGTACAGTGTCCCAACTTTTTGGGAATCGGGTTTGTAGCAATGGCGTGTGGCTGTCATCATTCCACTGTAATTCAATCAGATTTTTCAAGCAATAGATCTTTCGCATACAGTGATTACGGGAAACATATTTTGTAGCCACAAATACAAAGTTTGTTTTATGAAAAGTTTAACATTTCAAAAGAGCAGTCAGAGCCCAAAATCAACAAATTTTTACCATACGCTCTGTCTTTCAATAAAGCCGTCAAGAAAACATACACACTAGTATTAAAGTTAAGCGGGAAGTTAAGCGTTGGTCGCCCCACTCAGAGACCACGCTTCAGGCAGCTCTTGATGACGTTGACTGGGACATGTTCCGAGCGAGTTCAGCTGACGTAAGCGAGTTCACAGACGTGGCGCTTTGCTTCATCAACACGCTTACAGAGCAAGCCACGCAAACAATAACAATAACGTTATTCTCAAATCAGAAACCGTGGGTGGACAATTCAATCCGCGCGGCAGTGAACGCACGCACTGCTGCTTACAACGCCGGTCTCCATTCAGGGAATATGAATGAATACAGATCGTCCTGTTATGCTCTCAGACGAGCAGTTAAAGCCGCAAAACTCCGTTATAAAGACCGAGTGGAGTCTCATTTCCAACTCAACGACTCGCGGCGCATGTGGCAAGGTCTGAGGTCCATCTGCTCCTTTGGATCTAAATCCTCTGCAGAGGCAAGCGTTGATCCGTTGCTCGTGAACGAGTTAAACTCTTTCTATGCTCGCTTTGACTGTAACCGCGTAACGCGACTCCGCCAAGTGGCGCGTTAGAGAAATTACTCAGAGCAGCAACAATCACGTGATCTCTGTCTCGGAGGATGAAGTTCGGAGAGCACTCAAGCGTGTGGACGTTAGGAAAGCTGCCGGGCCGGATGGTATTTCAGGTCGTGTTCTGCGGTCCTGTGCTGATCAGCTCGCCGGGTTGTTTACATCTATCTTTAATGAGTCCCTCGCTACATCTGTGGTCCCCACCTCCTTCAAAAAATCCACCATCATCCCTGTCCCTAAGAACAGTAAACCCTCTTGCCTAAATGACTATCGTCCAGTGGCTCTCACGTCTATAGTCATGAAGGTCTTTGAGAGACTCATTAAAAACACCATTTGCGCCTTCATTCCTGACACTTTGGACCCTCTTCAGTTTGCCTATCGTCCCAATAGATCGACTGAAGATGCCATCTCTCATGTCCTCCACTCCTCCTCACTCACATCGACAGCAAAAGTGGGAACTACGTAAGACTGCTATTTATTGACTATAGCTCAGCCTTTAACACCATAGTTCCCACCAAGCTAACCTCCAAACTCCTGGATCTCGGCCTGAATCCTTCTCTCTGCCACTGGATTGAGGACTTCCTCACTGGCAGGCCTCAGGTGGTGAGAATAGGCCAGTCCACCTCCACCTCCATCACCCTGAGTGTGGGAGCTCCACAGGGCTGTGTCCTGAGCCCCTGCTCTACTCTCTCTACACGCATGACTGTTTGTCCACACACAGCTCCACCTCTATCATCAAATTTGCTGATGATACTGTTGTCCTGGGCCTCATTTCCAACAACAATGAGACGGCATACTTGGACGAGGTGGAGCATCTAACAGCATGGTGCCAGGACAACTGTCTCTCTCTGAATGTTGGCAAGACCAAAGAAATGATTGTGGACTTCAGGAAGAGACAGCAACGGACATACTCCCCCCCTCATGATCAGCGGGTCACCAGTAGAGAGAGTGAGCAGCTTCAAGTACCTGGGAGTAAACATCTCCGAGGACCTGACCTGGACTGCTCACATTCAGACACAGGTGAAAAAGCCAGGCAAAGACTGTACCACCTGCGCCAGCTGAGGAAATTCAGGGTTTCACCAGCTATCCTGAAAACTTTCTATTTAGGAGCGATAGAAAGTGTTTTAACTCAGTGCATCACAGCGTGGTATGGGAACAGCACCAGTCATGACCGCAAAGCCCTGCAAAGAGTCGTGGCGCTTATCCGAGCGTATCTCAGGGTCAGCTCTCCCGTCTCTGCAGGACGTCTACACCAAACGCTGCAAAGGTAGAGCTACCAAGATCATCAAGGACTCTAATCACCCTGCAAACCCTCATTTCACGCTGCTACCATCTGGTAAGCGCTTCCGAAGCCTGATGGCCAAAACTGAGAGACTCAGGAGGAGCTTCTTCCCCAGGCCATCAGACTCCTGAACTCAGTCACTTAACATCACGTGACTTCACGTCAGGATAAACATCGATACACTGACATTGCACTGCACTTTCTGTTCTCGTTGTTACTGTGTAACAACCTGTCATAAACCTGTTTGCACATTATACTCTTTATACATTTGTTAACCACATATTTATAAGTCTACAGTTTACTCACTGCAAAGTCTACTTCAATTATTTTATTCCACTTTATCCTTATTTGTTACCTTTTTCTTCTCTTGACTTGATTATTTATAATTCTACAGATATAGACATATATATATATATATATATATATATATATATATATATATATATATATATATATATATATATATATATATATATATATAGATAGTACTTTTTTTTATATCCTATTTCTATTATAATTTCTTCCTTGTGTTTTTAACTGTGAATTTGCACTGTCCATGGAGCGGACCTGTTTACATTTCACTGCCGGTTGTATATTCTGTATATAACTGTGTATGTGACAAATAAAACTCTTGAATCTCTATAAGATAGAAGGGAGCAAATGATTGATGTCACTCTTCATTCTGTTCTTGCTCACCATTGGACCATTAAGGACCAGTCCAAGCTCAAAGACAGCCTTTTTAAAGTGACCGTAGCCTCCCTGTGTGATATTGTTGTTTGTGACTGTACTCTCAAAGAGCTTCTGCTTGTTCTGATGTTACGAAGAGTGTTCTGTAAATATTTTGTAACCGTCTACCATGCCAGTGAAACCATACACTTGCTACAATGTGGAAAACATTCTGACTACATACTCGTCTTCTGCTTGCCAGAGACTGAAAGCAGATCTTGGAACTCAGGGACAGGAATCAGTCCAGTTGACTGGGTCATCTGACCTGTTCTAAAGGCAGCTGTCCTGCTCGCAAGCCCCTTTCCCCATGCTAAACGGGGGTCAACACGTTTAACCATGAAGTTATGAGAGCAATTCAAGGAATAAGCAGAGAGAGGCTTTTGGGGAAACCTGTACATGACGCTTTTCGTGCCATCTGACCTTTCTGCTGTGACACTCTAACTGCTAATTCAAATACCAGCAGCATTTGCAAAGCTGCACAAATTGGCTTCATCAAACTTGGTCATGGAGGCATATAAATCAACCGCAGGGGCCTGTTTTTGGAGTCTGACAGTGTAGACTGAGTGCAAAGAGCTTTGTGTGTAAGATTAGGTCTGCATGCGATGCATGTCAGTGTGCGTGTATGTTTGAAGTTTGTAAGTCTAAACAAGGTTGTTAGGCCTGTGCTGATAGGTCTAAATGTGTGCTAATGGTGAAGTGTTAATGGAGGGTTGGGTTGATATTGACACTCTAAACCTGTGCTATTCCCAGTGGACCAACGCTAGGATTTGACACTGTGTTTGGGGCGGTGCGTGTACGTATTTGAGTCTGTATTCATTTGCTGGTTTGTAAGTGTGTGTGTGTGTGTTCTCATTGTCAACAGCACTGAGTTTCCTCAAGGCTACTTTTACCCAGCAGCAGAATACAGTGGTCAGTTTTGTTTGAGTAATGTAAATGGGCATCAAAAATTATAAAAAGTAAAAAAAAGACCTGTATTTGAGTGCTTAATATGTTTGTTCACACATAGTTTGATTATTTACAAGTTTCAGCTGCATTCTATATCCAAATTCACACCTGTAAAGGACTCACAACCAAAGTTTCTGCTTTTTGTTGCGTGTTTTCAAGGGCAGTTTTGGTAACGTACAGAGACAGGGATTTGAGATGCTTGTATCTGAAGCTTGTAGATCCATTCAACATCTTTCACCAGAGCTGTTCCCGTTAGCTTTATGATCTGCATGTGACTCAAATGCTACTGATAATTAAAATTTGATAGATGAACAGTCGGGTTCCAGATGTGAAAATCCCATTCATTTTCTGCATATAGGAATTGTGAGCGATGAGATTGTGAATCAATGGTATATTCTTTTGTTGAAACCATCAGTCCATATTATTGCAACATTTAAAAAATTATAATAATAATACATTTAAAAAAATTTAAAAAATCACATTTAACAGTGGAATTCCTGGTGAAAACTACATTACCCATGATTCTGCAAAGAAATCTCCACCAATTAGATGAAGCCCTGCAAATTTATAATAGAGTCAGTCTCCTATCTCAGAATATTTAAATATCTGTATATATGCATATTTTACAATAAATGTGAAATAGGGGAAACCAGGTTGTAACACGTAGTTGTAACACTACCAATTCCACGAATCACAGATAAGATAGGAGTCATATGACAGTTTCAGGTTCCTCTGGCTTCCTTTACGATCCCACGTGGAGGTTTTCCAGTCTGTGTTGCAATCTCTCCTGAAGCTACAGCAGAAAATCTAATTCTGAGGTAAGAAAGTAAAAAAATAGATAATTTAGTACTTCTACCATTGTAGATAATGTTGTATGAGTTATATCAGGTCAAAGTGTAGTTTCTCTAGTAAAGAATGGTGTATAAACCTCCTGCTAATTTCAAAGCACCATGCTAATACAGCTAGCTAAACAATGAGTGACAGTGGCGGGGCAGGTTGTAACACGTATGTTTACGTTAATAAACACATGCCTATGTTTACGTTAATTTGCTCTCTCTCTCTCTCTCGCTCTCTCTCTCTCTCTCTCTCTCTCTCTCTCTCTCTCTCTCTCTCTCACACACACACACACACACACACACACACACACACACACACACACACACACATACATACACACACCCATATGAACACTCTCAGAAAAAAAAGGTACAGTGCTGTCGCTGGGGCGGTACCCTAAGGTACAAAAGTGAAAAGGTACATCTTTGTACCTTACTCACCCCTATATGGTACATATTAGTACCTTAAAAGGTACATATCAGTACTTTAAGAGTGCGTATTAGTACCTTAAAGGTACATATTAGTACATTTCCGGTTTTGTACCTTAGAGTACCGCCCCAGTGACAGCAATGTACCTTTTTATCTGACAGTGAATGTGCACGTACAGACATGCACAAACAAATGCACACGTGTGCATGCACAAACACACACAATATGCACATACACTCCCAATATTCACACATATTTTATTGTTGCAGCCACTCATTTAAAATAAAACTGTTGTTGTGGCATATCACTTGGAGTACCCTTACTTTTTGTGCATTTTGTCTACTTGTCACAACTTACCCCAGTATGTGTTACAATCTAACCCAGTAGTAGTTAGTATTTGTCATCATCTCACATAGTCTGTGATATAGTTGGAGAAATTTAAATTGTTGCCATTTGTAGTGTACAAATGTGGGTACTTTGCCTAAAAGTTTAAGACGTGTAGCTAAAAAAAAAAGGGTAGTTTTAGGTGCTGAAGAAAAAAAGTGTTACAACCATACCCGGTCTCCCCTATGCTGTTTCTACATTTTTTTTTTTTTTTGCAATGCTTCATGGCAGATTGTAGTTTCCCTCAATAAAGCGTACACAGTCTTGTACCTTTTTTGTCTGCTTTTCAAATAGGTTTAGCTTCAAATCAAAGTTTGCAGTGTTGTGATTCACCTAGCTGTTTTGTTTGGTTCATGGTTTAAAAAATGTTTTTTAAATCCCTATGGGAAAAAAAAAAGGTGCTTCCAGAACTTCTCTGCTAGCGCAAGAAAGGGGATTGACATTGGCTATACTAATTACTGACTCAAGTACTGTAAGCTGTTGTGTGAACAGGACTATTTGAGAGTAGTGACATCTGTCAAATCAAAATCAAATCAATTCACCTTTATTTATATAGCGCCTTTTACAAGTCCAATTGTTTCAAAGCAGCTTCACAGTGTTAACAGGAAAACAGATTTTGATTCGGCTGTACAGCCGCTCTGGAGAAAACGGTGATGTTATCCAGCTCAGTTCTCATATAGTGTCAATGCGGGGAGATCGGTAATATAGATGAAAGTTAGGTGTCCCCAACTGAGCAAGCCAAAAGCCAGAGGCAACGGTGGCAAGGAACCAAAACTCCTTCAGGGCCAGAATGGAGAAAAAAAAAACCTTGGGAGAAACCAGGCTCAGTCGGGGTGCCAGTTCTCCTCTGGCCATCTACTTTAAAGCAAAAGTGAGACTTTCTTCAGGCCTATATATGTTTTATGAATTTTAAATGCACTCTACACTCTTTTCTTTCATTTTCATTTTTTTTTGGTTTTTTTTTTTTACCTAACAGGGGATTTTTAATGCAAATACATTTGCATGGCTCGACTCATTGCTCATAGTCGTTAGTTTGTGTGTTTAACATGAACAAAGGGTCTGCTGCTTTCAAACCACCCTTTCCATTCTCGCACGCATTTCTCTCGCCAAATCTTGCGTGTTATTAGGCCACCAGAAATGTGGGGGAGTATGTTTGTGGTGGCCTAATAACACGCAAGATTTGGTTAGACAAAATATATCTAATAAACACTACAACAGACTCACTAAATTTACACATTCATACCACAAGGGTCAAAGACGAAACAGGGGTTTCAAGCATCAAAAAAATAAATGTGTAATACAGCTTTAAATGTAGTTTTTCCCCTGTACCTTAAAATGTGTCCTGCTTATTTTTATATTTTTCTGAGCAAAAAATAATAGTCATACGTTTTTTACCATGATTTACAGAAGACGCCCACTAAAATGTCATTCAGTGTAACAATATTCATGTATCAGAAAATTGTATTAGGCATATTAAAATTTTGATGAAATATTAAAAGACTCTATTTAAGGATCACGCTGCAGCCCTCAAATACTAATTCATTGTATTTTTAAATCTTAATACTTTGCCACTATCCTTCAAACCACTAGGTTTACCAATTTGTCAGCAATACGTTTTTGTAAGGAAGTGAAAATCATTTAAAATATAATAAACTTTAGTATGATCACTTTTGTATATTTTAATAATTACAGGTCAGAATTAATATATTGTTTAATTTTTACATAAATACATCCCTTACGCTGAATGACCATGTTTGTTAATCTGAATTACATTTTGCCAAAAGGAGATAATATTGCCATTGTTCCCATAATTGCAATGTTTTTAGTATTAGTCTAAAGGCTAAAGGCCTGTTCACAAGTATATAACTATAATGATAATGATAATGATAAAGATATAGTTAAAAATATAAAAAGAACAATATAAATGAACAGTAGAGTCCACACCACAACGAGAAACAATATTGTGGAATCACTGTGAACGATAAATACATTGACAGCCAGTCAGAATCCATTCGGCTTTAAAGAGCTCCAGCATTTAAAGCATCACACGCCAAAACTACAGTACATGCTTATGAAGAGTGTTATCGTGTGGATGCTGATATAGTTACCATTATAATAATCATAATAGTTATTGTTTTTGGTGAATGGGCTTTAAGAGTGCCACCCTAGATACTGGGTCTGCATTTACTTTTTGGCATTTTACAGTGCCTTCATGGGCATCTAAAATGAACCAATAGCACAAATTAAACAATGCAAACATGCATTCAAATATTAATATTTATTAAGTTTAACACATATTTGTTAGTGCTAAACATTCCTCATTTATCTGTAATATAAATAAGATGCTAAAATTGTTATTTATACAGTGATAGTGTCATTTAATGTAATGGATGACACTTTGGTGTAACAGAGAATTTGCATTACACTGAATGAAAAAAGCATTACCCTGAATGATTAAACTTCTTCTTCAGCTTATATTGCAGGCCATCAACTGGCCACCGATATCAAACAGTGAGCCTGAGCAGTAAAGTTAATCACAATTATTCACATCTACCTATTTTTCAAAAAGTCTGACAATTTTTTGGCATTTCACTGAATGACGTGTGGTTTTGTATCTTAGGCTACCTCACCATGAAAAGGTGGAATTGTCAAATATTTAAGAGCAATGAACTCACTTTTCTGCAGCAGAATGGCTTCTTGATCCTGTTACACTGAATGATCTCTTACAAACTGCATTTTCAGGACAAAAGTCCCCTGGTTATGACAATTTTACACTTTGGAACATTATTTCCCCCATATGTTGACATTTTATTTTGACAAAAGTTATTTGAAATATCAAAGTAGACACTTTACTTGCATTTGACATTTAAAATGCGGACACCAAAATTGCGATGTCTCGTCTTTGACCTACATGCTTAAAGTCAAGAGAGAAGAGAAGGACAGACTTGTATATGTAAAACTAGGGAAGTGATTTGTTATCAGTATCACTCATTATGCCACAACTAAAACGTTCATTTGAATCAACTGATTTTGTACAGTGGTATACACGCCCATATACACTCATACATCCATGAACACATAAAGAAGGTATTTTTGGCCCAGTCGGTTGGACTAAAATGAGCCCTCTGTAATTCACTGGAAGAGTTTGGGGTGTATAGGTTTACAGTGTATGCCGCAGGCACATCCTCTCACTAATGTTACAATGCAATGTTATACCACCATTGTTCAGATCCAGAAAATGACACTTCCCTTAAGGGCATGCACATCAACTTACAGGCTCCACACAGCCCCACACCCCTCTTAAACCAACTTGCTTTGGCTAAAACATAATCCATCAATGGGCAAAACTCACTAAAGTGCAATATCTCTTTCTCTTGCGCACACTGAGTAAGACTGTGGTATCAAACAGTAAGCAAAACTCATTAACTGTCTTGCAGTTAATATAAATTATTTATTTTTATGTACACTGAAAAAAATTATTGTTCTACTTGTTCAAATTCCTTAATTAAAATGAGCTAAAGCAACACAATTGCTATACATTTTGTTCCTAACTTAATTTGATTGTGTTCAATCCACTTCAGTATAAATCAAATTGAAGTTTACTTAATCAGATTGTGTTGAGATTACATGAATGATTTGGGCGGCCTTGTTAGTTCCCACCATGCTTTGCATATGGCTAAATCATGAGAGAGTAAATGTTGTTATTTGATATGGTTTATGTATTTTTGAGCAAGATGAGAAAGGGGAGACTTGACTGTGTTTAATTGTGTTTAATATTCAATTATGCTGGAATTATTAGAAGAATTTAAATTACAGTGGGTTACCATTGTGGAGAAGAGTGGAGCATTTGCTTAGGCTGTGGACTAATACAGCTAATACATGTCGTAACGGCTTTGCTGAAAAAGCTTTTAATGAGTAGCTAGTGCAGTATTATAATTAAGTTGTGTAACATTCAAATATATGAAATTAAAGTGGATGAAAAAATATATAAAATTAACTGCCTGAATCATGTCAGGGAGCCATATAAAATTCACGTTGAGACTACTTAATTGGGTCACTTAAAATGTATTCATCCCATGATGTTGACGTTTCATGAACAAATTATGTTTGTTTAACTTAATTGATTCATGTGGGACCGATGTACACATTTAAATCATGTAAATCCAACACACTTTTTTTTCAGTGTATAGCTTACTGTATTTTTAATTAATCATTTTAATTAAAATGTTCATGTCATATTTTGATATTTTAAACATAATGAATTTGTGTGTGTAGTAGTAATTTAATATATTGTCATAATTGTGGTTATGTTTTATTGTCATAATTTCCTAACATTATTTCTCTGTTAATAAATATAGGGTACAACGGGGCTAAAGGCTCCACGGGGTAAAAGGCTCCTTTGATTTGATTTTCCTCTAAACCACTAGATGGCACAAAAACTTGCCTCAGCACTTTCCAAAACATCCGCTTTTCAAGATGCACGTGGAAATTTGTCTGATCTTTGACTGGTCGCGGCGCAGCAGCAGCGCATTGATTCTGCGCCCATTTGATCTAATATTTGTTGTTTTCAAAAATGTTGTAGATTTAAGTAGCAAATAAGAATCGCTAAAATGATTGAATATATTATGAAACAAAAGTCTTGTTAATGTTTGTCAGTTTTGTTCAAGGTAATTAAAGCAACAGTTTTGCAATAACGGAAGAATATGTAAAAGTCTGGCATTTGGGGTAAAAGGCACCCCTGCTGTTGGGGCAAAAGGCACCATATTTAACATGATCATAAACAGCGGCTGACTTTAACATTTGTTGACATGACATGGTTAGATTCAGATTGTTAGTATCATTTATTAAGTTGGGTGTCCACCTTATCTCTAGATAATCACCATATTTATAATGAAACCATCAGATTTAAAAATGTGATATAATCATTTCATATAATAAAATATCATTTATTGTCACTACTGTAAATCTATATTAAATTATTATGGGATCTCCTTCAATGCTTTCAGAATCTTTACTTTTTAAATGATTTTGTTTCTATTAACACATTTTAATGACAGCATATTTACTGATCAAATTTACTGATTCTTTTATTCATCAAAATAAACAGAAAATAGTTCAAATTTTACTAAAGTGATTGTTTTGAACAAGTATTAACTTAGACATTATTAAAAACATGTTATTTTAGCTGAAGTATTTGTATTAATACTGTGTGCCTTTTGCCCCATGCTGGTGAGCCTTTTACCCATGTGTGGGGTAAAAGGCCACCCTCGACACCCCATACATTTTTAAGATTTTTAAATAAAAGAAACCACTTTTATGATTTATATTCACACAAAATAAATGTTAAATACAAACATATATATTTTTTCTGTATATCATGCGTTATAGGAGTAGTGAAAAGCACATTTTTCTTAAGGTGTGCCTTTAGCCCCATTGTACCCTATGCCTCATCTGTGCAGCAGCCTTTCTGTGTAAGTAAACATATTATTTTTGATCATTTATTTCTATTTTTGTTTGTATTTACAGTGGGTAAATTTACTATGTGCCTTTTTGTCTATGCAGCTTCAGAAGCAGCTTATATGCTGCCTTTGTGGTGTAAAGAAGGCAATATGCCCCTGTTTACATTTCACTGCCGGTTGTATATTCTGTATATAACTGTGTATGTGACAAATAAAACTCTTGAATCTTGAATCAGTATCTGATGATGATGACCGTCCAACTAAACAGCACCTGTTTAACATGTTTTACAGCCCACAAGAAAATCACATTGTAAAATTGCATTTAATTGACTTGACACGTGTAGTAACCCAAGTGCATGACCTTTCTCTTGGCCTTGGGTTCCTCTGACCTTTCCACAGTGGACACCTGTGTGGGCAGATAGCAGGTTTGTTCACCTGAGTGGAGGAGCGAGGAGTGTGCTGTCAAAGGACCACACACTCCTGTGCAACGAGGCCAGCTTTCCCTCACAATGGCTAGAATTCAGTCCAAATCAATACACCTTTGTGCACCTTAAGCAGAGAGGAACTAATGCCAGTCGAGGTCTCAGACTTTATTTGAGAGCTGTAAAGAGCAAGATCTTGCACATTTTAATAAATCTGTGTCTGGAATTATAAGGACTTTCAGAGCTAATGCAGCTAAACATGAGTGGCGTAATATAACACGTCAGATTGAAATATTAATCAAGCTTTCAAAGACGATCGTTTCTTTTGATCAAAAATATTCCTTGTGTTTTCGTTCACAATCTGAGACTCAATACTCCGACAACAACACTGGGTGAAATTAGTTTCATTATACTGGATAGGCCTACAAAGTAATGAGTATACGTTACAAATCCAAAACAGAACAATGGAGGAAAGCAGCAATGAAGTTCCATATTGTGCACTGACTTGCTAATCAGCGTGACATGGGTATGATTATGGCAGAATATGTGATTAAAGCAATATTCTCTCTCTTCTGGAACATTTGAGTATTATAACAGAAAATGTCAAGTTGCAGAATGCTGAATGTCTGAAAAAAGAAATGGAAAGAATTTTTTTAGCCTCACCCTGCTTTTGTACTGGAACATATATCTCTATCTTTCAAAAGCCATTTAATGGTTTAATAATTTAATTTAGACTGATTTTATGTTCTGTTTCATCATAAAATTATACTAATGCACAATTCACAAACTCTTAAATCGCTTGAAAATTGTTATCAAATTATTGAGGAAATGTTTGCATGTTCCCATGTTAATGCCAGTCTTACATGGCCGAGTATCATTCATTTATCTATGTATTTGTGTTCCCATGAATAAGAGCTTAATACTCATTTCTAATCTCCCTTCTGGAGTCTGAGCCGAAATAAACACAACACCACCCCCTGCATTGCTGGCATGGTACTGCAGCCATATGGTAAGGACTGAGTGAGCCACCCAAGGGGGTTTGGCTAATCTGACATAGTCAGTCTTTTGACTGCCCGATTAGTCAGGAAGAAACTCTATGTAAAGCAAACAATCACAGTTTGTTTATACGTGCCATCACCGTCCATACCACAATAATAGACTGGCATGGAAAACAACTATTCAAATAAATGTGAGGCAGTCTCCTCAGTTGTGCTGGGAACAGAGCATGTGCACAGTATACAATTTCTGAGCAGAATTTCTTTCCATCCAGAAGTAAAATATTTTTCACCATTGACGGCCATTCAAGAGTATAGGCTACTCTTACTATTTCTTCCATAGATGGTAAAAATAGTAAGAGTAGTCTATATACAGTATGCGGTTCCGAATTCAGAAAAAGAGAGATACTTTGGCAGGAGTGGGTAAATGCTGACTTGGCAATATGACCCTTCAAAAATTTGGGCTGCGAAAATGTACGTCATATAGATTGTATGCATGTCCTATATGTGTGTAAAAACCGAAGCAGGCCTATAATTTCAGTTTTAGAGCAGGGGTGGGAAAATCTGACCCTCGAAATCCACTTTCCTGCAGAATATATATATATATATAAAACCCTAATTAAAAATACCTGAACAAGCGAATCAAGATCAGAATTACTATAAAGCTACACACTAAAAAATGCTGGGTTAAAAACAACCCAGCAAACATTTTTTAAGCAAACATTTAACCCAACCGCTGGGTTAAAACAACCCATTTACTGGGTTAAAACAACCCAATCGCTGGGTTAAAACAACCCAATCACTGGGTTAGTCCATTTTCAACCCAACTTGGGTTGTTTTAACCCAGCATTTTTTTGAGTGTACTGGCATGTGAGTTTGATCAGGGTTGGAGGTAATCTCTGCATGCAGGAAAGTGGATGTGAGGGCCAGAGTTGCCCCTCCCTGCTTTTGAGGTCCTGATGTTCCACTTGGTAAACTATAACCTTAATCTATATTGCCACCTACTGGAATAATATTCTTATTGTATGCATGTCTAAATCATATACTGTCTGATTGATCTCTTTGCTATAACTCAAAATAGATTTCCCTTTAAATTCTTTTGTTTAGTTTCATTGTTTTTTTATTTTTATTTTTTATTTTAAATTAAAATTAAATTTTTTTAGTTCCATGTCATCCACCAATCTAAACATGCTGTTCTGATGTCTGTTTGTGTGCATTGATAATTCCTGTAATGCTACCTGTGTAGCACTAATTTCCACCACTAGAGTTCACTAAATTACATAATTAGAATACTTTCTGTTTCAAACAGCTTGTAACTATCTCTTGGTGTAGCTTAAATGAAAGACATTGTGGCCACATGACAGGACACATGAAGCTGTAGTTTCAAATAAATCAGTGTTGCTATGTGATAATTCCTGAATATAATTTTGTCAAGGGACAGATATGCAACCGAAATGTTCTGATTTGGAATAAGTCTCAGATGTAGTTATTTGTCAAGTTAATGTCACATTTTGAAAATGCAAGTGATTCACACACACACACACACACACACACACACACACACACACACACACACACACACACACACACACACGTTTGTTTTTGTGAATTGTGGGGACATTCCATAGGCGTAATGGTTTTTATACCTACCATATGTTCTAAACCTACAAATCACACAAAACTGCATTTTTACTTTCTGCATTTCTGTACAATTTGTATAATTTTTAAGTTTATTAATCAGTTTCCTACATTTGCCTGAACCTCAATTGGTCCCCACAATATATATATATATATATATATATATTTTAACTGAATATATATATATATATATATATATATATATATATATATATATATATATATATATATATATATATATATATATATATATATATATATATATATATATATATACACACTCACCTAAAGGATTATTAGGAATACCATACTAATACTGTGTTTGACCCCTTTCGCCTTCAGAACTGCCTTAATTCTACGTGGCATTGATTCAACAAGGTGCTGAAAGCATTCTTTAGAAATGTTGGCCCATATTGATAGGATAGCATCTTGCAGTTGATGGAGATTTGTGGGATGCACATCCAGAGCACGAAGCTCTGTTCCACCACATCCCAAAGATGCTCTATTGGGTTGAGATCTGGTGACTGTGGGGGCCATTTTAGTACAGTGAACTCATTGTCATGTTCAAGAAACCAATTTGAAATGATTCGAGTTTTGTGACATGGTGCATTATCCTGCTGGAAGTAGCCATCAGAGAATGGGTACATGGTGGTCATAAAGGGATGGACATGGTCAGAAACAATGCTCAGGTAGGCCGTGGCATTTAAACGATGCCCAATTGGCACTAAGGGGCCTAAAGTGTGCCAAGAAAACATCCCCACACCATTACACCACCACCACCAGCCTGCACAGTGGTAACAAGGCATGATGGATCCATGTTCTCATTCTGTTTACGCCAAATTCTGACTCTACCGTCTGAATGTCTCAACAGAAATCGAGACTCATCAGACCAGGCAACATTTTTCCAGTCTTCAACTGTCCAATTTTGGTGAGCTCGTGCAAACTGTAGCCTCTTTTTCCTATTTGTAGTGGAGATGAGTGGTACCCAGTGGGGTCTTCTGCTGTTGTAGCCCATCCGCCTCAAGGTTGTGCATGTTGTAGCTTCACAAATGCTTTGCTGCATACCTCGGTTGTAACGAGTGGTTATTTCAGTCAAAGTTGCTCTTCTATCACCTTGAATCAGTCGGCCCATTCTCCTCTAACCTCTAGCATCAACAAGGCATTTTTGCCCACAAGACTGCCGCATACTGGATGTTTTTCTCTTTTCACACCATTCTTTGTAAACCCTAGAAATGGTTGTGCGTGAAAATCCCAGTAACTGAGCAGATTGTGAAATACTCAGACCGGCCCGTCTGGCACCAACAACCATGCCACGCACAAAATTGCTTAAATCACCTTTCTTTCCCATTCTGACATTCAGTTTGGAGTTCAGGAGATTGTCTTGACCAGGACCACACCCCTAAATGCATTGAAGCAACTGCCATGTGATTGGTTGATTAGATAATTGCATTAATGAGAAATTTAGGTGTTCCTAATAATCCTTTAGGTGAGTGTATATATTCATCCTGAAGCCTGAAGGTAAACAGATTTTAAAAAAATATCTGGAAAAAAGAGAGAGACCACTCCAAAATTAGCAGTTTCTCCAGATATATTTTTTATATGTATCTGTTTATGAGTAAATACAAAAAAAATTGTATTTATTCTACAAACTACAGAGCATTTCTTCCAAATTTCAAATATTTTAATTTAGAGCATTTGGAGCATTGTCCTGCATGATCCTTTGAGTTGGGGAACATTGTCAGAGCAGAAGGAAGCAACTTTTCTTTCAGGATAATCTTGTACTGAGTTATGCATCCTTTGCAAAGACGTATCAGCCCAATTCTAGCTTTTCTAAAGAACCACCAGATCATCACCAATCCTCCACCAAGAGACTGTGGGTTGTAGGCCTCTCCAGGTCTCTGTCTAACCATTAGAAGACCAGGTGTTAGGCAAAATGGAAAAACTGGACTCGTCAGAGAAGATCAGAATCAGGCAGATCTGTCTTTGTGAAGGACGCATGACTTAAACCACGTACAAGGTTATCGTGGAAGAAAACATGCTTCCTTCTGCTCTGACAATGTTCTCCAACTCAAAGGATTGTTTTTGCCCACATAGGACAAAACTCCAATCCACACAGTCAGGTCAATCAAGGTGTGGATGGAGGACCACCATAACCTCCAGACCTGAACCCTACTGAAAACTTATAAGCAAGAGGGTCACCAGCCATTAAATAAAGCCAAGCTGCTTTTCGCCAGGAGTGGCATAAAGTCGCTCAACAGCAATGTGGCCGATTGATAGGGAGCATGTCAAGACGCTGTGATTGGAAATCAGGGTTATTCCACCAAATACTGATTTCTGAACTCTTCCTAAGTTAAAAATAAAAAAAAATAAAAAATAGTATTGTGTTGTTTAAAATGTATATAATCTTTTTTTTTTTTTTTTTTTTGCATTATTTGAGATCCAATTTATTTTGACTAGTCATTTTCTGCAAATAAATGCTCTAAATGACAATATTCTATTTGAAATTTGGAAGAAATGTTGTCAGTAGTTTGTAGAATAATTCAAAAATGTCAATTTTACTTAAACATATAGGCTACATAAAAATAATAAATACAGGAAAAACTGAAAGCTAATTTTGCAGTGCTCTCTTAATTGTTTCCAGAGCTGGATGTTCTAAACTAAAAACGAGTAGACTTAAATACGATAGACTTAATTTTTTTTGTATTGTACATCCTACATTAACCCTTCCTTTAACAGACACCTAGCCTAGACACGTTTGGTCAATTAATAAACCCGACAGGTTCTTCTGTTCAAATCCAACCCTCGGGTGCCTCCCTCTGTTTCCCCACGCTGCTGCTCCTCTGTCTGTACACACACGCTCCCCCATCCGGTGCAGAGTGGACGCGGCGCGGCTTAAATCATCTGACGTGTTTTGCGCATTTCCTGAACTGGTGCTTGAGCGCAGGGAGGGAGAGAGAGAGAGAGAGCTGTGTGTGTGTGTGAGTGAGAGAGAGAGTGTGTGTGAGAGAGATAGAGAGATAGAGAGAGAGAGCAGGGAGGAAGGCTGCAGCGCAAAAGACTACATGAGCGTGTAGCTCAAATGCTTTCGTCTTTTCAAATCAACAAAGAAAAGAAGCAGCTGGATATATCGGCGAGCGGATGGCAATAGTCTCCGAGCGGTTCGTCAGCAGACTGGGAGAAGGAGGAATCCCAAACGCCTCTCCCACTCAACGCATACTGGAAAACGAATAGTACAAGACAAACCCATCTGAAGACCATCACATTTGGGATATTTTCCTCTATTGCTGGCGATATTTTGCCTCCTGGACTTCCTCTACTCAGCTCTATTCCAGGCGTAGGGAATTCGATTGTTTACGTATGCTTTCCCATAACGAGGAAAAACGGATCGTAAACAAACACGGGAGCCTCTGGTTTTGCATATCGCATATTTTTGCATCCTATTTGATTGTTCCGCTCAAATGAGAGAATCAGGTTGATCCGTGTAGTGGTTTGAGGGATTAAATCATCACAGCATCCATCTATATGTGCATGTATACTGATGACGTGATGACATCTATGGGTATAGCGACCCCCTGAATCAAAACCTAAAACCGTCTGTTCTTGCAAAGAAGCCAGCTGCATCTCACTTGAGCGTCATCATGGTGGTTTTTAATGGAGTGTTGAAGATCAAAGTTTGCGAGGCACTGGACCTGAAGCCCACTCCATGGTCGCTCCGGCACGCAGTTGGACCGAAGACCCAGACCTTCCTACTGGACACCTACATTGCCCTCAATGTGGACGATTCACGTGTGGGCCAAACTTCTACCAAGCAAAAGACGAATAGTCCAGCTTGGAATGATGAGTTCGTAACAGAGGTTTATGATGGGAAGAAAATTGAACTGTCCGTCTTTCACGACGCACCAATTGGCTATGATGACTTTGTGGCCAACTGCACTATTCAGTTTGAGGACCTGCTGCAGAATGGCAGTAGGCACTTTGAAGATTGGGTATGTTTATTTCACAATTTATTGGCATGGTGTAATCACTTCAATCTGGCTCCTTGAGGCCCCTCAACACTACACATTTTGGATGTCTTACTATTCTCTCACACCCAAGCACTTCTAATGAGGCAGGATTGAGAAACACTGGTGTAAACTAGTGCAGTGGTTCTCAATTCCTGTCCATGTAGCCCAGCACTGTACATCATGTCTACCTTTATTATTTATCACACCTGATTTCTATACTCCACTCATATAGATGCACAAATACCTAAAGCTGGTGTGGAGACATCCAAAATGTGCAATGAATAAAAAAACAACAACACTGATCTGTTGTCTAGGCCCTCATTTTCACAGGGGCTGTCTGGTTTTCGGCTTCTCCTCAGCAAAGCCCCTTGTTTCCCAGCCTTCCTCGCGGGTTCTCACGCTCTGGGGGTTTTCCCATTTCTCGACAAAACATGTTCTGCTGCTGTAGAATCCAGACCTATCCATTTACCATTTCCGTCAAGTGAAGCTGTTTTGCAAATTGCCTTCATGATATGTAACGCTCCCATGCCAGAGAAGGAAATAATCAGTGCTTATTATGCAAGCTGTAAAACAAGTTTGACGCATAGTTTGATAGATGTATGTTACAACCTGTCATTTATTTTGCCATGTTTTCTTAAAAACGATGGTACCTGTAGGATAGCACTGTCAGACCTGAGTGTTTCAGCTTGACAGTCACCTTATTTTGGATTTAGTCCACTTGGTAGAAATAGGCCCATTTAGATCTCAATTCACTGGCTTTCATTAGAGTTTGAATAGTATTAGCTCTTTTCTGTCTTCTCGTTTGAGAAAGCTATATGCATTATAGATTGTAATACTGTTTGCAATTACATGCTATTGTGTGTTTTTATAGGGTGTGTAACACACATAACAACTTATTTTTTACAATACTCTAAAAGTGGAATGTTTTGCTGCTGTGTTATAATGTGTTTCAGTGTCATGGAAAAATAGTCAGAGATTAATTTAGCATTCTAATCATGCCTGGAATTATGAGTTGGTCTGTTATATAATCTTCGCCCAGATGAGGGGCTGCAGTGGGAAGTTCTTTGTATGTTTGGTCGTTAGACACCCAGGGTAAGGTCAGCATATATCGATTATGCTGCTGCATTGGTCAATCTTCCCCCCCTGTCACTGGCAACTCAGGCGAGAGAGTGAGAAGGAAATCAATTTATTCTCTGCATTCCCCCATCACAGTTTTGACGATTTGCCTAATCATCATAACACATCCTGAGCCTTCTGTCTCACCGTCGGCTCTTTATTTTACCTGTGTACTAACGAGAAACATTTGCCAAGTAAAAAATTGTTAACCCATCCCAGTTCTATATGCTAAACTACTTTTACTGCTTTGCAAATATTGTTTGATTCCAAATGCTAACCTTACAAATGTATCATCACAAATGTACAAGTTGTTGTTGTTTTGTTTTGTTTTGTTTTCTGTTAGACTGTTAGTCTAGTTTTGGCCATTGAAAGGGTAATATTGCATTCACTCACTCTGCCAAAGCCAATCATAAAAAAAAAAATGGCTCAACAAAAAGGGCAGTTTCTGGCATATGTTAATTATGGCAAATGCATCTGACATAATTGGAGCTGAACATATTGTCAGACTTCATGGCCACAGACACCCTTGATAACAACGATTCAGACAGAAGCCCTGGTATGTCTAATTTCCCAGAGAGGCAGAGAAGTACAATCTTCATCTGCCATGTCTTGTTTATGCTAATTAATAAAGCAAGAGTTTGCTTACATGAGACAGTGACCGGAGACGGAGGGCGAAGTAATCTGTGTCTGGTAATCAGGGTTGTGTGCCATTCAAATTTGAATTGAGAATGTTTAAAATTAAATTCCTGAATTTAAACAGAATTTGAATTAAGGGAACAAATAGGATAAAGAATTAAATTTATTAAGAAGTACAATGAAAAAGAAATTCATGTAACCGTATATATATATATATATATATATATATATATATATATATATTTTTTTAATCTAGAAAAGCAACTTAAAACAAACTAGTGGTTTGATAAAACCAAAGCATTGAAAGCATGGAAATGTAGGCTTTTAGGCTTTGTAAACATATATATATACACACACACATATACAACAGTTATTTCTGGCTGAGAGCCTTTTCCAGCTATGTAATATTCTCCCAGTATCAACACTGGTACCGTTTCGCCGTTTGTATCACTCTGCTTGTGGCGACTGTCATGGCGGTTGAGAAAATCCACCATGTTTTTTGGTTTTTTTACAAATACTACTGTTATTGTGTCACGTAATGTAGTTTTAAGAGGGTTTTTTTAGGCGAGAATGTAGTTATTTAGACCTCAAATATGTGACTCATATATAAACATAGCGCCAATTTTAAAATTTGATTAGATGCTTTAGCAGATGCAAGCTCCAGATGTCAGCGGCCGTTCAGCACTCATATACCCGCAGAGAACAGCTTCATCTCGGCCAGTCCTTCGGGAATTTGCTGCTGGCTCGTATCTTTGGTCTTATTAATCTATAAATTGTCCCAGAGCAAACTGATTTGGCTAAGGGCATAGTTTCATAACTTTATATTTTTATTTAAAGGGGTGGTTGATTATGATTTCACTTTGACCATAAAAGGCTGAACAGTTTCCGACATTTTCAGTGCATGTCTGTGGAGCTGCTATCATAAGCTCTTAAAGCTCTGCCCTCTTCTTGAAAGGGGGCCAGGAGCAGCAGCTCATTTGCATTTAAAGGGACACACACAAAAACACGTTTTTGCTCACCCTCATAAAGCGACCATTTTAACATGCAATAAAAAATTATCTGTGGGGTATTTCTAGCTAGTATTTCTGGGGACATCAGAGACTTATTTTACGTCTTGGAAAAAGGGGCATTATAGGACCCCTTTAACTCAAATCTGTAGGCTACTATAAAGCTGCTTTTTTACTTTTGACTGAACTGTTTGCTTGTGTTTATTTCCAATTGTACAAACTTCTTATTTTATAACTGCTAATATTGTTAATATTTAAATATTATTGATCAATAAGCAATATTTTATATAAATAACATGTCGTATTTGGTATTGAGAAAAGGTCCATTTGTGATTTTGATTTAGACTTCAGTGAAAGTTACATTATTGCACCATTAGATGGCAGCAAAGACTCAGTAACAAAGACTTTTATATTGAAAGGATGAAACAAGGTTGTAAACAAGGACATAGGGCTGCATTGTAACAGTTCATACCCTACAAAAATTCTAAAATTCCAGCTCATGAATTGAAAGGAATCCAATTCTTTAATTCTGAGTTTTACACAAACGATGTGATGTGATATTTAATTTATTGGACAATACCCCCATCCCCCCATTAGAATACATGCCAAATGGTGTAATGAACCTTAGGATGTAAACTTCGAGTTTCTAGTAGTGTCTCGAATAAATAGAGGGACAGTATGTCTAAGACTGAAAAAGAAACCAAATGAGGCTAATTTTTAGGAAGACAGTTGTTTCTTGGCTCGTCATTTGAGCAGCAGAGGCTGGAGCCAGACGTCTCCAAAGAAACCCACACTGTTCACAGTGGACTCGCATCCAATGAGCTTCATCTGTACATTTACTCCCGCTGTTACCCACACAGGTGGAGTTTTATTCTGCTTGGAACAAGGAGAGCATGCTTACTAATTTGGATAACCACCTCTACTTCATCCAACACACAAAGAAACAGTAGCAGCAGTGTTACAAAACTGTTTAGGGGAAAAAGTAACCAACCAGGTCCTCAGACCCTAAAGAAGACACTGTTGTGTCATGTCTGTTGCTTTACCACTTCTCTGTTGGGTTTCTGGCCTGTAATCGTTCCCCAACACACGTTGCGGTGGCCTAGTACGATGCAACATAGTTTTCAGAAATTGCACCACTTTTGGGCACACACATCTTCTCTTAAGCTGATGGTTAGCTGTGTTTGAGTAGACGTGTTAGCTGTCTGTGTAGCATTTAGCAGAAGAGGTAATTGGAGCCTGGTCTTTGTGGATGGTTCTCAGACACTACTAAGACACAGCCTCCCGTCTTTGTTGTATAAGGCAGGAACGGATTGAATAATTTACAACCCTTCCATCAGCCTCTTTATGGAATGTCTGACCCTGCAGAGATCATCCACAAACACCCTTAGCTCAAGTTAGCAACAATCCCATTATCACCAGCGAAAGTGGCCTTTATCTATAGGGATATCTCTGCCTTCAGTTACCAGGCTTTTACTGAAGGGTCATCTGTGGGGAGATGGAGAAAGAGGGGGCGCTTGTGGCAGGGAGAACTTCTGTTGATCTTGTAGCCATTCATTTGCTCTTGTCTTTTTCGGGTTCATTCATTCTCCTTCCTCATATTGTCCTCCTCCTCCTGTTCCTCTGCTTCCTTCGTTTTCTCTCTACTGGGTTTCCTTCCCTCTATTTTGTTGTCCAAACTATCCTTGTTAATTTCATAGATATTTAGGCACCTGACATTAAGTCCAGTCCATTACAAACCAGCTCCAAATGCTTAAAACACATTTCACTAGGAGTGTTGCTTTAGCCACAGATAATGAGCTTTAAAGGCCTGCAGTTTCCTTAATGTCTTTCCACTGCATTACTGCTTACATTACAGTTATTGATTGCACTCAGTATTTTACAGGTTTAAGGCCAGCAGCTCTATTTCCATTGTGTCTTCTTAAATGCTGGTGTTAGCTATACAGTTCTTCCTGGTTACTGGACATTGACATCATCTGCCCTCACTTTTCCCTGGCCATTTGCGCAAATAGGCCAGGCTGAGGCTAAAACACCAACTCCTCCCCCTACTTGGCATACCGTTGCCACAGGAACCCAATATCACCCTTTTGCCAAGCCAAAGCGCATCAGAGCAGGGTGTTGATTGAGATCTTTTCACCCATCAAGGATTTTTTAGGAATCCCGTATCTATGCTTCTAGACTATGGTGGCAATATGTCGACTTGCACAGACAGAAACCTTCTCACGTTGTTGCACATCGGTTCACAGTGTTTTTCATCAGTTCTCAAATCTCGGGATTTGAGGGGGAAGGGTGAATTGTGGGTAAGCAGGGATCAGTCCATCCAGCAGCACTAATTAATTTCATGAAATGACTCGATGAGAGACCGGTGAAATGCCTTTATATGTTTGTTGTGTTTGTCCTCATTTGTTCCTCTTGTGTAGTTTGGTCTGTTTGTGTGTGCTTTGCAGTTTTGTGTCACCGCCGGTTGTCTAGCTTTCACATGCTGCATTGAGCTCTTGCCCGGGGCACATCGAGCATGCTTACAGTGAAAGGGAACAATACAGGTGACATATGAGATACTCTGGCAAATATGCTTGATCTGCACCGCTATCTACGTGACCCAGTTACACACACACACTCACACACACACTTATACTCTCACCTCCACAGCAAAATACAGCACATATGTGAATATATTCTTTTCGTAGCTAGTGCTAATGTGTTTTAAACTTCTGACTTGTTGATCTTTGGTGTGGATTCAGGGGGAAGTTTGAAAATTAGTGATGGAAAATGGAATCTATTTGAATGTGATGGATTGCATATTGATCTTAGAACTTTGAAGCCATTTTTCTCGGTTCCAGTGTTGGCATAGTTTTGCGTTTTTCATTTAAGGTCCTTCATGGGGTCAGTACCATTCAAAAGTTTCGGGTCAAGAATTTTTTATTTTTAAAGAAATTAAAGGGATAGTTTACCCAAAAAATTAAAATGACCCCATGATTTACTCACCCTCAAGCTATCCTAGGTGTATATGACATTCTTCTTTCAGACAAATACAATCAGAGTTATATTAAATTATGTCCTGGCTCTTCCAAGCTTTATAATGGCAGTGAATAGAGGATTTGATTTTGAAGCCCAAAAAAGTGCATCCAGACAGCCTACGCAAGTCGACTTACACCAAAAGAGTAACCCCTGACGCAATGTATGTAAGTTGCGTAAGATTTGATGCCTCTCAAGGTTCAAACAAATAGGGCTGGGCAACAAACTTCTCATTTTAGACTTCTAATCCATGACCAATGTTTTGTTTTGCTCCATCCTCTGTGTTTCCGCGTTCATCAATATGTCATGCATCAGTTCAGGGGTTACTCTTTTGGTGTAAATCGATGTGTACGACCGTCTTTTGGAAGCTAGCTATTATTTTAGTTTATAAAATTTTAAATATGGATATTTTTCTCACACAAACGCTGGACACCCCTTGGAGTCTTGTGGATATCTTTTATAATGGATGGATGCACTTTTTTGCACTTTTTTTCCCCCCTCTATTAACTGCCATTATAAAGTTCGGAAGAGCTAGGATATATTTAATATATCTCAGATTGTATTCGTCTGAAAGAAGAATGTCATATACACCCAGGATGGCTTGAGGGCGAGTAAATCATGGGCTAATTTTCATTTTTGGGTGAACTAACCCTTTAATACTTCTATTCAGCAAAGACTCATTAAACGTGAGATTATAATGTTACAAAAGTTATCTATTTTGAATAGATGCTGTTCTTTTGATCTTCCTATTTCTCAAAGAATCCTGAAAAAATGTATCGCAGTTTTGACAAAAATAATAAGCAGCAAGATAATAATAAGAAATGTTTCTTGAACACCAAATCAGCATATTAGAATGATTTCTGCAGGATCATGTGACACTGAAGACTGAAGTAATGATGCTGAAAATTCAGCTTTGCCATCACAGGAATAAATTATATTTTAATGTCTATTTTAAAATACTTTTAAACTGTAGTGTATTCATTTCAAAATGTGTTTATAAATATATTTTAGGGACTATAGAAGCAAATTATGCTAAATGAAAAGTATTATTAATGCATTTCTACTGAAAAAATGACAACTTCTCCTAAAGAAGTGCTCATATGGCCCACAGAGAGGCCAGAATCTCCCATCATCATATCTGCAGTCATCTTCACCGCAGGAGCCGACAACAGACTCGAATCCTCTCAGCACCCTGTTCACACTCTGCATGTTCACACACACACATACCAGTGCACCACAACCATCAGCGTACATGTGTGTGCGCGCTCATTTTATGCCTGAGATTAAATCAAAGTAATTCACACCTCATGATGTTTGAGACAGAAAGGCGTATAGTCTGTTCCTGTGCTTGCAGTTACATGAGCGTTTTATCTCCAGATGGCTGTTTTCATTTTGTCTGGTCTCTTTTTGCGCTATTTACTAAATTAAAGCCACGAAGCCCTCTCAGGACCTAGTGTTTATTCAAACTGAATTCCAATCAGACCTTCAAAGGCTCTCATTATTAGTCTGTATCATGAATTATGCACAATTAGCCCTGGTGTGGTGTCTTATTAGTAATTCATGGAGCTCTGAAGGCTTCACTCAGAGCCGGTTCGTTCACGGAGCCGAATGTGCTCGTATGGTCACATTTGTGTGTGATTTCGAGTGTGAATGGGAGCCGTGCGTGCCGCCCAGCCATCATGCTGAGGCTCTGCTGTTGACAGATGGACGTAGGAGGACTGTTGCTGAGCTCAAACTGTCTTAGAGAGAGGGTAAGAAATGGATGAGGAGAGTATAATGGAGGAGAGGGTGAAATTGAGGAGGAGTGGAAAGAAAATGTTCCTCTATGTTTAATCATAGCAGAGAGATTCATTTAGAAATCAGTGGCACGTGTGTTTAAACTTCTTGGACCTACTTTTGATTCCCAAGTGCACAAGTCTTCAGTTGCACACAGTATTTATGTCTCTCTCTCCCACATCCCTACAGTAGGCTATCCTAGTCAAATCAACAGTCCTAATAGGACTAACAGCTTAATGTGATGAACTACTTGACCACAGCCTCATCCTTTCATATTTCGTTCTTAAAGAAACAGGGTGCTGTTTTTGTCTAGTCGGGACTGACACATCACTTTTTATATTTAGTCATGAGACGCGGATCCATAAATCGCAACCACCTCCACATAGCATAAGCTGTCTTTCCAGTGCATTATACAAGCTAATTCAAACTTCATGTTTATATTAAAGGGTTAGTTTAAACCTGACTTCTGTGAATATTAGGACTGTCAACGTTAACGCGTTAACGCATGTGATTAATTTAAAGTCTTTAACGCGTTAAAATAATTTGACAGAAGTACGTGAAGCTGCGTCATTAGCGTAATTTTCGTCACACAGTTAACGTTAGAGATGATGTTAGAAGATTCAAGATTCAAGAGTTTTATTTGTCACATACACAGTTATATACAGAATATACAACCGGCAGTGAAATGTAAACAGGTCCGCTCCATGGACAGTGCAAATTCACAGTTAAAAGCACAAGGAGAAAATTATAATAGAAATAGAATAAAAAAGTACTATATATATATCTGTAGAATTATAAATCAAGTAGAAAAAAATAAAAAATAAAAATAAATAAAGAAGTGGAATAAAATAAGTGAAATAAACTGTGCAGTGAGTAAACTGTAGACTTATAAATATGTGGTTAACAGAAATGTACAAAGAAGTATAATGTGCAAACAGGTTTATAACAGGTTGTTACACAGTAACAACGAGAACAGAAAGTGCAGTGCAATGTCAGTATATCGATGGTCACATGATGTTAAGTGACTGAGTTCCAGAGTCTGATGGCCTGGGGGAAGAAGCTCCTCCTGAGTCTCTCAGTTTTGGCCATCAGGCTTCGGAAGCGCTTACCAGATGGCAGCAGCATGAAATGAGGGTTTGCAGGGTGATTAGAGTCCTTGATGATTTTAGTAGCTCTACTTTTGCAGCGTTTGGTGTAGACGTCCTGCAGAGACGGGAGAGCTGACCCTGAGATACGCTCAGATAAGCGCACAACTCTTTGCAGGGCTTTGCGGTCATGACTGGTGCTGTTCCCGTACCACGCTGTGATGCACTTTTCACTTTCTATCGCCCCTAAATAGAAAGTTTTCAGGATAGCTGGTGAAACCCTGAATTTCCTCAGCTGGCGTAGGTGGTACAGTCTTTGCCTGGCTTTTTTCACCTGTGTCTGAATGTGAGCAGTCCAGGTCAGGTCCTCGGAGATGTTTACACCCAGGTACTTGAAGCTGCTCACTCTCTCTACTGGTGACCCGCTGATCATGAGAGGGGAGTATGTCCGTTGCTGTCTCTTCCTGAAGTCCACAATCAGTTCTTTGGTCTTGCCAACATTGATGTTAGTTGCTCCACCTCGTCCAAGTAAGCCGTCTCGTTGTTGGAAATGAGGCCCAGGACAACAGTATCATCAGCAAATTTGATGATAGAGGTGGAGCTGTGTGTGGACAAACAGTCATGCGTGTAGAGAGAGTAGAGCAGGGGACTCAGGACACAGCCCTGTGGAGCTCCCACACTGGGTGATGGAGGTGGAGGTGAACTGGCCTATTCTCACCACCTGAGGCCTGCCAGTGAGGAAGTCTTCAATCCAGTGGCAAAGAGAAGAATTCAGGCCGAGATCCAGGAGTTTGGCGGTTAGCTTAATGGGAACTATGGTGTTAAAGGCTGAGCTATAGTCAATAAATAGCAGCCTTACGTAGTTCCTACTTTTGCTGTCGATGTGAGTGAGGGAGGAGTGGAGGACATGAGAGATGGCATCTTCAGTCGATCTATTGGGACGATAGGCAAACTGAAGAGGGTCCAAAGTGTCAGGAATGAAGGAGCAAATGGTGTTTTTAATGAGTCTCTCAAAGACCTTCATGACTATAGATGTGAGAGCCACTGGACGATAGTCATTTAGGCAAGAGGGTTTACTGTTCTTAGGGACAGGGATGATGGTGGATTTTTTGAAGGAGGTGGGGACCACAGATGTAGCGAGGGACTCATTAAAGATAGATGTAAACAACCCGGCGAGCTGATCAGCACAGGACCACAGAACACGACCTGAAATACCATCCGGCCCGGCAGCTTTCCTGACGTCCATACGCTTGAGTGCCCTCCGAACTTCATCCTCCGAGACTGAGATCACGTGGTTGTTGCTGCTCTGAGTGAGTCCCTCTGACGCGTCACTCGCGCTGCCACGATTCCAATCAAAGCGAGCGTAGAAAGAGTTTAACTCGTTCACAAGCAACGGATCAGCTCTGACCTCTGCAGAGGATTTAGATCCAAAAGAACAGATGGACCTCAGACCCTGCCACATGCGCCGCGAGTCGTTGAGTTGGAAATGAGACTCCACTCGGTCTTTATAACGGAGTTTTGCGGCTTTAACTGCGCATCGGAGAGCATAGCAGGATGATTTGCATTCATTCATATTCCCCGATAGGAGACCGGCGTTGTGAGCGGCAGTGCGTGTGTTCACTGCAGCGCGGATTGAATTGTCCACCCACGGTTTCTGATTTGAGAAGGACGTTATTGTTATTGTTTGTGTGGCTTGCTCTGTAAGCGTGTTGATGAAGCAAAGCGCTACATCCGTGAACTCGCTGACGTCAGATGAACTCGCCCAGAACATGTCCCAGTCGACATCGGGAGTTTACAGCACCTGTAACCCTGGTAGGAGGAAATATCCATTCTAACTCTTTAACTCGATTCTGCTTCTCTGTTTGTGATCAGGCCATTAAAAGCTGTTAAACTCTGGGAAAGTGTTCAGTGATCCAGTAATCGAAATCATTCTAACAGTCCAAAACAGAACACCAGGCTGATCACATCAGACATATCAGAGAGAATAGAGACTCACATTGCGTTTTTAGTGATTTGTTCCAGTGTGTGCTTTGCTTTAAAACACACAAGCTCTGTCGTATTCTGTGATTGTTTCTGAAAAGCGCAATTTCGGTGATGTACCGGAGCGCGTGAGTGTCTGATGCAACAAATGCATGCTCTAGATCACCGATCTCAAGCTTCATTCATGTACAGACACACAGTACATTTGCATTGTTTCCACACACACTGAGGAAGGATAATGTTTCATTTGTTCGTTGTTGTGATTAGTAATCGTAGGTTTTTGCAGTCAAAGCGTTTTTTTTGGCGTCTCCATGTGGTCCTGTTCGGTATCGCAGCTTGACATCTAAAATGAAAATCTCGTTGTTGTTGTCTTATTTCATGATAAGTGTGCGATTAATTGCAATTAATCGCACAACAAAGGTGTGATTAATCGCAATAAAAAAAATTATGTTGACAGCCCTTATATATATATATATATATATATATATATATATATATATATATATATATATATATATATATATATATATATATATATATATATATATATATATATATATATAGCAACAATATGACACAGGAAAAC